>JAGQAX010000005.1:43639513-44239513 GCA_019142605.1 Cephalopholis sonnerati | reverse complement strand
TTTTAATTAAACAAGACAAAGACCAGGAGATGGGAGCGGCTTGCGATCAAGGAGAAAGATGGTTTGTAGGTTTCTGATAATAACCAGCAGAGAGCAGGAGGAGGAGGAGGAAGAGGAGGAGAAGGAGGAGGTGGTGGTGTGGATAAAGGGCCGTGGCAGGGCTTAGTGGAGCAAGAACCAGATGTTATTAGTCCCTGTGCTGCATGCTGAGCCAGCAGGCAGCAGGCTGTGTGGCGTGCTGCTGCCTGCTGGACCGACTCTAGTGCTCTGGTACTTAAAACAAGGCTGCTTATTCTAGACATTTCTTATTGCCAACAAACCAGATGAAAAGACCAAAACCAAGAATGTGTTAGTTTGTCTCTCAACACTTTCCGACTCCTCTACCCTGTCTGCAGCTCTCATCCCCGAGTCTACTGGCTCCGACTGTGGAGAAGACGAAAACCTTTTTTTTGTTTGTTTGCTTTTGGTACCACATTTTTATTTGATTTTCCCATCTCATATCGTATTGCCTGTGTGGGAGCACAGAGGCAATACAAAGAGGAGATTTAAACGAACACTCTGCACACTCTCCAATAAAATACCTACACACAGTCTCATCAAAACTGAGGACAAAATATGCCAATATGGCCGTCTCACATCTTAACAATATGGAAATCTAAAACTTCCATATTCAGCATATTATGAATGAAAATACAAAAACAGTGCCAGTATCCGCCTACAGCATATGCCCTATAGGAATAACTTAATGGCCACGGAAAAGAAAGAACGAATAAATAAAAAAGTAAAAATTAAAGGTCCAGTGTGTAGGATTTAGGGGAACACATTAGCATAAATGGAATATTATATAATAAGTATATTTTCTTTAGTGTATAATGTGGTTTTGTTACCTTAGAATGAGCTGTTTATATCTATTCAGGAAACAGGTCTTTGTCTATGGAAATTGCCATGTTGCACCAACATGTTTCTACAATAGCCCAGAGTGGACAATCCAAGCACCGGCTTTAGATAAGTAAGGTAAAAATCAAACTTTAATGTCCTCAAGGGGCAACTTGAGATACAAACTACACTTTGGTCACGTGACCAAATGTCACCAAATTATTCTCAATGAGGAGAGAGCGTATGCAGCTGTTTGTGGCTACCTGGAGAAAAAGTGCCATGCCCAGCATCTTTTTTTTTCAGAGTGCAAAATCTCTGAACTTTTTAGAAAGGCATCGATGATGTCACTACTGCTTCTTTAGCTAGGCTACTGTACGGTCTACTGTCACAACAAAGACAGAAAAGCTAATTTTTTGGAGCAGATTGGTTGGCGGACACTTGATGTAGCTGGTGAGTGTTTTCCTTTCATCACCGTCTGCTTTGTAAGCTTGAAGTTGACTGTGTAGTCAACACTCTGTTAATGTAACATCATGTCAGCGACTGAGAGAATGTTAGTGCCAGTATATTGTTGTTATAATAACAAAGCCTGTGCTGAGATGGGGCGCCTGCCACCGCTTTCTGCTGGAAAAAAAACAACTTGTGGACACAGGCCCTAAAAGTTCACAAGTGGAGTACTTACTGATAATTTTTATGTCACAGAACAAGACATGAAAGTCTTTTAAGCTTGTGTTAGCCACAGACCTTACTTCAGGCATCTAACCAAAAACCCCATTAAAAAAACCCTTTGACTTCAAGACGAGGGAACCACAAGTGTGACTCATTCCTGGGGCACTCTATTGGCGCCAACAGGACATTTTACATATTATCATTGTCAGGGGAACTTGGAGCTGAAGAGGAGGGTTGTGTTAAATGATCGAGGGGTACAGCTCCAAAGCAGGCGGCTCCTTTCTGCTATGTGACAATGTTGCAGTGTTCTGTTCTTCATTTTAACATGTATTAACATGGGCCAGCACTTTAAGGGTGCTCCCACACCTGCCCTGTTTGGTTTGGTTTAGTCAAACTCAAGTTCATTTGCCCCCTCAGTGTGGTTCGTTTGGGCAGGTGTGAACACACCAAAACAACCAGACTGAGACCTTCTTGAAGAGGTGGTCTCGGTCCGGTTCCAAAGGAACTCTGGTGCGGTTGGTGTTCCGACCTGGATCTGAAGCAACTGCAGTCACATGACACATTGTTTGGGTTAAACATGAGCATGTTACAGTCCTGGAGGATTATTAATGTGCGCCTCCTCCTGTACTGCCTTAATATGCACATTCAGCACATCCAATGCATCAAAACATTGTTTTCTAGTTGGAGCCGCGCCTCGTTTTCAAACTGTATGCTTTGACTCAAATGAACAATGACAGCAATATAGTCCACGATGAGCAGCGCTAAAATCAACCTGCGTAGTTGTCCCTCCATTGTGACATTAGAAAGTGTCACATTTATCTTGACAGTGTACTCTTCTTCAACGGTTGCTTTACTTCCTGGATTTTTCCCACATGGAAATTCTGACCAATCAAGAGCAGCTTTCTCACACAAGGCATTTGATCTGGTCCGCTTGTAAATGCTGCCGTGAGAACACCAACCAACTCTAGGCAATTATACAACTTTGGAACAACATGAGTCCCTGATTCAGACCAAAGGAGACACCACAGGGCTGAGAGCACCATTACTGAAAGTCATGTCAAAAGTCCTTGACTGAGTATATGCTGTTGTTACCTGCACATGGGGCGCCTGCTCTATCCACTAAGCCACCAACGCCCCGCTGTTTCCTGTTTCAAATAAAAAGTCCTCTAGCTTCTCATACATGGTCCAGCCATGTGCTAGGTTGTTAACCCAGTCTTGTTATTAAACAAACAGGAGTAAATGTCTCATTTGTTGAGGACTATTTTCAGCAGCAGATTAATCCACATTTGGTCCTCTAGTGAGTATCTCTGTCAGCAGGATGGTGTGTGTGAGAATGAGTCAAAATAAACTAGTGTGTGTGTTCATGGTTATGAAGGAACATGTCACCCAGTGACACAGTGTGGCTCACTGATGTGTTTTTTACAACCCTGCAGCTTTATGGCACAGAGGAAGAGGATAAATCAGGCTGTAGAGACACACACTGTACTTGTTAGAGGATACGCTCACTGCTGCTCTCTGAACATGAGATGTGTTGACAAATGGAAAATATAGAGTATCACCAGATTTAGAATTGAGTTACAGCGGTGAGACCAAAGTGTATGTAAAATAAATCTGTTAGTTGCACTCGTAGGGGTGGGCTCAGGTTGGTAACAGACCTGGTTGTCATGGTAACAAGCTACTGTAAGTGCCTACTCTTACAGACCAAGAAGCGGGTCAGTTTTGCGTATCGGAGCAATTTATCTTCTAAAATATCTCCAATCCTCAGTGTCCGTGCTTTGCTCCGCTGATGAAGGATGGGGCCACGTAGAGGACAAACAGAGCAGCCAGAGGCTTTAATTCATCCCCCATACACACACACACACACACACACACACACACACACACACATGCGCACACACTTATGCGCACACACACTCTTTCTCCGTCTTCCCTGCTCTTTCCATCTCCCATCTCTCCAGTGAATAGCACTATATATTGGTGGTTTTATGTTGTGGCCTTGTGTTGGCTCTGTGTGGGAGGTGTGTGTATGAATGTTTGTGTGTGTGTGTCTCTGGAGAAGCTCATTAGATCCTGTTTGCTGTGTTTCTCTAACAGGAATACACCTGAAAACATTCTAAACAAGGGTGGTCCTCACTCAAAAACTAACAACCCAAAACACTGCGTGCACTTAAAAACACATTTGCTGAATACAGAGATTTAATACAACAGTGTATTTGATTTCTAACAGCGTACAGTAGTGAGGTTTCTTCCCTGGTGGGACCGGTGTGGAGCCTGCAATGAGCTAAGAGATGAATGTGTCTAAAGCTAAAGTACAGGTGGACTTCTGCAGGAGTCACAGCAGAAATCGCAACATGTTCTCATCTCTGAGTCCAGTCAGCAGTTTGCCCGACACCTGCTCATAGAGTCCAGTCTGCGGCTCGGTCAACACCTCCTAATCAAGTCCAGTCTGGGACCTGGCAGACACCCGCCTGTCGAGTCCAGTCATATTTGGTTGCTTGGGCAGAGTACGGTTTTGACTACTTAGTTGGGGTTGGGAAAATATCGTGGTTGATGTTGGTAAGGTCAGTCGACAGTGACAAAATAAGTGAACAATGGTCTCCTGGGTCAAAGTCCTGTGCTTGTTGCACCCATCCACCTCCACCTCCACCTCCACCCACCCTAGGTGGACTTTGTCACTGTTTATAGTCTGTTGCTCTGACCGTCTAATAATTGGTTTACACTGAAGTTGGTTATAAGCCCAGTACGTCTCATACAGATGCTAAAGAGGGCATTGTGCATCTGTATCTGATGCTTAAGGACCACCAACCAAGCTGTGTTTTTGACAAAACTCTGAGAGTGAGACCGTGCTGGAAAATCGAAAGTCATCAGATGGAGACCAACAAATTGGAGACTGAAGTTGGAGAAGTTGAGAAAAGATTTTTCTGCTTTACAGCTGAAAACAGGTCACAGGGAGGAATGATTTTTCTCAAGCTGGTATTGAGAACATCCTCACCCTCTGTAGTACGCAGGGCAGCCATTAGAAAATACGGGCAGGGGGGCAACGTTTTCCAAAGTGGGTGATCCTCCACACTCATCACCACAGGGGTTGTGGGGGAAAAAATGCCCTCCAATAAATTATTAAAGAGAAGTCAAATCAAACAGTGATTGAGAAAATTACTGCAAGATATTAAATCGTAAGATCAAATCACGAGGGAACACATACTTTTTTTTTTTTCATTTATTCATTATTGGTTAAATTGTGTGAACTGAACTGAAACAGTGTAAAGAGTATATGGCTGTTAACTCTCAGTTTTATAGTCAAACCCAATTTATGCAATTCCAAGACTCTTTAAGGACCCCAGGATGCAGAAATATTTAAATACGCCATTTTGAAAAAAGACAATGTTCCTTTTTCCCTCGCCAAAATTTAGCGTAACTTTGGAGCGTTATGTAACGTCCTTTCCGACAAGATAGCATAACATGGCCGGTACCAATGGATGCCTTGGGTCCTTTAGTTTAATATGATACCTGTCTTTAATGCAGTTTCAAAGCCGACGTCAGATACAGCAGGTTTTTTTTGCTAATATTAGTCCGCCAAACCCCTCACCATCACCTCTGCCTGTCTGTCGTACCTGCTGCTTCTTCACTTTTTTTTAATTTATTTTATTTTTTGCCAGACATTTGTCCACTGTCTCTTTGCTCCTTTCATTCTCTTTGTTCTCTGGCTTTTTCTTTTGTGGTCCCTGATTTTTGGGGAGGCAATCTGACTGTTAATCAGGCTGCAGTCCACCTCACATTACCAGCACTTATGATTTCTGCATATCTAGCAGCCCCTCTGTCAGATGGACTGAACCATTTCACAATATGTGCGGGGGATGGGAGCATCAGATGGCATGTACAAATGTGTAATAATAATAAAATACATGTATTTATCATGTAAATAACTAAATGTTGTAAATAACTTGTATTGTCAGTGATTGTGAAGTTAGTAAGTAAACTGTTGTACTTGATCCCATGAAGGGTTAACCTTAGACCTTATCATTGGCCCTCCTTTGCTGGGGTCATCTGAAGCCTATGACTCCCCTGACAGTGGGCCTTCAGCACAGGGAATGTCTGGACAGTTTGGTGCAACCTGAATCAGAACTAAATAACAAAATAAGCATGATGGTTTATTTCTGACCTTGAAAATGTTTTTTTTTTGTTGTTGTTGACAAAAATAAAAAGCAAATATTAACTCGAGCTTCAGTCAACTGAGCGGCTCTTTTCAACTTCATCTGACTGAGTTCGTGGAGGGCTGAGTCGTTCCAACAGCCAGGTTGTGTAACGCACTTATCCAGAGGCTGTTCACCTGCTGAAAGAGCACTCCACAGATTCAGCACTGCGCTCTATTAAAGTTGTCG
Organism: Cephalopholis sonnerati; assembly: GCA_019142605.1. Lineage (NCBI taxonomy): Eukaryota > Metazoa > Chordata > Actinopteri > Perciformes > Serranidae > Cephalopholis > Cephalopholis sonnerati. Next base: position 44,233,592 of record JAGQAX010000005.1, on the reverse strand, counting down.
GACTCACAAAGCACAGCATAGAGATCAGTGTAACAATACCAGAGATCTGCTGTATCTCGTTTTATGTTCTTCCATATTTCCTTGCTATTTTCAGTGCATACGTTTGTTAACACTGATCATTCTGGCAAAATGCAGTGCACTGTGAGTACATGGACGGTGCGCTTATAATGGTCTTCATTTTGGCTAAGTAGCACAACCACCAAACTTGTAAAAATGGTCGCCGACGAAGCTGCGGTGGTGGCGGTTGCTTCTGTGAATCAGCAAACAAGCTAGCAGATATTTTTGGCAGGTGACAGTCACAGCTGGTGACAGGCATCATCAGATGTTAGCAATAATGCTCTGTCCCTGTTGCAGTTTGCTATTAAAAAGAAGAAGAAGAAGCGCTTAAATGTTTCAGTCTTCAGGTTTCTGTCTGTTAATGAAGAACACAGGCCACAGGCGCAGTGGTCATATACGTGCTGGTTTGTCGTTAGCTGTAGTCTTTGCAGTGTGTTCACATACAATTTTTTGGCCAAGACACAGGAGGCATGAGACAGGGAAACAATCAGCCTTTGTTGCCACTAGTTCTTTGATGTCGTCTTCACCTCCAGAAGTTTTACTTTTCAAACTTTAACCAATAAGTGACATCACCTGAGGGCATTCATCAGACTTTACAAAGCTCCCTGTGGTGACACTAAGGACTTTATATTACTGTAAGCACATGCGGTATTACTCCTCAACACCTGGAAACACCTGGAAACATGCTGATTTCTAAGAGTTCCCCTTTGACTTCTAAACATCAGTTATTATTATAGTCCACAGGACAATGTGATGTTCCACATCATAGTTGTTTTATGGACCTGATATCATCCCAGTGGAACCAATTTTTTTTTTGCTGTATTTACACATACAGATTTAGTGTTTGACTGATCATCTTCTGCTCTCACCACTTGTTTTATGTCTCCAGTGCCATCATGTTATGTACTGAGGTTCCTTGTTTTGTATTTTTTGGAGCTCACCACAACCAATATTACAACCAACCAATATTCTGTGTGTGAAGCTGAGTTCTAAAGTAAACCTCTTTACAGAACTGACCACAATACTGGAGATCATTGCTTCTTGGCATTGGAACAGTTGAAACCAGTCAGAACATGTATTTTATTTTTTAGAGTTGAGGATGTATTTGATTTTGTCTGTTTTGTTTTAGACATACAGTGGATATGAAAAGTCTGCACATCACCGTTAAAATGCCAGGTTTTTGTGATGTAAAAAAAAAATGAGACCAAGATAAATCATCTCAAAACTTTTCACCTTTAATGTGACTTATGACGTGTACATTTTAGTTGAAAAACAAACAAATCTTTCGGGGGGGGGGATATAAAAAATGTAAAACTTACAATAACGTGGTTGCATAAGTGTGCACACCCTTAAACTAATACATTCAGACTCATGTTAAATAGTAGTCGATCCACACCTGCCATCAATTAAAGTGACTCTGATCAACCCCAAATAAAGTTCAGCCGTCCTATTAGGATTTTCCTGACATTTACTCAGTTGTTTCATACAGCAGAAGCCACAAAGGTCCACAAAGAGCTTATAAAGCATCAGAGGGATCTCAGTGTTGAAAGATATCAGTCAGGAGAAGGGTGCAGTGACACAGTGAAGGCAGTTGTCAACAAGTGGAGAACATATGGAACAACAGTGAGGATGCCAAGAACCGAACGCCCCTCCAAAATTGATGAAAAGACAAGATGAAAACTGGTCACACAGGCTGCCAAGAGGCCTACAGCAACACTGAAGGAGCTGTAGGGATTTTTGGCAAGTGCTGGATGTGTACTACATGTGACAACAATCTCCCGTATCTTCACATGTTTGGAGTATGGGGTGTGGTGCAAAACAGAAGCCTTTTCTTACAAAGAAAAACATCTAAGCCCGACTAAATTTTACCAAAAAAAAAAACAAAAACATGAAATCTCCCAAAAGCATTGTGGGAAAATGTGTTATGGTGTGACGAAACCAAGGTCAGACTTTTTGGCCACAGTTCAAAAAGGTATGTCTGCTGCAAAAACAATACTGCGCATCACCAAAAACACCACACCCATGGTGAAGCATGGTGGTGCCAGCGTCATGCTTTGGGGTGGTTTTCTTCAGCTGGAAGTGGAGCTTTAGTCCATGTGGAGGGAACTACGAACAGTTCCAAACACCAGTCAGTTTTCTCCCAAAACCTTCAGGTGTTTGCCAAAAAGCTTAAGATGAAGGGTGTGCACAGAAAATGCCCTCACAGTCTGACAGGTTGGAGCACTGTTGCCAGTGTGGGCAAATATTGCAAAGTCAATATGTGGCATGCTGATAGACTCCTGCCCAAAAAGACTGAATGCTGTAATGCAATCAAAAGGTGCTTCAACCAAGTATTAGTTTCAGGGTGTGCACACTTACTGTATGCTACCAGCTTGTCATTCAACTGAATTGTACAGGTTATAATTTACATTAAAGGTAGAAAAAGTTTTGAAATAATTTATCTTGGTGTCATGTTTTACATCACAAAAACCTGGCATTTTAACAGAGGTGTGTAGACCCTGTACACCCTTTGTAAATATGAAGCTTGAGATAATATTCAAACATCTGCTATTATGAATTGACATGGGGTTCCTCCATGATGGAGAATGATGCAGTCGCTAGGAGACTTGTCTTGTTAGTCTATTTACTGTATTTACAGTGACTCAGATATTTAGTGTGACGATCTGATGTAAAGTGACAGGTGTGGATGTACTCACTGTATTGAGCTGTTGTTTGTCTCAGCTCTAATTCCTCTGTTTATTGACTGAAGCAGCTGCAGTGATTGTTACTAGAAAGCCTCAGTGTTTGGTCATGTACATGAGTTCAGTTGTCGAAGGTGTTTAAAGCCTGGATGTGTTTGATCAGCCTGCATCTCGTCTCAGTGGCCTGGACAGCAGGAAGTAGCCGTCTGCGTTTTATTTCCTCCTTTCAACCTGATGCAAGTGATGTAACACAGATTTGAATACCATCTGTATCTGATGTAACCTTCTTCCTAAAATTCCACTCCTCAGTGTTAAAAGCTCAGGGAGCCTTCCAGCTGCGGGGGAACATCATTAAATGTGTGTGAAATTAGGCCTCCCACTGTAATTGGCAGGCTAATGAGTAGATAGAGGAGTATTACTACGCAGCCATGTCAGGCATGCGCCACATTTGATGCTTGGCTCTTGCAATTTGAAGTCATTATTTGCGGCGGTCCGGGCAGATGAGGCGGATAAACACTGTTTTGATGTGAGAGGACGGGGAGGATGTGGGAAAGGTTTCTCCCCAGGAGGGCTGGAGGAGGGCAGGTGAGGGAGACGGCGGAGGAGAAGAAACAAAAAAGTTTGTTTGTGTCTTTCTCACTGATACCTGTCTGTCAGTAAATGTCAGAGAACTTAATTACCGTTCAAAGAGATCATCCATCCTTCACAAGACCTGGTTTCAAACCAGCGCCATGCTCCCTGTTTCATCTGCTCAAAGGGCAGACCAGCATGTTTTCATGATGAGAAGTTCATCCAGTCACAAAGTTAGGATGCAGGAGCTGCAATTTGAAGTGGGACACATGATTTCTTCTACTGCCTGGAAAACACGAGGTTGGGCACTGGGTGCTGCTCTTACTATATGCCAACTTGAAGGGTGTGGAGGCAGGTTGCACCTGACGGTGCTGAAGCCAGGCTTCAAAACAGTACAATAGACATGCACATCCAGAGATCCAGAGATCCAATGGAGTGCTGGACCAAAGAAATGTCTGGCAAAGTAGAAAACAAATAAGTCCACACACCAAGCAGCTAACATTTAGAAGAATTTTAATGCAGAGTGATGTTTCGAGCCTACAACTCTTCCTCTGCATTGAAATCCTTCTCAACAGGAGCTGTTTGGTGTGCGGACTAATTTGTCTTCTACATAGGCTGTGGTCCAATCAAAACTTTCAGTATAGTACCTTTAGAGCCGAACGTAACCCCTACGAACATATTCCTAGACCAGGGGTGGGCAACCTGAGGTTCTGGAGCTGCATGTGGCTCTTTAGCCCCTCTCCAGTGGCTCTGTGTGGCTTGACCAAAAATTAGGCTACATGAAAATGAATCATGGTTATTTTATGAACATTTCATTTATCATCGCTGTAGGTCTAAAGTGATTCTTTCATTATCCAATTTTTAAAATGTGTAACCTATAGGCCCACAACAAATTAAAAAAATGTTTTAACATTTCGTCAACTAAAATGTGAGCGGTGGCTTGTCTTGAGTAGGGCTGCAACTAACGATTATTTTCATTGTCGACTAATCTGTCGATTATTTCTTCGATTAGTCGACTAGTCATTTTATTGAAAAATGTGTTAAAATGGTGAAAAATGTCGGTCTGTCTCTCCCAAACCCCCAAATTATGTCATCTAATGTCTTGTTTTGTACTCACGCCAAAGGGTTTTAGTTCACCATCATGGGAGAGTGTGAACGCAAGAAGCTGCAATAAGAGTAGTTTGGGGTACTTTTATAGTACTTTTCTATGAAAAATGACTCAAACCGATTAGTCGACTACTAAAATAGTCACCGATTATTTTAATAGTCGACTACTAAAATAGTCACCGATTATTTTAATAGTCGATTAGTCATCAATTAGTCGACTAATCGTTGCAGCCCTAGTCTTGAGTCGCAGGCTGTAAACCAACAGAGTTGTTGAGGTCCCATGTGAGTCGTTGGCCCACCTGGCCATCATGTGTGTCGTTGAGATTACATAGGTCCAGGTGTAAATGGGTGTTAAGCTGTCTTGGACTGAGAATCTGCACCAACATCTGTGTATTAAAATATTGTTTTAATATTGTTATTTTCTTTATGACGCATCTGTATGCTCACTACAGCACAGAGAAATGAATCATGGTGATTTGGTGTGCAAACTGAGTCACACTAAGAAAGTTTGTTTTAATCTGATCTTTGAGTCACAGTGAGTGAAGCTTTTGATGTTGTGCCACCATGCTTTAATGGTGATGGCAGGAATAGCACGCATGCTGGTATCTTCATTAAAGTGATTGAGTGATGAGTCACCCTCATGCATGAATCATACATTAATAATAGCCTAATTTTACACAGGATCCATGATGATAGAAATACAGAAATACATGGCAAAAATTGTCAGTATTTTAGAGACCTGCTAAAATTTCACTAATGATGTTTTTAATGTAGCTCATGTCTTAATGAGAGGAGCCAGGCTCTAGGACACATACTGTAGATTCACATTACATTCTGTAAATATACAGTGATTTACTGATAAAACTCTGGACAGTATTGTGTTGGACAGTATCGAGTTCATACCCTTTGTGCCTACTCATGTCTACATTGACAATAATCGATTTGAGGGCGCAAAAAATGCATGTGTATGTGTAGGGGCCATTCTTGAGTTAAAAATTAATTACTGTAGGAGTGTAACACTGAAGCATCAAGGTCATCCTATAAAAGATCTGAAGCAAACTGTAAAAACTCTGGAACAATTTATTGGAGCCATAATATAGTTTTTCTTTGTTTATGTTGTCCTTATCTTAACACAAGGTAGATATAAATATACACATATACGCAGACACTTGTGCAGTGACTTGCGGCGTCAGAAACCAGCGAGTAAAGCCATCCTTTTACGTCAGCATGATACGCGGCCAGTTGCCGTCATAGTTAAACGGCGCACAGCAGCATCAGGGGAAAATGCAACAGGACAGGGACGAAAGTTAAGGCAGCGACAGTCTGCGTGGGGCAGGCGGGAGGGGTGGTGGACGGGTCTAACTAACACCGACTTTCACCTGAGAGAGGGGTGTTCATGTCCCATAAGATTCTGAAGCCATACCCTGTTGTTTTTCCCTAAACCAAAGCATGTGTGTTTGTTGTTGCTGGAAAAAAAAAACCGTCAATTCGCTGTGTTGTACTGATGTAAATTTCCTGTGTATCTTGAAAGAAGACAATGCATGTAACAGGCAGAACTTGACACGGCATCCTAGAACGTCAACAACCAACACATCCAGGGTACCTTGGATGTCGTATGTGGACCTGGAAAGTCCGTGACCAAACTGATATTTGACGAGGTTGGAGTGAGAATGTGTTGGCAAGACATATCATGGGCAAAAGTTTGGGGAGAAATTTGACAAAGTTGCCAAAGCGTCCTACATATTTATCCATTTTACTATAAATCAGAAGCCTCTGACAGAAGATAGAAGATAAATGGTTTGTGGACGCTGCACTAACACTAACTGTCTGCTCCAACCACAATCCTCCAGAGGCTTGTTGTGAGAGAAAACTGAAAATCTTAAATGTTGTAATTTGTGGATAATAACTCCCATATTTGTCTTGATATTGAATATAAATCCGACTCCTTGGTGGCTGTGGTTTGCCCTCGGCCCCTCGTCTGTCGGGGCCCCGGCCCCTTTAAATCTGCTTACTGTAAGCCTGGAGAGAGGCTGTTTTATTTTTCTTTCTTTCTTAGTTTAGAGATCGTCTTAATCTGCCTCATGATGTCCCAGCTGTGAAAGGAGGGCAGCAGGATGACAGTGACAGTGCATTACTTGCTAATCATGTCCCATTACTTAATTATCCCTCGATTTATTGCCAGGATCTCTCCCTCATTATAAGGCATGAATCAGAGCTTGTGTGCTGATAAAACATCCCATTAGCCATGTTGGGATATTAACACACGAGGGCAGCGGGAACAATGCAGTGGCGTTTTTTTTTTCCCTCTGTGCTGTGATGACGCCTGGAGAGAGGTCGCCTGAGGTCACTAGAAATGGGCCGCCATGTTGGAGGAGTGAAGATTAAATTCTTGTTCTTCTCTGAATGAAGAAAACATCTAGCCCAGTCACCAAGAGGAAATGTTGGCATTTGTACATTTCATACGTATCATATCGATGTTTCTAAGTAATGTAGTTCTGATTACATGTTTATGAGCTGACTTTGTCCCCACCTCCTGATGACACTGCACGTCACTGTTTGAGACCAAAAACCACAAAACCGTTTGTTTTTTAGCGAGACATTTTCAGCAGCAACGGCAGGTGTTTTAAGGCACATTTTCCTCTCCAAACCATAACCAAGTGCATTTTGTGCCTAACACAACCACTTTAACCACAGTGTTGTTCAAACAAAAAAGCATAAAGTTTCAGTGGCTACATCAGTGGTTCTCAAATGGTGTGACATGATGCCGTGGGATTTTGTGACAACCGCACATTATTACTGCAATATTCAACTGAGCCTACACAAAAAGTTATGAATGAAATTTGTGTCAGTATGTTGTGTGTATGTCCTAGTAAAGAGACAAACTCGAGCTGAAAATGTGATTTAATTTAATTTTATAAAAAAAAAAAAAAAAACCCTGCATGAGGAACATATTTGTTGCCGTTTCGCTCGTGGGAATTATAAGTGTGTGGCACATCAGAACTCCGATTGGCAGCCAGTGTGAGGGGTGATAACATTTAGGACAATGGATCACTTTATTGTACAGAGCAAATTACAATAAAGCACTAGCGAAGACGACTTACCACTGAAAGAAAAAAGAAAAAGAAGGGTCAGTAGATGATATCATGAAAGATACCTGTATTATTTTTTCTTATTTTTAGTGTTTAATGTCGTGATAAGAGTGATAACACATGTTATGAGATTTCAGCTTGCCCTTTGGTGTACCTGGAAACAAAAAGTTTGAAAACCACTGTGCTACATAATAAAGCAGGCTACAAGTGTTACATATCTGTGGTTTACAGAAACATACAAGGCCAGCAGTTATTCTGGCAACTGGGTTGAAATATCACGTTTCTTTAATGTTCTGTAAATGTAGTCAGTATTTTTCATGATATGATGTGAGTTTCATTCAGATATTTTACGCAAAAATAATCAGTAGTGTTGATCACTGGTTGTCAGTAGGAAACCAGAAATGATTAATTTTTCACTAAATCATAAAGTCTCCTAAGTATTTTTCATATGCAGATTTTAAATAAAAAGTGGGTTTGACATGTTTTTATATAACCTTTATTTAACCAGGAAAGTTTGAGGAGTATTACAGTCACTGCAGATGAAAAAACAAACAAACAAACAAAAAAACCAGAAATGTACACCTTTAATCCCATAAATTCTGTATGTATATTTGGATTCTTTTTTATTTACTTTTGTATTTATTTAATTAAATCTCAGGGCAAGACAATAATTTACATACAACAAGGTACTGGTACTTTACCTGTATTTTCATTTAATGCTGCTATGTACTTCACTGTTCTATGATTCAGCGATACTTCTGACTCCACTACATTAATTTCATGGTTGCACTTTGTTACTTTGCATATGAAATATGTTTTATCCAAAACATATGATCATCTTATAAAATATAATCTAATAGTATAAATGACATTAACCAATATAGCACAAAGTGGTAAGGTCCAACATTAGAATAATGTAAAAAAAAAAAAAAAAAAAAGACTAATATAACACTGAAAGAGGCCATTTTCTACTGTACTGTACTTTTTTGCTGATAATACGTATGTACTTTTACTAAAGTTAGAATGCAGGACTTTTACTCAGATAAGATCACACCATATAGTTTTATTGGTACTTTTACTACAGTAATCTTAATATGTCTTCCTATCATCTACTCACTCCAAAAAAAGATGTTTTTTGCTCCTTTTGGCTGACAGTCAGCCCCTCGTAAAAAGACAGTTAATAGATAATGAGCACGTTGCTTTGAATCTTCTGACCTGGCAGGAGCAAAATTAACTTTGACCAAAAAACTCTCACCTCTGAGAACTCTCAGATTAGATGTAATAAAGAACTTTGGCTCCCACAACCATGCCAACATACAGCAGGTTGGGATAATTGTCCTCTATTTTGGAAAGTCTAATAGGGGTGATTAAAGCTCTGATTAAAGTAGTGATTAAAGTTTTAAAAAGCTGGATGGAAACACCTGAATGAAAGGAGAGAAAATCCTCTTGGCTGACTCGGAAAAGTAGATGTGATAAAGGTAGATTTATTTTTAATGGAGTATGATGTTACAAGCTTCTTCTTCTTTAGCTCTGCACCTTGCTGTTTCCTTCCTGTTACTCCACCTTAAAAAACCAAAATATAGATTATAAAAAGGAGCAGCAGACAAAAACAACCACACTCACAGGTGAATTCACAACAGGACTGTGCAGCCTTTGTGCCCACTAAACCTGCACAATTAAGACAAAAAATGTGAAACTGACCCTTTGCTAAGTCCCGCCCCTTTGTAATGGTCTGTGAAGCTGTCGCAGCTAGCACTAACTGCACTCGCTGAAGAAATATTATCTAATTTTCGGATAAACTAAGAAGTGATTTCAGAGAGAATCAGACAGAGTGGTCTACAGTACATATTTGAAGGATATATTCAGGATGTCAAAGTGACTGAGCAGCAAAAACAAGTTTAAAACATAAAGATGAAAGCTAAAGCATCACAGTTTTACCAGCTGTGTGTCATCAGTTGTCAATTGACGTCGTAACCTATGTGGTAGCCTGATGTGCACCTCCCCAGAAAAGTAACTATACGTCGCTTGTTTATTTCTGTAAGCTGAAACCATTTCCCTCAGTGGAAACAAAGCTTTTATTTACTTTTATTCCACAGATAAGACAACAAAGCCTCCACAAAATAGCATTTTAAGTCTTGTGTGTGATTTATCCTGGCTTCATATGAGCAGAGGGAATCTCTGCTAGCTGCTAGGCTAATTTAAACAATATATGAATTATGCCAATATAGTTAGCATGTTGCAGTTGTTTGGAAATCATGTTTAGTATAAGACAGTTGTCAGTGAACCTTGTGAGCTGTAATGGAGCTGAATTTTGTAACGTTACCTTTGTTAAATGCTGCTGTTGTTCTTGGCTTCATATGAATGGTGGAAAAGGCCACTAGCCACTAGGCTAATTTATACAATGTAAAATGCCATAGGCTTGTGCTAATAATGTTAGCATGTTGTATTTGTGGGGAAAATGTGTCCAGATAAAGACAAGTGTTTGTCTGTGAATGCTGCCAGTTATAGTGAAGCTGATTTGTGTACTTGTGTTTGAAACTGTCTCTATTAAGCCATGTTTAATGTGTGTTTAATGTGTGTTTTGAATTAACCAAACTATACAGCACCTCACAGAAATCCCACCACCAACTAGTGTTTTGGAGGTGTAACTGCAGAGTGACACAGACACACCACCACACAAGTATAAATGCTTGCAACAGCGTCAGCCACGTGTGTAGGCTCTGCATACAGCTGATGCACAAGTGTGCTCTAATATCATTAGAGCAATATCTTATGTGAATCGGACCTTTAGATGGGGCAGATAGCAGCTGTAAGTGATGTGCAAATCTTGGTGCTATCAGCGACCACAAACCATTGTTTGTGAATTTTTCTGTGGACTGAGGGGAACAAAGTCATTCATTTAAATGCCATCTGAGGTGTGAAGCAGTAATTAAAACGTCCTCATGGACCAGACTTACTGTCACATTATGTAACATTCACACGGCTCCATCTGATGGGTAAACACACAGTGAATTTTATTTTCTTTTGCCAACTTTTTAGGAATTAAGCTCTAAATTTGTGCAGCATTCAGATGGATACATAACGTGTCTTTGCGTGTGTGTACAGTAAATATGTCTCTTTCTTTGCTTTTGTGTGTGTTATGAGTCAGCGCCACTCTGCAGCTCCTGGAATATGACTAGATGGGTAATTCTCGCCCACACACACAAACACAAACACACATTCTGTATTAAAGAGTGGTGTTGAAGCCGGCCCTGCTGTTCAGGCATCTGGACTGAGTTGTTTCCTGCAGGGGCAGATGAAGTATTTGCCTCCTCTCCTTCACATCCACAGGGCAACACTTCAGTCTAATCTCCCCCCATGGGGAAGTTAACTGGACCGCCCATCCACTTTGACCACACTGCAACTAAATAACAGCAGCTCCCAATGTAAACACACACACACACACACATACATTCATGAACTGGGTTTATCATCCTTTGCATACCGGATGCTCAACCAGCTGCAAACAGAACTCACAGAATAACCTTCTGAAATGTCAAACATGAGGTTGATCTAAGCAAAGAAAGTCAAAACAGAAGATGCACTACACATATTTAAAGTATTTACAGAAATAATTACTGAGCAAGTTGTTATTTTCCATAGTGGTAGTTTATATAATGTCAACATAACAACTTAACAATAAATGCACCTGATAATATTCTCTACTGGCCACTTTATAGGCACTTTAAATCAACATGCATTATTTTCTGTTGTACCAACCAATCCTTATAACCACAAAGGTTACCTGAACGGTTAGTTGACAGTCGTAGCAGCAGTAGAGACAGCAACAGCAGCACTACATCGTGTAAACAGAAGCAGAGGTAGCAGTTACAGTGTTAACAGAAATAGTTTTAGCATAATGAGTCCTCCAGGGAGACACATTGAGGCCTTTTCTCCTTTTTGGCTGGACGGCAGAGACGAGGCCAGCTCTATCAAAAGTAGCACAAGTGTGTCACTTGTGAGTGATTGTTGAAGTTACAACATTGGTTTGGAGTGACTGATGACTAAAGCGTTGGTGTGTCCCTGTTGGCTGTTGCTCTTTGAAATGGATGAGTCAGAGTTTACAGTGAACCTGGGTACAAATCCTGGTTGTCTCAGATTAGATATTTGTGGTGTCAAAGTATGTGAGAGCATAGAGATATTAAGCTTTTCAAATGATGATCAGTAAGTGTGTGCTCGTTAATCAGCTCTTTAAAACCTGTCAAACACTGCTGGAGCAATGACAGTTTGTAAGTGTGTAGAAATTACACCTCTGATTCACCTTGATATTAATTTCTGATCCATTAATTAGCCTCACTGGATTGGTTTAAAGATTAAAAACAGAGAAAACATAATGACTAAAAGGTAACTAAAATGTTTTGAATGTTTGTGGACTAAAACCAGACTTAAAACCATGAAGGATAAAAATTGAACTAAAACTACGAAGCATTTGAACACTGATGTAGCATGATAGCATGGTGGGATTAGCAAGCTAGCTAGCTAACTAGCCAACCTGCTACATAAGCAAAATTTAACATCTTAATGCTTCCTCAACACAACACTCTTGTCACAGCATATTAAAGCACGTTGATATCATCAGATGAGTATTTGTTTGGCTCATTTTCTGTAACCATTGTGACGTTAGCATGGTGGAATTAGCTAGCTAGCTAGCTAGCTAGCTAGCCAAAACATGGCTACTTTGGACAGGCTGATTGCTTGGGCTCTGGTGTTGCTGCTTGCAGCTTTCTCAGGAACCGTTCATCAACATGACTTCACACTCAACGTTGCTCTTCCTTGGATCCCGAGCAGTACAGCCACCATCACATATTTGCATCTCGTAGCGATGCTAGATTATGTCATATAGGTGCAAAAGGTCATACAAATATTTTACGGCCTCGATAAAGTCAAAGCCCGCTTATTTTCAGGAACAAAAGTATTCATTCTGAAGTTTACATCACTGATGTTTGAAATGTTGAGTTTGTTTCTCTAATGTCTCTGGTCTCTACTTCCTCATCTGTCTTGATGAACGGAGAGTGAGCTATACCCAGCATGCCTTTTGGTGGTGTAACAATTATCAGGGGTTCCCTCTCACTCTTCTAATAAGTGTTACCGTAGATCTCAAGAGCTCACAGTCGACACTTCATTTCTATGGGACCTTAGCAACACACCTGCCAAGTGTAAAGTCAGAGGTTAGAGTTGTCGACAAAATCAAAGGACAGACAGACATACAGAGACTCCCTCCATTCCAGTTAGATTGACACTGCTCCCCTGACCTGTTCATCACCATTTCTCTTCAAACACTGACCGTCTGTCCACCGTTCAGCTCAGCCTTCCTCTCTTCCTTCCTCTTTACCTCCACTGTGACTCTCAGGCCTGCTGAGCTTCCTGTCTTAACAGAGCAGAGCAGCTGAAAGTTTGATTTTACAGCAGTAAATGTTGACTTTGCTGTACAGTGGACTTTCATCTCTAAAACTACCTTAATCCCCGTCTTTCTTTCCTGTTTACCTTCTCCCTGAAGTCAGGTGTGCTCACTGTAAATGTGATCCTGCAGGAGATGAGGCGAGTTTTTCTTTCATTAAACATTTTTGTTTGTGTTTTTTTTCCTTCTTCTTGGAAGTTGTTGCGGTGCTAATGAGGCCTGGGATTGGCCATGTGTGATAGTCAAACTCTATTCCCTTTTAAAACTCTCCAGAACTCTTATTAGGCTGCTCAGAAGCCGTCCGGCCTGCTGGTGGCTGACACCGCAGACTGATGGGAAGGGAATGAAAGCGTCGGACGTCGCCATTGAAATCGTGGCCTTTTGCATTAAACATCAGATGTGACTTTGTTGTTGGTGTGAAGCTCTCCTCGCTGCCGAGCAGGCTCTTCCCTCCGAGGATGATCAGTGACCGGGAGAGGACTTCCATGGATGCCTTTTCCCATAAATTAACATGCCATCACATATGTGTTAATGAGCATGGTGTTTGCCTCAGAAGTCGGGATGAAAGAAACACGATGTGCAGACCTGAGTGTGGATGGTAACGTGGAGTCATTTCAGTGGAAGGATTCCAATAAAAAAAGTGTCCCAAGAATTTATGGATGTGGGAATGAGATGCAGCCGAGTCTTCCTGTCACATTATATGGCTGCTGGATGCGTCATGTTGTCTGATAATTAATCGACTCGTGTTTGGTGCTGAAGCAGGATTCAAGTCAGAGGTCTTCTAAAAATAGTCTGATGATCAGCTGCTTGTCACATTGATGCTGCTTTTGTAAGTGCATCTGTCCTGAAATCTCTGATGTGAAAGTGAAAGAGGCTCTGTGAGAGTTTGCTAAGAATAGTGGTGCAGAAACAGAAACAGCTTTAGCACACATGAAGCTTTTTAACTGAAGGCTCTCTGGTGGCGTCGAACTGCACACACACACCACATGAATATCAGGCCAATTCTTTCCATATCTTGGCATCCTTACTCATTTTCTAAATCAGGCAGTATCTTGCTGATCTTGTTTGGTGTGAAGTCTTCAGTCGTTTTCATCCCACTCACTATCATTCAGGTGTATTTGTAACTATGTAGGAATATGAAGAAGGATGAGTTTCTCATGCACGTTTTCTACTTGTCTTCGTCCTACAGAGAGGCAAAGTTCCTGCCTTTTCGATGGACACCCATGGGACCTTATTTCAGGGAAAATATGTATGCTAGCCAGAGATGATAATAATAGTTTGATCCAGTTTGAATTGTGCCATAACATATATGATGTCTGTCAAATTTAACGATAATTTAATTATTTTAAAGTCAAGGAAGTCACAGTTTGTCTTAGTACCACTTAGTTTTGGGTTAAAACGCTTTGTGAACTTTTTATTCCATGCATTTTCCTTCCTCATCAAAACCTGGCGCCTACATTACACACAGCTCACCTGTTTTATGCTAGTAGCAGCTAAAGTTCTAACGTTCTAAGCTAACATTAGCTGACGATAGCTGTGGCCGGAGGCATTATGTTTTCGAGTTGGCCATCCGTCTGTTCATAAACACAATATCTCAAGAATGCCACATGGGCATTTCTTCAAATTTGGCCTAAATGTCCTCTTGTACTCAACAATGGACAAGTTATTGGTGGTCATGTGTCAAAGGTCCAGGTTTACTGTGACCTTGTCTGTCTCATTCTCATGAATGCGATAACTCAAGAACACCCTGAGGCCATTTCTTTAAATTTGGCATAAATGTTGACTTGAACCTGAGGAGAAACTGATTAGATTTTGGTGGCCATGGGTCAAAGATCAAGGTTACTGTGACCTTATCTGTCTTATTTTTGCGAATGCGATATCTCAAGAATTTCTTTAAATGTGACACAAATATTCACTTGGACTCAACAATGAGTTGATTGGATTTTCAGTGGTCAAAGGTCAAAGTCAGTGTGACCCTGCATCTGTCTCATTTTCATAAACACGATATCTTAAGAACACGTCAAAGGAGTTTCTTTAAATTTGACACAAACGTCCACTTGGACTGAAGAATGAACTGATTGGAATTTTTGGTCAAAGGTCAAAGTTAAGGTCAGTGTGACCTCACAAAATATAGCTTTGGCCATAACTCAAGAATTACTTTGCTAATTATGACATAACTTTACATAAATGTCTAATAGGATAAAATAATGAAGTGATGATGTTATTTATCCAAAAGGTCAAAGGTCAGCTTCTCTGTGACATCATACTGTTCTGCATAAAACACTTTTCTGGCCATTACTCAGTGTCATATCTCAGGAACAGAAAATCTTTGGTCAGATACTGAATTGGTGACTCTAATGTTGGGTGTCCACCTTGAAACTGTGCTGATTGTATAGATCCTCTGTGTTGTCGGAGGGAAGATGTGTGTCAATCATCCATGTTTTTACAGATATGCATATAAACTGTAAGAGAAACATGACTGGTGTGCAGAGGCATATGACAGTGGGGAAGTAATACTACTTCACTTTTCAAACTTGTAGTCGTCAGCTGATGCTAACTCAAGTGACATCACTTGAGGACATTTATCAGACTTCACACAGCTCCCTCTGGAGACACTTAAGTCGTTAGACTACTTTGAAACACATGCAGCAGAACTCCCCAGCACCTGGAAACACCAGGAAACACCTGGAAACATGCTGATGTGTAAAATTATCTCCTGCTGTGCCAAAAAAGAAGTATCTTTGTCTTTTGTTGCTCTAGTGTTTGGAAGTTGTAAGTTGAACTTGTTTCTGCACAGCCTTGTTCCCGCCTATTCAGTACAAAAGCCCTTCCATTTTTACATCTAGTCAGACTTAGCAATTTCTAATTGTATACCGGATCCTAAAAATTATATTTATACACTAATTTGCAGCAGTGAATATGTTTTGAAGGAAATGTAAAACTGCTCAGATCAGTTTTAGCCACTATAATGAGGAGGTGTTTTAATGAGCGTATTCTAAAGCTGACTGCATCAGCAAAATGTTTTCTTTTGTTTGCCTGCACATAAAACACTGTGACACCTGTTACAGGATGGCTGAGATTTCAGTAGGTAAAGAGTGTGGTGGTTCAGTCCTCAGCTTCTCCTGTCCACATGTCCAACTGTCCTTAGCAGCAGGTGATTTGTTAACTTTTAAAAGGTTGGACGGACCAACCCAACCTCCCCAAGTCTAATTCAGAAATTCAGTGCCATTTCAGTGGAGTTGTGCCCATGGATGTTTAAAGAGAACAGGATACAGCATTGGAGACGGAGGCAAAGAAGTTCAACTGCCACGTGTAAAATTACCTGCATGACACTGCTTCCACACTGTGTGGCCCATAGAGCAGTCACACTAGAGACTTCCACAGTCTGAGCTGGATACTTCTGGTATGGCGCTCCGCTAACTTGAATGGGGATAAAATGATTTAATCATGTGGCTCTTCTGGGCTTCACAAATGTTATTAGACCAAATTGATCAAATTCTGATGGTGAAACGAGTCATTTTGTGGGGGCTGTGATTCTCAAAAAAATGGAATTACTGATTTACAGATATTTATTTCTCCTTGTAAGTCTATGGGGAAAAGTCTTTGTGGGCCACAGGGCATCACATGACTGTTGTGATTACACTGTTTGGCCACTATGAAAATGGGGTTCGAAGCCCTGGTGCAGTTTATGGGGGCCTGGTTCTGCCTTGTATGACTTCATGTCACAAATAAATTGGTTGATTGATAGAATTTTTTTTTCTTTTCTGTGCCCGTCAGTTCAGATGTCAGTGGGTATGTTTACTAAAAAGATGCTTTTTCTCATTTTGGCACTTCACATTGCTGCTTTTCATAATCTCCACAGTCTCAGAACATATGATGAGACATGCTGGTTTTGAACTGCCCATGGGAAGGATGAACATGTGTGAGTCTGTCCATTCTGGATTAAAAGCTCTGTTTTTACTGTCCACCACGTCATGAAAATAACTTTTTCCTTACTCCGTAATTTCTCCCTCTGTTGTCTCTCGTCTCGTCTCTTTTGTGTATCTCACTCACTTGAGTCAGAATGCTTGTTGAAATGCACTGATGTGATGGGCTGAGTAGCAGCTAATTTTCGTAGTGGCCAAACTGTGTAATTACGACTTCCTAGCCCATTATGTAATGACATTGAGCCTAAAAATACTTTTTCCCATAGATTTTTACTTTGGAAAGAGAAATGTGTAAATCAGCTGATACATTTTTTGAGCATCACAACCTCTGCAAAATTTGATGATTTGATGGATTCCATCCGATAACATTCAGAAAGTCTAGAAGAACCACATGATTAACATTTTATCCTCATTCAAGCTAGCAATGCGCTAAAATGGAAGTAGCTGGCTCAGAATGCATCTGCTCCGTGGGCCCAATGATGCAGAAGCAGCGCTGTTTGTCTGGGTCATTATATACATGGCAGGTGAACTTTTTTGGCTTCATGCGCTGCTGAGCAACATTCATAGGAATGAACAGATTCCCTGCCTCTAAAGCTGTGTCCAGTTCTCTTCATACATCCATGGTTACAAAAGCTGCACAGGGTAAAATAGAAATGCTCTGTCAAAATGTAATTATTCTAAATAATTAGTTTTAGGTCTGGGTCTGGATAAGACAGCGTCTTCATCCAGACCCGGGGGTTGAAGCAGGATGGCGGGTTAACAGCTTCCGGTGGCGCTGCTCTGCTTGCGACCCAGATTCGCAGTCAGAGTGGCTTTAAGTCCAAAACAAAATTCCTTGTGAGGCAATAAAGAGCACCTCACCTCACCTCACCTCACCTCACCTCACCTCACCTCACCTCACCTCACCTCACCTGACAGGACAGGACAGGGCAGATTTTGGTTACTTTTCTAAGAAGGTGGAGGCATTACCCCTCATACTCCCTCGAATTACCTACTGATCCTCGGGCAAAACACTGAACCCCCAAATTGCTCCTGACATTCAGTAACTTTACATCATAGCTCTCTGACATGGTTGTGTGTGTGAAACGCTTTGGATAAAAGCGCTGTATAAATGCAGTGTATGAAAATGATCTCAGTCTTGCATGGATGCCATTAAATGATGTGATTTAGTTTACTGCTATTCCAAACGGCCTTAACATCTTTCTGATGACCGTCCTGTCTCACATGTGATAGAAGTCAAGATAATAAATACAAGTGAAGTGTGTTTTAGTCTGTTTTTTTGCACCAACCTTGAACATTAGATTTGGAGTCAAACTGTGAGTCCATATGGCAGCTTTAACAGGAACAGTTAAACCTCGAGCTGACAAACAGAAGTTGTGATCGATAAAGTTTGTGAGGATGATGATGATGATGACCTGACTGAACCCTCGTGATGTTTATTGACCGCAGTCTTGTGAATCCCCATCAAACGGCTGAAAGTCAACAGAGATCCGACTTGACATTTATATCTTCATTATAATTCCAGGATTAACAGAGCGCCGCAGCTTTGTTGGGACTGTGTGTGTGAGGGCTGTTTTCTCTGCTATAATAATGCTCATTAAGACTCCTCGCTTGTTTAAGAGCCGTTATTCATCATCATATTTATTGTGGTTTTAGGCTTTATAGTGCATTAATAATACCCACCATTTATCTTCTGCTGTCATGGCAACGGCTCAGCATGCAGCCCAGTTGTGCAGGACTGTTTTTATTTCCTCCCAGCCCACATCACACATATCGTAATAGTTGGATATAAATCTGAGCCGTAATGGCCCTGTCACATTCACTCTTATTAGTGTTTGCAAGTACTGGAAACAGTTAGTGATGCTCCGTGTCTAAGGAGGCAATTAGTCAGCTCTAATTGGACAGAAATCCACCGCAGCGTTACTGTAGCGCCATCGTCTCTCCGGGGCAGAGCTCCCTCTCCATTAACCTGCAGCTCATTTGAATGCAGGGAGGCGTCGTGCAGGTTCATGCTGCTCTGAACTGGACACTCCTCATCCATTACTGAGCAGGGAGCTGCAACAGCACCGACCACAGACCCACCTGAACTCTCTGTAGCACCTTCTCCCACTGACATAATTCAAGATGATGTCGATTCCTAGCAGACATTTTAAAATGTGTGCAAATGTTATATTCAGCCATCTGTCAGTCTGCCAATCCAACACTTTGTCCAGAGCAGCGGTGTCCGACCTTTTGGGCTTGTTACCCCTTAAAGTGAGAAAAGTTTTCCTTGTGAACCGTCAGTAAGTTCAAGAGTGATTTTCTCTCCCAAATTGTTTTATGTTAAGGATATGTGGAGGCCACAAAGAGGTAAGAGTATCCAGTATTTAGCAACCAGAAAGCAAGTAGAGAGGAAAAGTAGAAAGGAAGCTATAAAGAAGGAAAGGTTGTACGTCAGTGACAGCAGTCAACGAGTCAGACTCAATGGGGCAGGCGCTTCAAATCACACTTGAACCCATCGTGACTTTGTTGTTTCAAAATCCTTCCACCAGACATAAAACCACGCATTACATCCTGACATGTTACATTCTTACTGATCTCTCTGGAGGCCAATAACAAAGAAAACAAATGTGCATATTTATTTTAAAAATGTCAGTTAGCATTATGTAATGTTTTTTATGCTCCTTCTGTGTTTACCACTAGCAATGCCACTAGTAAGACGGTTCACTGCCTTTGTCCATCATCTTTTGCTGTCCAGCTTCACAGCAACACTGAGTCCAGGCTAGAGTTCTGATAGGGGTCGGACATCATGTCTGTTGTTGTAGGCACTTCTGTAGCCCTGTCACTGATGTTATGACCATTCCGTCTTTATAGTTGTCTTGCCTGGGACTGGTGAGAGCTAGCTAGCAAGCTAACAGCGCTGCTCATTCATTGTTTACAGCTAGTAACGGCGTCCCAACCCTGCAGCGTTGTTGTGTAACAACTAACTTCCCTACGGTCTCCCCTCAGGTTGCCCTGATGAGTAAGCGGCTAAATTTTAAGCCACAATCTCCCTTTTCTATTGTATCAGTGTTAGTTCTGTTAGCATCGTTAGCAGTGTCAGCACAGCTAGTGGTGCTGACATACTTAACAATAACAACAGAGTTACCAGCAGTAATCGCCGAAAGAGTGGCACTCCTGGCTAGCTCTGCGCAGTGCAGAGCAGCCAAGAAACTGTAAGAGAGACCAGTGGACGGGCGATGCCAGCTATGTTTCTCAATGTTTATGTGGTTTGGGCCACAGTAGCTCTGTCTATAGGGACTTGGCTTGAAGACTGAGGGCCAGCAGCTCAAGTCCCCACACAGACCAAGTATGGAGTGTGGACTGGTAGCTGGAGAGGTGCCAGATCGCTTTCTTGGCACTGCCGAAGTGCCCCTGAGCAAGGCACCAGACCCCCAACTGCTCAGTGCACCTGTACAAGGCAGTCCCCTTTGCTTCTGTTTGTGCATGTGTGTATTTCAGGCCTGTGTGTGTATGATGACAGAGAGAAAAAGAATTGAATTTCCCCTCAGGGATTAATAAAGTATATATATAAAATAACATTAGCTGGCTGTTTGTCAGCAAAGCCGACAGAAAATAAATGGACTGCACTTGTAAGGCGCCTTGTTAGTTGTCCGACTACTCAAAGTACTTTTGCACTACGTCACATTCACCAAATCACACACACACACTCACACACTGGTGGCCGAGGCTGCCATACATACTACCATACACACCATACATATAAGCAGCACACATATAGAACGGCCACAACTTCTGTTACATCATATTGTCATCAACAAAGTCTGATCAGTTACTATGACGATTATAACAGAGTCACGACCAGCTTATTCAGCACTGTGTAAAGAGAAGTTGCTCACTTCCAGATCTCAGTCCTCTTTGCTTGATGTTGGATTATAAAACTGCTCATACACTCAGATGCAGACAAAGGTGATCACAAGCAGCAGATGTCAATTTCCACAACGTCACACGTTCACACTCATGGTGCAGGCAGGTCGGAGCGCTTCAAGGTCAACAGCTGAAGCTGAACTACGAATTAATTCAGTCATTTCGAGACAGGCAGAATCCAAAGATCTGCTCAGGACAAACAGCTGGACAGTCAGTCGGAGGGTCGATGCATCATCTCTCCCCTAAATTTACCGTCAGCCTCAACAATCACGTCCATGTTTATCTGAGAGTGAAAGTGACGTGAAGTGAGTCATTTTTATTGATCAGCTGCAGCAGAAACACTGAAGTAGATCTGTCCGCAGTCTGACACTGAAAACACACTGAATATGCAGATCGTCTGATTCCCCTTAGCCGCTGATGCAGCAAGGCATTATGGGTCAACAACCTGTGTGAGTGTGATTATCAGGGAGTGCATGTTGTTAAACTGTAGTGTGTGTGTGTGTGTGTGTAGGTGAGAGTGTTTTTGAAGTGTGTATGTGTTTTGGTGTGTGGACTCTCTCGCTGGGAGCAGTTGCCACGGCAACGGTGATGTCCAAGGCTGCTTCTATTGTGCTGCCCACATCTCTGTACTGTGTGTGTGTGTGTGTGTGTGTGTGTGTGTGTGTGTGTGTCTTGCTGCATGTTTCAGGTCTTTGCCGCAGGCTGCTTTTTTTTTTTTTTTTTTTACAATGTTTTCATCTAGCTAATTGTTAGATTTTTCTGTTTTATTCCATACTCCTGATTTTTTTTACTTATTTATCCGGGCGTATGTTTCTATCAGATTTTGAATTTAACTTTGAATTTAACTACGATTTGAGATAAGCACTCTGAAAGGTGTGAAAGAAGCTTTCAACTCAACGAAAATGCAAAAACTAAATTAAAATACACATTCAATAGGATTAAATCAGTGTACGTAAATTTCCGGGGTGTTTGCTTTGACTGTACGTATTTAATCAAAATCTTACCAAAGACAAGTCTGACTGGAAGACCCCTCTCATAGTCCCAATCAGGGGTCACACATGACTGCTGGTGGCTCCCAACTGTCATGCGTAAAAGGGAACAGGAGTGTTTTGTTTAACTCCATTTGATTAGTCATTACATTAATCTGATTCTATGCGTTTTTTATTTAATTTTATTTTTTTTTTCTTATTATCATTAAATCTTACTTAAATACTGTCAATACTTCAAGTCTGAATTATTTTGTTTATGTCAGTTTAAACTCAATAAAAAGTATTTTTAAAAGAAGAAGAAAAAGAAGAAGAAAAGTCTTTTTGTTTTTTTCTGCATTAAAAATGATTAGTGTTCTCCATGTTTGGTGCAGACTGATCGGAGCTTTATCCGTGTGGAGAGGCACTAAAAATAGTTCATAATATCACTTTAATGCCAGCAGACACACAGACATTTAACCAGCTGGACATGCTGTGATTTGAGCATCATCCATTACTTTGTTCATATGACAAAGAGCTGAGAGGTTACAGGACGACTTGTTGCTGTGAGTTTAGATGTTCTGGTCATTTGTTTTTCTTAAAGGTGGACTGTACAGTTACCTTTTGCCGGTCGGCCCTGTTTATCTGTAGAGGTCTAAATCACTGGATTCATCACGATGCACAGCCACGCTGTAATTTGGATTGGATGTGATTCAGGGGCCTGCGACTGATATGAGACACATAACACATAAATAATGTAAATAACTGTAACTGCTTCAGTGCAGTATAGTTGACTTTAAACTGACTCCACTAACACACATAAAACAGCACATAGAGTCTTTTTTTTAATAAAACTTGAGGTCTGGCACACTGACTAGCTCACCTGGTAGAGCTGGCATCCCACGTACAAAGGCTGTGTCCTTGCCACAGCAGCTGCGGATTTGATTCCAACCCATGGCCCTTTGCTGCAGGTCATCCCCCGTCTCTCCTCCCCTCTCACATTATATATGTTCTATTGAATAAAGGCATAATATATTTTTACATTAAAATTACAGAACTTAAGGTCTATCTGGTTTAAAGCCCTGAAGGCAAACTTCTCCCAACAGCCATAAAACATGGATTAATAACAAGATCATTAAACAAAGGTATATAATTCAGCTCAGTTAAAACTGTCAAGATTCATAGACATGTCAATTGTCTTTTACTATACACCCATTATTAGCTCAAGCATGTTTACATTGCATTAATTAGCCTAGCAGCTACTGGACTTTCCTCCATTAATAACCTAACAAATTACATGTATTATTTATACTTTTTCTTCCTCACCGTTGGTTTAAGTCGCTGCATCTCCCAACAGAATAGCTTGGTTTAATTTCAGCCTGCATGAACATTATTTTAGCCCAAACATTGTTGAAACAGAGTAGCTAATGTTGCTGTCATGAGAAATGAGGAGAATGAGATGCCCTGTCCAGGGAGGTAGCGTCACCTCGTGTTTTATCCTGTGATTAATTTATCCAGCACACGTCTACATTGAAAGCAATGAATTTGAGGGGGCGAAAAACGCAGCACGTAAAGATGATTCCTCATTCCAACTTTATGAATCAGCAGTCTCTTGTCTGTTGCAGCAAATTCAAAGTAAACAACAGGAATAAATAGAAACACAGCTCTAACTGGCTCTTGCAGCAATATAGGACACATCTTTTGTCAGCTTCAAACTGGTGCAGTCTTAGTGTTCTTGAGAGACTAGCTTTGCCATGTCTCCTGTGGTCACCCCAAAAAACACATCAACTTTCTAGTAAACAACCACAGTGTGTGCTTCTCGTCCCCACTCCCACCCCTACTGAAGTTTGATCTCTTTCATGCTGCCGAAACCAGCCTGGGCTCAGCAGTAAATTATATTACTAATGCAATATGAGCTGGATTTTCTGTCAGTTATCACTGTTTACTAAAATAAACTTTGCATAAGTTAAAATGCTAACATCATGTGTCTCTGTGTTTGTTAGAAGCTCTGTTTTAAAACCATGGAAATAGAGTCTTAGAACAAAGAATGATCCGACTGACCTATAACAAAATATAGGTCACTCTTTTTTACCTGAGACTCTGGACTTTCATTCATGCATACCTTTTCCTTCAGTGATCAGATTGGTCAGAGGTCGGGATGTTGACAGGCTGTGATCAGATACCCTGAAGTTAACCTGCTCCGGAGCAGGTTAGCTGATCAGCATAAGTTACCACGGTGATTTACCCCGGTAAAAAGAGAACTAACTTCTTAGTACTAAAAACCCAGAGTTAACCCTGAAGTCACCTCGCTAACTCCAAATCCTACTTCGTAGTACAGACCTCTGGTGTTCATGTTATTTCAAAACATCTGTCAGACCAAACAAACTTATCAGCACATTGGTCCTCTTTAATACTGGATGCTGCAGAGGTTAATAGGAGACAGAGTGTAACACAGCCTTGTTAAAAAGGGACAAAAACATTTTCATATCAGTGTTAGCAGGATTTGCAGTATGAAGGAAGTTGACAGCGTGTCTTCTATCAACTCGTCTCACAGTTGTTAGTCAGCCGATGTCATGAGAAACACCCACTCACAGAGCCTGAAGCTTAAAACACTGTTTCCACAAACATGTCCAAAAACAGTTTTATCCTCTCGTGAGAAAATAGGAAAATATGCAGAAAAGCTGCAGCATTGTTATATTTTATTCATAGAATTCAAATTTCAGTTTAAAAACTAGTATCAATAACATTTAAGTTACGTGATAATTTGCTGTTGACATTATGTGGTAGGATCAGAAATACAAACTTTAAATCATAACTTGCAGTTTGTTCACTTGACAGTGATGTTTTATTCCCTGTCAGTCTGTTCTACGTTCTTGTTTTGCCTCTTTTTTTATGTCTTCTCTGTGTTGAAGTGTTGTAATTGTCAGTGTTTGACTCCGCCAGTCTTCTTTATCGTCTATTTTTCTTATCACTTTTCCCTGTTGCTGTTTTCTGCAGCAGAGACCCAATTTCCCCACAGGGATCAATAAAGTTTCATCTGTTCTCTGAACGCTGATGGATTTCTGCTTCAATTCTGTGGTATTTTCTGAGGTCACAGTTTTGTTTTGTCGTTGGTATTGTTGTTGTTCCCAGCTAAATGTCTCTCTGTCCCCGTCACCATCAATCCTTCTGCCTTCCTACTCTTTTTCTTTGGATTAAATTAAAGTTGAATGAAATATTGTTAAGCATTTGGTGCAGGGTGGAGGCTGCAGGGGAGGCTCTTTGCTGTTTGCTTCTGACCTGAACTCCCTCCAGTGAGTTTTTATTTTTGCCTCCTCATCTTCAGTAGCTTCCCCTCTATCATGTTCTCCCCTGAAAACAACTCCTTAATTTCCAGAAAGAGTTTTTCAGACAGCTCCTTGTTTTGGACAAATCGGATAGAAAAACTGGACTTACTCAGCAGTAATTAAACCCAGAGAGAAATCATCGGTGAAGACGAAGCAGAGCGGTTCTGATCCTGCCAGGGCCTCCTCTTCCTCCTCCTGTTCTTCATCCTCATCCTCCTCCTCCCAAGCCTCCTCTTCCTTCTTCCTCGTGCTTCTCTTCTTCGTTTCATCCTCCTCCTCCTTTTTCTCGTCTCCTCCTGAAGTCGTGTTCATCAAGTATTTTATCTCAACAGTTGTCCTAAATGGCATTGAGAGTTCCTCGCTGAAGGCTTCCTCTTTAAATCCAGCTCAAATTAAAATTCATATCATTTTGCTGCAGCAGTATGGATCTTTGAAGTCCTGTGTCCTCTTTTTTAGGGGAAAAAAACTTCACCAAGAAGGGACAGATTCAGCTTTTACATTTCTCAGTCTCATAAATGCGTCTCACAGTGGTACAGTCAAACGTAACCAAGCAGATTTACTCAAAAACTGTACAAGTCTTGTGCTTTTACTCCACTACATTTATTTGACAGCTTTAGTTACTAAAGATCAAGATTTTACACACAAAATGTGATGATCTCGTAAATATTGTCAAATATCGATGATTCCCAACTGGTGGGTTGCGGTCCAAAAGTGGGTCACAGGTCCAGTCTGAATGGGTCGCAGGTGACTTGTAAATGTGTCTGTTTGTAAAAAACATTTTTTAAAATACAACTTTTTTTTAAGTGAATTTCTGGCACAGAGGTTTTATTTTGAGGTGCCGTTTCCTGCTGTAGAGTGAGTGACTAACAGACAGCTACTTGACAGAGAAAGCAAACTAGCTCAACGTCATGACGAAATGCAAGTATGACGCAATAAGCAGTAAGCAATCTGGACCCGTGGCTGGACCAGTTAGGAACCACTGTTATAGATCATACTTGAGACATCTCAAATATGTACATAAATTGTAGGGGTGTAACTTCACAAAATCCTCGTTTGGTTTTGATATGACACGCTGGTGTCAAGGTTCAGTGCGCAGCGCCATGTAGAAATAAAATTGTAGTAATAAACAAATACAAACAAAGAAACAATTCTGTTTCTAAAATGCCGGAGAAATTTTCTTGTCTTTTAAATTACAGTCTGTCTGAAATGGGCTTGTGAAGGATTATTGTGACGAGGTTCAAGTTCATAAAGCATGTTCATAAAGTCTACATTTTCCTCTACAGAGTCTGGTCTCAAACCCACAGCTATAAATGTAATGTTACCAGTCGCCACTGTGATATCTTTTGTCCTGTTTGAAGCAGTTGGGAATGGCTGCCTAAATGCTGCTGGGATAACATTAGCTTGTAGCATGTGTGCAACACATTCTGATTCTGACCTCATCACATATTGACATTTGGTCATTGAGTTTCCACGTCCAGATACAACCTGCCAGGGACTCTAGGTGCGTTGGTCGGTGACGTTCTGGGACACTGTGTCAAGTTCAAGGAAATTTACCGTTTACACACAGTCTCTTGTCAGTACAACAACGCAAATTAACGCTTTTTTTCCCTCCAACAACTAGCGCAAGTGGTTGGGTTTCGAAAAAAAGAACAGGGTTTGGCTTTATAATCTTACAGGACGCAAACTCCCGAGTGAACGTCGGTGTTTGTTGGACCTATCCACCACCCCTCCTGCCGGCCCTGCTTGGACTTTTGCTGCCTTAACTTTCATTCTTGTCCTGCTGTATTTCCCCACACAGAACGGCCACATATCACGCCAACCTTAAAGGACGGCTTTGTTGGTCAGTGTCTGACGCCACAAGTCACTGCCCAAGCACTGGATTTTGACGACTTCGAAATGAGACTGGGTTGGTGTGTGTTGCTCCTTGTATTTTTCTCATTCCAGCGACTTACACACTGGGGTGATGTCAGCATAAATGAGTTGACATGTTTTTAGTATTCCCACTGATGTAACTATTTGCATGTAGCAGATGTGACATGCTGTTTTTTTAATCCACCATTCTCTCGCCATCGCCCTCAAAATTCACAGCAAAACCAAAGTGGCTCTAAACACCAGCCCTGTAGGTTATTGGAGGATCTTCTACTGCTGCTCTGCTAATGGCATTTCTAACCATCTTGCACTGAGCTAGCTTAGCGTAGCGTGAATCATGATCACAAGATTTTATCTATTAAAGAAACAAAAACAAAACAGAGAAAATACACGTAAACTAAATTATTTTTTTCAGACTTGAACTTTGGTTCAAAATTCAAAATCTTGAGCTATTAATACGAGTGACGTCATTTTAATCTGTGTGAACTGAACTGTGAGGTCGTTCTTGTAAAGTGTGAATGTGCACAACACTGGAAGTAGTAGTTTTTGTAGTGGGTGTGGTAGTAGTAGAAGTTAGTCTCCTAAACAAGCCTGTGTGTCGTGCCTCTCTGTCTGCATTAATGCCTTTTAATGCCTCAGCTGCGGATCAATAAGCCGTCACGACCTTCTAATGATATTGATTCAGGCGCTTCTGATCATGTGACCTCTGTATTGGAGGTCATCAGGGGTCAGGAGGTCTGAGCTGTTTCCTGTCAGTCATTTACAAAATCTGAAGCACTTTTAGTTTAAACCTGACTTCATGATAACACCCTGCCAATATTTCCTCCCGGTTGGTTTATCAGTCAGCAGCTAGACTCTGTGTTTCCAAAAACCACTGCAGTTGCTTTTATTTCAGATTATTGTTTTTTCACACTTTTAATCTGTGATATTCTTTTCAACCCAGCTGGCAGTTTTCACACCAAATCGTCACCACCTGCAGCTCACCATGAGCCAAAAAAAGATGCAAATGTTCAAAAAAAAAAAAAAAAACCCAAATGTGCATATTAAAATCCGGGATAATTTCATTAAAATGGAAAACAAGTTGTGTGAGTGTTCATCAGAGTCCAGAGACTCCAGAGGAGATTAGACTGTGGTGTTCAAACAGGAGGCGTGGGCTCTGCAGTGACAAATCCTGCCATGCTTTCATCCCTCATGAGGTCAGAATCAGCACCGAACTCTTTGATCAGGACATCAGACGCCATCAGCTCTACGCTGAAGGATTCCCGCTGAATACTTTCTCTGAAATCCAGGGTAGAATGAAAAGACGAATTCCTCAGAGATTTTTCTGGAAGATTGTTGGTTTTCTGTCAGAAGGTCCAACAACACATGTTGGTTTCAGACAAGGCAGATTCCAAGTTTGATCACTAAGCATTGCAGTTTGACCCAAACTGATCCTGGTTGTAGACGTCAGCTGCTTTTTATTCATTGCTGCACAGCACGCCAGATCTCACTCTGTTTTTCTTCATTCTACTAAACGTGTGATGTTGAAACTGTAAGAGTTAGCTGCGCTTTTACACACTGAAGTCTTAAAGTTCAGACTAAATGCAAAGTGAATCTTAGTCTGCTTGACTGCATACAAAGTCAACTGAAAGACGCAAGTGGACACATTGACTTCATGTGGTGCTAACAGAGGTGACAGACAGCGCTTTCCGACCGTGACCTGAACTGAAAGTGAAACTCCTCTATTCTCTTTTTAAAGCCAGATTTCATTGATAAAAGCAGTAATTTTACCTCGTCACCACTGCCTCGATCAGTTAGATTGTGTTATTGTGTGAATTTGGTGAATCCAAACTAACCTTTAAAACATCGAAGTGTTGGCATTGCACATTTCTGCAAATATATTATTATGTAGTAGAAAACAATGTTAGTGTGCGGTTAGGTTTAGGCACAGAAACTGCTTGGTTATGGTTAGGAAAAGATCACATTTTGGCTTAAAATACCTGGTTTTAGTGGCACAATCCCAGCTGGAGAAACAATTTTTATTCATTTTTATTGACGTTATCCTGGCAGGAAACACACGATGTCTGGGTAAAAAAAACAACAACCGCTCTATACCGTATTTCCTCTCTCGTGCTTAGCTTGGCTTGGTTTGGTTTGACTTGGCACGTCAGCCCAGCATGACAGGGATTTGTGTTTTCAGTCCAACAGTGCTACCTGCTTGAAGGTGTGTCTTTAACTGATGACGGCTTGTCTTGTTTCTGACGTCTAAAAGCAGGTGGTTGATCCATGACTAAAGGTTCCCTGTTATTTTGCTACGAGTGTTTTTCCATCACAGAGCACGACAGGTAAAACAATTTTACCTGTTGGAGATGAGTCTTCTGCGGAGGTGAAGAAAGAGCCTGCTGTCTGCAGCTCTTCATCAAATATCTCAGTGTGGCTGTAACTCCTCCCCCTGCAGTAATATTAGGCTTGTTTTTTATGGAAAAAAAGCTGCTAACTTGGCTCGGCTAATTTGGTGATTAACACTTTTCGTTTCCTATAAATTCTTCTTAATAAAAGTCCCCCATTATTTTGTTATGTGAAAGGCAGTAAAATAAGGACATGTTGAGTTGTCTTCAGCAGTAACTTACTATTCATACAGCTGAAAGCGAACATTCACTCGTTTATTCATTAATTTTCCATAACAACTTATCATGTTAGGTGTCACGGGGGGGCTGGAGCCTATCCCAGCAAAACCCTGGACAGGTCACCAGACTATCACAGGGCTGACACATAGAGACAGACAACCATTCACACTCACATTCACACCTACGGACAATTTAGAGTCACCAATTAACCTGCATGTCTTTGGACTGTGGGAGGAAGCTGGAGCACCTGGAGGAAACCCACGCTGACACAGGGAGAACATGCAAACATCGTTCAGAGGCCCTCCTTCACCCCAGGTTCGAACCAGGAACCTTGAAAGCGAACATGAAACAGTAAAATAAATTAGATATCTGAAGTTCAAACAGGACGCAGGAGAGAAACTAAACTCCAAACCCCAGAGATTTAGTTAAAAGTTTAAAAACTTCAAGAGCTGAACACGGAGCTGAGACTTTTAAAAACATCTTTCTCTCTGGTCTCTCGCACACAGATGTGGGTTCAGTCTCACAACACACCTTATTTTAGGGGGAGGAGGGGGGTTGTCAGGGGTTGGCTGCAATTGGTGAGACGTCACTGCTGCCCGCTTGGAGGCAGTCTGGTGGGATTTTGGCCTGACTCCAGAGATGCCTCATCTAGGCATGGCTCTGCCTGTTAAAGCTGACAAAGAAAGCGAAAATCAGCACATTGTGGTTTGAGTCGGTGCAGCCAGAAGTGCTGATGGAAACTTGTATTTGTGGCACTGTCCCCTGTGGATGGGTCGCTAAAAATATTCCTTGTTTGGTGGCTAAAAAGCTGCTGGAAACACAACAATGACTTTTTTAAAAAACAACCAGTTTTGTTGTTGGCTTGTTTTGAATAGTGGTCTGCAGCTTGCCAGGTGTCTCGCCCTAGGTGTCACGCCATCCGCTGTCCCCTCCATCTACTGGTGTAAAACTCATATACTGCTTCACTTTCAGCTCAGTTCAGACCAAAGATTCACGACAAGACCTGTTTTAGAACGTTGCAGAGAAAAGTTGCGGTGGTGTGAACTGACCATCTGAGCTCGACTCAGACCGGCTGATGGTGTCACCTGCAACTCAGCTGGTCAGATCACCTGCAGCTGGTTTAAGAGCTTAAAGTTCGTCACCTGTCTCAACAGCCAATTGGCTTGTAGTGAAATCTGCTGGTTGAGTCAAAATGACCGCAGACAGGGTTTTCACTTGTTGGTAGGTGCTCCGTCCCCGCCCAGCCCTCTGTTTCCATCCTCACGGTGTGCAGGTGTCAGATGGTGGGTCACTGCTGCAGCTCATTGTATGTGCTTATGCCCCGCCCACACACACACACATCCTCATTGACTGATTAACTGGTCATTTATTATTGTGGTGTATTGATTATAAATACAGTCCATCTGATGCTCATTTTGTTTCAGTTTTCACTACCACAGATGCACCTGTAGCCAGTATCTCACTATCACTATCCTCATTCAGATTTTAAGAAGCTACAAATTATATTCAGCCACAAAATAAGTCTGAAAAGCTGCAAATCAGAACGGAAGAACAGAGAGTTGTTGACTAGAGATGATACACCGTCTCATCTAGTTGCATTGGTGTGAACCGGCAGGTTCTTAGAAGGTTGCAGAACGGCGCATTAAAAGTAGTTGCCTGTTTGAATGCATCTCGTCAGGAATCTTTGGTCTGAACTGGGCTTTAGAAGTGTTGATATGATATGTGTGAAACATAAAGGTGTAACATATCTGTGGTTTGCAGAAATATGTAATGCCAACATTTTCTTCTGGCGTACGGGCTGGATAGAAAAACCCTTTTCAAACCCTTTTTTTCAAAGTCCTGCACATTGTTCGTTCGGCATCCACCCTCCACGCTTCACTGTGACGTCCCTATAGAACAAAAGTGTAGCACTTTACTAGAAAATACATTGCTGGTGAATGTAATCAAGGCATCAGTTACATTTCTTACAGAATGTATTAGCAGTAAATAAGTAAATTCTAGCAGACAGGGTTGCTTGATGCATCCTGTGTTTGGGATGACGCCACACCAGAATGACTCATTGTGTACAACGTTACAGACTACAAACTGCAGCATTGCTCTCATTGACTGAGTCCAGTTTATTATCACTTTGCTCAATATTTTTTATTACCTTTGTTGTATTCATGTCATCACATCTTTTTCCTGATGCTGAGTGCGGGACATTTTCATTGGACTGAAGATGAATGTGGTCGTACAGCTAAAAGCGCAGCTTGTTTCCCGCTGGGATTAGAATCTGCGTCTGCTCTCTATGATTGCTTCAAACAAGGTCTTAAAGTAGGCTGCAGATCTCCTAATGAAGCTCCCGGGAGACGTCCTCTGATTCATAGCAAACTGACTCCATCTTTACCGTCTACACGCTCTCCTCTTGTTTTTCTGGAAAGTGTGGGCCAACCGAGCAGCGGGCTAACTGCCCGACTCCCCTTTGGGTACCGGGGTTGACAGTTAGAGCCTGTTTTCCATTTATGAATTCACAGCTCTGCCATGTCGTGCGCAGAGGCCGGCCTGTAAAGAGCCTCTCTGAATAAATAAGCTGTCACCCCTGGGAGGAAGAGGAGCGAGTGCAGCCGTACGCTGTCTGATGAAAACTGTTTTCTAACTTGTGACAGGACATGAAAGGAAACGTGCTTCATGTCTGTTTGCTCTTTTGAGGGAAAGAGGCGAGGTCTCACTGAGCGCAAAATAAATCTCCCTCTACATGCGGGAGGAAAAATCCAGCCTCTGATGTCCTCTCATGTTGGATCTCATTAGCCTGCGATGTTCAACACTTTCCATGAGGCTTTACTTCTTCGTGGATTCACATCCCTCCGATTGATCCGTCTGCTTTGACTTTCCTGTGTGATGTCCTGTGTTTCCCAGAATGCCTCTCTGCGGCCCAAAGTGCAGAGGTGTGAACTTGTTCCAGCTCTGATTTTCTGTGCAGCTGGAGAGAACCGTAACCACAGCTCGGAGATTTCCCAGTTGACAAAATAGTGCGAGACCTGCTTTATTCAAAACACAACCTGTCTTGTAGCTGCATTGCATTCTGGTCTATTTCCTGCTCCTGTGGGTGTAGAAACAGCTCTCTGTGTTCTTCTTCTCTGGTGGATTTCTCCCCGCTGTGCACGTCAGTACAAAATGGCGGCTCTTAAAAGAAGTCCTTCTCCTTTGATTCTCAGGATCTGACAGAAAAGCTGACATTTACTGTTAATGTTTGAGATCACTGAAACATTTTCAAACTCCACTGGTGCTGCAGAAAATACCTGGAAGTAACAGATATATTGTTCACGTTCGCCAGCTCTCCACAGGAACAACAAACACACCCCACACTGCTAAATAGAGCCAAGAAGAGAAAGTTGGTCCTCAGTAGTCGACTCCAACAGTTTAACTGGTTTTAGGGGAAATTTCTCCTTAAATGAGTCAGTGCTGTTTGATGGAAACATCAGAGCAGTAGTTGGAGGCAGACATCTGACAGAGACAGATGGTCTGAAGAGGAGGGTTTCTACAATTAGACCTTTAAAAAGACATTCAGTTCCTCTCTGGAGGGAATCGCTGTTACCTGATTTTAACAGAGTGATAAAGTTTGGAGGATTTTTCTATCAAGTGTGTGAGTGTAAGGGGAAGGTGACTGGACCTCTGGGCACTGTGGTACCACATTACAACACATCTCCAAGTTGAAAAAATTAACATATTTAGGAAAAAAACAACAACAAAACATAGTGCCAGAAACTGTGAAACCTATACAAGTTTTTTTTCTTGTTACCTAATTTCTCCAAAAAAGATCATCTTACGGTGCTTTCACACCTCTTGGTCAGAGGGCTCACAACCGCTCATAAAATGTTCTCTTACCTAAGAGAGGAGCAAAAATAACAAAACATGGGTGAATCCCAGAAATCAGTGGATACTAACAAATTAAGAACATTTTGTGGATACAAACTAAAACAAGAGAAAATTTGTTTGTGTAACGCTTCCTGCATGAGGCCCAGTGTTTCCTAAATTAGCCAGAGGAGAAATGGGTTTGTTCCAGGACCACCACATTAGCAGAAGCAAAAGAGATGATGAAAACCACCAGAGACCTCCTCAGATTAAAATACAAAAACTACAGAAAACCCCGCTTTGATTGAGTCGACAGGCAGCTTGATTTCTTTCCGTTCCTTTGACATCAGGCAGAAATGTCTTTGTCTACTGTAAACATCCCGACCTGCAGACAGGAGGCTGCTGTTGTGATTTCACCTCAGTGACCTGCAGCACAGAGCAGCTCGCTCAGCCGCCCGTCTCCACGCAGAACTATCGATCAGAGGAGTTAATTGTTACAGTTATCTGATGTTCTGAAGGGCACTTTAATGGCCTTGGAGATAATGACAGTGATCAAAATCAACGCTCACATCTCTTCACCCCGCATACACACATATACCTGCTCCATCTGAGGGTTACACCACCTACAGCACTCAGTGACAGACAGCACATATCAACGTACCAGGGTCGAGGGCGGAGGTGGAGGTGGAGGTGCCGGGGTTCATTATTCTCTGTGCGATAGTATTAATAACATCGATTTCATTTCTCTCCCACCTGCCAATCACTCTCTCAGGCAATAATTGATCGCTCTTTTCTTTCATTTCCTCGTGCAGTCGACAGTTCGCAGATGGAGCTGATGGGGACGATGAGAATATTAATCATGCAGAGGTGGAAACCAGCAAATCACTCTGACTGCAGCTGTATTTATGGATCTCAGGCTTTTGTAGCTCCAGTGGTGCTGCTGTGTGTCTGCTGGCTGTCAGTGGGCTGGTCACTGTGGCGTTTGGTCCAGACTGAAACATTTCAACACTAATAAATGGATGCACATGAAGTTTAGTACAAAGTACATAGTCTTCAAAGACATAAATCGTAAGGGGGGTGTAACGGTACACAGAAGTTTGTTTTCATTTATTTAGAACAGACTTTTGCAGACACCATCGTCCTGCTGGAGACAGAGGGGACATTTTGCCCACTGGCAGCTTTGGAAAACTATTTCCAGTATAAAATAAGGAACGTTTGTGTATCACTCTGTGCGAACACTGAACATACACTTTCCTGAGCCAAATATTTTTTTAACCAAAACCTTTAGTATTTAGATTAAGAGGTTGTGTCAGGTTCATTAGCGTCAGCTGTAAGTTCAATGTGCCAGACACATATTTAATCAACATTTAAGTAAATATAAATATCTGATTAGACTCTGTATCAGCAGATAGCCAGTGTTAAAGGACTCGGACCAGGATCAGGGCTAAAACTAAACTTCACTGGATCATCCATTTGAAGAGTGTGATGTTTAAAGTCCTAGTTTCCGATCCAGCCTGTGCACGTCACCCCATTAAGATCATTTTAAACATGTGCAGAGTGGGTGAATGTGAGTAGTATTTTACATCACTTCTCATCCATATTTAACCCATATTAGTTTATATATTTATAATATACAATATAAATAATACAGTCAAAAATAAAAACTGCTGATGAAGCATCTTTGATCAGCAAGAAAGCATTTCATGTTTTTCATATGTAACCTTTAAATCTATATTCTCTGAGAAATGAAAGCACAGCATGTTCATTATTCATAAGGTGCATTATTAGCTGCATTATTTACGGCACACATGGTAAAGTCATGTGGATAAATCTTTCATTAGCATGTCAAAACTTAAGTGTGCTGGTGGCAGAATTGGCTGCGCTCCCAGCAGCCTACTTACTGGTTGGCCTGCGGGGCTGCTTTCTGGAAGTTGTGCAGATTAAAAATCCCTTTTCGCTCAAAACAGAAGTTTCGGAGCAGTTTCGGATCTTGAAGGTTGTGTCGTGAACGTTTTGTGCGTCTTTTTTCTGTCTGAAGATGAGGGGTGTGTTGGAGGTTGCCATCTGGAGGGGACTGCTGGTGTCAGACCTCCAGCCAGCAGTGATTTATCTCCACCTCGTTTTTACTCTCCTGTGAGGGACGGGGTGCCCTTTGACCCCCTCGTCTCTCTATCACCTCTGCGCTCTTTATTGGTTTGTCTCCTCCCTCCTGCTCTTCAGACACCAGCTCCATCTTTTAATATGACCTGCTTAATATTTCAGTCCATCTCTCAACATCCTGCAGGGCAGGCCGAGCGCTGGACCTTTACTATAGCAACAACAAAACCACTGGAGTTCAAAGCACATGTGGTCATCACAGAGCAGATTTTGCCTCAGATGTGGACATATAAATGAGTAGTTAATTAATTCATTTAATTATAGATTAAATTTAATATAATATAATGAACTTTCTTAAAGGTCCAGTGTGTAGGCTTCAGGGGGATATATTGACAGAAATGGAATATTATATAATAAGTATTTTTTCTTCAGTGTAAAATCACCTGAAAATAAACATTTCCATGTTTTCATTACCTTACAGTGAGCCATTCATATGTAAATCAGGAGCAGGTCCTCGTCCATGGAGTCATCCATGTTGTACCACCGTGTTTCTCAATAGCTCGGATCGGACAAACCAATCGCTGGTTCTAGGTAGGGCCATTCATGTTTTTGTGTTGGCCATCATAGTTAACAGAAACGAGAAACACTGATTTGTAACGTAAAACTGCTGCACTCTGTGTTTTTACTGGTTTAAATCACCTGGTCTGTTTGTTTTGGAGAGGAGAACACCTCTGTGGATAATTTAGCTCCCAGTAAAAACCTCCTGATTGATTGTATCAGACAAAAGGTGAGACCATAGTAAGATATCAGAGAAAAAGGGTGAGCATACAATAGCATGTTGTGGGTGAGCTACACGTCTCTGACATGCCATACAGCACCGGAGAAACACTGATGTGCAACATGAAACTGATTCACTCAGTGTTTTCATTGGTTTAAATCACCTTGTCTGTTTTTTTTGGAGAGGAGGATACCTCTGTAGATAATTCGACTCCCGGTAAAAACAATGAACTCTGACAGAATTCTAACCAGGAGAAGTTTCAGCTGCATTTTGCATTTCTCACTACCAGATTCCACTAAATCCCTTTAAATCTTACACACTGTTCCTTTGAGGATCAGTATCAAAACTTGAAAAGAGACACCGTCAGGTAAAAACACTCATTAACATGTTAGCATTGTTACTGAGAGCATGTTCACATGTTGGTGTTAGCATTTAGCTTGAAGCGCCACTATGTCTAACTAAGCCTCACAGAGCTACTAGCATGACTGTACATCTCGGTCTCACTACGAAGTCCTCAAAATCAGGTGTTTGGGCAGTGACTTCCAGCGTCAGACACTGACAAAAATGCCACCCTTTAACATCAGCATGATTCGCAGCTAGCAGCATCAGGGGGAAACATGGCGGGACAGGAAAGACAGTTATGGTGGTGAAATTTCAAGCTGGGTGGATGGGAGGAGTGGTGGATGGGTCCAACAAACATTAACTTTCAACCGGGTGAGCGGTTTTCACATCCCACAAAAGTCTAAAGCCAAACCCTGTTCTTTTTTCCTAACACTAACCATGTGCTTTTCTTGCTTAAATCCAACTATGTACATTTTTTGCTGAAGGAAAAAAAAAGTCAATTTGTGTGTTGTACTAACGTAGTGTGTCTATTTTTGAGAGAGACTGTATGTAAACATTACATTTCCTGTGAAAACAGGAGACATAAGTGGTCAAATATCCTTGAAAGTAATTTTAAAATGTCTTCATTATTATCTCATAATTTATGTGCACACCCCATTTAATAAGAACTTAAAACACTAAATTTCATAACTGAACAGCAACACACTGACTGCTCCAATTTTAAATTATTATAGCATATATAATATTATGTTATATATATTTAGTGAAAACTGGAGCCAACATGGGCTTTAAATATAACTTAAATTTAACAGAGGAGTTAAAGCTGGGGTAGGCAGTGTCCTGGAAAAGGTAAAAAAAAAAAAAAAAAAAAAAAAAGACTGTAGTGTGACTGTTTCATTATTTTTTTTGGGAGGGGGGGATTTGTGCCAAACAAAGATGTTTTCTTAAGTCTGTAGAACACGGTGTGTAGACCAGGACATCTTTGACATCATTGTAGAGCTGCACGAAGCTCATTCGCCCAGCCCCCCCTTGCCTCTCTCCCTTGCTCTGTTTTAGCTGCTAACCACCCCACAGCCCTTCCTCCTCCCTTCTCGCCATGGTGGACAGCTCCGCAGGCAGGATACAGACCTTCAGTTGGCAGCTGTAGTGGCTCAGATTTGGCTAGTTGAAACCACCTAGAGCAGGTTGTCACAGCAGGCTGGTGGGCAGCGGCAGTGCCAGGTCTAAGCTGTGTAACAGCAGCAACAGAAAGTTTTCTGATCTGGCAGAGAGTCGGAGCTGTCCGATCCCCTGGAGTCGAGGTTTGATCTGGCTGGATTTGGGTTACTGTGGCTGCTGACTGGAGGTCTGTCTCTGGAGCTGCTGCCCACTCTCCTCCCGGCAAAGTGGTCTGTAGCAGCAGGGAGTGAGGCGGAGGAAACACTCTGATTCGAGGCTCTGGCTGACGTTAGCTACAGAAAGGTGAACTTGAAGCCACAGTGATGACCCTTTAGCAAAAGGCTTAAGTATTAGCAACATTTTCTCTCCCCCTGTAGAACACTTTGTCGATACTGACGCTGTATAATTTGTTTATTGCCAGACTCTGTTTTAGACTCTTTTTTTGATAACTCCGTCTTCCTTTTTTGGGTTGCTTTGCAGTGTAGGCAGGTGTTGCTGATTTTCACCATCTGACGGGACGTGCGCGTGCATTTGCATTTGTAGAACAGCCAATAGGAATACCCCCTTTTTGAAATGACTCGTGATTGGCCAGAGTCTTGTGTCACAGGCTAGATTTTCTAAAGCCTGTAAACAGAGCTAAGAGGAGGTGCAGAAGTCTAGTTTTCTTTTAGTCCACTTGAATTACAATATGCTCAAAGTTAATTGTGGGATGTTTGCCCAGTGGTGCTTACCCCAGCTTTAAACTTTATCATTTTTAGAGCAGACTGAAAATATTTATGTCCATTGAATAAAGATCCAAAAAGCAGAGGTGGGCTGAATTCACAGATAGGTGTTCTCTCTTTCTGCAGCCGCTCTCCTGTTTAAGAGTGCAGACTGTCTTCTCAGCCAGCATGTTTTAAACATGTTTGATTTCATCATGCTGGGTTCGGTCGAGCTCGTCCAGTGTGAGGCCGTCTGCCATTCACCGAGACTGAAATCTGACAGCGATCCTGACAGCAGTCAGCGGGGGTTAGACTTTAAAAATAATCACTCACAGATCCCACTCATGTCGTTTACAATAGCAAGAGAGTCTAACTTTTACCTGCTCAACTCTGAAACTTCTCCAGCTTTAGATTTCTCTCTTTAAATGTACATTTCTTTACATGTGAAACACAACTGTGTCACATGTTTTTTGTGTCATTATTGAAGGTGAATGATTATTTCATTAATCGCTGCTTTCCATATTATAATCTGGATCAAATAACATGAAGATTGGAGTTAACATATAAAACTGTTGCTTAAAAACTAAGTGGTAATTTAAAGTTTTGGCAGGATATATATTTTTTACATTCAACAAACTTTATTAAAAGCACCAAAACCAACACTGCATCGAACCTGCTGCAGGTTCTCATGCTGGTCACTCTAGCACAGTCCAGTCCCACCCTGAAGTTGTTGAAATCTGGTGCTTGGGCAGTGACTTGCAACGTCAGACACTCACAAAAAGGCGTCCTTTAACATTGTCATGATACATGGCCAGTCGTCATTATTGTTAAATGACGCTTAGCAGCGTCCAGGGAAATACGGTAGGACAAGAGTGAAAGTTAAGGCAGCAAACGTCCAAATAGGGCAGGCAGAAATGGTGGTGAAAGGGTCCTACAAACACAGATGTTTGCGGCCGATGTTAGCTTCCCATAAAATTGTAAAGCCAAACCCTGTTCCCTGTGCTCTTATTGCCTAAACCTAACCACGTTCACTTGTTGTTGGAGTTGAAAAAAAATGGTCAATTCACATTGTTGTACCGACGTAGTGCATTGATTTTGAAAGAGACAGTTTGTAAACGTTAAATTTCCTCTAAAAACAGAAGTGTATTTTGAAAGAAGACAATGCATGTAACAGACAGAACTTGACACGGCATCCCAGAGCATCAACAACCAACACACCCAGGGTACCTTGGACGTTGTATCTGGATGCGGAAAGTCCATGACCAAACGTTGATATGTGACGAGGTCGGAGTGAGAATGCACCTGCAAACCTCCACCATTGGCTGGTGCAAATGTCCCTCTTTAAAAAGACTTTAAAGATTTACAGTCTGCAGCCCCACCAACTTTATTTGGCCAAGTGTTATGATTTTTTGGTGGCCTCTTAATAGCTCCTCAGTTTCTGATGAGGTGGACATGATAACCCTTAATACACATAACGTTCTTCATCCCTACAACAGGAAATACTTTGTCCCTAACCTGATATAAAGTGTGCGCTGCACATGTGAGCATTTTTGATGATGGCCTCCGTCCAGTCCTTTGGTCTGATCACATTTAACCATAGTTGTCTTTGTTTTTGTTGACGGGCAGTGGCGGTTGGTTTTGAGCCATGACTCCTTCTATTCTGGCTCCCAATAACACAACAAGACCACATTTGAAGACTCCTATGTAGCCTACAGCCCTGTGCTGGAGAGTCATGTTTGCCCACAGCTAACAAATTGACGTCACTGTGACGTTGGCCCTAAAAGGGTC
The DNA here is from genome assembly GCA_019142605.1 of Cephalopholis sonnerati. Taxonomy (NCBI): domain Eukaryota; kingdom Metazoa; phylum Chordata; class Actinopteri; order Perciformes; family Serranidae; genus Cephalopholis; species Cephalopholis sonnerati. Next base: position 44,193,358 of record JAGQAX010000005.1, on the reverse strand, counting down.
CATGGGGACTGATTCGCTTCTGGAGGCAGCCTCAAGTGGCCATTAGAGGAACTGCAGTGTTTGGCACTTCAGTGTTGGCTTCGTTTATCGAATATACTGGCACATAGGAAGAAGATATATCAGGCTTTAGATGCACACGTGATACTGTGACGTGATGTCAGTTACAAAAATATAGAATATCACCTGCATTAGGTTGACTTTTTCCCGATTCATAAAGATTTAAAACAGAAAAGAAACAATAGAACAACAGCTAATGGCAAATAATTCAGACCAACGTGTCATTAACGTCACACTTCACCGTCATACTATAATCGTTGATTGTCACTCTCAGTGGCTGCTATGATGCGTAAATGAACCATAAAACAATGATACACATTTGCAGTTTGTTTAAAAAAAAAAAAAAAAAAAAAAACAGCACGAAACATCCAAGATGAGTTTCTCTTCCTCTGAAATCAACTCAGACTGTTTATCAAAGATGCAGAGAAGCTGCTGAGTCAGATCTAAATCCACAAGATTAATCTTTCATCTCATTACAAAACAAAACAAGCATTTGAACGAGGTGCAGTTGGTGAGGTGGGAGGTTTTATCCCTGTGTTGATGAGAAAGTAGAAGAGATGCTGCCAAACAGCACCGTTTACAGCTCTGTGTGCTCTCTGGATGCTGTTTCCCTCTCTGAACGCTCCACTAGCTCAGTGCTAAGATAAATCACCCTCTTCTGGACTTTGTATAGGTTTAAATTAGCTTTTTCTAAAACCTCACAGCGTTAGCTTTAAACATTTATTGACAATAGGAACCCGGCCCGACTCGGCTTGCTGCAGGGTTTTTCTGTGAGTAGATTCGTCCGGTGATGAATTCGGGTCATTTTCACCGCAGGACGGCAACTGTTACATTCCAGCTCGATGTCCGCCCAATGTTTTCTCATCAGGTTCTCTGCGTTAAGGAGAGATTGATGGATCTATTTTGTCTTTGCATCGCCTGTCGGGGAAGTGTAAAGACTATCTGTCGTCTCCTGCTACAGTATGCTCCACTCAATAGGAGGGGAGGAAATGACTGTTCGGCCTCCAAAAGTACACCTTGGAGCAGATGAACTCGGGCAAGTCATTATGTCATCGATCCCTGGAGCATTTAACCAGCAGGCAGAACTCACTACAGTCCAGACTCTCCCATTGATCACCCCGGCCTGCGGTTACATAAGGTGACAAATCGAACAGCATGCACGCTGCGACCGAGGCGTCCTCTGGTCTGGACCGGTGGAGTGACATCCAGGTTGTTTCTCTTCTTGGCCGACTGTTGCCTGTCACATGCATGAGAGTCAGAGACCCCATAGATCAGACTGAGGTGGATTCAGTAACTCACTGGTGTGTAAATCAGTAGTATCATAACAATCTGATTTCATATTCTTTTGACAATGATATTTGTGATATCACAAAGTCTGCAACAATATTTGATTCAATTCAGGGGCCTGCGATTGATATGAGATGGTATCATCTCCCTATTCAACACAGTCTCTTGAAGAAGCTGCTGACACTCCTTTCTGTTTTGCTTTTAGCCATAACAGCACACAAATAACTGTAAATAACTGTAACCAGTTAGAACCAGGTGCAGTAAAGTTAGACTTCAATTTACTCCCCTAACACATAAAACAGTCTAACAACAATAACATTTAAAGGAGAAGTCCAGTATTTTGCACTTTGAGCCCCATTCCTGGTTGTTTATGATGAAATAGAGTGGTTAAGACCAAACTCTTGACGATTGCTCCTTCTCTGAGAATTTGAGAGAATTTGTCTTTCCCCTGCCTGGCTTAACAATGCTGTCTATGGCCATGTGTAAATCTGTCCTAAAACCACCTTAAACGTTGGTTTTCAAAGCCATGAAACTCACCCAGTGGTCAGTGGTGTTCCTTGATGTTCCCACATAAAAATCGTAGCAAACTGTGGTTTCCATGATGATTTATTTGACATTTTGTCCATGCATTGATTTCCTATAGGAAGCCTCATTGTCCGTTGGTAGTAATCCGCCACTGGAAACAGAAAGGGGGTTGTTTACGACAAGGTTGTAGTCATTGTAGTCTTCTAGCTCAGTGAAAGTGCCGCTCGACAGTGCTGTGTGCGCTCCTCCTCTTCGGAGGAATTCTCCTGCAGTCGCTGACCACACAAAACTTGCCCATTATTACTGGCTTGTAAACAACCTTCGCAGTACGATGCCTTTGAACACAGCGCCAGCCTTCTTCTTCTGCTTCTTTCTGTGTCCCATTACATTGCAATGGTTTCCTGCCGGTTGGCGACACTCACGTAAAGGAGCATTATCGCCATCAAGTGGGCTGGAGTGTATAACGCTTCAGGGTCAAACCAACGATCAAGCGGAAGTTTACACACGGGTGTGAGGCAGCTGAAAAAATAGTTCCACAATCCAGATGAATAGAAAACACGGATGGAAACCACAGTTTGCTACGATTTTTATGTGGGAACATCAAGGAACACCACTGACCACTGGGTGAGTTTCATGGCTTTGAAAACCAACGTTTAAGGTGGTTTTAGGACAGATTTACACATGGCCATAGACAGCATTGTTAAGCCAGGCAGGGGAAAGACAAATTCTCTCAAATTCTCAGAGAAGGAGCAATCGTCAAGATTTTGGTCTTAACCACTCTATTTCATCATAAACAACCAGGAATGGGGCTCAAAGTGCAAAATACTGGACTGCTCCTTTAACAAAAGTAGAAAATTTGCTCAGTAAAAACTGTCAAAACACAGACAAAATAATTGCTTTTTGCTAGTCACCATGATTAAATTAAAGGTCCAGTTTGTAGGATTTCAGGGGATCTATTGGCAGAAATGGAATATAAATTTATAATTGTGTTTTCGTCAGTGTACAATCACCTGACATTAAGAATCGTTGTGTTTTCGTTGCCTTAGAATGATTCGTCTATGTCCACCATGTTGTTTCTACAGTAGCCCACAACTGACAAACCAAATGCTGGCTTTTTATAGAAATACTCACCTGCAAATATTTTGCATCAAAACTATTCATATCAGCAGCGATGCAAATTTGCGATAGCTACCGGGATCCAATTGTGCTGCAACTGTCAACTGAAAAAGTTTTAGCAAAATGCTCTGAAGGGCACAGAAAGGCCCCTCTGTGCTGAGTTTACATGTTCTCCCCATGTCAGCGTGGGTTTCCTCCAGGTGCTCCAGCTTCCTCCCACAGTCCAAAGACATGCAGGTTAATTGGTGACTCTAAATTGTCCGTAGGTGTGAATGTGAGTGTGAATGGTTGTCTGTCTCTATGTGTCAGCCCTGTGATAGTCTGGTGACCTGTCCAGGGTGAACTCCGCCTCTCACCCAATGTCAGCTGGGATAGGCTCCACCCCCCCGTGACCCTTAACAGGATAAGCGGTTACAGAAAATGAATAAATGACAATGTTCTGAGTAATTTTGAGCTCCCTCTGGTAAACAGTTATACAGTGTATATGTGTTTGTTGTGAAAGGCAAGAACAGGAGAAGTGGATCTGGTATGGACTGCCTTTGTCAAGGTTAAGAGGAATGGTTGGTTCAGACTGCTGAGCCTCCGTGTTGTTGTTCTATAATCCTTATACGTACAGGTGCAACCTAATTGGTTGGTGTATTTATACGCGGTGCGAAAGCTCTGAAAATCTGAAAAAAATGTCACTGACACAACTGGTGCGCAAAAGCCCTTAGAGCTGAAATACCCTTATTTTATCTTTTAAAGCAGACTCAATGAAGCTTACTGTAAATAATAATAACTGGGTGTTAAAGGGTTAAGTTCCTCTTGCCACCTTCAGGACAAATGTCTTTTCGTTTTGCCCCACTGCTGATGATTGTGATCCATCCAAGGATTTGTTTCCCGGTGCGTTTGATCACTTTGGTCCGACTGTTCAGTCCGAGTCTCTTGTGTTGCTCAGAGCAGCCTCAGGCATGTCGATGAATCCGAACCTGCTTCCCTTCCAGTTTCCTGTTGGTGTTCGTAGTGAAGCGGCGAGGCGCCAGAGGCTTCTGCGATGTACACAGAGGCGCATTCAAAACAGCAGCGTTTTCTGGGCTTTCAGCGTCGCTTCCTGGACAGGGTTTTTTTTTATCAATAAAGGATGGATTTCGCCTGCAGTTTGATACAAATATCAGAGAAGCTTGTTCCCTTGGCTGCTTCGTCTCTGTAGAGGTCTCTCTCATATCATTCTCCCCCTGCTGAGGCCGCGGGACGGCTCATGTTCAGAGACGCCGCTTCTGTTTGAATGGCGTGCACACAAAGAGAACGGCTGCTTTGACTTGTGTCTATATTTAGCTGTACTCTTACCTAATAGATTAGGGATTTCAGAGGCTATAAATGGATAGTTGGGATGTTTGATCTTTTCGAGTGTGACAGTGGACTCATCTTTTGGATGCTCATCTCAGGACTCAAGCTTCCAGTCAGTGATTGATTAATTAGGGGGTCATTTTCTCTTTTTTTTTTTCAGGCTAATGAGCTTTGTTGTCTCAGAGTTACAGCATCTCCGTGAGCAGAAGTCGAGTCCTGCTGGCTTACAGTAGGATCTTGTGTCTGTGGTGGTCTGTGATGCTTTAAACTGGACTATTGGAAAATGACTGGAGGATATATTTTGAGGCATTTTGTTGGAAGAGGTGAACATCTTTTGTAACGACATTGTGGATAGTTTATTACCTGAATTCAGCAGCAATTCAAAGGCACAGTAAACCAAATGTTTGGTGGTTTCTCAAACAGATAATCCAGCATTCACACCCACATCACGCAGTGATTGGTCAGCTGTAGTGGTGGTAAGAGTACTGAAAATCTATACGTAACTAAAAACACAATTACAGGCCATAAAAAATGACTCAAGTAAGAGCCCTGACACACCAGGCCTGCTGCTGGCCGTTGACCAATGTTGCGCAGCTAGGTGAGCGTCTGTTGTCCTAGTTTTTGCAGGTGTGTCCCGAACTGTTGGCCCCAGTCAGCCCTCGTCAGCTGTTTGTCTGCTGAGTCAGCATGTTGAATCTGATATTGAGCCCGTCAATACATGAAATCACTCTGATTGGCAGTTCAGCTCAGTGCACGAGAAGAGAAATGAGTGTGAAATCTGAGGAGAGCAAACAAACCACCAACATCAAGAGGGTGCGAGATAAAATCAAACTTGAGCCAAAGATTATTTTTTAGCCGTTGAGCTCTGTAGCAGAAACTGTTTGTAACTGTTTGTGCGATTCTTCATTAGCGTACAGTAAATATCATTTGTTCTTTCAATATCCAGTGGTGTTGTTCATGTGCTAAACAGCCAACTAGCATCTTGAATCCATCCTGCCGGTCTTCCACTTTCCCTTTCTGAATGATGAATACAGACTACTGCTGCCTGCTTGTATGGAGAGATATTTCCTCTCTCACATGCACAGAATGTACGTGCTGGTCGGCCATTGGTGTTCAATGTGCTTTTATAAGCAGAGATCTCATGTTTTTTTGGAGGTGCAGCAGCATTTCATCATGGAACTGTTGGGGTTTTTTAGATTTGTTAAAGTGTGGCCAGAGGCTGCCTGGTGTTCTGCTCCGTCATCATCACATCATGGTTAAAAGACAGGTGGTGCTTCTTTTCTCTTGCAAGCAGCTGGTAACATCATGTCTGCAGTAGAGTTTCAACCCCCCTTTGCTCAATCCCTACATTTAGAGCAGCCTTTATTGGCTCAAAATATATGTGAATAATGAGTAGAAGTACAGTTTAAAAGAAAAGGAAAATACTCGTACAAGTATTTGTTATTTTACCCATGTGGTGTGGTAGTCATATTGGTGTGTTCACACCGAATGCAAAGCACATTTTGGCTTCCTGTTACTCACACGTATAAAGCAACTGGAGTGTTTTGTTGAGCATTTTGCAACTGGTGAATATTTGCTCTTAACAGCTGCTAACAGTTGTACTAACTAACTAGGGAAGGCAGCTAATGGCTAACTTGGTTTTCAGTAAAGTACAGCTGACTGTGTGTAAAGTGAACACGGAGCTCTGAAGCAGCATGAACCAAGACAGCAGCACTGTTATTATCATACTGTCACAGCACCACTTTACCCCTTCTGGTGTTTTACTTTAACAATAAAAGACCAGTTTAAATTAATTTCTCAGCAAAATAGCTTACACAAATTATAAATACAGATTTTAAGAATTAACCATGTAGCCCTGTGGCTTCACTCCCTTTTCTCCAAGCCCTCTCCGTTAATGTTCTGTCTCTATGAGGTGCTGATGGCAAGTGGGAGAGCTCTGGTTGGCCACAGACGGGATATTCTTTGTCCATTGTTTGTTCTGATTCTTGGTAACATCAGGAGAATTTCCACTAAATCTCAACACTGCTTTTGCCACTCAGTGTCACGTGAATTGCTCACTCACTTTGAAAAATTTCAACTCATGAGAATAAGCAAATAACCCACCTTACCATCAGTTATGTTGCATCATTTTCTTTGCCCGGCATGAATTTGCGTCTGTTCATGTCTTTTCATTGACTTTGTGTCTCACTGCATGTGTGAACACACCCAGACATGTTCTGCAGCCCTGGTTAGCTGTGCAGAGGTGAGAAAGTAAGCTGAGTTTGCACTTGTCTCTCGGCCTCTTTTTTTCTGTTATAACACTATTTGTGGCACTTTTCATGTAAACAACCCACAGACTCACTTTAAAAACAGTTATTGGTCCGCCTGAGGACTCTCTTTCAGCCCTGCATCACACTCAGCCAGCTGCAGCCATTTCCACCTGCCAGTTACTCATTTATAACCACCGTCTCCTGTCATTGGTCGGCTGGAGCTTCCCAGTATAAACCCTCCACTGAGGAATAATTTAGAGTGAAGCACTCTCCTCAGAGCCTGAATGTCATCAGGTTGAGTGCCATCAGTGTGGAGGCTGCGGTGTAGACGGACCAGCTGAGGAAAGTGCTGCCAGTCGGCCTGCTGGAAATTGTCTGAGTCAGATCTATGCTTTTAAAAAGCTTTCATGTCCAGACGCGTGTTTACACGGTCCTGCATCGCTGAAACATCCACAGCTGAATGCACTCGTAAAAGCTCTACTTCAGACCTAAATACATCTATAAAAGAAGCTATTATTCTCAAAGGAAGAGCTTTCTGACTCACTTAGAACCATCACATTTTTTATTTGACTTTATTTTTTTAAAGATCTAAAAGACGAGTTGCGGTTGAAACTTTAAAGTGGAGTTATTTGTCCCGATAATGGCTCCAATTGTTCGGCAGACGCCTGCTGTGCACGGCGATGACATTTGGCCGAGCAGTAATGAGCAGAGCTAACGGAGCAGCGCCGTGCGGTAGGACGGCAGCGCTCACAACAGCCCGGTCTTAATTTTCCTCTAATCTTCCTCCCTCACCTTGGCTCCCAGCTCTAATCACTGCACTAGGAGGAAGCCAGCGTTTAAATGAAGCAGCTTACTGGGTGATTAGGAAAAGGTAAATTATTCATTACAGAATGTGCAATCATAGAGCAGCCTTTGGTGGAGGGTGAGGGAATTGTGGGCCCGCTCTCCTAGAGCGAGACCACACCCCTCCCTACGCCATTGACGGCAGCCACGAGGAACCTGAGAGATGAAAGGAGCCACAGAGAGGTCAGAGAGCCGTGGCAAATCCACAGGTAATAAACTACAGGCCTGAAAGCAGCTCGTTAGCTGCAGTTTGTGAACTCTTCCTCCTCACATCAGGATTTTCTCTTACGCTGTTAATGATGCAAGGCCAGGCGAACTCAAATGTTCAGTCTTCACTGTGGTATTTCTGGCTGAAAACTCTCTGAGACTCGATTGATCCCAGCAGCTCGCTGCCGGGAGTTTTTAGTTCACTTTCTTAAAGTTGTGGTCAGAACCTCTGCGGGTGGTCACTTCATATGCAGGCAGGGTCACGGAAGGTTACTGAGGCCGATTTCTTTATGGAGAAGAATTTTTCTGACCTGAGGCTGTTTTCCACGAGAGGTCAGTGAAGTGTGAAAGCTCCTGTCAGAGTCAGGTGTGGTCCAGAAAAGTCTCTGATTCTCCCAAAACTCCAGTTTGGTGTTTGCATCCAGTGGAGCTCTGATTCCCCCGGAGTCTAAACCAGGTGTGAGATCCAAAGGCTGACTGGATAAAACTGGAACATCCTTCTTCAGGCTGCACATTAGCAGGAGTTCTTTGGACACATTTGTGTTGCTCCTTTTATGCTTGTTTTCATTCAAGCATAGTGAGAACGTGTTTTTCTTTTTGTTTGGAACTGACAGGAAGTTGGGCGAACCCAGCCCAGATCCCTCTGACTTTTTGGATGTTAAGCAGGAGGTGTCAGAAAAATGACAACAGGGATAACTGGCTTGTGTCGGCCAAGCTTTCATAGTGTCGTCATTTTTTCATCCTTCGATGTCGGCTCGTCCTGTCATTGTAAAGCAGAACTCACCAAACATTGGATTGCTCACCAACCAAATACGGAACACGAGCTGGGTTGAAACTGTCATGTCACACCATCCACTGTCCCCTCCACCTCCAGGAGGTGGTCCTCTCAGTGGATGTTGTGACTCCTTGGCAATACGGCTGCCAAGTTGTAATCTACTGTTCAACAAACAAGAAAACCGGCTGTTTTTCAGTGAGTCATCATTGCTTTTCCAGCAGCTTTTTAGGCACCAAGGTAGGTGTTTTGCAGAGACCTGTCGCTGTTTTTCAACTGGGAAAAGTGACACAAAAAGTGATTGTTTTGCTGCTTTTCTCAGCCAAAACACGATCTTTGTCTAACCATAACGAAACTAACTAATTACTAAACAACATAAAGTTTTAATGTATTCACTACATAATAATGTACAAATGTCATGTATCCATGGTTTGCAGAAAAACCAGCAAATCTTGTTTGACATGTAGGGCAACGCTTTGTTGATATTTGGGAGGTGGGTACTTCAGGTCCTCTGTGGGCTATTGATACAGATAACCCTGCTCTCAGCATAGATCTGAAGGAAGATCAGCCTCAATTACCATGGAAACTCAAATCTCCAGACCAGCCTGGTCCTAGTCTGGCTTTCAGTTGGTTTTCAGAATTTGCTTCATCTGTTTTCAAAGAACTTCGTTTTTTCTAGAAAATGTTATCTGCTTTATGTTTTTGCTGTGAAATAAATTACCTGTCAGGTGTCACAGTCTGACACTTGTTTATACCTTGTTGTGGGCGGCTGTGGCTCAGGAGAAAAAGCTGGTCATCTACTAATCGGAAGATCTGCGATTCAATCCCCAACTCTCTAGTCCACATATCAAAGTCTCGTTGAGCAAGATACTGAACCCCAAATTGCTCCCCATGGCTGTTAACATCAGTCAGTGTGTTTACATGCAGCTTGAGAAAATCGAATTATTGGCTTAGGTCCGACTAAAATCAGACTTTTGAATGCCTGTCAACAGCTTAGTCCGACTGAAATTGGACTATCCGTAGCTCGACTAACACACCTAGATAATTCGATTGAAAATCAAACTATTGCCGCATGTATCCACTTAGTCCGACTGGAGTCGGACTCAGCGTTCTGCATAAGCACCACTTTTTCTTTCACAGGCTTTCAATCGGAAGAAGAAGGAGATGACGTAGCAGCAGCGGCAGAAAAACAAACAAACACCATGGTGACCGAGAAGCAGAAGACTTAGCTTGACTACTGCGTGCATGTAAACGTACTGAGTGTGTGAGTGTGTTAAAGCTGAGTAGCATGTGACACCTTGTATGGTGGCCTCAGCAGGACAGATTGTGAATGTGACATGTGGTATTAAAGCACTTTGAGTGGTCAGAAGACTAGAAAGGGGCTTTACGAGTGCAAGCCCAGTTTAATGTAAGGAGTCATGCACAGGAAGCATCTGAAACCGTCTCCCAGACAGGCTAGTACTTAGAATATAAGTTAATTCATCACATGCACTCCCAGCAAGTAGCTCTATTAGCAGCAGGGAGTGCTTTGGGAACGTTTTGCCTTGTGTTGTGCCTCTCTTGGGCTAAGTTAAGGCTTTGATTTGACCCACTAACTTTTGGCAGTGAAGGAAAGAGCTCTTTTTAACTTTGAAATATAGTTTGAGATAATGACCCTCTTTGAAAATGGTAGTTTGGAAATAGCTGAACCTGAGTAACTTTAATGTCAGATATTATAGTAATTCAAATCCACTTTCTTGCTTTTTCGAGTGGTTTGATATGGATTGCACTTTGTTATTATGAGATAATGTCATAATTCTGCAGAAAAAGTTTTATAAACTGAACAAACTTAAAGCTGATGAAGACCAATAGAGGACTGGGAAAGGTCCCCTCTCCAGCAAGGCAGGTACACTGGCTTCCAGCCAATAGCACAATAACTACATTCACCTGTACCTCATCAGGATATGCTGCACACATACTGTACACACAGTTAACACCAAAAGCATAACAGCGGTTGGGATGAGAGTCAGCACCTCCAAATCTGACGCCTTGAGGTCCCACAGGAGGAGATGGAAAGTGTTGCTGGGGAGAGGATTGTCTGGGGTGCTTTGTTCGGCCTGCTGCCGGTGGATGAAAATGGATGGATGGAGCATAACATTACTTGTGAAAAATAAACGTGCTTAGTTAAAACGTTTGGCAGCATCAGCCTCAGTTTTTCTTTTTCTCTCACAACTTTTTCATTCCACCTTTTTGCTGTTATGGTCCTTTATCGATTTCATATGTTTCCAATTCAAAGTAGCCTCTTTTTGTCTTAATTTCCTTCACATTGCATTTGAGTCTTTTTTCTGTACCTCTGACATTACATGGATGAATTCAACTGAGGGGAGTGGGGGAGGTGAAGACTGTCAGTACCACTGCACCTGCCTTACAGGATAGGCAGCCTGTTGAAAAGCTTGGAACTGTGTGACTCCTAATCATTGAATATCAAGTAGGCTACGGCCAGCAGGTCCATTTTTTTCCCAACAATTTTACCCCTCATTTTTGGTAGTGACCTTAGGTTCCAGTATGGGCCGGCACTTCCAGCATTTGCCAGATTGCCAGTCTGAGTCTGCCATGAGAAATAATTTAAAACATAACCAATCTTAAGAAACTAGCACAAGTTGAATTTTATGAAAAATCGAGGTCAGTAAAAGAAATGGGGAAACTCTGAGTCTGGCTCTTGAGTAAAGCACTGAATCTGCAGGAGTGTGTTACAGCTGCTCAGTGTCCCTCAGTGGAGGACTGACTGTATCTGGCAGCCTCCACTGTGACTCTGTGTATCTGTACGAGTGTGAAACAGAATGTCCTGAGTCAGTGTTTCCTGGAAAAGATTAAAAAAGTAACAGCCACCACAGAGCCGAAGAGAACAAAAAAATAAGTCATTAATCAGCCTGAATGGTTCCTGCGTCTCTACTGGAAATAACCTTGTCTTGTAAGTGACTGCGATCTGCTTCGGTTTATCAGCAGAGGTTAAGTGAACGCTCGCCTTCTGCGACTCTTCATCATCAAACAATAATAAAAGCTCAAAAAGCTCCGCGCTCCAAGATCACCCAAAGTCAGCCATGTTGTTTTAGCCTAATGGGCCGGTGAGTGCGAGAATAATTACTTAAAGCCCAGGAGGTTCTGCATGAGGAAAGCTAGATAAATGTGAGGCCGTTTCTAGTTTTATTTACCCCGAGCAGCGAGCCGCGGGCCTGGCCTAAATTCCAAATGTTTGTAATGGGGTAATAATTCATGAGAAAAATAGTTCTGCTCTTTTGCCGAGTTTATTTTACCCGCTAACGTGTAGCAGAGAAATGGGACATTTTAAAAGTGGAAGTGTTGTAATGAGAGGTATTAGTTCACTTCAGTCTGGATCGTTAGGCTGTTTTCATGGATTATTAGCAGAAAATGAAATGGAGGAAGAGTGGCGGGCAAACACTAGTAATGCAATCATATATAACGACTACAGATATGATTCTGCTGGGACTAAACGTGCAGTCAGAGCTCATTAAGCTCGACGGCTGGGCTTGTTTTTGGTGGTTTTGTCGTACTTTTGCTTGTTCTTCAGCCTTTGATGAGTTCCTGATATTCCTCTCTTGCAACATCGACTCAAATCAAAAGGCAGTCAGTCGCTGCCTCGCCAGCACTGCCTTTGTTTTACCCCTCAAACGTACCGCTGCATCTCCGAGAGGAGTGATTCTGCAGCAGGCGAGGGGTTTTTGAATTTACGCTATCGAGTAGCCGACGAGGCTCTTCCTCCTCTCACATTGCTGGTAGACGGGTGAAGCTGATCCAGTACCTCAGGGCCTGAATCCTGCTGCTACAAAGAGCCTATTGAGTCAGCTCATTAATTCACAACCTTAAAGGCAGCGACTGATAGTAGAAAATATTCCAGCATGTGTGAAGCTGCCTCCTCGCAGTATATCGTACTGGGTCGTTTCATAACTCTGCATGGAAATTGTCACCTTTGAATCAGGATGTTTTTAATTGCACATGTTCACTGAACCAATCACTCTCCTGCCAGACATCATAGGAAACTGAGTGACTTATGACACATGAAGTTATATGTGGAGTTTAGAAATGGCTGCATGAACCAGATATCATCATTCAGTTGCAAATCATAGCGTCTACAGCCTGGCTTCAGATAACGGATTAATCTCATTGGTTTAAGAGCTTAAATCTGTTACTTAAAGGGATAGTAAGGATTTTTTGAAGTGGGGTTGTGTGATGTACTTATCCATAGTCAGTGTATAACCTACAGTAGATGACAGTCAGCACACTCCCAGTTTGGAGAAACAGGAGAGTGTACCACCAGGGAAGCTGAACAATGAACTGCTGTGACTGGGGGCAGCAACAAAATATATTTTAGCCACCTAAAAAGATCAGTATCAGTTTAAGTGTACGCTATGATGAGGATCTTTTCACCACTTTACTTTGCAGTCAGACAGCCCTTGTTGACGGGGAGCTGAAGCTGTTACCTATGCTTTCTACAAAAGCAGAAATTTTACCTCACAGAACACAGATGCTGCTCGTCTACTAGAGGTCGACCCATAGTGGACTTTTAATGGCCAATATAATAATGATAGTTTGGAGCAGGAAAAAAACGATAGCTGATTAATCGGCTGAAAACACCTGACAAAAAATGAGATAGAAAGTTTGTTGTGCATTTACGGCTGGAGCGCACTGAATGCCGGCCCCTCCAGGTCTCAAAGTAATTATAAGTTAATATTGGTTGAGATGATCAGAAGTTGTTTTCACACATATTGCTACTTAACTGTAGCGAAATTAAACCAATCACGCTTACTAGCAAAACAGAGGAAGCAGATAATGCTGTTTTATAACAGCAACCTTATAATGCCCCAGACAAAGAAATAAAGCTGTTCTACATTAGTTAACTTTCATTTAAATTATACAAATTATCTAAAGCCCACATTTCCTTGACTTTGCATGTGGGGTACTCCATGGTCTCCATGGTGTGTTTATTTTTGAGAGGAAGAGACCTCTGTGGATAATTTAGCTCGCAGTAAAAACCTCCTGAATGATAAACATTAAAGGAACTATAACAGGAAAGGTTTCAGCTGTTTGCAATCTGCAATCCTGACTGCTAGTTGTCAAAAAATCTGACGAAATCTTACGCAATGAACCTTTAAAGATGCATGATTAGTGGTGTAGTGTTGTTAGTGTAGAATAAATCACCGATTTTAGTAATACTTTTAATCTTTACGTCACAGTAAATGAAGGGCCACAGCCAAAAAATACGGAGGTCATGAGTCGATGTCCCATCAACAGCCCTAAAAGACTAAAATCAACCTAAAGACACCGACTGTGTCCCCAAATACACTTGACATGACCTTAGTTTCTTCAGCGGTACCTACAGTGAGCAGTAACTGCGGCAGTAAGACGAATGTGGAGCACAAGTACACTACTCGCCTTTCAAATGAGCGAGAGGAAAAGGATAAAATCCCAGATGAAGCATCAGAACGTCGAACTGCACTTGAGTTACCTTCCTTAAATAAATCAGTAGTGTTCCTCCTCTGTTGAGGGAAATGACTAATCATCCTGTGAGTGATGGTCAGAAACGGCTGCTTAATTCTCTCAGTCTCGCCACATGTATCATCTTTCAGTCGCAGAGTAGATCGTAACTCTTCTCAGGTGTTAACGAGCAGGCGTGTTTCTGTGAGGAAAATCATCAGTGAGTTAATCATGTCTGCAGCGGAGCGACGCCCACCTCTGATTGGCTGTTGCTGAAGGACGCCGTGATTCAACACAAACACCCACAATATGACACACACAATCTTTATTAACATCATCTATTCTGTTTAGCAGCATCTCATTTACTGCATGTCGCTCTGTGATGAATGGAGGTGTGCGGTGGGGATATTACCGGCTTCCTGCAGGAAAAAAAAAGTGAGAATATCTGCAAAATTAATGAGTTTTTAATTTTGGTGTCTGTTGGGTTGGTCACAGCGATGAGAGATGGGAAGCACTGGGAAGGAAGATGACAAGAAAAAGGTCCTGGACCATATTGTGGTTCCACACATATGACCCTGTGGTTTAGGTCAAACCATCAGGAAACTGCTGGAAAGTTACTTGAGTCATTTACAGGCTTTGAAATGTTGTGTTGTTCCTAACACTCATGTTGATACAACTTTATTATGCCTCTACGCCGGTGATAGCCGCAGCATTGTTTTCAGGTTGTTGGTCTGTCAATCCCATTCTTGTAAACGTGATATCTAAAGAATGCCTCAAGGGAGTTATCTTCAGATTTGGCACAAACATCCACCTGGACTCAGCAATGAACTGATGAAATTTTGGTGGTCAAAGGTCAAGGTCACTGTGACCTTGCATCTATTTCATTCTTGTGAACGCAATATCTCAAGAACAGCTTTAAGGAATTTCCTTAAATTTGGCACAAACTGTCACTTTGACCTGAGGATGAACTAATGAGGCTTTGGTGGTCAAAGGTCACTGTGACCTCACAAAACATGTTTTTGACTATAACATAAGAATTCATATCCTATCTGTGACACAATTTTACAGAAATGTCTAACTAAATATGAAGACGTTACGACATTTCATATCCAAAAGGTCAAAGGTCAACCTCACTGTAAAATCATATCATGATATTCTGCAAACACTTTTCTGGCCATTACTCAGTGTCATATCTCAGGAACAGAAGAGAAGACATTTGGTCAGATACTGAATTGGTGACACTAATCTTGAAATTGTGCTGATTTGTATAAATCTTGTGTGTGTGAAGCGTCCATGTTTTAGATCGTGTAGCTTCTTTACAGCAACGTCCATATTTAAAGCATTGTCAACTGTCATGGCTGCATGTGAGTCTGGACAGACATGGATGTAAACATCAACTTGACTGGTTTTTGGAGGCATACACCTGCGAGGTGGTAACTCAAGTTATACTCCAGTCGCAGGGTTGTTGGTGGGTTTGTCCTCAACTTCGGTCCGCACTGAAATACCTTCACTATCTAACTATTGGATAGATTATCATGTTATTTGGTTTCTTAACAGGACCACTGGTATGTCTGTTAGGTTTCTGATAGTGGTGATGTTGGTCTGCCTGTTATTACCTTCACCAAAGAGGATATATTTTCAGTTCGGTTTGTTTATTTGTCAGCAGGATTACAGAAAAACTACTGCCCTGATTTTTTGTTAGATGCGGATACATTTTTTTTTTTTCACTTCAGTTAACATTTTGAGATGGGGCATTTGTCCTGTGAGGAATAAATGCCATACATCTTAAATTCCATTGCATGGTAGTAAAGTTCATTAGTGACAAACTGCAGCCTGTTGTACAAATACGATTACTCCGTATCACAATCCACATTCACTGGTACCAGCAATCCTCTGGGAAACTTCATACAGAGAGTGATTGTTACGGAGCGCTTGTTCCAATAGATTTAGGAATGTGTCCGAACATATGTTGTGGTTGCGCTTGCTGATTTGCATATCATAGAAGACTGGACTTTTGGCCTTAGCAAAGGGCTTTGTTCTCCAAGTGCCCCTCTTGTTCTGTCTGTTTCAAGCACTTATAGCAAGTTAGATCACCATTTCATTTGCTGAGGATGTTCATGATGACCACATGACTCCTGATGTTTCTGCTTCTGCTGTAGCTTCAGAACTTTCACTGATCGACTGTGCAGATTGTCATTAAGTTGAGCTTTGGATGAGAAACACACTCAAACCAGCATTTAACATTTTGTGTCACGTTCAGTTAATCTGATTCAGTCATCTGTTTTTAAAGGTAGTAACTGTATTCAGAATGCCAAGAATTTAAATCGTGACCATCACAAAATACAGTCACTCTACTCATTCATTCATTAATTTTCCATAAACACTTATCTTGTTGGGGTCACAGGAGGGCTGGAGCCTATCCCAGCTGACACTGGGTGAGAGGCAGGGTTCACCCTGGACAGGTCACCAGACTGTCACAGGGCTGACACATAGAGACAGACAACCATTCACACTCACATTCACACCTACGGACAATTTAGAGTCACCAATTAACCTGCATGTCTTTGGACTGTGGGAGGAAGCCGGAGCACCCTGGAGGAAACCCATGCTGACACGGAGAGAACATGCAAACTCCACACAGAGGGGCTCCCCCACCCTGGGTTTGTACTAGGAACACTCTTACTGTGCTGCCGTCACTTACAATTTGTATTTTAAATGCGTAATACTGTTACTTGTATTCTGTACATTCTCCAGCACCATCTGCAGATGATTATAAAATGTCCTATGACCTGCTGACCTCTTAGAGCATCATCACTCTCAGACCACAATGTCAACTTTCCGCACAAGACAGCTGAAGATAATCTAATTGCCAGGTTGCGGTGAAATTTACAGAGCTCATTTGTGCTTCTCAGACAATTAACCATTGTGATTTTAATAAGCTTGTGACCTTTACCTGGGACACACTTTATAGGATCAGTCTTATCGCTAGTAAACCTCTAAGAGAAGCTAAATTATCATCTTGTTGATTTTCCCATCTAGTTGTTTTGGTGTACAGTGACCTCTGTAATCCTGAGGGGGGCGCTACATGAAGTTTTTCTGCTCTTAGCTTAATTGGTTTGTGTGGAGTCCTGACAAGGCAGATTTGAGTCTTGGTTTCAATTTCGCTGGTTGGATTTAATTTAACCTGCCAGTTGGTTTGGAAGCTGCGTGGAAAACTATTCCTGTTCAAGACATTCCCTCTGGATCTGCCTCAACATATTGTGTGTGCGCCCTCAGCAGCGAGCAATTACTCACTTGGAGGGGCCTCTTTTTTTTTTCCTTTTGGTTGTGTATTGGCTTTTATTTTTATTTTCTGACAGAGTTTAAAAAGGAATGAGATCTTTTTATTTTGTTTTGCTGTGAGGATTACACGTTGACATATCATTCGCTCAGCGGGGGTGAACCAGTGTTGAACCCAGCAGCACAGGTGAGGAAGGAAAAGAAAATGAAAAGCCTCTAAAACGACCTGTCATCTCCTTTATATAATCCTTCCTTTCTCATGCAGCTGCTCTCCTAAAGACCCAGACTACTCCTCGCCGTACAGTACTGAAGCAGCAGACTCTCTAATGAACCCGGGCCGAGTTACCTCGTACGGGAGAGCACATCAGTAACATCTGCACCGTGAGGCTGTCGTCCTCTGTCCTGTTTGGGACTGAAACTACTTTGTCCTGGTTTTGTGGTCCATTTGTCTCCTTCCCCCTACCCTCGCGGCTCGATGCGAGGCGCTTAACAAACGAGCCCAATAGTTGCTGAGCTGTTCCTGCGACGGCGGCGGTGTCTCTCCAGGGTCACACGGGGAAGAGGATGGCTTGGGCGCCGCGTTCTTGCTGACCTATTCACTACCTGCCTCTAATGGGTCATATTTTAGCTCCTGTGGCGGTGACAAATGGCTGCGCTCTAAAAGCCCTGTCCAAGGTGCTGAAACTCGGTTGATCTATGACTGAGTCCCGCTGATAAATGCCTCCCATCAGTTTGCGCGTGACGCCGATTCATCACCTCGCTGAGGTTTGTGTTGGGAATCCATATTGGATTTTTAATGAAAGAGAATATAATGCAATTCAAAGTCAATGGGTTTGCCAATGTCCTCGCTCTTTACACACACACCCATTAAGGTACATACACACACGCCTACACACACACACAAAAACAAACAGTTTGAGATTGCAATGCATTTCCCTAACAGTGTTAGAACGCCTGCCTTGAAGGGCAGCTGCTGTAATTGTGTTTGTCTACAGCAGACCTCACACTTCGGCTGCTGTACGACTCGGACAGGGACACAACAAGATTTATGAGCCTCATCCATACCAATTAGTATTTTGCATTTCAAAGACAACAGTTTGTTTTTGTGGCAAGAGACATATTTCAAAAAAACATGCAGTGTGTCCAAATTTAACGAGAAAAGATTGTAGTTATAAGACACCACACAGGTTTAATGAAAAATGTATTTGTTCATAAAATTGTTTACATTATAGTCGGTTTAATTGTACACTAGACTAACAATATTTTTTTTCTTCTGCCATTATAAACTATCTTCGCTTGGCACCGTTTAATGTAACACAGCAAAGAAAATGCTTTTTGCAGACATCAAAGCCGTCTCAACAAAGTATTTAAGACAGAATAGTTCCTGTGCTGTGCTTTACTCTGGTTGCACTGCATGAATGACCAGTAGCCATGTAGATTATAGTCAAGATATCTGCCTGATTAAGCTCATTATAATGACACAAGTTTGAAATACAAAATAGTCTCTGCTTTTAGCCGTTTATGTAAATGTGTATGAATTTTCCTCCGATGCCACCCAGCTGAGTTCCAGTGCAAAATGTCCCGTCAAAAGTCTTGAAAAGAGGGCACGTAAATTACATTTCCCAGTGTCCATCACTCTTCATCTTCGCTTAATCCCAAAGTGCTTTTACACACAAGGACGTTCCTTACATTGAGTCGTCCGGTAAGTCTATTACAGTGGCCGTCACCTTGACCCCAGACACACCAAACTCCAGGAAAGAAGGGGAGGAGGAATGAGTGCCGGGAATCAGCAGCGTTTCAGCCGGATCTGCTATCAGTTTCCTGTAAAACACTTGGCTGTACAGAGACGTATAGATGACGGAGCAAGCCACGGCAACCACGATAAAAGACACAGCGCAAGTAGCCATCACCAGACTGTCCCAGTTCTCACTTTTCCCCCTCAGGACGACTGCCTCCTTCGTGGTCACGTTGACACAGTCCCTGCTGTATCCAGGCTGTGCTGCAGTGACCTCAACACAAACCTGGTAGCAAGTGGAAGGCTTCAGCTGTTTGATGTGGTACTCTTTGACATCAGCAGGAAGCCTGGCTGTGAATGGCATCAAGAGGCTGCTGCCGTCAGCTAAAATGGACCAATTTAGTTGTGATACCAAACCACCAGTGCTCTCCCAGGAAACCCTCACAGAATGGGACTGGACCGATGTGATATATACATGTAAAGGTTGATTCAAATGCTGGGAAATGTATCCGTCCACCACAATCATCACTGACTTAAGGTCTGCCCCAACAAGGTTGTGGGCGATGCAGGTGTACGAGCCTGCTTCCTCCTCGGTGGCATCGTAGAGGTCAAAGGTTCCCTCATGGTGCATGTAGTACTTATCGGACACACTCCCAGGTAGGACCCTGTCACCTGATGGCGTCACCCAGAAGATCTCAGGCTCTGGTTCTCCGAACGCCCGGCAGTGAAGCGACACAGAGCTTCCTTTACCGACTTCGACCCGATCCGGGAGGCTCCCAGGTGAGATCAGAGGAAGGCATATCTCTGTCATCTCCCTGAAATGCACCTGTCTCACGTGCTGGCCTTGGTACTCTGGAGGCTCCACGCAGAACAGGGAGTCCGGTTCCATGAACCGAACAGTGGTCCTGTTCATGTTGACCCAGCGGATGACACAGTCGCAGCGGATGGGGTTGCTGTGCAGACTGACCTCTCGCAGGTTGGGCAGGGACTCCACGGTGCTGCGGTGGAGCGCGCTCAAAGCGTTGCTGTTCAGCATCAGAGTCTCCAGCCGGGGGAGCTTGTGAAAGGCCCGGGGGTGGATGTAGGACAGCTTGGGGTTGTTGGTTGCCTCAATTTTTGTCAGCTCTGGCAGGTTGTTCAGGGCGAAACTGTCGATGGACACAAGTTCAGGCATGCTGTTGATGCCGAGCTCCTTGAGATGCATCATGTCCATGAAGTCGCCTCTCTGGATCCTCTCAATGGGGTTCTTATTCAAATCCAGGAACTTCAGGTTCTGGACTCTCATCAGTGCCGCTCGGGGGACTCGACTGAACAAGTTGTCAAAAAATGAGATGCTCTCCAAGTTTTCAAGGCCAACCAGAGCATTGTCAGGCATTTCAGTCAAATTCATCTTGGCAAGCACGAGGCTGCGGAGGTTTGCCAGGGGTTTAAAGTTCATGTCTGACAGCTCAAGGATGGGGTTTTCTCCCAGCATCAATATCTCCAGGCTGGGCAGATGCTGGAACCACAGGCTGTTTACGCTTGTCAGTCGATTGGAATTGAGATGGAGCCTCAGCAGCCTGCTCAGGCCCTGAAAGGCTGCGGGGCTGATGGAGAAAATCAAGTTGTGGTTGATGTAGAACTCCTGGAGGTTGGGCAGAGAAGCGAGGCAGCTGTCAGATAGCTCCTGAATCCAGTTCTCCTCCATGTGGAGTGACAGCAGCCGGGGCAGAGACCCCAGACAAACATCGCTCACAGAGGAAATGTTATTCTGAGACAAGTCGATTTCAGTGATGTTGGCCAAGTAATCCAAAGTTTTCTCCACATTAACGATGTTGTTTGTCTGCAGCAGCAGTACCTGTGTTTCTGAGGGGAGTCTCTCCGGTAGCACCGAGAGGCCCAAGTCATTACAGTCCACGGTGGCAGCCTCGGTGTAAATAGAGCTGGGTGAGAACCAGGGTCGTATCTCACATCGACACAATGCAGGGCAATGAGCGGCCCCCTCAGAGGCCAGAACAAAGGCAGCCAGAGACAGCTCAGCCAGCAAACAAGCCACAACTGCTGTCTCCTTCATCTTGGCCCCGTATTCCCTTCAGCCTGTAATTGGCCCTTATGGAGTCAGCTGTTAGCACTGTTAACTTTACAAATAAAAGCTCATTTGTTACTGCAGCAAGACAGAGTGGATTTCTGCTGACGCCCGGTCCCCGAAGCTTTGGCCCTGTTGTCTTCCAGCACTTGGCAAAGAGAGGCAACCTTTCAGTTCGGTCCGTGCCAGGTTGTCATGCACGCTGTGATATGTCAAGGTCGATGTATCCTTCAGGGAGCGGCGCTGTGCAGCAGAGGGGCGGTTGAGGAATGCTGTGGCTCCGGCTGGGGACGAATCACTCTGCCTTCCATCATTATTATCCTCCGTCGCTGTCACCGGTGTCAGTTTCCATCTGGGGAGACAGGAGAGAAAAAAGGCCAATATAACACCGTGTCGTTGAGATATGAAGGCATATTGACATTTAGGAATATTGAGACTTATTAAGCCTTTTCAGCCTCATTTGGTTTTATTGCTTTCCTCGCACCATCGGAATTGTAAGTTATGATTAACTTGACCTTATGTATATTCTTTGACAGGTTTGAAACCAAAAACGGTACTTTCGAGTCTCTTTGTGTGGCTGAAGGGCGAAATAACGTGCTGATGTATTTGATTGCTTTGCTTCAGTCAGAGCAGTAAAAAAAATGTGTTCTAGAAAAGATAGAGCTCTGAGATGATGCTCAAAAGTCTGTTGATTCAAGAGGCAAAACATGTCCCTATTCTTTCACCCGTGTTGTAATTAACAGAGCTTCACCACCCCTCGAATCTCTCCTCTGTTGTGAACAATGCACCTGTGCGCACTTATCAAATCACCCACACAAAACAACAAGCCGACAGTTTGCTACAGCCGGTAGATACACACAACCTCGAGGAGTCGCAGATCCACCAAAAATATCTGCGAACGAGCTCGCCGCCGGTCCTGTGCTGCGACTTCTCGGCTGCTTTTTGCATAATTCATGAGGCACTGAATCAATGTTGTTGGTACAGGTGACAGGTCTACAGCGGGCTTTGCCTATGTCGACTGCACATATTGATGTTTTGATTAATTTGTGACCTTGAGTGCAGAAGCCACAGCCGAGTGTACGACAGTAGATGAAGCTGTCGGTAAAGTGTGGAGCAGCCGGCTGCTGATGAGGACGAGCTATGACACTTCATGCATATATTAGCTTGTTTATGGCACTCTGTGTGGACAGGTTTGCAAAACTGAAAGAGTTACTCTCACACTTTATTCCCCCCGTCCCTCCTTCTCAGAGTAGGTAGGTTTTCACATGCAGTACTTTTACCAAAGTACATTGTACTTCATGACAGTTTTACACAACATTTTCCTACAAGTACTTTTACTAATATATATTTTCTTTTTTTGTCTTCTTGACAAATCCCACACATTTGGCACTTTGTTATTTCCATCAGCAGGATTGTGTATGTGGGATTGAGTCAAAATTAACCACTGTGTGTGTGTGTGTGTGTGTGTGTGTGTGTGTGTGTGTGTGTGTGTGTGTGTGTGTGTGTGTGTGTGTGTGTGTGTGTGTGTGTGTGTGTGTGTGTGTGTGATCATGGTAATGAAGGAACATGTTGCCTTGTGCAACAGTGACTACATTTACATGCACCAAAATATTCTGGTTTTTATCCTTAACATGAAAAAGACAATGTTCCCACTGAGCTGTTTGCATGGCTGATGACAGTGAATATTTCACTAATATTCCCATTTACATGCAGCTGTGTATACTCCGATTAACGTGCCCTAATGTGCCTTCAGAGTTTCCTATCAGTGATGATCCTCTCTTCCTCTCATTTCTTTAACCGTCTTCTTAAAAAGATCAGTGTTGTGATATTTGTTTATACCCCAAAACCAGTTGACATCCAAGTCTCTGATAATGTTTAACAGTAGGTGTGTTCCTTCTCCTGACCAGAAATATGGGCTTTTCTTTTAGGCCTGCATCTTTGCTCAGCCCTGCAAACTGCTGGTTTGTGTACGATGTATCCATGACAACACACAGAGCCGGCTGTAAACAGATAAGAGGCTGTGTGTCGCAAACTGCTGTGAAAACCCAACTTAAGATGCATAATCCAAATGGGCTATAAACATGTCCAAATAATGCTCCTAAGACCTAAATAATATCAGCATATGTTTTAATCGGAAAATGCTTAATTTGAAATATCCAAACAGATCATGCTGTTCACATGACCCGCATCATATTCAGAATATTCTCATATTTATAATAATAGTGGAACACTGATGTGTTTTAGATAGATTTTGGACAACAGTGGAGCTCTATGGCACAGAGGATGAAGATGTATCAGGCTGTAGATACACAGACATGACTTGACATAGTGGTCCTTCTCTCGATGGTGGCTGAGTTGATGGAGCCCTTTATTTATTTATTTCCAAAGTAGTAAGACCACAATGGAAAGGGAAGGTAAATAAATATGAAATACATTTGGATTGTATGTAATTATTTGTTTTTGGCCTTAAAGTAAACCTGAGGATCAGAGAAACTCCTCTCAACAAAAACATCCAAAAATGGATCGTTTGTTTTTGCTAACAGGGACATTCTGTCTGTCTGTCTGTCTGTCTGTCCGGAGCAAAGGCAGAGGTTATTAAAGTGCAGCAAAACCTCAGAGGTTCACAGTCAATGTTGGTTTCTGTTAACAGTCATTCCCCAAACCCAGTAAAGTTTGTTTTGAACCCAACAAAACTTTCAAGTGTCTGACAACATTATGGAAAGGATCCTCACAGAGACAGAGCTTTTTTTTAAAGAGAAGGATCCTTTTTAGTTACGAGAAAGTCCTGAAATCGCCATCACCAACCCCACCAAACTCCATTTAAGTAAACAGTAATTTTAGCATGTATAAAGGCAGCGTATTTTCACATCTAACCAGGTCAATTAAGAGTTTGTTTCAACCAAATAAGAGTTTGTGATTGTTAGAACAGGGGAAAGGCAAACCAAGGTGGTTTTTGTAAGTTTTATTTTGTTCCTGTCAACTTTGAATGAAGTGTGTTTCACAATGATAAAATTACTGTTTTTTTAAATGGAGTCTGGTGGGTTTGGTGATGGTGATTTTGTAGCTGTTTCCTGTTCAATAAAAAGGATCTTACTCTTTAATAAAAAGGTCTGTCTCTGTGAGGATCCTTTCCATAATGTTGTCAGACACTGAGAGTAACAATCTGAGCCTGTCAGTAGCAAAAACAAACACTTGTAGTGGACGTACATTGACGATGTGCATATACTCCAAGTGCAGTCTGTTTCATAGCTGCCAGCTGCAGCGCTCTTGCTCAGTACTGAACCATTTTCAGAATTGTTATCTCCATTTGTCACTTAAACACAAACATATGGCAATATGGTTAAACAAAATACTGAAGTTACCCTTTAATGTGGCAGATCAGAAGGTCATTAGTGTATAATGGCTTTGAAAGGCACTGACAGACATCTCGTTGATAGAGGTGTCAGCTCAGAGAAGACTCATTTGGGTCAGTTTCATTTAGTTTGGAGGACTTGTTGCAGGAAATTGTGCTCACGTATGTAGAACTACACATTCTAAATTGTGGTTTTACTCAAAACCTTTTCACTTATCATGACTGTAATATTGAATGTAATACTTGTATTGGAGCATTTTTCATTTGGGAGTTACAAGTTTTACTTTAGTTGTGAATACTTCCAGCACATCTCCCTCTCCATCTCCCTCTCCGCAGCCATCTGTGTGAAACACCATACACAGTTACATCCAAGCTGCTCCGTGACAAGAACGTTAGAACAAACTAATCTGCCGTTACAGCACACAACTCTTCATTTAGTCAATATATAATTAGAGTATTGGATAGTTGTTTTTTTTTCTTCCCCTTGACGTTTCTGTGTTATCATCCTAACATGGCTCCGTTCCATCTGCAATCATTCCTTGGTCGTTTTTGTTTTGCTCTTATGCAACTCATTAAAAGCCTCGCAGGCATCCATGTCCATCGCCCAGAGAGAGGAGGAAGCTGCTGCACTGTCTGGATCTAACGTTATACTATTATGTAATTGCTTCTCCACAGAGATGGAAACAACACGTTTATGTACAGTATTTAGGCAACAACAAAAACAACTTATATGCTAATGAAGCGAGCGTGGTTTGAATGTTAAATGGAGTGTTTAATAGTGGATGTTTTCTCTTTTGGTTGGAAAGCGTGCTCTCAGGAGACGCTGCTGTACGCTAATTTAATTTCTCCTGTTTATTTCCGCGATGCTCGCACACTCATTTCCCTCTTATTACTTAACAGTAAGAGCCTGCTGTGACTTCCCTTATTCCCCCATCATGCACACACACACACACACACACACACACACACACACACACACACACACACACAGCACACAGTTGCATAAAATGGAGATAGAGTGGTGGCTGACTTTCATGATGCTATGAATATGGAGTTATGGGAACATGTTGGTGAATGTGGTGATTCTCAGCCCACTTCTCCAGGTTTTAAATGTTGTTGTTTTTTTAACTCAAAGGACAATTTCATGTAAATGAGATCCAGATTCTGATCTAAATTTTAGGATAACAGCGTCTCCTCGCAGACTGCAGTGACAAATGTAACATAATTGGCAGCAGTGATTCGAAGGCAGAACAGCAGGAGGAGCAATATGTCCTGAAGGCGGCGGTTGAAAGACATCAGTCTGGTGTTCATTTTAACTTGTATCATCCTGCAGCTACTAGTGACACTCAGGGCTTGTCCTCCATTTTGGGGACTTTGCTAGTTTAGCGCTTCATAAGTTAACACCTAGTGGACATTATATAGACTGATCCCAGATCGGTTTTAGCGTTGATATATTTAAATCTGACCACTTTTAAGCAGCAAAAAAACAACAATGCCCTTCATGACTGAAACTGAAGATGGACACACAGACAGCCAGAACATAACGCTGGTATTTATCAGCATGGACAGGTGATATATCTATCACTTAACAACTGGATTTCCGACCTATTCTCATCCCAAGTTGTCACAAATCGGCACTTTGTCAGTGGACTTTCACATCTACATATTACATCTACATATTACATGCAAGGCATTCTTCTGCGTCTGCTGTTGATGTTCTGGGATGTGCAACCAATGCTGGGATGTGGCTCTTCATCCACATGGGAAGCAAACACGGGGCTCCTAGGTGAAAGTCCGGGGTTTGTTGGACGCATCCATCATCCCTTCCACTCATCCTATGGAGACTTTCGAGCTCCTTATATTACTATGTTACCCGCGGTGTTTCAAACTGGTGCCATCCAGCAGCATGTCATACTGCCTTAATAGGTGCAGTCCGGCCGCGTGTCATGCTGCTCCAACAGGTGCTGTCAGCGGCGTATCGTGACACTTTGAAAGGTTCCGTCTGGCAAGGTTACAATATTGTACCACGGTGAAAGGTGGCTTTTGGCGTCAGTGTCGGACACCAAAATCACTGACAAAGCAGCATATTTGTCAACTTCAAAATGAGGATGGGCTGGAATTTGATAAAATGGTAAATAGACCTGCGCTTGTATATCACCTTTCTAGTCTTCTGACCACTCAAAGCATTTTTTACACTACAAGACACATTCACACATTCATACACTGGTGGCTGAGGCCACTGTACAAGCTGCCAACTGCTACTCAGGTTTTATCACACACCAATGGAACAGCCATCGGGAGCAATTTGGGGTCTAGTATTTTTCCTAGAGATACTTCGACATGCAGGACTGGGGGAGCCGAGGATCGTACTGATCGAACCACTGATCCTCCGAATAGTGGATGACCCGTTCTACCTTCTAAGCCACAACCACCCACACATAAATTATTTTAATGTCTAAATTTCATCAAGTTCAGGTTTCCCATGTAATAAAGATTTCAGTTTCTTAAACCAGACAGTTAAAGAAGCTTATCTACTCATGAAGGAGGATGTTGTCCTTGACCTGAAGTTAAAATCTAGATGTTTGTACTTCTGGAGTACAAAATCCCTTTTAAGGTCAAAGTGAAAATACTCCAGGCTTTCCTGTTCTTATTTCAATACCTAAATAAAATCACTGAAGGGAAACACTTTCTTTGTCCTCTGCATTAAAATATATTTAAAGTCATGTCATGTTTTTTGTGACGTACTGAGGGATAAAAAGTCTTCCTCAGGCCAGTTGCATCAGATCTTTAGTTACTTTTCCGATAAACACAATGCAGTCCTTTAGAGCTTGGTGAAATAGGTGTACTGTGAGCCTTTTTCCCAGAAGTGGACCACATTGTCCCAGTATAACATCCACCTTCATGTCATTCACATTTCCCTCCTCTTATGGACCTTGTTGCCCTCCTATCGTTACGCCCTCTGATCACTACTCCCTACTCTTGCCACCATTGTTTTTTGAAGTCAGAATACACTCTATGAACCAACCCTCCTGACACTATTGTTTCTCACCCCCTAAAAATTATTATACTGTACCACCTGAATGCAGACGGCAAATACACACACCAGCTATTTACAAAACTACAACTAGAGCCCTTTTGAGATTATTTCCCATCCTGCTCCTGGCGGAAAATATTACGCCAAACTCCCTTTAAGAAATAAAACATATTAACAATTCCTTACAGGTCCACAAAAACACCAAACTCTAGCAACCCTTGATAACAGGCGTCATATGTCGACAGCATTCTTGCCAATGCAGCATCAATATAATCCATAAAGATATCCTGTCTTTGATACAAACTTTACATTTTGGATTTTGTTGTCTCAGCTTGCCATCAGCCTCCATTGGTTAGCTGTGCTATTTTAGTGGGAGGAGACTGCGGGGATGAGGCAAACTGTTTCAAAGACTAAGAGTTCATGCTAAAATAAGTGCTGGTTGGTGGAGCAGACACATCAAACTAACTTTCTTGCGCATCCCCGGAGTGTCCTCCATGTTCACTGTCAACCTGGTTTACTGCTTCCTGTTTGGTGCTGGAGAGAGCGCAGCTATTGGTTGTTGACAATGTTTCACGTCATTGAACTTTACTATTTGCATGAGCCAAGACTAAAACTTAACGTAATATTGAACATGTTTGATTTTCTCAGAATGTCAGGACGTGAAAAAGACCGACTTCAGTCAGCTCAGACTGAGTGTTATGACCACCTTACACTAAATGATCAAGATCATGGTAGCGCGTACTAACTGAGGTAAAAGTCTTGATTTTATACCGACATCGGAAATTTGTCTGCGACCGTGAAATCACTTGAAATAGTTCAGTGTTAGGCCAGCATTAGTTGTACTTTATGAACTTTTCATCTCCAGCTACTATATCTGATGTTCTCTGACAAACCAAGCACTTTTTACGCACCATCAGTGGTGGAACTGAAGTACATTCACTCAAGCACTGTAGTAAAGTACAGTTTCTGCATACCTGTACAGTACTTTTCGTGAGTATTTTTCAATTTTATGTTTCTGTACTCTATAGTTACAACTATAGTTACCAGTTACTTTTTCGCAGTCATGATATGTTGATACAATGGAGTCTACCCAGAAAGTACAAACTACAACACTAAAATTAGAGATGTTTCGAAATCATTTTTTCTTCCCAATGAAATTTCCGATACCTGAACTTGCATATCAGCTGATAGAGAGTACTGATCCAATACCATTACATTAAAAAATAAAATAAAATGAATAAATTATGATACAATTGGATTGGATTCGATACGATACGATACGATACGATACGATGTCTTTTATTGTCCCCATAGGGAAATTCGTCCTGGACTCAGGAGCTGCACAAGTATTGCTGCCTTATAATAATAGTTCAGAAGAAATGAAAAGCAGACACCATAAAAACATATCAACACATACTACACATAAAAGTACTGCACATAACACCAGAACACCAGCAAAACACAACATAAACCTCTAAAGCATCAAGCAACATTATTAAAATCGTAACTGAGGTTGGCACAAAAGAATTTTTAAAACAGTTAAAATTAAGAACCCTGTATGGATGTGAAATTATTTCTATCATTGTTATATGGCATGGCTCAGCTTAAAGCCTCTGTAAAATATAATCAACTACACGCAGGGTCAGTGCCAAATTGTTGACATCACACTATTTACTGGAGATGAATTCTTCTCCGCTGCTCTAAAACAGTCGACTCCAGTGGCTGCACCGTGGGACTTCATGTGTAGGCTATGATTTAGAGAATTGAAAAAGAATTCATCCCCAGGAAAACTGCTTTTTTATCCCGGTGTGAAACTACTTTAAAGTTTATTAACAAATTTGGTGGTGTCGGATCCGTGCATAGCTCACATAGTTGCCGGTACCTGATGCAGCAATGCTTCCTATACTGGTATCAATATTAGAACAACTCTAGTTAAAAAGCTTTTAAGTATATTGTTAGTGATGAAAACAGAATAATGTAATGTTTCATAATAACATAACACTGTGAAAGGAGCCAATCTGCATAATGAGTACTTTTATTTTTGATACTTAAAGTACATTTTGCTGTTTACACTTCAGCACTCTTATTAAGGTAATGTTTTAAATGCAGGATTTTACTTATAACAGTATTTCTTCACAACACATGCTCACTCCAACCTCGTCACATATCGACGTTTGGTCATGGACTTTCCACACCCAGATTCGATGCGCAAGGTACCATGACTGCGTTGGTTGTTGATGTTCTGGGACGCGTCAAGTTCTGCCTGTTACATTCTTTTTTTTATGTTTTTACAGGAAATGAATTGTTTGCATACAGTCTCTTTCAAAGTTAACGAACTACGTCAGTACAACACCGAAAATTGACATCTTTTTTCCTTCAACATCAAGCGCATGGTCAAACAAAAGTAATCAGTCAATCAATCAAACAGTTGGGTTTTGTAAGAACGAACAGGGTTTGGCTTCACAGTCTCACAGGAAGTAAACTGGTCAGTGATTGTTGGACCCTTGGACCCATCCACCACACCTCCCACCTACCCTTCTTGACATTTGCCACCATAACTGTCATTCTTGTCCTGTGGTGTTTCCTCCAGACACCACCAGGCATCATTTAACGGTAACAGTGACCAGCTGCATATCATGCTGACGTGAAAGAACGGCTGTTCTCGGTGGTGTCTGAAGGCGGCAGTCGCTGCCCAAGCACCAGATTTCGACGACTTCGGAGTGAGACCTCACTGTGGTATTTCTACTTCTACTGAACATCTGAGTACCTCTTCCAAGCTCAGACAAACTAAAGCAGTAGTACTTCACATCCCGAGCTACACAGCATCACACACAGCTGTTATTTTTCTGACATGTCATGACCTCAGAGGTCAGAGGTCATGGTCTCTGCATTTATCATTCCCTTAAGAACTGGTCTGTGCTGAGGGAACAGTCAGCTTGGTTGTGGTATTAGAGAGACGCTGCAACACACACACACACACACACACACACACACACACACACACACACACACACACACACACACAGAGTCTTCTGTTGTTGATAAAGGTATTTAGTAATGCATTATACAGAGCAGAGAGCAGCTCTGTTTAACCCGGCAGGACTGCCAGCCTGAGCACTTTTTTTAAGTGCTGAGTATTGACATTCTGTGAATGGATTAAAGCCGCCCAAATGTAAAATATTTATGTATTTCTTATACAGCAGAGAGAGAGAGAGGCCGGGGGCCGCAGCTCTCAGGGCGCCAGCGTCCTAATGTGGCAGACGTCTCATAAAGTGGTCCCACTCCACCATGTTTTATTCAGCACTCACTGATACACACAGCTACACACAGCCTGCCGCCGTCACCCCGCACAACTGTTGAGACTTCAGCTTTTAGGCTCATTTCATGCTTTTATCTTTTAACTGATGGGTCACATATGAAGATCACTGTCCGACCTCTGCAGGTGATAAAACTCTTGAGGTCCTGAGAACTGCACGTTTTGGAAATTCAGAGTTCTCACCTTGAAGCAGTAATCGGACAGATTGTTAAAGGTGCCATGAAACAGTGTTGTTACTTCCTTAATGTGATGTCATCCCTGTTGAGACAGGTTTGTAAGTGTAAACCAAAAGGCTTTGGGATTTGACAAGACAAGCATAAAGGCGCAATAATTCAAACTAGTTAGTGAGGACATGTAGCAACTATTGGTTTTACTTTAGCAACACTCAGCAAAAGATGCTCTGTTTTATGAAAGTAAAGGTTTCCAGAACTTTCAAGAGTCCACTTCATGGCTTCATTTGAACCTTTATTGAGCATTGATAA
This sequence comes from Cephalopholis sonnerati, assembly GCA_019142605.1. NCBI lineage: Eukaryota > Metazoa > Chordata > Actinopteri > Perciformes > Serranidae > Cephalopholis > Cephalopholis sonnerati. The sequence continues at coordinate 44,162,241 of JAGQAX010000005.1, read as the reverse complement.
TGCTGACAGAAAAGTGACCACAGGAGGGATGATGTGCGTTGCCGAACCACAATGTTTATTGACTCTAACTTCCAGGTGGAAAATCCTTGCATCACTTGCTCAAATTTAAACACCACCGAGCAAACCTGGTTAGCTTTTAGCCACCTAAAAAAAGGCCCACCAGAGAAATGAAACTCTATTAGTTTAAGTGTACACTGTATTTGGAGTATTTTCACCACTTTCTCTTGCCATCAGTCAGCCTGTTTCTGACGGTTAATTGAAGCCGTTATATCAAAGTCACCAGACAAAAATAATAACAGGTCTACTGCAGCTGTGACTGGTTAGTGTGTGAGGTAAAGTGGAGCGAATATCCAAGTGCAGTGTACACTTACACTGATATTGATTTTTTTAGGTGGCAAAAATACATTTGCTGCAGCCCTGTCCACTTTGTTTAGCCCCCATGTTGGTAGATTTGGTTTATCAAGGATGATAGCAAAGCAACACAGTGCTTAAAATAAGCAGACATAAGCAGACACATTTATCCAACACCTAAACAAACAACATTTTTTGCCGCAGTGGCTGTGAGTTGAAATTTAACTCACAGCCACTGTGGCAAGGGCAAGTACATGGAGCGCCCCAACATGCTATGATTTTTACACAAAAAATCGGATGTTTTGTAATATAAAAATAAATATGGTGAAGGTGTCTGTTTGAGCTCTGGCTTATTGTGATGGAAATTCCTTTACTATTTTCATTATTTTTACAATTGATTACTGGATAGAACCAGCAGATTAATCCATATAAAAAAAATCATTAGTTAATAGTGAAAAAAGAGCTCCACCTCAGACAACTACAACACCAAAAATCCTGCTTTTACAATAATGCATGAGTCATAATCATGTCATGAGATCAGATATAACAGTGTAACAGTCACAGTGGGCAGTTTTATACTTTTAATACTTTAACCACATTTTACTGATACATACTTTAACGTAGGAAACATTTTCAATGCAGGACTTGTATCGATACACAGACACAAAGTAATGTTTTTTTAACATAGAAATTATTATCATAACAAATACAAATTATATTTTTGATAGCCAACTAGAATAATAAAATCATGTGGCTTTTACAGTTCAATAGACACATTTTGCTGCAGTAGAAATCATCAAAATGAGATGGACAGACTAAAGACGCAATATTTTTAATATCGCAATAATACTGTATCGTGACTTAAGTATTGTGATAATATCGTATTTCGATTTTGAGTGATATTGTCTGTTGCCACTAAATGACCATAACATATTATTCGAGGCTCATGTTGCTCTTGTGGCAGATCATCCTCTGAGAACTTTTAACCAAACAGTACCAGTGTAGTTTACTGGATAAACTGGACTTAACAGGACAAAAACAAGCTTTTGTTCCTGATTGAACACTTGAGACAGTGCCGTCTTTTTAAAGTGTTGCTTCTGTCTTTTGAATCAGCAGGAAAATTTTGAGAACACCTGTGGTATAACTTTTTTTCTCTCTCTCGCTGAAGTTCGTAATCTTTACGAAGTTCATAGTGTAAAAAGTCAAATTTCACATTTCCACAGGGGGTCATGTGTCGGACTCTTTCGTGGCTCTGAGCAATGACTTCCTGAGTCTCCACTGGTTGCCTGGCAACAGCTCCCAAACAAGAAAAGTCTGGCACATAAACATCCTTTAAATCAGGAAATCATTTTTACGCTTGGGTTGGGTGTAGTTTTATTGACTTAATACCAATGTCTGGTCTAAATTTCATGTGAACAGCTGCATTGGGAATATGTTTACTGAACGAGGGTTTGCAAATCATTGCATTCTGTTTTCATATACGTTTTACACAGCGTATCAACTTTTTTCGAATTGGGTGCAGTAACTGTTTGTTTGTGCAGTCAAACGGGAATAAATAATAAATAAATGGACTAAATAAATAAGATCTGACATATTTATTGACTAAAACCGGCTGTTAAAACATCCCAAACATTAGTCAATAAATCAGATAAATAACTGTCTGTGTTTTCAGATGCTTGAAACTAAACCGTCTGTGCTGCGGGCTTTAAAGTTTGTCTATAATTAACACTTGTGTTTGTGGCTCTGATGTATCTGACCTTCCGTTCTGTGTAGATTTCTTGTTAATAACTCTCCTCCCTGCAGACAGGCGATGTAATGACCATCAGATACTCTTTAATGTTTATTAGCTGCTGAGTCAGCCGGCTGTCCTTCAACCCTTTGACCTCCTTAAAGACCAGCAACATAGCGAACACCCACCATCTGACCTCTGACCTCCCTGCGGGCAAGAGGAAACTGAGTTTTTTTTCCTTTGAACAGCAACAGAGGAAAAAAAAATCATGAAATGAGCTCACATGCTTCTACCTCTCAAGGACATCTCATGCAGCAGATCTCAACTTCAATCCAATTTATTTCTAAAGCGCTATCAAAGCTGCTCTAGACGAGATTTTGATGTAAAAATCCATCCGTTTTATCAGCCTGAATCACAGAGAAGAGCGTCTGCACCAACTGAGACTCACTTTGTCCAAATTAGTTTCTGCTGTCAGTGTGAGACTGTCCTCGCAAAACCACCTGCGTTTACCTGACAAACACCTCATGTGGTCGCTGTGAGTTATGAGTCGTGTCCGTCCTGAACAAAGGTGGACGTAGCGTGAAAACAAAGCATCTGTCTGTGACAAATTTAAATTGTATTAATCTTGATGGGAAGCAAAGCCGCAGCTGATAATAAAGGATTAAAAGAAATATGTAATTAATCCAAACATGTATAGCTACAGATTGGACTTCCCGCAGTAGTCGGTGTTACCGGTGTTACACTGCATTCTGGCATACACAGATTACACACCAATTAGGCCTACATTACATGCCCCCCCACCCCCACTGTTTTGTTTTTTAAATAGAAAACCTATTTAATTCATTTTCAGCTATCACCACCCACATTCATCAAATAAAAAACACTTTTAATTTATAAAATACTAAGCATGTTATCAAGCTGTATTTACTTCTACCCCTCGCTTTCAAGTGCCCCACTACCCAAGAGGTAGTAGTTAAAAACTTCCTCTATGAAATGGGACAACCCCTCAAGACCCTGATACTTTAACAGTTGTGGTGTTTTGACAAGACAAGTGTTGCAGAAATGTCATCTTCGATTTCTTTTGTGTGGGCTACAGACAGCATTTTGTGGTTGTCCGCACACTAAAAATTCATTTACAACTTAAGTTTCATTCTATGACTCGGTCAAACAAGTCATCAAATACAGAAAAACACTGCTTCATTAACAGGCTGCTAGTGGCACTCTGTAGGCTAACGTTAGCATCCCGTGCTCCTAGTTCAGAAGAGCTACAGTAAACCTGCACTTCATAAGAGTCTATGAGACTGAATTAAGAGCCGGATGACGTCAAAGCTCAGTTATCAGGAGGAAGATGGTTTTCATCTCTGCATACACATAACTAAGTACTTATGTATGAACTCATTATGAACATGCACCAGTGGAGATGTATTTTTGTTCCCTGATATCTGATACATGAATCAGTTCACAGTTTAAAGTCAAATGAGACCTATGAAATGGGACAGCTCTTCAAGACCCTGATACGTCATCAGTATGCTGGTGTTTTGACGTGATCAGTGTTGCCAAACACTACGAATATGCTGTCTTCTGTGGTGGTGATTTCTCTTGTGTGGGCTACAGGCAGCATTTTGTGGTTGTCAGGACACCCGCGATTCATTTAGACCTTAAGTTTCATGCTGGTCTGCACTGGTATTACAGTAGTAACCAAGCCAAAACATATTTGACTTGCACTTGGAGGTTTTAGTTTGGCTCATGTCCCACCTGCTGACATAGATGGGGCGGAGTTTATGGCCCATACTGCATTAGGAAGTGATTGAGATGTTATGACCAAGATGTTGTCCATTGTTATTATCTATGGGAGGGATCTAAAAATCAAATTTTCAGAGTAAGTGCTTTACAGATATTGAACATCATCAATTAATATTTTTTTTTACTGTAAAATGTCCGGGGTAACCAGTAACAGTGATGCGAAAATTTCCTTACCATGGCATTTCTACTAAAGATACTATTTTGTAATTGATAATATAAGTGTCTTTTGGTATGTTTTATTATTCCTTCTTTAGTTAGCAGGTTATTTATTTAATTGTCATGCACACAGTTAGACAGATTATCTCAGGCTGTCTCCAACAATGCAACGACAATATGTACAAAATAAAATGTACAAAAAAGCAGAATCAAAGATCTAAAAAAAATGCAGAATTTAGAAAAAAAATGTTTTTAAGTATAACAAAGAAGAAAATAAATAAAAAGAATAGCCTCTATATTTATAAATACATGTGTACGGATGCAGCTCAGTGTTGATGTTTTAAACTCATCCTCATCTGTAATCTCTGCGCTTGTTTGAAATGATAATTTAGTTCTACATTAGTCACTTTGGTCCTCCATACATTAACTTATTTCTAGGAAATTAGCTCCACAAAATTCAAGCACTTGTCTCTCAGGGCCTTCTGGGGCTGCCAACATTTGTAGCTGCCAATCTGACGAACATCCAACTCTGCTGTGCAGAAAGAGGAAGTGCTGATTTAAAAGAATAAATAAAGAGGGAACAAAGTCATCGGCAGAGGGGGATTATTTCCTCTGCCTGCCACCGCTGAGAGCACAGTAAACCTGCACTTTATAAGAGTCTCAGTATGAGACTGAATTAAGAGCCGGATGACGTCAAAGCTCAGTTATCAGGAGGCAGATGGTTTTCATCTCTGCATACACATAACTAAGTACTTGTGTATGAACTCATTATGAACATGCACCAGTGGAGATGTATTTTTGTTCTCTCATATCTGATGCATGAGTCACTTCACTCTTTAGAGTTAAAAGGGACCTATGATGCTTCTCCTCATTTTCTGTCATTATATATAATGTTACAGTTTCAGATATTCATATTAAACAAGGCCAAAGTTTCAAATAATGAGGTAAATGTATGTAAAATGAATCCCTGTGAGTAAAACCCTCAGGCTTTAGACTGTTCTGAATACAGTCAGGCTGACGTCAGCTGATGAATGTCTTTACATGGTCATCTGCTCCTGGCACTCCACTGTAAGTGTTTACATTACATACACGGCTACATGTAGCTACATGCTAACATAAGAGAAACATGTCATCTTGTTGCTGATGTTGATTTCAGGTCATATTCCTGCTGGAACATGTCCGGTTGAGTTTACAAGTTTGTATTGGTGATTTTTCACAGTAGAAAGTGACGCCACTCCCCCTTACAGTCATTCTCCGGCTGCAGTGATGGTGTAGAGACGCAGAGATACGAAAGACCTGCAAATGCTGATCAACCAGAGCAGACTGGGCTTTTTTAGGAAGGAGACTTAAAGACACAGGTGCTAAAACGGAGTGTATACGGGTGTTCCAGTACAGACAGTATGAGGAAATGAAAGTGTTTTTGAATTAAGTAGCTAAGCATGTTCTAGTAGAAACTACAAAATACAAGTGTGAACCTGAAAATTAGCAGAACAGGTCCTCTTTAAATAGTTTGTATTAATGCAGGTGAGATTAACATCAAAATGTGTTCAAAGATTTGGTAAATTTCCTGAACACAGGAACCAGAGAATCAGAGAAATAATTGGAATAACTCAACAGAACCATTTAGAGATTATTAAATGTGTAGTTTATTAAATGTCATATATGTCAATATGACGAATACTATACTATACTGTACACACACACATATATATATATATATATATATATATATATATATATATATATATATATATATATATAGCTAATGTGCAACAGCAAATAGGTTTTGTAAGAAATGATAACTTAATTGTGTTTTTCTTCAATACAATGAAAAAATGTTAGTAATTAAAGTAAATTTTTCACATTGAGAGTATGAGTAAAATGTCCCTGACAACCACTGTTTGTATTATTCTTAATTATATTTGATGTATCATTCATTGCAGCATTAAAGATGCTGATGGTTATTCATCAGTTTTTTGAGACTGGAACTTCTTGGGTCTGTTTTATTCAAATGCTGCTACGCTCTATTTTACTAGTTTTCTGCCAAATATCTGCACTTGCAACACAACATCTGCTCATAACAACGTAAGCAGTAGTAGTATTCAACTTTTTTTGTGATTAATGTTTAGCTTCACAGCTCTTAAGGTTAGGGTTAAGGTCATGGCAGACAAAGTTAACAGTGACATTGTCCTCTAACAATGATGTTTATATGAGTGTTGATACTGAATGTTTCTGTAAAATCTTCACTGACAACCTATCTAATTTGCTTTATTGCCAAAATATCTGATCTTTCAGTACAATATTCGCCTGTAGCAACAAAAGCATGATTACATTATGACATGAGAACATTTAACTGACACTGTGCGATCTTTTCCTGAGCTTAACGAGAGTGCAGGAGGTGAACCTCAGACTGTAGTATCAAACACCTGTTCTTTGTTCACCCACCAATCATAGCAGCTACTTCCAATACACCTCCTGTGTGGTACAAACATGCAGCGCTGCATTCACTCAAAGAAACTGTGACATATTCCAGGCGGTGATTACATTTCTTACCACAGCTTAACTGCCAAAACAAATTAATGCTACATGAATGTAATATCTAGGAGACAGGGTTGGTCTGCACACACACCTGACAGGCGATAAGAGCAGCTCAGAATATGTCTCCAGGAACAGGACGTGAAGTGAATAAAATACTTCTGATTATGCATCAAATATAAAACAAAGTATTGTTATGTTTCCTATTTTAGTCTTGAGAGGTGAAAGTAAAGTCCTTCAGTAGTTTGGTAACATTACTGTGTTCTCTGTTGAGGACATGAAGACAGCTGTGATTGTAATAAACCCAGAGGTGATAATCACACGATCATCATTTAATAAACTGATAATTAGGTCCTCATGTTATCGTGGGACTGGATGCAGTCTGAGCAGGTTGGGGAGTTCTAGCTTCCATCTGTGCTGTTTGTTCTCAGATATCTTTGTTTTCTTGATCTTCTCTGTGAGATCAAATCGCTGTTTGTCTCTGCTGGTTCAGAAGTTAAAGACATTAGATGTTACTGACAGGAAATCATTTGTTGTATGTCCAGTCCATCTGCTAAGTGATAACTGGTTTAACTGGGAGCTGTTCTGTCCATTTAGGATCCTTTACAGCGACGACCAAAACTTAAAAAAAAGAAGTCAGAAAGACTTTATGAGTTCTTTTAAGTTTTGAAAGTCATTTTTTAATATTTAATACATGGACAAAAAAGTGAATATTTTAAACAAAGAAGAAATGACGCTGTTGTTAATTTAATTCATCTTTGTTAAAGAGCTTCTTTCAATAGAAACGTCTCAATTTCTGGCAGCAAAGTGACACAACAAAATAATAAACACGTGTTGTCTGATCTGCCACCTCTGTGAGTAACGTCTGGTTTTAAGTTTACACAACGTAAACTACTTCAGGGAGTTATCGTCCTCATGTGTAAAAGAAACTAATTTTTACTGTCGATGGGAGTTGGACAGAAGCCTTAAATTCTGGCACTTTGTAAAACCATCCATCCTCACCTCATATCTTAACTTTGTACTGCGTTAAAAACACTTTTCGTCTCTGGCACTGAGCAGAGGCAGAAACTGTTCTTAACAAATGCTGCTGTTATTCTGTTATTCATCTGGAGACCATTCAGTATCGAGCACCTGCAGCAGGTCTGCACGCAGTCTGAATACAAGATTGAGGAGATATTCAAAGGATAATTCTGGTTTAATACAATTTTAGGCTGTACCTTTGTCGTTTTGGCCATCACCATGGTAACATTGTACTCACCAAATTAACAGCTGAGAACACGGCTAAAAAGAAGTTTGACAAAGCAACAATCATAAGCAGGTAGATCAGGCAGAGCAGTTTATCCAGATGATCAGAAGCATTTCTGTGAAGGTCAAACTGAAAGGACAGGTGCTGATAATGTCTCCTGAACAGGAATCCAACAGTCTGAGTCATAATTTTACTGCTCGCCTTCGTTTATTCTCCCAAATAAGTTCGTCGAACCAACAACAGACTTCTTTTTAGTGATGCCACCATGTTTTAATATCTCAGCTTTTAACCCTGTGAGAATAATGTTATTATTACTGATAGAATAGATGAAAAAATTATAAAAATAAGACCCAAGTTGGAATACACAGAAATTATCCTTTGACAGAATTCTAAATGAGCGTTTCGCTCTGACGGTACAACATTATAAAAGCTTCATCACTCTTTGTTTGCATCTACATTCTCACACCTTCTTCTCAGTTAACACACACTTCTTAAATTAGTGTGATTTACTCGTCCCATTGTTGGCAGTATCTTTGCATAACAATCCATAAATCTGTTTAGAAATCATAGTGAATGAAACATGTGGAATCATAATCATCACGTTTAAATGTTGTCTTGAGTATCAAAAGTGAACCTGTTGTGTTTTACACTCTGAGTTTTCAACAAGAGGTCTGTGACCTCTAGGGAGTCCTTAGAGTTACTGCAGGGGGGGGGCATCCAATTATTGTTTGATAATTTAAGTTTTAATTAAAGTTTTTTCTTTTTTTTAATTAAGATATGTCTGAAAAAACACATTAACCTGAACAGCTAAGATTAATTGGCTTTTAAAATGCAATTTACAGTAAACAATGATGATAGGCTTACCGTTAACCATAAATCACTGAGCAACCATGTCAGCTTGCTAACGCTAAGTCACTGTGCGTCACCTGTCCATAACAGCGAGGTGAACCAGTTAGCTAACAGTTATGTTTTATTGAAACATATTGGCCAGTTAGCTCAAGCGTTCAGACATTTTTGTGAGACACAAGTAAAAAAAGTAAAAACAAAAAATAAAAATAGAAAGGCATATTCATCTGCTGCATAGCCGTGTACACAGCTAGCAATTGGAAAGGAGTCTGCAGCATAATTTTAGTGGGTTTTGCTTTGTTTAAAAAACATTTTAAAAGCGTTCATGCACTAATTTTGGTGAAAAGGTTGTATAAGAATATATGCAGTGGGGAAAGAAATACTCAGATCTGTTACACAGCGGTGTAGCACCAAATTCATGGCCCTATGCATATGCAGTCTGTGTGGGTAGTTACTAATGAACTGTTCAAATCACATTTAAACAATAAAAATCTGTGTCTAAAGAAGTATTTCACCGCTGGATAGATGGTCTTTTCACAAAACTGTGTTTTCTATGCAGCAGAAAGATGCAAATACTTTAGAAATTTGTGCAACATGACCAGAGAAAAATGCAAAATTGGCATATGGCATTCCCATACAGTGGAAGTTGGAGTAATTTCATTATTATTATTATTGTTATTATGTTTTTTGAACAACATTTCATCTCTCAACTGATTTATTCAGTCAATTTCAATTCATTTATGGCACTTATTACTGAGCTACTAAAAAAACTGCAAGCAAAACTAAACTTTTTATTCCAGACTTTTCGAGGGCCCCCCTGCCATTTGGGCCCTGGGTATTCAGTCCCACTCCCCTCACTATAACGCTCCTGCTTTTACTAAATAAAAGTAGTAATGCCACAATATAGAAATACTCTGTTACAAGTAAAAACCCTGCATTCAAAATGTTACTTAAGTAAAATTAGTATACCATAAAAAAAACTAAAGTACCAAAAGTAAAAGTACAAATTTTCAGAATAATATATTATGTTATGGGGCGGCATGGTGGTGTGGTGGTTAGCACTATCGCCTCACAGCAAGAGGGTTTCTGGTTCGATCCCAGGTGCTGGAGCCCTTCTGTGCGGAGTTTGCATGTTCTCCCCGTGTCAGCGTGGGTTTCCTCCAGGTGCTCCAGCTTCCTCCCACAGTCCAAAGACATGCAGGTTAATTGGTGACTCTAAATTGTCCGTAGGTGTGAATGTGAGTGTGAATGGTTGTCTGTCTCTATGTGTCAGCCCTGTGATAGTCTGGTGACCTGTCCAGGGTGAACCCTGCCTCTCACCCAGTGTCAGCTGGGATCGGCTCCATCCCCCCATGACCCTCAAAAGGGTCATGGGGGGGGCATGACCCTCAAAAGGATAAGCGGTTAGATAATGGATGGATGGATATTTTGTTATCAGATCATAATTATTGTTATCGTAATGAATAAAATTAGTGTGTTCATCACTTTAATGTTGCAGCTGGTAAATTTACACATTAATTTTAATTTCTTTATATACTGCTGGGTAGATCAATCAAGTCTACCTTAACCTATAATGTCAAAACATATTTGTTTATATTTTGTGTCAACTAACTAAAGCTGCCAAATAAATATAGTGCAGTCAAAAGTACAGTATTTCCCTCTGAGATGTGGAGTTGAAGTATCAGAAAATGGCAATACCTAAATAAAGTGGCTTGAATTTGTATTTAAGTAAAAGTACTTTGTTACTTTCGTCACTGAGTACATGACACGTGGTGACTCTGCAAGAAGTCTTTAAATAAAGGGAGTGAAAAGCAAACAAAAAATGTTTCAGTGGGTTAAATGAAAGCGAGGATGTGGATTAGATTTTCGCACTTTGGATCAATACAACCACATGATTTCATTTAGAATGGGTCCATGGATTGGAATCATTATCATCAGCTCAAGTTTGCAGCAGAGAGTCGAGACAGAACAGTGTGTACCCGCTCTGTCTCCCTCTCCTCTTTAATTGATTTCACTGGGTGTTATTGGCATGAAACTGAAAGGACGATATCGCCAAAACATCAAGATAAGATCAACATTTCTGCACTAAATCCCTCCTCCTCTCCTCCCTCCATCCGCCATTGATTTACCATTAAACCAGTCCCATGTGACCCCCATCCACCGGTTTGTTCCCTCCCCTCCTCCTCCTCTTCCTCCCCTCCTCCTCCTCCTGCTCCCCTCCTTCTCCCACCACACACGCTCCTTGTTAGCATCGCCAGCATTAGGATTCGCACTTAGCCTCCACTCCCACGAGCCACACTTCTCTCTTTAATCAGCAGCCCGTCTACTGTTAATTACCCTCACACACACACACACACACTCGTACAGTGCACATGCTGTAAACACACACAGTTTAACAGTGTGACCTCTGTTTGTTGGTTTATGGCGGTACATGTGTAGAGCTGCAGTCACCTGTGTGTTGGGTGTGTAGGAGGCAGCAGCAGATGGGTTTTTATATTGACTCTGACAGGTCGCTGGATACAAAGCTGATGGTGCTGCCTTTCATTTTCAGACTGTGTTGATGTGTCGCTCCATTCTGGCTGCTGCTTGTCAAGACCAGAGGATGCACTTAAAAACCAACCAATCTTAGCAGCAAGATCAAGTAAAGAATTTAGATAACCGCATCAGTACCTGGAAATCCAATGAAAAGACCTTAAAGCAGGGCTTTGATGACTGAGTACCAATTTAGTCAGCTGGCATATGATTGAGGGCCGCACAGGAAGAGTGCACACATAAAGCCAAATATCTTTTCCATCTCACTTCAACATTAAACTGCCAAATTCTCCACCAAAATTGCTAACATTAGCTAACAGCACTGGCATTGTTGAGGGAACGTAATTCCTGCAACACTTGTTAGGCACCACCATTGGCTTTCTACAAGTTGTCATTTCTAACCTGACAGACAGTCGTGAGGGTTGGCAGTTTAGCAGTTTGACGCTGTAGCTGAGCAGATGATTTAATGCATGCACTTTGCGCCATGTTCAGGAGCCGCACAGAATGTTTCACAGGACTGCCATTGGCCTGCAGTCTGCGCTTTAAGAAGCCCCGCCCTAAAGCAGAGGTCTGGTGTTTTTCTGTATTTTTCTTACTGCCATAAAAAGACCAAACAAACAACGTATTAATCTTTCATTCATTTTTCAGATGAGAAAATAGTGCATTTGTTGGGGTACTGTAAAGACAGTACAATTAGGTCGCACCCACACTGGACGGTAAAACAGTTCATCGCTCCACATTGGCTTTGCTTTGCAGGAAGGTGCCTCCTTATCACTTACAGCTGCTAGCATAACACATGAAAGCTGATGTGAGATAGGATGCACCTCCAACAGAGTGAAGAACCCAGAACTAGGATTTTATATATAACCAAAAAACTGAGCTTAAAAAAAAGTGTAACCAGGCAATAAGACAGGAGGCATCAGGAGGAAGAGTGGGGAAACTGGGATCCTGACATTCCTAAAAAAAAAAGCTACAGTTGTTAATTTGTTCAGACAAACTGCAGCGGTTGAAGTAACTAAGATACGCTAGGCCTGGTTTGGATCTTTGATATTTACAAATATTTTAATGAATCACCAGGTAAGATAATCATTCAGCCTAACAAAGTAATTTCCCCGCTGGTCATTTAGTGGGATCCCAGATCAGTAAGGTCAGGAAAAGCAACACTGAGACAGACCGACAATACTGAGTTTGTCAATGTACCTTCCCCTCTCTGGTGGACATCAGGTGCTAAACTAATCCTTTGGCATGCTGGTATCTAATGTCTTCAGCTTGCTAGCTATGGGCATTTTCTTAGTATTTCAGCAGTTGGTGGCGTATTGTGGCGCTGATTGTTTTCCCCTCCAATGGGTGTGTTTTTCTGAGTGTTACATGTGGCGCTCTGTCTTTATATTCAACCTTATCCAGGGGCGTCAAAATATATAGTGCAGCAATGTGGTGGAACTAGGGCCCGTGGTGTGGGGGGGGGGGGGGGTTTGTAGAGAGTGGGCCCTTGAAAGTGATTCAGATTGCCACCTTGGAAAGATGTAAAAAAAAATGTTGCTATATTTGGTATATATGTCCTCAAAAAAGGCAAAACCTATCTCCGTTAAGGTCTTTTTGTAAAATAGTCAGTAGCAATCTCAAACAAAATTTTATCCTTATTCTACGTAAACTATAAAAACTTTTAAATTAAATAAATCATTTCTTACTTTCTTTGATAAACTGTCAAATATGCAACGATGATTGGTGAGTAATATGTAAGTAGATCTTGTCCAATGCCAAGTCTTTATTTAATCATGTGACAAGGTGATACGTGCATGATAGCATGCACAAGGGCCCCCTAAACCACTGACCTTACTGCCAGAAAAAGGAAGCTGATGTTCAACGAATCTACAGAACTCTAGAAGTTTTGTTAAATAAGAAGCTGGAATCAAATGCAGTTCATATTTTCAGGTTGTTCCTGAAGCTAAATCAGAATGGAAACAAAGTTATTTTATTGTTGACGTCTGATTATCGATGGATGGTTGAGCAGAGGTGATTATGTCTGTCAGAAACAGCTTCACCTTGTTGTAGAGTGACTTGTTTCTTGCAGCACCACAGAGTCTGTGTCTCTGCCACTGGCCTTTAAAATGACCCCAACAAATGCTGGAATTTAAGGATTTAAAACAAACACCAGAAGAGCTCTTGAGTTGATAAGTGTGGCTTAATACCTCAAGCTGTTATTGAGCATTATGTAACGTTAGTCATATTGACGTCTGAAGACCCGAAGCACTCGGCGATGTTCAGATCCTCACATGATGCAGACTTGTTGATTTTTGTGGAGGTGTTGCTGCAGACTGCAGAAACAGTTTAGGATAGATAGTTTAGGAGGTCGAAATCCATTTGTGAGCACTCCCACAATGAGATGGGTGCCTACGCATACATCATAATTTATGTGACAAATGAGTTTCTATCACCATTTATTACAGACTGTATTTGTTTTCCAAGAAGCTCTCCCTCAAGCATCCTTCGAAGGAAATATTGCTGTTTCGAAAAAAAATCATGAATCTCATACAAATGTTTGGATAAACCTCCAGAAAATATTTCATTTTATAGTAAAGTTTGGAAAGATTACAAGCCAAGTTTACACCTGTGACATGGTCTGGACTTTGGGAGTAAGGAGAGGTTTGGTCTAGAGGTCAAAGCTTTAGGACACAAAGGTCACATCCTCTGTTCTTCATTATAAGAGAATACAGAGGCCTGATCTGCAGTCTGCGTTTTATTATACAAATTTACACATAGTGGTTTTTAGAAGGTGGATAGTGGTATATTTCTTAGACTCTGTGTTCTTAAATTTGACATTTTTAGGCCAGGAAAAAACGATATATGCATACATGAAAAAAGAGTTTGACTGTTTTCCCAGCAGACTTTGTTACTGGCAGAGGAGAGCAAACTCTAGAAATCAGCCTTTAGAACATCATGTAGAGAAACTACAAAACATACGTATATTTAGAACATACAGCTGGTTTAAAATGGAGTATATGTAATTATTGTAGAAGAGATGAATGAATGCATTATAAAAGATATTTAAATTAATGCAAAACTTGACATCATTTTCAGGTTTGTTCAGAATTATCTGGGGATGGACGGGCTGGTTGTCAGTGGTGCAAAAAAAAAAAATTCAGCTCAATCACTGGTGTAGTGGTAGTTGATGAGGTGGGTGTATTACGGGGTAGATAGGTAGGTTACCGAGGAGGAAGTGCATATACTGTCCTGTATACTCCAGTGGCCTTTTGGCTGATAGGTGGTTATACTGTAAACAGTATAACCGCTGGTACATGTCAAATAGACACGACCTTTAAACATCACATTACATGGTGGGCGTGACGTGTTAAAATGACATGCCAATATAATACCAACACAAAGTCTGTTACAAACTGTTGCAGTCAAGTTGTGCAATGGTCGCAGTTCGCTTAGGTTTCAGAAAAGATTGTGGTTTCAGTTACAATAACTACATACGGGACGTAAACTTGCGTACTTTTGGTCATTACTTTAAGTATCTACATGAAGCTCTTTGTTGACTTTTGGTTTCACACAGGACACAAACAGCAGTCTTCTGGTTGAAAGTCCATGTTTGTTTGACCCATCCACTATCCACCATCGGCCCTACGTGGACTTTCTCTGTCTTTATACTTTAAGGAGCAGTGTGTAAGATTTAGAGAGATTTAGTGACGTCTAACAGTGAGGATTGCAGACTGTAACCAGCTGAAACTTCTCTTGAATAGAATTCCTTTGGGGTTGATTGTTCAAGAGGTTTTAACCGGAAGCCAAATTATCTGTAGAGGTCTCTCACTCTCCAGAACAAACAGACCAGATGAATAAAATTGCCTGAACAAGGCAGTTTCACATTATTAGTGAGTGTTTCTTAGAAGCTCTTTGGCACGTCACAGACGGCCCACTGGCCCAGTGCCTGCAACATGTGCTCACCTTTTTTCTGATACAGATGTTCAGGAGGCTTTCACTGGGAGCTGATTTATCTGTAGAGGTCTTTTCCTCTCCAAAACAAGCTCAGTGATATAACCTCGTAAAAACACTGATCAGAGAACTTTTGTGTTACAAAATCAGTATTTTTCCAACACTGCATATCATGGAGGAGCTTCCAACTGTGGTGGCTGATGCGAAAATGCGATTGTCTCTACCTAGAGCCAGTGTTTGGTTTGTCCATTCTGGGCTACTGTAGAAACATGGCAGTGGAGCATGGCGATCTCTGTAGATGAGGACCTGCTCCTATGTAGATTTAAACAGCTCAGAAAACACAACAATTCATATTTTTTAGTTGATTATAGACTAAAGAAGCATATTTATCATATTATGTTTGATTTCTACTAATAAATCCCTCTAAATCCGGCACACTGGACCTTAATTCTTGTGTCCAACACAACAAAAGATCCTAATTGACTTTGCGTTGGTATTGTTTTTATCTTGCCAGACTTTGTGTCCATTTCACGTATCACGCATGAGACCAGGTTGGTAGTGAAGTAGAATTGTAAAGTACAGTTCTTGAATAAATGCACTTTGTTACTCTCTGCCATTTCAGTATTTCGAAAAGAAAAGGCTTCTAGTTTGTAATAAAGTTTCACAGTGTGAATGAAATCTCTGTGCATAAAAAGAAAGAAACTTTATTCCAGAAGGAAAAGACAAAATATATGATCAGAAACAAGAGGAAGTTTGTGCTAGAAAATGAAGCTGCAGAGGCTGAGAGGCTAAACTTGTTACATCCACAGAGTTTTTAAAAGCTTAACTTCACTTTTACCTAATTATTCCACCTGTATGGCACCTAATGTCTTCTTGTAATGAAAACTGTGTGTCTTATCTGTGCTATGTGCTTATAACCTGATTGTTGAAGGAGAGACATCATGTTTGTCAGTTCTCCTCTCACACAGTGTGAGTGAACATCCAGAGCAAATGGCCTACTGTCATTATTTAATTAGCGCTATAAGTCACGTTTGGAGTAATCCTCCTGTTATTGTCAATTAAAGAGAAATAACGGTGTGTTTTGCCCGTGCAGCCTAATCAGAGCAAATGTGCTGAGAAGCCCTCTGAGAAATCATGTGATGGAAATGAAGGATGAACGTTGACGTATGACTCGTGGAGCCGTGCGGAGGGCTGCGTCTTTAAAGAGTGACGCTGCTGCATGTTGACGTGAGAAAACTCAGCGTTTGTTCCAGGAGGCTTCGACCCCTTTTACTTGACCCCTGTTTAGTCGGGGTTGAAATTTCAATATGTGCTCTTAAAGACGCCTTTAGTGCACTGCTGTTAATTATGAGCAGCTTAAATACAGCAGGGGTGAGGACGGATGGAGGCAGGGAGGGAGGGAGGAAGGGAGGGAGGAGAGAGATGGAGGTTCTGGTAAATTAGGCAGGCAGTGGTGTCTTTCCTCCCGTTAGAGCAGATCGCCCTGCAGCCCATCCTGTGACCTGCACATCTAAACTCTGACTGCACCCGTCCACACATAAGCTCTCTCCTGACTCATGTCGCCTCGTCACACAGCAGCATACGCCGTCTGTCCTCGCCGGCTCTAACAAAGCTCAGACACTTTCACCTCGTTAGCGCTCCGGAAGCATCCTGGTGGCTCCATTTCCTGAGGGACATGTAGCTTGTTAATGTGATTCCCCGGGTTTAACGTGGGCTCAGGACCTTTTGTCGCATGTCCCTGAATCTTTCCTGCCTCCCGTCACTTTGACTTTGCCTGATAAAGACAAAAACGCCTCCCACTCCCTTCCAAATAAAAAAAAAACCCACCCCGTGTTTGATCCGGTCTTGTTGCTGCCTTTCTCTGACTTCAGGGGATGAACCTGTGGAGTGACACCGACACCGACGAGACTCCAACACAATCAGCTCTCAGCTGAACTGACAGAACATTAAAAAAAAGACTCCAGCTTACAGAACAACATGAGGATTGTCTGCGAGGAGCTGCGGCGTCCTCACACGCATCTAAAAACCTGCGACAAAAAAATCCCCCAGCCCTGTTTTCTTATTCCCCTCAGCTGTCAGAACCGCAGGCTGAGCCGCCACAGCGCTCAAGGACTACCGCAGTCCTCCCAACACACACACACACACGCACACACACACATACACTGCCAACACACACACAGACACTAACACACACAAGTCATACAGCCATGAAACACTCACCAGCAGAAGCGGTATCCATCACGTCCCGTGCAGCAGCAGATATTCAGCAGGTATTCCTGGCATGGCTGCAGCAGCACAGAGTGTGTGTGTGTGTGTCTGTGTGTGTGTGTGTGTCAGTGTGTGTGTGTTTTGTTTAAGGCATGCAGCGCTGCATGTTAACATCCAGCAGCAGCAGCTATTTTCCTGTTTTCCTCGAGTATCTCCAAGAACCAATGTCTCCTCTCTTTTCCTCTCCACAGCGACAGAGAGATGTAGAAAGAGAGGAGGGGGGGAGAGACACTGAGAGAGACTGAGGAGAGAGAGTGAGGCTCAGTGTGTGTGTGTGTGTGTGTGTGTGTGTGTGTGTGTGTGTGTGTGTGTGTGTGTGTGAGAGAGAGAGAAAGATTCAGAATTAAAAGGAGAGGGGGGAGAGAGACACTGAGAGAGAATGATAGGTTGTGTTTGTCGTTCCTCCATCCTTCCTCTCCTCTGCTGTTGGAGAGGAGATCATCCATCACTCTATTACACACACACACACACACACACACACACACACACACTCACACACACACACTCACACACACACACACACACACACACACACACAGACTAGTACACACATTGATACATTCCAGTTCCCCAGAGACTGGCCAATGAGTGTTCAGCTCTGCAGCTGTAGGTGAAGCCAATTGGCTCAGCAAGCTGTCAGTCAGTCAGTCATGATCCTCTGTATCCCCACGGCAACGGCGAGGAGAGGGTGGAGGAGGGAGAGAAATGGGAGGAAGATGAAAAGAAGGAGGAATGAAAGAAAAAGGAGGAGGAAGAGATGAAGGGAGAGGATGACAATGAGAAAGAAAAGTCAGTACTGATAGAGGAAGAGGAGGAAGAACTAGAAGAGAAACAGGTCAAAGAGGAGGAGGAAGACGAGCACAAACAGGAAACAGGAGAAAGATAAAGTCTTGTCCATCTTCCTGGCAGCGGGTCACTTAGGAAGTCAAGAATTAGCAGGACACCAGGGGGGAGGAGGAGCTTTACTCTGAGATGCTGAAGGTTGAAGTCTTCATGGTCCAGATCGGATCAAACCTGACGTGCATGAATTAATTTCCAAAACCAAAAGATCTGAACTAAACCCAGAAGGAATAATTTTACCTGATCCAAAGTGCTGCTTACCTGAAGTATCATCATCCACCACCAAGTATCTTTTGACTGCCAGATAATGGTGGTGGTTCATATGTGGAAAAACGGGACAAGAGCACTTTACAAAATATTATAGGAAACCATCAGGAAGTCCCCACAGCAATAATTAAATGGCAATACATACTGTGTACATATGGTGTATATATATATATATATATATTTATAATATGTATTCCAAATAGTCCTCCAGCTCATACAACCAAACAGGTCTTTTATTCCTGCCCTTTAAGGGCTCATTTCTGCTCAACATTAGATACTGATGGAGCCTTTTGTCTGTACTCTGCATTCATTTCATTCATAGACAAAGACATTTCAAAAATAGCTGAACAGAACCAATATACTGAACAGGATTCTCCGTCCAAATGTCATAACATTGTATTTGATGGCTTTACAGACCACCACCATTTACAACATTGCCTCTGGTAAAAGGTACATTATTACAACCTCCACCAACACTTTTGACTCTGCCCTTTAGTGCCATGTAGTGGCTGTATCTGGGCCAATATAAAGTATGATGCAAGTATGAGGGCGTTGACGTTGACAATGTCTGAAACGGATGTATCTATTTTCATTCATAAAGGGAGTTTGAATAAGCCCTAATACGACCCACAGGAGCATTTCTTAAATTAGCACTCTTACTGGTGACAGGAGATGCCAATGAGTCCCCGAACAACAAATATGTTAATGATCGCAGTTTTACAGTCGTGGTTAACGTTGTGAAACAGTCACAGTTTGGTGGTTAGTTAGGTTTAGGAAAAGATCTTTGTGTGGGTCAAAACAAGTATGTTTGTTACATAACATAAAGTGAGATGAGACGAGACGAGATTACTGACACTACATATGGGACGTAAGTTAAGTAATAGTAAGTAATACTTAGAAATGCCAGTTAAAGTAAGTCAACATTGTCAAGAACAGCAGTCTCCTGGGTCAAAGTCCTATGTTTGTTTGATCCATCCATCCACCCTAACCTCCTCTGTACTACAGAGGACTGGATGAAGCATGGGAAGCAGGGCCCATTTAATCCTATGAAAATTGCTCCGTGGTGTATGAAGCCAAAAAAGTATAAAATCACCTGAATCTTCTACATCCATGTGCCCATAGAGCAGGCACAGTAGAGACTTCTGGAAGCGGAGCTACTACTTCCGGTTTAGAAGCAGCCGCTAACTTGAATGTGGATAAATAATTTAATCGTGCAGCTCCTCCAAACTATCGAAATGTTATCGGACAGAATGGATCAAATTCTGATAGTGAAACAAGTCATGTTGCAGAGGGTGTGACACTCAAAAAAAATTATCTGCTGATGTACAGACGTCTCTTTCATAATCTAAGTCAATGTGTAAAACATCTTTTTGTGATGGAGAGCATCACGTCATGGACCCAGAAGTTGTAATTACACTGCTGGGCCACTATATCAAATTTGCTTCAAAGCCCGCTGTTGTTCTTGGGAGCTTTCTCCATACGTCGCTATTCATACTACATCACCTGACTTCCTCCTTTGCCCCGTCATGGCTACTACAGCCACCAGACATCGCCACCTAACAATAAATGTAAATCTGGGTCGTAATAAGCTGCTTGAACAAACAACCTGTGTGTTCGTATTGTGAAGGACAGTCCATATATATTGTATACAATATGAGCATTCTTCAGTCTCCTGCAGGTGGAGCTGCTGGCACAACCTCTGCTCCAGCTATGCTTTTCCCAAAAATGTGATTTTAATTCAAAATTCCAGCCTTTTCCCACTCCCAACTCATCAAACAGTGTGGTTTAGTCAGTGGATCTTGGCATCACAGAGGCACTCTTCATGGTGGTATGATACACACCAGGTGGCAGCAGTTTGTAACGCTCCCAGTGACTAAAGTAATATAAATAGCGAGAAAGTCTGTCGAGAGTCGGCAGATGGCGAGTAGGATGAGTCCAGCCATCTCCAGACTTTTATCCGGGAGCCCACTGTGCGCTTCCAGTGTGAAACCAAAAGTCGATTTATTTTAATTACAACATAGCGTACTAGTATGTGTATCATGCTATGCCAGTGATGTATGTCACATGACGTTACATGATGTTAGTACCAACCGTGCTCATTTTAAGCCAAATCATGATGTTTTTGTTCAAACCTAACCACATGCTTTTGTTGCTTAAACTTCAGACAGTTAAACTAAAAGCATTTTTTTTAACCTACATTGTAAGTTTATTTTGAAAAGACCCAATGCATGTAACAAGTGTAAATTGACAGTTTGGCCCAGACTGTTCAAAACTGACGCAGGAGAGTACCCAGTGTGTGTTTTATTTTACCGTGCAGGTCCACAGATAAAAGCCCCTCTTTCATCAAACAGTCCGGTTCAGTTCAGTATGGTTTTTTCTGTTTCCACAGTAAAAGTTGTGGATGGTACCAATAGAAGCGTTCCTTAGCGTCCCCATGTTTGGTCCCCCCTCTGTTGGGGTACCTAGCACACAGATCTGGTACTAAAAGGTGGAGCTGTGAACACTGCAGTCTGATTGGTCAGTAGAGGACGGTCACTCTGCTCAGGGCTGAGTTGTGTCTGGTTTTGAGGCTCATGTAACCACTGTTCATACTGTGGAGAGTTTGATTAGTAAACTGGAACTATAAAATGAAAGGATGTTTTGCTGCCTCTCACAGCAGCTGGAGTCGGAGAAAAAATCACTTCATTCACTGGGCCGACTGCCGGCAACTTTTAAGGTGGAACGTTAACTTGTAATGTTACTCAATGTATGAGTTGATGACGTGAATCCATCAGCACACCTTAAATTTCACTGTGACAACTTTGACTGTTCCATTAGTTTTTATTGTCTCTCTTGGATGACAGACACTTTTAGTAATGAGTAGATCTGCCAGCGTTTAAAAATATATATAAATTTTGACCAGATTATGTGAGCTGCATATATTCTGATCCTCACTTGATGAGAAAAAAAAGCGTTGCGGAGCGTCGTTCCTGTGGGCTACGGCAACATTAAAGCCTTGCACTTGCCTGAGAGGGACTGAATGCACACACCCATTATCTTTAAATATCCCATGGAGAGAGACTCTCACTGCAGCCTGTTGTATTTTGTTCTGAAAATGTGGGCGTGCAGCCTCGTTCTGTGGACCATAAACCAGGTGCAGACTTCCATCTGTGTCACAGCTGATGAGGAAATACAGCGAGTGCTGGACGGAGCAGTGAGTGACAACAACCCCGCCCACATTTAAGAGGACTGTTTGCAGTAGACACACTAAACAGACCTATGGTCTAGGTACCATGTCTGAAGGGTTACTGTTGGCTCCAAAAGTACCATACCAAAGGTTTTGTGGTAAAGGGGGCTAAAGCAGCAGTATTTGATGAGCTGGGATGAGAACATGTTCAAAATACAGTAACAGCATATGGATCATTTGCATATTATCAATTGTATTGTGATTCAGAGATGATTATTGCTGCTCAAAATCAAAAGCTGAGAAAAACAACCTTCATTTCTGCTTGTCCAACACGAGTCTGAGGCTTTCATCAACATGAGAGTCTGAGAAATGATCTCAGAAAATAGACGAGTATCTGAACCTTCAGTCTTTCATCTGGCACAGACATCTTAAACTAGATCTGAATGTACAGACACTGTCTCCCCGAACAGAGCTGTTCCCACAGCTTACTGCATCACGCTCGTATGATTTTTATTTGGCAGTGTTTTCCTGTTTGGCTTTTATGCTTATTGTCTTATATACGTTTATTGTCCCCTCAGGTCCCCCAAGAACCCCCAGCAGAAGATCATCAAGCGGGTCATTGGCCTGGAGGGAGACTTCATCAGGTAGGAAGCAGCTCCTCCTCCTTCCCCCGCAGCAACAAATGACTGACGAAGCCTCTCTGACTAACACTGATAAAGGAATGGATGTCTTTAATATCACTTTTATATTGTAATAAACTGAAGGCATCCTGAGGTTGATGTGAAACAGGAGCCTGTTAGTCAGAAAAAACACAGCTGTCTCTCATCTAATCGTATCAGTTTGCAGTCAAGAGGTTCACTCCATCACGCTGCTTTCTAATCAGATTAACTGGCATCACCTGGTGGCAAAAGTAAATCACTGCTTAGTTCCTGCACAGACACAGAACACTCATTGAAGGTAGGAACATGGAGGAGCTTCCCACTGTACTATATATTTACACGTTACTGTACAAACACAATGAAGCATCCTACACAAGATCAGGTAAGATATCAACATTTTTAAAGGTATACCATGCAGGGTGTTGTTATGTTATCGCCAGACAAATGAAATGCTAACCCCAGACTGACTCTTGTTTTGGAATGAGCTTTGTCTGCTTGGTGTTTCGGCTCACTATATTTTGCCGCTGTTTTGGTGATTTTCATAGCCTCCTCTTGGATGTGTGCTGCTGATGGTCTGGCACATGGTTGCTGCTTTTATAAAGTCATGACCTTTCCTGCATGCTGTGCCCAGGAACATCCTAAGCACAGCAAAATAAGAAGACTGTACCTACCCAGGACACCATCTGTTTGATTTGCTGCCATCTGGAAAATGCTACAGATCATTTAAAACCTAGACAAACAGACTTAAATACAGCTTTTTTGCTTCAGCAATACGGCCTTTGAACAAATTCAGATACACCAGATAACCTTTTTCATGGCTATAATTACTAAACTAAATGTGCAATATTCATAAATAATCTACTACACCCTGAGTGTGATATTAAGACACACACTATGTGTAGTTTTTACCTGTTACACTTATTTTTTCTTTATTAATTATTATTGAGTGGACTGGATGGTTGACTGTAGGGAGGATGTGGTCTTTAACTCTCAGCACCTTACAGGAGAAGCACTCCTGATTTCGTTCCATTTTCATCCACTTATCCGGGGCCAGGTCGCAGGGGCAATAGGCCAAGCAAAGCACCCCAGACGTCCCTCTCCCCAGCAACACTTTACAGCTCCTCCTAGTGGACCCCAAGGCGTTTCCAGGCCAGATGAAATATGTAATTCCTCCAGATTTTTCTGGGTCTGCCCTAGGTCCCCCTACTAGTGGGACGCACCCCAAACACCTGGGACAACGGGAGGTGCCCAGGAGGATCCTGATCAGATGCCCAAACCACCTCAACTGACCCCTTTCAACATGAAGGAGCAGCGGCTCTACTCTGAGCTCCTCCCTCTATCTCTTAGGCTGAGCCCAGACACCCCACATAGGAAACTCATTTCTGACGCTTGTATCTGCGACCTCATTCTTTCGGTCATTACCCAGAGCTCATGACCATAGGTGAGGGTTGGGACGGAGATGGACCGGTGAATTGAAAGCTTTACCTTCCGGCTCAGCTCCCTCTTCACCACGACAGTCCAGTGCAGCATCCGCACTGCAGACACTGCACCACCAAACCGCCGATCCATCTCATGCTCCATTCTACCCTCTCTGAACAAGACCCCGAGATACTTGAACTCCCCTCCTTGAGGCAGTAACCATCCACTGGTTTCCGGCAGAGGACTATGGCCTCAGATTTGGAGTTGTTGACTCTCTAATTTGGTTGTGTTTTTAAATAATACTATGACAATAAACCACAGTCTGATTCTGATTCAGAAGAAAATAAGAAACTCCAGGTGAGGGCAGAGTCTCTGCAGATAAATACACCGCCACACACTGAGAGTCAGGGGTGTGAATACAGACAGTGCTGGCAGTGCGGTTGCACTGGGGCCCTTGAGGTGGGGGGTCCATAAAGAGAGTGGTCCTTCCAACAATTTGTTGGGTAAAGGATGGGCCCATATGAGTGATCGCCATCTTAAAAATGTGCCTATGTTGAAAGAAGAAATCTCATTAAATTAAAAAGTTGATATATTTGCCCTTGAAAAAGGCTAGCCCATATAAGTCATGTGTATTTTTTATTAATTTTTTGTCCAACACATTTGTTGGACAGGTGAACATAGACCTTCCAATATTAACACAGTTTTACCCAGAACACATCACTGTAAAATGCTGAAACTTTGCTTTTGAGCTTGAAAAAGAACATGTTTCACTAAATCCATGAAGGTATACTTTTATTTGATTCAGAATGGTATCAGGACCTATAAATACATGACACTGCTATTGCAATATCTCATGGATTGGGCCCATTTTTGAGTTAGATTAACTGGACTTCTAGTGGTTTTCTTCTTTTTTTTAATGTACAGTACATTTAATTACTTTTGGGGTGGTTGATTATTTCCAGGAAGCTCACGTCTCATACTCAGAAATTTTTACTCATCTAGTTTACATCCTGGCATTCCTCACTTACACAAATCCACATACTACACAGTCAGAACGCACTACGATTCATATTACATCATACTTAGTATGAACAGTATGTGATATGAATAGAGCCCTTATCTCTGGTTCTGTTGCATTTACTTTTATACCTTGATCCTTTTTTAACGTCCATTGTGAGTCTGACAGTGCTATAGGAGGGCAAAGATCAGTGCTGCGCTCTTTCAGATAATGACGTCAGTAATTATGTGATCCAGTAAGCTCGTCCAGCCTCCAGGACACCTCAGCAGGAGTCACTGCTGCTGCTGCCGAGACGTTTCTGATGTGGGCAGATCTTTGCACACAGCTCACTGTCTTCAGCTGTTGTTTCTCTTGTTTTTGAGGTGACTTTCAGCAGTTGTCGTGTACAATAAGCGTGACTCTGTCCCATTAATAACCGTGGTTCCTCTGCATGGCTGAACAAACAGGCTCCCTCTGATGACAAAAGCAGATTTGAAGTGACCAATCACTGCCGCCACCGCGTGTTGTGTTTGCCAGGTGGGTGAACAAATTACAAAAAGGATTTTTGGTGCAGCGCACCATGAAACCAACACGTCAAACTGCTGCGAGCGCTGTGGCAGTTGTTTCAACTCAAAGTCAAGCTGATGTTCGTTTTTTATTTATTTATTTTTTATTAGCTTCAAACTGGAAACAACTGGGCAGCAGTCAGACTCTGAAACACAGACAGAATTACAGCAAAGAAATGTTACGGGACACTAACGAGAGGTGATGTCACACTGTGAGGCCAGGCTGCTTTAAAAATCTTAAGTTGTTTTTAACCCATTATGAAACTGTCTTAGTTTTATACTAATGTCTCTCTATGACTTGAATAAGAAAATGAAATGAATCCATCAGCAAGAAGACTGGCTATTTCTGCATTACTCTTAATCCCTGTGCCCGGGTCAGAGTTCCCATCAAATCAGACCAAATAATTTATGACGCGAAGACTGGAAGAGCCTTTGTTTTCACTTCCCAGGCAAAGTTTGGCAGTGAGTAGTCTTGTATATTCAGACCTCCCCACAGCGCTGAGTCAGCACAGGAGAAAGATCTGAGAGCATCCATTATATTCTGCTGTGGGGGGAAAAATGCTCCGGCTTGTTTGTGTTTCTTTAAACCAATCACAGTCTTCTCGAGCGGCACTAAGTCCAGGATGCAGTGACGATGCTCTTGCAAAATAGTGTCAGATGGAACAATCAGTTGATCTGGATCGATATATTGATTAAACGATCAATGATCCAGTGTCAGTGATGCAAAGTGAAAACATCGATCTATATCGTCACCTTTAGGACACGCTTTTATTTCGAAAGTCTGTGTTACCATCAAACAGCGGCAGGCAGACAGCAAGCAGCCAAAAGAGACGATGAGGGTAATGTTACTTGGGAAAAAGTCAGCAGTGTGGATATATTTTGGATGTCGGAGAAAATACTGGTCAAAAGACAGAACAAGTGGTGTAGACAAAACACAACGTAACATTACCTGCCTGGCCAGGCGTCTCACTCCACTAACGTCTCACTACAGTAACATTAGCTGCTGTTTCAACAGTGTTTGACTGAGAAAAAACAGCTTGTAGGCTGAAATTTAACCAAGCTGTTCTGTTGGGAGACGCAGTGACTTAAACCAACTTGAGTAAGAACAATAATAACGGTATATGTAATTTGTTAAACTATGAGTAGAGGAAAAAAAGTCTGCTAGGCTAATTGATACAATGTAAACATGCTTAAGCTAGTAATGGGTCACTAGCAAAAAACAATTGTTTTGTCTCTGAACCTTGACAGTTATTACTGAGCTGAGTTTGATACTTTTGTGAAATGAAGTTGTTGTTTATCTGTTTTATGGCTGTTGGGAGAAGATTGTCTTCAGGGCTTTAAGCAAGATAGTCCTGAAGTTTTATGATAAAGATGTTGGTTTGGGTTCAAATGAAAAGATTTCTTTCAGAAAGGACTTTCTGGAAGAAAGTCCCGAAGGTTAATTATTCCATGTGCTGTTTTATGTGTGTTAGTGGAGTCAGTTTATGGCCAAAAGCAGAAAAGAAAGAGGCGCCAGCTTCTTCTGTAATCGACTGTGTTTAATTCAGCAGATAATATCGTCTCATATCGATCGCAGGACCCTGAATCGCATCAAATCAAAATCATATCATGGCAGACTCTGTAATATCGGCAAATATCATATCGTTGTCCAAAGAATCAGCATAATGTCATATCATGAGGAAACTCGTGATTTACACCCTTCATCAATACAATGGCCCTGCAAAAGAAAATACCACAGAAGCATTAACAGTCGTCAGTCATTATCAGCTTTTACTGATTAAAAAAGACAAACACATGCCTGCTTGTTTTTGTTGTTATTGTTGTTGTTTTAAGCTCTGGAGGAGCAGTAGTGGATCTGGTTGAGAAGCCGAGGACACTATTGGCAGACAGTCTGTCACTTAAATTGATCTGCCCTTAAATATACGTAACTTTAAGCCTTAATAAAATGTAAACAGGTGAGTTATATAAAAATTCAGCCCCTGTACAGTTGTCATGAATGTTCAAATTAGCTATTGAGACCAAAACTGTTTTTTGTACCAAGCTGTAAACATGTTTATTTCTGCTGCAAAGTTGGACATATTAACATGAGGGTCTGTGGGGATTGACTCGCTCTTGGAGTCAGCCTCAAGTGGCCATTAGAGGAACTGCAGTTTTTCGCATGTCTGCCATGACTTCATTTTTCAGCTCCAAAGGTTGCCACTTGTTAAACCATGCGTTGTTAAAATGGCTCAACATATTTGCTACATAATAACGTACAAATATATCTGTGGTTTGCAGAAACGTACAATATCAACATTTTTCCTGGCGATTATGTTGTGACATACTGATATTAGATCCACATTAAGTAACATAAGCAAATTAAATGTAATCGTTCCATCATTGCTCGCTGTCTCAACCTGTAGCACACTTTGGTGACACTTGATTATTAAGTTTTTGACATAATTACGAGATAAGGTCGCCTGTCTATTTTTTTGTCTTTTGTAAATGCAATGTGCTTTTATAATAAGTGGTCTTACACCATGAAGCATAGCACTTCAGTGCTGAGTGTGTTTCTTAAAATGAACCTTTTTGTTATTTCCCCTGTGTGAGATCAGTGTGAGTGCTCTGAAGCCGACTTCACTGGAGTATTTTAACTTTTCAAGCTTAATGTTGGCTTGAAATTGGTCTTGAATTGCATTTGAACAGGCATTAAGAACACATTAAGGTTAGGTTGCAGAGAGCTATTTTTATTCTTAGTGTGAGTGCACTGGATAGCAAGGACCGTGTGTGTGTGTGTGTGTGTGTGTGTGTGTGTGTGTGTGTGTGTGTGTGTGTGTGTTTCCTTCAGAAAGAGGAGGGAGCTGCTCTCAGCCCTGTTACACTGCGTTCTCGTGAGGAAATGAGCTCCACAGTTCAGATAATGAGACGCAGCAGGAGAACAGAGCGGGCCGGGCTGCTGGCTCTGATACAGCAACTTCTCCAAACTCACCGTCCGATTGTTGGACAGGTTTTATTCATTACACAGACCATCGTGTCCCCAGTCTGTCTCTCTGTCCAATTAGCATTCTAGCAGACTCTCTCATTTTTACCTTTTAATCAGAACACAAAACTTTGGCACAAAACTCTGCAAAATTAAACTTGTGACTGATGACTGAATTGTTTCTATGTCATCACTGTATTATGTAATCAGATGCAGGCGCTGACTACGTATGTAATTTAGGTCATGTGTATCACTGAAATTTGGTCTTTTTGAGCTAAGTTTCTGAACACATTTCTGTACATTTCAGACTTTGCTCTGTGTTGTACTTGTGAAGAGGACAAGGTCAAATTTCCTCTGAAGTCTTGGATTTCATTAACACCTTATTCTCATTTATTTTTTAAGAGTGACTCATCACCCAAAACCTGCCACAAGGGTCCATTCTGACCCTCTGACACCGTAAAGAACGAGCTGTTATTTCTCCTACTGTTGGGAAAATCTATTCAGGCTGAATTAACGTTTAAATTCCTTTATCATTTTACACATTCTTATGCTTCCCTGCAGTCGACAGCTGTGGCCGGAGGCATTATGTTTTTGGGGTATCCATCCATCCGTCCATCTGTCTGACCATACATCTGTGCACTATCTAATGTAATATCTCAAGAAGGTTTTGAGAGAGTTTCCTTAAATCTGTGAGTAGGTATAGATTCTTTTAAGACCAGCATCACAATGGTGTCATTTTATTGACTGGAGGCAAAACAGGATGCCACCGCAGGGCTGTAGGCTTCATAGGAGTCTTAAAATGTCGTCTAGTTGTGTTATTGAATGCCAGAATGTTGTGGTTAACATGTGGTTAGGTCTAGGTACCAAAACCACTTGGTTACAGTTAGGCAACGATCATATTGTGACTTAAAAAAAACACAATTTTGGTGGCACAATCCCACTAAAAATGCAGCAATGTCTCAGTAAAAATAATAATCAATAAAAGTCCCACACTCCAGCTTTACTGTCCAAAATGATGGTATCAGCCTTTAAAAGTAAAACATAATGGTTTTCAAAGACCCTCTCCACTCAAACTGTGTTTTGGTTCTTGAAGGACAGTTTTTCCGAGCTGATCTTAAGTCTCAGTTAAACACCTGGACGTACCTGCAGGGTCTTGTGACATCATAACTTGTCTGGTAGCCAATCATGGTTCAGTGAGCAGCTTAAACAGCGTGAAATGGAAATTTAAAGCCTTCAGGTCAACAAAACACTGAGAACAGACTTTTCAGTGAAGAACAAGACATCTTGAATTGAGCAGTGAAACCTTTGAAATGAACAATATGTGTCCCCTTACAGATTCTGAATTTTCCAAAGAGGGAGAAGAAGTAGATGATGTACTTTTTTACATTTTTTTCTTTATTTGTGGAAAAAAACATCTCGGACACAAACTGTTATTCAAAGCAGAGTGTGTAGTTTTTGTTTTAAAACATGTCTGGAGCTTTAAAATATGAAGTACACTTCAGGTCTCTCAGGATAATATACTGATGTCCTCTGCGGCAAGTCATGCAGATGTTAATAATCATGCATGAAGCTCGACATGAGGCATCAAAACAGATCTTCACACTAAGTGACACACAGAGGGAACACAGTGGTCGTGACAGACAGCACACACCACCCAGTGAACCAGCAAACACATCAGCTCTCCACAGCGGGACCCTGCAGCAGCGCGGGGGAGACTGAGAGGAAGTGGCAGGGCATCAGACCCGCAGAGGCGTGTTCACAGTATCATAGCACGCCATCGTCATGTGATTCATCCCGGCAGCTGTTTGTGTCGGGCGCCACCGTGCAAATTACAGGTCACCGGCTGGGGAGGGGATGAATAATTAACAGGCCTGTGATGGGCTCCCTGGCGGAGGCGGCGCTGACGACGCTGGCAGTCAGCCTGTGTTGTCTTACACAGGCCAGGCCGACATAAATCACAGCTCAGGTTTTAATTCGGCCGCGCAGGCCAGACCGTCTGCCTGCCACATAACCGTCAGCCACAGAGGGAGGATTGTTTTACAGATTCATCTCCAAACAGAGAGGCTCATACCGCACGTAAATCTCCCGTCGTCGCTGTCAGGCCAGAGGAAACTAAGTGGGAGTGTTAACTGTGGCGTGGTGCGGAAGAAGCTGCAATGAACTAATGGTGACTCATAAATAAAGTTTATTTGTCTGTTAAACCATTATACAGGTCCCCTTCCAGCAGAAGGCAACCACCACTGACACGAAAAGTCACTCCGACTCTAAACAGAGACACAAACACAAGCTAATGGAGGAAAGTTTAAAATCCTCAACTTCACACACAAGAGTATTGTAGAGAAGACTTCAGCGGTATTTTGGAAATTAACGTAATTTGAATTCAGACCAGTAAACACATTATAGATACGGCCTCCAATTTTGTTGAGGCTTTTATCAAAATTGCCAAAACCTGGCAACTAAAACTGAATTTGGCGTCTTCTCTCAGCCAGAATGGTGAATATGCTGCCAGCTTTAATAACACTGCCTCATTTAGTGATCCTCCCAGTACGATGTCATCTGCAAATGGTCAGCTGATTTTGGATTTATCTCCATAAAGTTTCACAACTTCAACTGACGTCTGTTTCAGTGTTTTAGTCCACCACTTCGGTCCAGACTGAAATATCTGAGGGGAATCTACTGGATTGGTGCAGATATCCTCTCCCCACAGGACGAATCCTAATGAATGTGGTGATCCTCAGACGTTTTAATCGAGCGCCACCAGGAAGTTTTCACTTATCCTCAAAAATATCTCAACATCTGCGTGATGGATTGGCACAAAATGGACATTCAGCAGGATAAAGCCAGGAGAGAAAAACAAAAGCCACCCTAGAGGGGTGTGGAGAGTGGAAGAGGCAAAGATATGTGTGAGATGAATCTGAGTCAAAAATCAGATTCCTTCAAGGCGTCATCACTCAAATTTTAACACAGAGTTGTCAAACACACGTTAATATAATTTAGTGGGACTTCCACTTCCAGGGGAAATCACTATCTCTGATGTCCATCCAGAATAAATGTCTGTAAATCTGCTCAGAGACCACAGAATAAAGACGCTGCAGAACTTGTCTGAGAATCGTCATGTTTTTAAGTTTCCTTCAGTATCAAAGTTTCCAGTGATAGCTGTCTGTACATCTGTGGGCACACTGCAAACAGCAGCTGCTAACACATAATTTGACTTGCTTTTAATGGCGTAGTTTGCTAAAATATAAACAGATAGAGGCCAAAAATCTCAGAAAAGCAGTAAATAGATGTAGTTTACATTACAGCAGGCCCTTCTAATGGCTTTAATTCTTCTTCTTAATTCTGTTTTCATCTTTTAGATTTGAAAAAATATTTCTGAACTCCCCATTTTTTACACAAAAGTCAAATTTCAGAATGAGCTGATAAAAAAGAGAAATCCCGTTAAAATATAAGGACGTTGCGCTGGGCGGGACTTCAGTCACAGGAGGACACATGAGACACTGATTACTATAGCTGTCATTTTTTATTACTCAACATCGTCGTCCCCCAAATGCAATGACATGGGTCATCTTTACAAGCAGCTTATAAACCCTTTCAGGGCTGACGTCATGATGGCATCATGTTATTAGCTGGAGGTAAAGCTGCCTCTCCCCCACAGGGCTGTAGGCTACATAGGAGTCTTCAAATGTGGTCTTGTTGTGTTATTGGGAGCCAGAATAGAAGGAGTCATGGCTCAAAACCAGCCGCCACTGCCCGTCAACAAAAACAAAGACAACTATGGTTAAATGTGATAAGACCAAAGGACTGGACGGAGGCCATCATCAAAAATGCTCACATGTGCACCATAATGTATTTTGTTTAGTCTAGTCCCAGGACTACTAAGAGAGCTGTTACTACTGTAGATATGCTAATGATGGTAGTGAAAATTTAGGTGGGTGACAGTTGACAGTTTTAATGTCCTTTAATTCTGTGTTACTGTGAGATCTTGTTTTGAATGCTGAATTTCCCGTGTGCATATTTAGCCCCAGGTACTGATAAAGAAACCTTGAACCCTGAAAAAGCTGGAAAACAAAATAATACCAGTTTTAGCCAGCTGTTAGCGTTGGTAATACTGTACACTTGTTACCTCCTTAACCTTTTGTTTCTCCGAACCGTAGTTGGGAGCGGGTTTTATATACTCGTGGCTCGTTGCTGGTAACTGGCGTCTAGGAGTCCGGGCCAAAGTGCACAAAAGAAGGAGCTTGAAGCTGTGTCACTCGTGCACAACTGCACAGTTTTATTCCGTACACTTTTCTTTTGAGGCAGAACATAACACTGGGCCTGACACATCTGCAAAAACTAGCTACACCTGGCATTAACGTGGCCTACCCAGTCCGACTGTCATCAAGCACGTTTTTCTTACACATACACACACTGTTTTCATTTCCCTGCACAGCACGTCACACGCACGAGCCGAGCCAGCATCTTAAAGGGACAGGGCTGGCCGGTAACACACTGTAGCAACGTGTCCACAGATAGAATTTGGACAGGACTGTGTGTACAAGTGTTTTAATGAGATACAAATGAGACAGAGGTGCTAATAAACAGTTTATTACTGCAGCTTTCACTACTGTTGATGTGCAGAGCAGCCATCTTGGATTTTGAGGTGGGCGTTAGTGAGGGTCTTCCAACTTTCCAAGTCAGAAATCTGACTTCTAGTTGAAACTTCTGACTGGGAACTCAGAAATTCTGACTTCCCGGTGAGAATGGAACACAGCACTTTTTATGATTTACTATTGATCTTTAATCCAATAAAACACCAAAATACAGTGAAACATGCCCGTCACAAGATCCACAAGCCCAAGGCAATGGCATCAGATGTTATAATAATAATAATAATAATACATTGGACTGATATAGGGCTTTCCAGGATACTCAAAAACGCTTTTTGTTTGACCAGCGGTTAAAACCCAAAGATACTCTGTTTACTGTGATGACGGACAAACCAAAAAAAATTTTAACCAGCACATGTCTGTTTTTTCTGCTTAATAAATGACTTAAATGATCAATTCATTATCTAAATAATTATTAAATAATAATTTTAGTGTAGTTGGTACATACTGTGTATCCAGTGAATCCAGAAGACAGAAGTGAACCTCTGAATCTGGTAGTGTTGAGACTTTACATCGACTCTCTGAACTACACTGGACTTCACACATGATGAAATCCAGTCAACTGTAAATGTCTCAATCCACGTATTTTCTTCCAATTAAACTGAGCCATGACTGTCAGGTGATGTAAGAGATGGTGCTGAAGACACATCGTCAAATGGAAAAAACAAACTGAGAAGTTTGGAGATTGACAGCTTCAGTCTGAATACATGGTGATCAGCAGCAGACTTTATGAGCATAAATCAGTCAACACGCACACACACAGGACACACACACAGGTCAGAGCAGGTTTAACCGTCTTAATCCAGTGTGTATGGAGCTGTCAGCCGTTGCCGACCTCTGCCTCATTAAAGTCCTCTCAACCTCCTCTGCAACATTCATCAGCTGCCGTTAACACTGATGAAAGCAGGTGTGTGTACTTGTTCACATTCATTCAGTAAAAACACACTGTTCAGACAGTGATGAGCCATTTGTAGCATCTGGAAGCTCTTTGAAGCATCTGCAGCGTCACCGTGTGTTCTGTTGTTATTTCGGTCTGTGTGTATGAGTGTGTCTGCTGTTTCTGGGTTAAACCCTTGGTAACAATAACACTGTCTGTCTGGCTCAGGTCAGTTTGAGGACTCACTGGAAGATTTTCAAACATGTGTTCATAAAAACAAAATCCAAGACAGAACAGTGATGAGATTCATCACCCCAGTTGCTTTTCAAGGTAAAAAAAAAAAAAAGCAGTAACACTTGACTATGAATTCTATACAAAGTTATACAAAGAATTCACCTTATGACAGTTTTTAGTCTTTTCTTGTTCCTCAGCATGCTAAAATGCAGAAAGTACAAAATCTATCACCACTTGTGGAAACTGAATCTTGAACCACGTAATTATGGTTAGGAAAAGATAATGTGTTGGCTTAAGATATCTGTGTTTGGTGGCACAAAAGCTACTGGAAAAGTGGCAACTTGTCCCTAAAAGACAGCTATGTTCAACGGCATCAAAGCTGCTGGAAAAGCAGTGACAGATAGCTAATAAACACCCACATTCAACTGCACAAAAGCTGCTGGAACAGTGGTAACAGGTAACTAAAAGACACCTACGTTCAATGGCACAAAAGCTGCTGGAAAAGTGATGCTGGTTACTAAAAAAGCCCCCACGTTCAAGTGCACAAAATCTGCTAGAAAAGCGGCAACTTTTTGCTTAAAGACAACCATGTTTAGCGCCGCAAAAGCTAGTACAAAAGCGGCAACAGGTGGCTAAAAGACACCTACGTTCAACAGCACAAAAGCTGCTGGAAAAGTGATGATGTGTTACTAAAAAAACACCCATGTTCAACTGCACAAAAGCTGCTGGAAAAGTGGTGACAGGTAACTAAAAGACACTTACGTTCAATGGCACAAAAGCTGCTGGAAAAGCAGCAACACATAGCTAATAAACACCAACGTTCAATGGCATAAAAGCTGCTGCAAAAGCAGCAACAGGTGATTACGAAACACCCACATTCAGCTGCACAAAAGCTGCTGGAAAAGTGATGCTGGTTACTAAAAAAGCCCCCGTGTTCAACTGCTAGAAATGCGGCAACTTTTTGCTTAAAGACAACTGTGTTTAGCGGCGCAAAAGCTACTGGAAAAGCTGCAACAAGTGGCTAAAAAACACCCACATTCAACAGCACAAAAGCTGCTGGAACAGTGGTGACAGATAACTAAAAGACACCTACGTTCAACGGCACAAAAGCTGCTGGAAAAGCGAGAACGTGTCACTAAAAAAAACACTCAGGTTCAACTGCACAAAAGCTGCTGGAAAAGTGATGGCAGATGGCTGAAAAACGCCCACATTTAACAACACAAAAGCCGCTGTAAAAGTAGTGACAGGTTGCTAATAAACACCCATGTTTAAAAACACAACAGCTAATGGAAAAGTAGTGATGGGTCACAAAAAAATTTAACCAAACAAAAGCTGCTGGAAAAGCAGCAACTTGTGGCTCAAAACGTTCATGTTCAGCAGTACAAAAGCTACAAAAGCTACAAAAGCGTAACAAATAAATGCCCACTTTGGACTGCACATTGCTGCTGAAAACGCGATGACAGGTGGCTAAAAAACACCCACGTTCAATGACACAAAAGCTGCATTCAGTGCAGGAAATAGCATCTATATATCTATCTATATTCCCATTGCGGCAACATATGTGTTTCAACATATATTATTCTGAAATGGGCCATTCTGCATAATGAGTACTTTTACTTTTGTTGCTTTATATTTTGATGCTAATACTTTTCTACTTAGATTTTAAATGCAGGACATTTACATGTCACAGAGTATTTTTTTAAGTGTGGTATTACTACTTTCACTGAGGTAAAAGATCCAAGTCCTTCATCCAGAACTGTTAAAGGTCAAAGTTCAACCACACTGAATCTGAAGTAAAGCCAGTTGAATGGATTGCTTGCCTGTCTTTGTTCAGGCAGATGTGTGTGAGCTGAATCTGAGTCAAAAATCACACTCCTTCTAAGAGTCATAACTCAGTCACATCTTAACACAGAAACTTCAAACACATAGCGATACCATTCAGTGTGACTCCCACTTCCTGACGATACCATTATCCCTGATGTCCGTCTAGAATTAATGTCCATAAATCCTTTTAGAAGTCATGGGGGGTAAAAGACAATTATTTGAGGAAATGAATGTGCCATAATTCTTTGTTGTTGTTGCACTTCATCTGTCGCTCTGTAGCTTTTTTTGAGCCCATTGACTGCAGTTTTAAACTCTGTAATGCGGCAATGACGTGCGATTTCTCCAAGTACCAAATAGGTTTTATTGAGATGCTTCAGTTCTGCTCAGAGGCATCACAGATATTCGAGTAAAGATGGATGAAGGAAGTGACCGGGGTCGATTCACAGCTCCTCCTCTTAATTTCAGTGTCGAGGTTACATCACCTCACTGGAGTTTACTGAAAGGAGTCCTGGCACTTAATTGAGGGAGAAGTATGTGAGGCAGATAATGGAGAAAAGGTTCATCTAAAAAATGAGATGCTGAGATGAATTTAAAAAGCACAGATTGATGATATGACCGTAGGAGGGAGCGTTTTCTTCCTGAGGCTGTTCTGCTCAGATTCTCCATCTTTCAGACCAAAGCTGGTTAAATGAAAGGCTAAATACAGCGGAGTCAATCGTCCTTGGTTCTGTAAAGATTTCACAGTTGTTCTTTCTCAAACGTAGCAGAGAATTGGTGTCATATAGGCTGTAACCTTTTTTTTATTCCTGCAAAAAGGTCCCAGCTTGTTTTTTTGTGAGTCAGTAAATTCAGCTGCTGTGGCTGAATCAATATTTATGTATCCAAGGCCTCTTCGGTCAGCCGGCCTCCCGGACCGACCTGCGCACACACATGCACACACACACACACACACACACACACACACACACACACACACACACACACACACATTAAGAATCACAGACGAATTTCCATTTAAAAAGTCACTGAGGCTATAACTCACAATGTTCCCCCGCTAAATGATAAATCAGGGCTGGAACAGGCCCATAACAGTCCGGAGGGATGATGAAGGGCGTTGGACCTTCTCCCCATAAACATGACGACCTGATTGAAGCAGCTACAGCATGAGACTAACACCACCACTATCGCCCCCTCCACCTCCACCCTTATTAGTCTGAATGTGTCCTCGGATCAGATCTTTGTTTGAGCGATAAGGCGGCGGCGGGAAGTGACGCCTCAGGGATGATTTAGAGGCTGACGATTAACGATAATGAAATGAAAGAGATAATTGTCCCAGAGATCTGATCCGCCATCAGCCAGGACCTTAACCGCAATTTTCCCCCAAATCTTGATGTTATCAGATGTAATGAAGCAATTATTCAAGTCAGAATCTGTTTCTCACTCTGGTTCAGTTTCACCATTTCCTTTAACTTTTATGTTTCTGTTTGTTTTGCAGAAACTGTTAATATTATAAAGCTGCTCTCTCAACAATAAAACACGCCCACATCAATGCATCAGCTTGCTTTGTTTTTTGTGACACAGATGGTAAATATAAGACCTGCTAAACATGTTAACACTGTGATTGTGAGTATCAAGCCGATGTAAGCACTTACTGCCTCACAGAGCTGCTCATTAAGACACAAATAAAAGTGTCTGTATGTGTTTTTAAAGACAACACTACTCGAGGATTTCTCCAAATTGTCTTCCAGCTCATTATTGATATTGTAAAAGTCAACACTCAGTGAGCTGAGAGGACATGTTGGAGTTTGGGTGTGCTAATGGCACTAAAACAAAATCAGGCATCTTTAAACAAAAACTCTCAGCTGCTTTAATATCATTAGATTTCACTGCCTCCAGGATTTTTTCTTGCAGAAGCCTGATTAAAATCCTAATTTTATTTTTTATTTCTCTTCTCATCAGGACTCTGGGCTACAAGAACCAGTATGTTCGAATCCCTGACGGCCACTTCTGGATCGAGGGGGATCATCACGGCCATAGTCTGGACAGCAACAGCTTCGGACCGGTACAAACTCATCCCACAGCCCACCAATCAGAATATCCACACTGTACATCCCTAAAGGTTTCATAACTGTAATTGACAGATTGATCACTTTTTTTCTCTCATGAGGCTGAATCACAGATACAGAGCCGCTGCAGAGTTACACAACAAAACAGATAATAAAATAATCGTGACTTGACATTGCAACTAAACTGTGAAGACATCCCCGTATCCAACAGTGTTACCATGGTGACTGACCTTGTGGAGACTCAGAGTAATGGTCTCAAAAACATCTCACTATATGAGATTATATTTATTTTTTCTGGATTTAAAGTTTGTAATTTTGTCCAAAAACGCCATGTTTTTAAACACAGCAAAAAACCACATCGTATAAAACAAACAGAGCTGTACAGTGTACTTTACTCCAAATGTTAATTATTGTACAAAAAATTAATCAGCAAGCTTTTCCGATCATTGTTGGTTATGTTCATTGATTCATTTTTCCGTAACTGCTTATCCTGTTAGGGGTCGCAGGGAGGCTGGAGCCTATCCCAGCTGTCATTGGGTGAGAGGCAGGGTTCACCCTGGACAGGTCACCAGACTATCACAGGGCTGACACATAGAGACAGACAACCATTCACACTCACATTCACACCTACGGACAATTTAGAGTCACCAATTAACCTGCATGTCTTTGGACTGTGGGAGGAAGCTGGAGCACCCGGAGGAAACCCATGCTGACATGGGGACTCAAAACCCAGGGTGTATGGGGTTTGCATGTTCTCCCCCACCCTGGGTGCGAACCATGAACCCTCTTGCTGTGAGGCAACAATGCTAACCACTGCATTGCCTTGCCGCCCGGTTGTGTTCATATTTACTACAAATACTGCGTACTACTACAGGCACGTAGCAGATTTGCGAGCCTTCAGACCATCTGGAAATCCAAGCAGTACAGTCTCAAAACTAAGATCCAGCTGTATAACAGCAATGTTAAGTCAGTCCTGCTGTATGGTTCAGAATGCTGGCGACTGCCTGAGAGCGAAAAAGATCAATGCATTCCACAATGGGTGTCTCCGGAAGATATGTCGCATCTTTTGTCCAGAAAAGATCTCCAACGAGGACCTGTACAAAAAGACAAACTGTCGCAATGTGGTGCTGGAAATGAAACATCAACAGCTCAGATGGCTTGGACATGTCTTCAGAATGGACCAGGACCGCATTCCTGATCCAGCCCTGAGATGGACCCCACCTTGAAAGAGGAAGCAAGGGAGGCCAAAAACTACCCGGCGGAAAACTGTGACCTCAGAACTGAAGACGGCAAACTTAATGTGGGGCGAGGCACAACATGCTGCACAGGATAGGACCAGATGGAAGCAGATAGTCGCAGCCTTATGTTCCACTTGGAATGAAGAGGATTAGTTATACAACAGTTATACAAACACTTACTGTACATCAGTCAGGCACTGATTTCCATGCATGAGGGAAAATGGAAGTGACGATATTATCAGTGTATTCTTAATGCATTTAATCGTAAACTCATTCCTGGATGCAAGTTTCAAAGGCAGTCGCAGCATAAGAAAGTAGGCCACGCTTTTTAAGCCGTGAAAGTGCACATGGATGCTCCAGAGGATTACTGCAACAATACCACTACTTTTCCAAAACTTTCAATTGTTTTTACTGATTCTATTACTTTTCCAGGGCTTGAAAATGAGATTGTGAAAATCTATGCCTTTACCAGGTATTCCATGACCATGGGACCCCTGAACCCTGGAATGTGTTTTTAAAACACTGGAAAACCTACTAAAAATGTGCGATAGACCCCTTTCTCATTGCCAGTGAGGTTTTTGTTTTTTCTTTCTGGTGCGTCCTGATCGATGTCACTGATGTGACAGAAAACAGGTTAGTAAACAGTAGAAAACAACATGGAGGCCAGTGAAGACGTCACAGTGGTTATTTTTCTTTTATATCTGTTGTTTATTTAGTCTCTTTGCTAAACTTTCTAAAAGATTTTGAAATGACAGATTATTCACTGTGTGCAGTGGTTAGTATTCTGATTCTTCAGTGAAGGTACCAGTACCAGCTGGAAAAAGTACTCCAGTAATACTCAAGTACTTCGTTTGAAGTCTGTGTCGAGGACAAGTGTGTTCACAGATGTGGATGTTTCTGTTGGTCTATCCTGTTAGAGGCTGCAGCCTCTCCTCCAAACATAAAGATTTCATTAACGTTGCACTTCAGGCTTCTCTGATGCAGACAGAGTATTAACATCCTCACTCTGACTCCTCCTTTCTGCATGCTGTTTGTAGTTCGACCCTTTCGGGCTGAGCGGTATGAAATTTTCAGCAGTGAAAGTGCTGTTTGCTATAGACGGCACATTACAGGCCAGACAGAAGGCCGCAATCTCCAGCTGAAAGGAATCTAGCCGAGGAGCTCAGAGGAAATCCCCTCAGATCTGAAACCCAGAACACACGGACCAACAGCTCAGCAGAGCTCCTCTGGATTTATAGTTTCCTCCTGAGACGTTTCTCTGTGAAGGCAGCAACAGCAGCCTGTAGTTACACTAGACAGAAAGACAATTATCTATTGTGTTCTCATGTAACATTTATATAATAACGTTCAGCTTCAGTGAGGGTCAATAAAATATGAGCTAATATAACATTTAATTCATATTCACAATATAAAGGCTGAAATTACCAACACATAAACAATGTTAATAGATTTTTGTTTGTATACTGGAGAAATAAAACACACACGTCAACACAATAATCACAGGAAGTCAAGTAAAACACTTGTTATCTCATAAATAATCAGCTTAATGTAGCTGATACCCAAGTAGT
This sequence comes from Cephalopholis sonnerati, assembly GCA_019142605.1. Classification (NCBI taxonomy): domain Eukaryota; kingdom Metazoa; phylum Chordata; class Actinopteri; order Perciformes; family Serranidae; genus Cephalopholis; species Cephalopholis sonnerati. The sequence continues at coordinate 44,121,513 of JAGQAX010000005.1, read as the reverse complement.
TGATAAGGAAGGATAAACTGCTGTACTTTCTACCTCCATCACATCCATGCAGGCGTCCCAACGCAGTCACCAGTTAAATGTTGGTATTGTATGTTTCTGCGAACATATGGACGTGTTACATTTGTATGTTATTATGTGGTGGATACGTGGTCAGGTTTAGGCACAAAAAACACTTGGTCATTGTCAAGAAGAGACTCTATTTGGGCTTCAAATGCACAGTCTTGAGGGCACAAGCCTTGCTAGAAAAGCAGTAATGTCTCAATAATAAACCACCACTTTTCACATGTCAAAAGCTGCAAAGGGTCACTTCAAAATACCAACATTTTGTGGCTAAAAAGCCGCTGAAAACACAGCAGTAGCTTCCTAAATTACAACTGTTCCAAATTAGTTTCAGCCATCTTGGTTGTTTTACAAAATGCCTCAGTGGTGCTCTTCTCTACTAAGTTTATGCTTGCCATCATGTCCCCGACACAAAGGTGCACAAGCCCAAAATGATGTCATCATGTATTTTGTTTAAAGTGCAGAAGTTCCACAGTTTGTCAGTCATCATCTAAACGTGTCAAAAGCACATCTTGATGCCAGTGTTCTGTCCAATTTTAGACCTGTCTCTAATTTGCCTTTTATTTCAAAGGTCCTTGAGAGAATTGTTTTTACACAGCTGCAATTGTTTTTAGAAAGTAGCTGTGTTCTGGAAAAATTTCAGTCTGGGTTCAGGACCAGGCATAGCACTGAGTCTGCACTTTTGAAAGTGCATAATGACATTGCCCTTTCTGTTGATGCCAAATGTCCTGTTGTTTTAGTTTTGTTAGACCTGACAGCGGCATTTGATACAGTGGATCATTCAATCCTCTTGTCTCGCCTTAATCAGTGTGCTGGTATTCGCGGTACAGCACTGAAATGGTTTGAATCGTACCTGACAAACAGAAGTTTTTCTGTAATGATTGGCGACCTGTCCTCCTCTGCTGCTCCTTTGTTCTGTGGTGTGCCCCAAGGCTCCATACTGGGCCCTTTATTGTTTTCACTTTACATGCTGCCTCTGGGCTCTATCATTGCCAGGCACAACCTAGCCTTTCACTGCTATGCAGATGACCTGCAAATTTATCTTCCTGTGCTCCCAAACAAAAGTGATGCTCTTCAAGCCCTAACTGACTGCATTGCAGACATTAAAACGTGGTTAGGGCAAAATTTTCTGCACTTAAATGAAGACAAAACAGAGTATGTTCTATTTGGTAATTCAGCACACTCTGGTGATCTATCTTTCAAGTCAAAATCTACTGTGAGGAATCTTGGAGTTATTTTTGATAGCAGCTTAAAATTTGACAAGCAAATTGACAGCGTGGTCAGGGCCAGTTTTTATCAGTTACGGGTTTTAACAAAGGTAAAACCATTCTTAAATCATGCAGACCTGGAAAAAACCATCCATGCTTTTATAAGCTCAAGAATTGACTATTGCAATGCACTTTATGTTGGTGTCTCCAAGTCTTTACTCAACCGTCTTCAGGTGGTCCAGAACGCCGCCGCATACTTTTTAACCAACACTCGACGTCGGGAACCCCAGTTTTATTTGCCCTCCACTGGCTTCCTGTTTCTTTTAGAATTGATTTTAAAATGTTAATCTTTGTTTTTAAAGCCCTTAATGGCCTTGCCCCTCCCTATTTGTCTGAACAGGTGCGTGTTCAGAACCCTACTAGGGCCTTACGGTCCTCAAACCAGCTCTTGCTGGAAGTCCCCAGAGTGAGGACTAAACTCTGGGGTGATCGGGCCTTCTCGGTCGCTGGGCCCAGACTGTGGAATAAGCTGCCCCCTGAAATGCGCACCATCACTGACTTTGGGCTTTTTAAATCCAGGCTCAAAACCTACTTATTCAGACTGGCTTTTAATACACAGTAATGATGTGAGATATTTTTGCCATTTTAATTGTATTGTATTGTTATTATTTATTGTTTTTAATTTAAATTGTTTTGTTTTAATGTTGATTTTAATGGAAAGCACTTTGGTCACCTTGTGTGTTGTAAAGGGCTCTACAAATAAAAGTTGATTGATTGATTGATTGATTGATTGATTGATTGATTGATATTACAAATGGTTCTGACCAGTCTGTGCCATCTCAGGTCAGCTGGATATCTAAGTTGTCAAAAGCTGGCTCTTCCGCTTTCGGAGTAAGACACAGATGAAAAAAGCCGTCCTTTCACGTCATGATACGTGGCCGATTGCTACTATTGTTCAGTGGCGCTTGGCAATGTCAGGGGGAAACACAGCGAGACAACAAGAAAAGTTTAGGGGGTTAAAATCTGAGAAGGGCAGTCAGGAGGAGTGGTGGATGACTTTCACCTGGGGGGCCGGTCTTTGCTTTCTGTAAGACTATAAAGCCAAACCCTGCTATTTTTTCCTAAACCCAACGTGTGTTTTGTTGAAGGAATAAAAATGTCAATTCGCAGTGTTGTACCAACGTGGTGCTTTTATTTTGAAAGAGACTGTGTGTAAACGTTAAATTTCCTGTAAAAACAGAAGTGTATTTTGAAAGAAGACAATGCATGTAACAGGCAGAACTTGACACGGCGTCCCAGAACATCAACAACCAACACACCCAGGGTTCCTTGCATGTCATATCTGGATGCGAAAAGTCCATGACCAAACGTCGATATGTGTCAAGGTCAGAGTGAGAATGTGTTGGGAAATCTGTCTGGGGGGGCTAGACGTATCTGCCACAGCAAATAAAACATGAGTTTGCAGTTTTGTCGCATGCTAACGGTTTCTAGGAGCAGTTAGCGTTTTCATGTTGAATAAAAATGTTAATTTAAGTTATTTCTTTAAGTTCACTAACAACAGCCTGTACAGCTTCATCCATTTCATCTACACTTGTCACAACAAGCAGCCAACAAGCAGCCATTTTTCTGTCACTACTTACGCTGCTCGGATACAGAAAAGTTCTGATTGGCTCGATTGTTTTTACAAACAGAAAATCATCCGTCAATGGGCACAATATCAGTCCTGTCTAATTCACTCACACACACAAACACACACACACACACACACACACAAATCAGAGGTCTAAGACTACATTTAAGAATAAGAAACCTTTACCAGGTGGTGTAAATGTCTTTCTGTCTCTGTCATTCTCTCAGTATTTTGGACTTCATTTTAAAGTGGGGCTGAAGAGCGGCTGTCAGCTTCCATCCCTCCTAACAGACATCACCATCACGCACTTCACAAAATCACATAATCCCTTTATTCTTGCTGAATGGCTGCAACTGTGGCAGCATCTCGCCAGGCCTCTGCAGCGCTATGTTTCTTTTAATGGGAGAAAAACGTCATGTCACACTACGCACTCACATCCGACAGTTTAACGTCACTGCCAAATATTCATACCAGGAGGAACATGACTAAAACCGCTAAATCAATGGGGTATATTCAGGACATATCCCCCATCCAGCGAGGAGGTCTCATTTGAATAATATATTCTTTTTGAATGTAGCCTGCAGTGTTCGCTGCCACCCACCACACAGTCTTTTCACTCAGAGACACATCAGTTCCCACAAATGATGCTCTCGGCCTATGGGTCGATCAGAGATAGCTCAAAACAAACACCCACAATCTCAACATACGGCATGTAGTGTGACTCTATGTGGAGTTTTGCTTTTTTTTTTACTTGTCTTTAAGTTTTTGCAGTTGAGAGTTTCCCCCAAAATATTCAAAACTTTGAAAAATATGTGAAATGGCGGAAAACTCTGAAAGCAATACTCAGACAAGATTTCATGTCAGTCGATCTCATGCTGTGGGAAGTATGGCCTATTAAAGCCTTTAAAGGTGCAATAAATAAGGTTTTTACTGAGCCCAAAGCATGAAATGACCACAATACATCTGCAGGGGGTTGATGGAGGGGGTTGATCGATACCAGTAAGTCAGCCAGCTGCTGAGATTTCTGCCTCTCAGAGCTCTGTACTCATCCTGATATGGACATGAACACAGGAAGGAAGGAACCAATGGACCAACGAGACAGAGGAGAGAACTATGAACTCAAGACTGAACTAAGGAAGTAGACAAGTTATAACTGATCAAAAAAGTAGGACCAAATAACCAAGGAACCAAAAACAAACTAACCAAGGAACCAGTGAGAGAATACTGAAGTTCAACTACAGAGAGATTTAACAAAACAAAGAAGATTACTAACTAGTTGAAGGATAGCTGAACCACAGCAGGAACCACTGAACCACGGATACTCCCATTTCCACCAACTTGGAATAGGCTACTTTCAGGTTCCTGCACCTAATGTTAAACCATGTAGAGCATTTCCTTCAAAAATAAACTAGTTCGGAACCCGAAAGGTTGGTTCCCAGCTGAAACCAAAAAGTAGCACGTTTTCCTTGATCTGAGGTGTGAACCATGATGACATCAGTGAGCGTGTCATATTCTTTATGTGAAATGACCGCCCACAGCAATAATGTCAGGCTGTTTAAATATGCAGATGATATGGCTCTGGTCGGTCTTCTTTTGAAAGATAATGCCATGTTTGAAGAGGCTTACTTCAGCCAGGTCACTGTTCTTGGTGTCAGACAAGTAAACTTGGAATGAATGTGGCCAAAACAAAAGAACTTATAATACAAATAAAACCAAATGGAACCAGTCAGACATTAACTTTTAATCAAAGCTCAGAGAGCAATTTGAAGAGAGCCAATCAGCGTCTGCTTTAATCAGAAAGCTAAAGAGCTTCAGTGTTAGCCAACGCACATTTAATGTTACAGTGTGGTACAGCAACTCGAGTGCAAAGAGCAAAAACAAGCTCTCCAGGACTGTCAGTGTTGCAGGGAGGGTGATTGGCGAGTCACAGAAACAACTCAGCAATATATCTGACAGAACACATATAACAAGTCCTATATTCCCCATGCCATACTATCTATCTATCTGTCTATCTATCTATCTATCTATAGGTTGAAAAGAGAGGATGGAATCTTGTACACAACAGTCCTCTTCGTCTTCTTATCGTTATTAATTGGTCCATGCTTGTTCCCATGCAAGCTCGCAGGTAATCAAAGCGATCCACCATCTTGCTAGTACTGATTACTTCTGTGCATAGTTCAATGGCGTCCATAGATGAGATATCCTTGATTTCGATTGTTCCATACAAAACTAGAAGAAATGCAGGCTGATTTGTCAGATAGCACCGAGGTTCAGAGAAACCTAAATGGAACTGCTTCAAGAACCAGAGCTAATAGCCTCTTTTACACAGTAATTGTGCAAATTTGCAGGAAAGCCCAATCCGTCTTCTTTCAGCATTGGCAGTATAAAAACAAAATCGGGGAGTGCGGCAAATTGCCGTCTGCCTTCTTGTGTTCATACAGAATGTGCCTTTTTCGAGGCAATGGGGGGCGTGAGCTAGTAACAGAATGTGTAGCTCAGCGTGTGACGTAAACAGTGACGTACCGAGGAAAGCTTCAGCGATTCTCTCATACATTGGCCCGTCCTTCACGGTTCCCGTCATCTGACGGTTAATGGCCTCCTCGTTAGCGAGGACAAGGAGGGCGCGCAATTCTTTATCTCCCCAGTTGCTTATCTTCTGCTTTGCGTCTCCTTAGTGCTGCTAGATACTCATTCCTGCTATCAGCTGTTTCCTGGTTTGAAGTCCACGCCAGTGGGTCGAATGTGCGGCGTCATCAACAGACCCTCCCACAAGTCATCAACAGCCCCTCCTGAGGCGGAAAGCCGCCTCGCTCTGTTTAGATCAAAACTGTTCCGCCAATATGACTACCCTACGAGGCGGAAAATTGGGCACCTCGGATCAACTCGCCAATCCGGCTCTGTGTGTGTAAACGCTCGCAGCTTGCCGGCAAAACGGCCAAACATTCGCGGAAAATCTGGCAGTCTAAAAGGGGCTAATGTGGTGGAAAGGGGGTAATACAGAGCTGAAGAAGGTGAAACCAAAGAAAGGAAATTCAAAAGATTAACAAAGAAAAAGGGGAACCAAAGGACCAAAGAAAAAGTATCCACTGAATCAAAAACAGAGCCTGGAATCCAAAGAGCCTCAGAATAATCCACTTGACAAATAACCACTAAATCAAAGAAAGAACCGAAGAACAAAACAAGTAACGAAGAATTACAGAAAGAAACACACAACCAAGAAAGAGGCAGAGAAAAAAGCAAATAACCAAAACAGCAACCAAGGAACTGGAGAAGTAAGCAGTAAATCAGGGAAGGAACAAAGCAATCAAAGAGCAGAGAAAATGAACAATGGAATAAGGAACCAAAGAGGGAACCAGTGACCTGGAGAGGGAGCTGAAGAGGAAAGGGGAAAAACAAACAAAGATGGAACTAATGATTCAAGGAACTAAGAAAGGATAAATCATGGAAGGAACCAAAGAACAAGACAAGTCACCACTAAAAAAGAAAGCAACAATTGATATTAAAGAAGAATCCAAGGAACTAAAAAAGGATAAACCATTGACAAACACAAACCGAGAACTTAACCTCCTTGGTGGAGGTATTAAGGAACTAGCAATTCAACAAGAAACAGGGAAACCAAAAAGACTCCAAGAATAAAACAAAGAATCAAAAAAAGGACCAAAAAAGAATAAATGAAGCAGCAAACATGTCTGCTGACCAGTGGTGTAGTGGAGGTCCATAAGGTTGGTGCATTATTAGGTAGATGGGTAGGCTACCAAGAAAGAGGCAGAAATACTCTCCTTTATATTCCAGTGGATTTTTGGCTGATAGATAGGTCTACTGTAAACAGCCAGAAAAAGGGGTGGGTAAACCCCGTATATATAAACAATTTCCCCTTGGGGATCAATAAAGTATTTCTGATTCTGATCATGATTCCTGCGTAAACCCTCCATGACACCACTGCTGCTGACCCAGACATCCTCTGTCAGCACTCACAGCTTTAAGCTCTGGTTCTTGAGCTGGTTTCATAATTCTAGGTTAGCAGTTGTTTGAAATGTGCATAATAAATAAAGTTTGATTCACTCATTTTTTTAATATCTCGCTGCCTGTCTGAGCAGATAACAGCCTGCTGACCTGCTCCTCAACTGCAGCAGATGAATATTAATCAGCTGCTTCATTACCTCATGTTATTAAACTGGATCTTGACCTGCAGTTGTTGTTGGGGTGGAGGCTTTTCAGTCTTCAGCCCCTCCTCAGCCGTCGGGACACCCAAGAAGTCAAATCAAACGCGTCCTGGTCCGTCTGCGGCCGGCTTTGTGTCTGCCCATGAGCCAGAGCGCACTGACTGTTTAAAGGTTGCTCTGAAGACAGCACAGTGTTATTTTTAATATAGACGGCAGCTTTTAAGAGATAACAGACATCATTAAAAAGCATTTGACATTTGCTGGCGTGTGTGTGTTCGACCTTATGCAAAGCAGCTCTAATTGATGCAGCGAGGAAGATGTCAGACAACCAGATCTTCAACTGTCAGCTTGCCAGTTTTAATTATCTCTGCTGTTGATGTCTGCAAGACCGTGGACCTGAGCGTGAATGTAAATCAAACGGTCTGAAATCCTCCCAAATAAGCTTTTCTCCACAGACAGTGAAGCTCTTCCTCATATTTAGTCCTCCTTTTTGTAGCGCCAATAAAATTATCTAATAATTATTATCACTTTAAAACACAATACTCGTTTACAAATTTAAAAGTTATTATATGCACCAGAAACCAGTCAGAGGACACAATACTCAATATGTGATGCTTTTTTGAATAATGCTAGAAAAGATGTCTGCCACAAACATTTTTTCTCCTCAGACGTATGTTACCTGAATTTGGATTAAAATGTGCATCAAAGTATTATTTAAAATAATTGTTTAAAATAACAGCCCTGTTACTGGCGAGAAAGTTGACGATGGATGATTCTGTAACACCCTAGACTTCGTTTAATGATGCTTGAAAGATCATGGTTATAGGTCAGAGTTTACTCTTTCAATGAGCATCAGACATGCTGCACTACCATCCTCCATCCTGACCTTCACATTATTAATTTCTGCTCCTCTACATGAAAAAGACAGGCGGCACGATGGTGCAGTGGTTAGCATTGTCACCTCAGCAAGACGGCTCTTGGTTTGAACCCCAGGGAGCCCTTCTGTGCAGAGTTTGCATGCTCCTCCCCTGTGTCAGCGTGAGTTTCTTCCAGGTGCTCCAGCTTCCTCCCACAGTCCAAAGACATGCAGGTTAATTGGTGACTCTAAATTGTCCGTAGGTGTGAATGTGAGTCTGAATGGTTGTCTGTCTCTGTGTGTGTCCAGTCCAGGGTGTACCCTGCCTTTGGCATTTTTTCCTAAGGCCAAAGTATTTCTAAAAGTCTTTGCAATGGCACTGCTATTAAATGTGCTACACAACAAACCCCAACAGTATGACCAGGTGCTGAGCGCCTATTCTGTGCTGAGCACTGCGGGTTCGGCTTTTTTTTTTTTTCTGATCGCAGTGAGTTGAAAAAGTTCTTTTTGTAAAATGTAATCACTCATCACTGTTGCTTTTTACCCAGTCAACCAATCATAGTGGAGGAGGGCCAGGACAAATACCTTTCAGCCACCTGCTCGTGCATATCACTCTCCTGCATTTCATTTATTTTTATCTAGAGCGTCCAGTCTATTAATCGCCGATGTGTGTTGGTTGCTGCTTGGAGATTTAAAACTCTGTCTAACTCACTCTCCAAGTCATTGAACCTTGCCTTTGCTCCGGCTGGCGTGTCCACCCAGGTTGACACCTGTGATCTTGTAACATTAGGCATCGCAGTCTGTCTTTCTTGACTTCTTGTAGGTCCAACTCTGAGATTCAACATTCCCTTTAACTTTTTTAGTTTTAAATCAGTTACATCTCTAAATTTTTTAGTTATTTGACCACTGAACTCGATTCTTCCAACCTCTCACGCCACACATGCTCCTGGCAGGTGGGACAAATACCACAAAGACCAGCCATCACATCTTACATGTGCAAGTGTGAACAACAACAACAATGAAGGAGAGATATGTTCATATACTGTATATATATTAATGTATGTTTGCTCTCATGAAGCCACATAGATGGGTGGGTCAGTCTTCTCTCCCTTCGTGCTTCAGCCTCCCCTTCATCCAGACCAAGTACTCTGCCTTGCACTGACATTTTTACTTATGTACTTACTTATATAGATATTCGGTATCATGGCAACCAGATGCAGCCAAAAAGTCTCAGCTGGAAAAACACTGCGCCTCCAAAGCGCTCTAAAGCGCTCCCAGTCAGGTGTTTCCTGAGCAGCGGCTGGCGTCTTCAGCTGGGAAATAACGCTTTGGTGTACACGGGGCCTGAGGGATACAGGGCTGAAAATAATGGCTGACACACTGTTTGTCATCTCCATACTGTGTTATGTTCTTATATCAATAAAAATCTCTTTGTACATCGTCTCTGAAATTCTGCCATGAGTTATGTTTATCGTTGCTGTTGTTTTTTCCCAGGTGTCTGTGGGGCTGCTTCACGGTCGGGCCTCCCACATCATCTGGCCACCAAATCGTTGGCAGCGAATCAAGCCGTCTCTGCCCCCAAACCGAGGACCACTGGACACTGAGGAAGAGGAGGGGTGAAGATACACAAACACAGATTTTAAAGCTTGATTTTAAAACCAAAATGAGGCGGCGGTTAGCGTTAGGAAGAAAAGAGTTGTACACAGCTGTGCGAATACATTCAAACCACACACTGTATCACTGTTACTTTTCCTAGAATGTTAAATTCAGGAGAAAGCAGATGCTCCGATTGAGTCACTGAATGAGTCATGAGATTGTTATGTAAACTGTTAGACTGTATATTGATTTTGTTATTTCTTAATTTTGCCACAGTCCAGTGGTTTCCAGAGACATAAACAATCCTTCCTTAAAGAAGGACTTTCACCCCACAAACACACACCTTTAGCTTCACAGCTGTGTTTTCTGCAGCTGATGTTGCACCTTCAGGTGAGAATGGTTCATGTTAATAGATTCTGATTACACCGTCCAGTGAAAACATTTTTAAAAACTACATACAGACTGAAAAATTGTGCGGTATTTCCCTTTACAGACGTTGCCATAGCAAAGCTTCTTTCATGTGTTTTCTGTCAGCACAGCCTCCATGTTCGTGACCTCTCAAGTGCACTTGAGGATAACAGAATTCAATTATTTTCCAGTAGGATAGGAGAAGACAGTGTCTGTGTCATTATCTAAAAATCTATTTTCACTGTGCTTTTGTTTGTGTTGCTGGTGCTGTCACCTCTGAGCGGAGAGCTGCGAGAGTTCACACAGATCCCATGAATATTCCCTTCTTTATTAAAATGCTCTGAGAGGAGAAATGTGCATTTAGTCACCCACATCAACCAGGTTATCTCAAGTCTTAATTAGAGGGAAACCACACAAGACAAAACAGCCAGCTGACTCCTGCCCGCTTCTCAAACAGCTGAAAAGCTCCGTCTTTAAAGAGGCGCATGGCTGATTTGCATAAATCAAATCGAGGGAGCACTTGTGGTAAATTCAGCCAAATGGAGCTCTCAATTGTAGCTGTTGATTCTGCGATGCTAACAGCTGTGTCACGGCGTAATGGGACCCTGGAAAGCACAAGTGGGGCTAAATGCAGGTGTACTCAACCCTCCCTCAGAGGCAGCACACAACAGCGGCCTCACATCTGCATAATTAATTCACTCAAATGTGATGTGCATGTCTGTGCCAATTGAATCTGACATTTAAGGTTTATGGTTTATGTTTGAGGTTAATAAACTGCACCCTGCAGAGCAAAATGGCTGTCTATGTGTTGTGAATTAAAACCTGACCTGTTATACTAGTCAGCTCTGACTGACAAATGGCCACCCTGGGTAATAAAGCTTGTGTTTGCACATCTCATGGTTCTTTACATCCTGCATTTACCTTATTTACCGAGAGCTGGAAAGACTCATCACTCTGTCTCTGTGTGTGTGTCTCTAAGCTTCTGCTCTGTTTCCGTGCCAACAAACGCTGCCGGCTGCCGCTGCTAGGATACCGGCGTTGCCGTGGTGAGATATGGCCTCGTTTAGACGCGCAGGATCAGCACACCAACAGGAAGGAAGCTGCATGTCGACCCGTGCTTCCTCCATCAGTTAACAGACACAGAGTCCGGCTGCAAATGTTTTTGTTGTTGTTTTTGATCTAATTATCTTTATTGAATTCCCAAAAGAATCCCAGCAAACAGGAAGAAGAACTTATTGTAGAGCAAAAAGTATTTCTGCCTGAAACCAGCTGCCCGACCCAACAGGCTACGATACCTTTAAAATATGAAATAATAAAATGATGGACTACCAGGGGAATTACAATATTAAAAGAAAGTAATTACTCATACACGTCTTAATAGGGCAAAATTAGTCACTCTGCTTTTTTAAATTAGATTTTCTCTAGTTCTGAATGAAACATGATATCTTTGAACCACCTGGCATGAGAAAGGCTTTTTTTTGTCAATTTAATTAGGATAAACGACAGGTTAACAAGCAGGTTGAGGCACTGTGAATATTTCTAGACCAGGCAGTGTTCTCAGTCTTTACGCACCTTTACAATACCTGTTAACGCATCTGGTTAATTTGATTCCCTAAACCCAAGATCCCCAGGTGACCAGCTTTGCATACAGCTCTGCAGCAGTCAACCGTACCTTTCTGTGTGTGTGGTGTCTTTTTTTTAAATGGTGTGTCACATCAACGCCACAGACAGGCTGGAAAGGAAACTTTAGGAGGTTACTTCTTTTTATCTCTTACTTACTCAGTCTGTCTTCAAACTCGGAGCAGAATAATTTGGAACAATGTTTTAGCACTAGCCTACTTGGGTGAAGAGAGACGAGACAGTGTTTTGTGAGGGCGTGTCATTGCATCTCTACAGCAAACCGGGTGTTGTGTTCCTATGGGCTAAAAGGCGATAAATACTTGTTCATTTGACCCGGATGTGAATGCGGATTAAAAACCTTCCCACTGCATTAAAAAGCTGGATGTCAGAGGGTGTTAGTGGGTTTTTCTGAGCGGTGGGAAAGCGGCTAAAGTGAATTACAGTTCCTGATGTCCCTTTGGACACTGATGTGGCACGAAGGTCATCCAGTTTATTTTCCAATGGCTAGCAGAATGCTAGTTCAGCTGGTGCCCATCTTCTCCAGCTTTTCCTCGATGTTTACTGATATTGGCATTTGAAAACAGAGACCTGGCTATCTAGAGGTTTGCAGGAAGAGTTAATTTGCTCATCCTTGAGTGAAACCACATGCCACCACCGTCTAAAGCCAACCACAAAGAGCACCACCAAGACTTGCAAAGTAGACAGAGCGCAAATTTAACCCAAATTTTGCAAAGCTAACAAAGGGTTGACTGGAAGTATCCACACCTATGTCTTTTTTGTTTGTTTGTTTGTTTGTTTGTTTTGGAAAAAAAAAAAACGTATCAAGTGCATATTTAAGGCCCTTTTAGAGGGTTCTGTGTCAAACAAATGAGCCTGAAACTTTAAAAAGCTCATGGAGCAAAAGCAACTTAATTAGCTAGCTATCCAGAGCTGGTAAACTCTGCCAGCAGCAACACTCATTTCAGCAAAATAAACAGTTGCCTGCTAGAAATTAGAAGCAGCTTTTGCATACCAATGTGCAAAATCAAGGACCAAAGCAAATCTTTTTTTCAAAGCTTAGTCAGAATTTTGATAATAACTCTGACGAGCGTTATCATTCAAACTCCATATGTAGCCTACCATGGGAGAACTGTTGATGAGGGCTTCGCCATTGGTCAGCAGGTGAAAGGGTTCACTCACCATTGGATTCATCAGCTGGAAAGACCTTAACATTTAATGGTATAGTTGCCGTGGAATTGAGGTTTTAAATGAGGTTTTATGCTGAATTTATCGCCTGACTGATATTTGTTGTCTCGCTGTGTCGTTCTGTGCGTTAAATCTTCACAAAGGAGATTTTTTATTTCTGTCAGAGCGATAAATCCAGAGATAATGGGATCATATATTCAACCACATGTCAATATGACATTCATTCTCAAGGACAAACCACCTCATTCTGATTGTCTTATTGCTGATGCGGCCATTTTACTGATGCTTCATCTCCCGTAAGTCAGTATTAAAGTGACAGCCTTCCCTGCCCCCCATTAGTCCGACGACACCTCTAAAGCAACATGAGATGATCATTGCTTGTGTGTCTTTGAGAGAATGAATCAAACCAATCATCGGGGGGAGAAATTTATTCTCATACCAATGTCATGTGGTCATGCATATTACAACAGTTTGCCCCATTACTGCTCTGCACCAGGTTTTTCTGGATCCCTAATGAAATCTTGGAGCCGTCTCTAACTGCTCCATGGCTCATTTGACTGTTTGATTGCTCCTCTCGTACCGCAATCTTGACCAGTTTGAAATGCAATTATGGTAATCGGAGCTCCGTGCAGGGTCAGTCCTGCACTTTGGGCCTTTACCTTGCCTGTGAGTAGCTGAGCCCCGGAGCCCCGTGGATGAAGGTGTTTCATCCAGCCCTGTAATAGATATTAAACAGTACTTGGCTGATGTGTGTAGGAGAGCGATAGAAATTAACCTCTGCTGGTCCTCCGCTAAGCCCCGGGGGGAAACAGCAGCAACCTGATGCTTGTCTGACTACGAATCAACCTGCTGATGTCAAAGCACAAAGTTCTACATAATCTGTCCAGGGGCAGTGGCTCAAGTTTAAAGACAGACAAAACTATTTACCTGAGATAAAGACTGTTATAGAGCTGTTTGATAGAGATATTTTACAGAGTAGCTGTGGGCCTGAGGTACAGCAGGTCGTCCACAGGGTTTGTGTATCAAGTCAAGTCGCTTTTATTTATACATTAAAAAACAAAAGGAGTTGAACCAAAGTGTTTTCCAGTCGCAGCAGATGGGTTAGAATCAGCCTCAACACAGGTTTATATAAGAGAAGTAAAAGGTGAATAAATACAATAATACATAATGTAATGCAGTAAAAACACTAGTTCTAAGAAAGCAAAACTAAAATGGCATGAAATGATTACACATGATATAAGTGAAAGCAAGGTAAAGAAGAGAAATAAAAAATAAAAAAAATTTTAAAAAGTGGTAAGCCCGGTATGCACTGTGCACTGGCTGTCCCAGACCAAAGATGACAAGCGTGAGAAAAACATGGCAATTTCTTTGGTCGTGGCTCTAAAACGGTGGTCCTACATCTCCCAATAAGGGAGGTTTAAGAATGGCCGTTGTGATGGTCTTTCAATCAAAGTGTAACTGCTTATGACCCAAGTCTACCAACCAACCAATAGAAATGCAGCATGAAATGACGCACTGATCAGCATGACAATGCTAAACGCTAGTAGATGCCAATAAATACACTTCGAGCTCTCTTTGCAAATGGCCGTGTCCACAATCTCCTCCTCCTCTTCAGACTTTTTCAACACACATTATAGCCCCGTTTCCACCAAACACTTTCAGTATGGTACTTTTGGAACCAACAGTAACCCTTCAGACATGGTACCTAGACCCTCGGTCTGTTCAGACAGTCCTCTTAAATGTGGGCGGCGTTGTTGTCACTCTCTGCTCCGTCCAGCACTCGCTGTATTTCCTCATCAGCGGTGACACAGATGGAAGTCTGCACCTGGTTTATGGTCCACAGAACGAGGCTGCACGCCCACATTTTCAGAACAAAATACAACAGGCTGCAGTGAGAGTCTCTCTCCATGGGATATTTCAAAATCGCAGCTTTGTGCATTTAGTCCTTCTCAGGCAAGCTCAGGGGTTTAGTGTTGCTGTAGCCCACAGGAAGTGAGGATTAGAATATATGACCTTCACATAATCCGCTCCAAATTCATCTATAGAAACACGTGAAGATCCACTCATTACTAAAAGTGTCTGTCATATAAAAACTAAAGTGATGGTCAAAGTTGTCACAGTGAAATTTAAGGTGTGCTGATGGATTCACGTCATCAACTCATACATTGAGTAACATTACAAGTTAACGTTCCACCTTAAAAGTTGCCGGCAGTCGGCCCAGTGAATGAAGTGATTTTTTCTCCGACTCCAGCTGCTGTGAGAGGCAGCAAAACATCCTTTCATTTTATAGTTCCAGTTTACTAATCAAACTCTCCACAGTATGAACAGTGGTTACATGAGCCTCAAAACCAGACACAACTCAGCCCTGAGCAGAGTGACCGTCCTCTACTGACCAATCAGACTGCAGTGTTCACAGCTCCACCTTTTAGTACCAGATCTGTGTGCTAGGTACCCCAGCAGAGGGGGGACCAAACATGGGGACCAAAGTAACCTCACATATTTAACAACCTCTTCAACACTGAAATATATTTCTATCTGTATTATAGCAAGTCACACCATCCAACAATAAAATTAGCTAATCACTGATAAATGGTGCTTACATCTAGTGAAAAAAGGTGCATCTTTAATTGTGATTTAAAAGTTTTGGTTGAAGTGTCCTTGGGTAAGACACTGACACTGACACTGAACCCTTAGTTGATTGCGATGGGCAGGTCAACACCTTGCATTGCAGCTCCGCTGCCATTAGTGGATGAATGGTAAACCAATTGTAAAGCGCTTTGTCCGTTAAGGTACAAAGGAGCTATACAAGTTTAGTCCACTTATAATGTGTACTGCTGCTGCTGCTGCTGCTGCTGCTGCTGCTGCTTTGAAATCAGAAAGAATCTCTCCCTTTGTTAAACGTCCCCCCTCACAGTGTTTACAGTTGTTACCTGGTTCAAATCCTTTTACAGCTTCAGATCACCTGTATGACCCTGTGGTCATGCAGGTAGTTTGGGGTTTTATTTCTCCAGGTTGTGAGATATCTGTCTTTGACATTTCCACCAATTCAAATGAACTGGATTTTGTTTGTGCAGCTCACAGACCTGAAAATGAAATATAAAAAATTCAACAGTAGCATGTCTCCAGAAGCAGTGTTGCAGTTATTCTGTCCACACACCTCAGTGTCAGATTTTCATTGGATAGATTCTACTTTGGTTCTGGGCAGAACTAAAACGAGAATCAAACACGGCCAGCACCTGCACCTTTCAGACATACCTGACTGAACCCACCAAATACTGCTCCCTTCCTAGTACCCATAATATCCTGCAACACGACCAACATCAGTGCACAGTCTGAAGCAGACAGAAATTTCATAATAAATCACATTTGAAACAAACCTAGCTTCACCTGAGCCCCAAACCTGACATATGGCACATACCAGGGCCATTTAACACACAATCTGTCATATTTTCTGAAATGTCAGTGCTTTGTTAATATTAAGATCTACTGTATCTGCCAATAAAATAAGCCAGATGTTCTGCAGCTGCAGCTAAAGTTAGCCCCAGTGGCTAAGTGCAGCAGCACATCAACAGTCCTACCTTAATGTGGGGTAACCATTCGGCCAACGTTAGCAAACCAGCTATAAGAGGACACAACATGTAAATGCAACAACACTGGAGTTACCAGGAGTTGCATTTTTCCACCTCTGCACACCTCCCGCCTGCACCATAGCTAGCACATAACGTTCAGAAGACCAAACTCATATCAACTCTCCATTAATGCTATGTTGAGGTAACAAAGTGTTACTGGCATTAGAAATTTTAGGCTAATTTGCAAAAAATTCTCACTCCCAAAAACGGACATCCTTATCATATACTGATGCTTGGTCAGTGGCCCTACACGTCAAATTATGACCCTCTATCATGGGCTGTATATAGAGTGCACCAGGAATGAGTTAGCATTTTAGCTATTCCGGTTCCCTCGTCTCAGATTCGGTGGGTTTTTTTTTTTTTAGATTTATTTTTGGCATTTTGCTTTTAATGGATAAGACACCTTTTAGTGTGAAGGGGGGAGAGAGGGAGGGGATGCCATGCAGCAAAGGACTACAGGCTTGAATCGAGCCCAGGCCGCTGTGGCAAGGACGGAGCCTTTGTACATGGGGTCTGCTCTAACCACAAAGCCACCGACGCCCCGTAAAGTCAGTGTTTTGTTTTTTTTTTATATCAGTGAGCTTCCATTTGTCTTTAAAAAGGCGGTTGCTAACAAGCCGTTCAGTGAGACTTCAGAGCCTCATCACATCAAACATGGCTTGTTATGGTACTGACGTTAAGTCATGTGACCATGGTGCAGTTTGTTTATAGCCTCACATTCACTTTTTAAATCTGGTGATCGTATGCTCTCACTCAGTGGATGGATGATTTGACAAGATTGCTGAAGGTGGGATGGCCGGCTTTGTGGTTGATTACCATGCTGATCTTACAAAGGAGGACGACACTTGAACAGTTTCCTCCAGTTTATTTTGCTATCGAAGCTAACATTAGCAAAAGCCCTAAAAGTTACGGGTAATTCCAATTTATCTCTGAGGTGGTGATGAGGTGGACATTATAACCCTTAATACACATAACGTTCTTCATCCCTACAACAGGAAATACTTTGTCCCTAACCTGATATGAAGTGTGCGCTGCACATGTGAGCATTTTTGATGATGGCCTCCGTCCAGTCCTTTGGTCTGATCACATTTAACCATAGTTGTCTTTGTTTTTGTTGACGCGCAGTGGCGGCTGGTTTTGAGCCATGACTCCTTCTATTCTGGCTCCCAATAACACAACAGACTCCTATGTAGCCTACAGCTAGCTTTCCTCCAGCTAATAATATGACACCATTGTGACATCTGCCTTTAAAGGGTCAGACGCTTAAGGGTAATCACATTACTAAAACACTAAGTAATGCATTACTGATTACAAGCACTGGTATCAGTAGAAAAGATGAACAACTGTCTGAGTGTAACTGTTCAAGAGGCGCTGCAGTGACAGGCAGCAACACTGTCTGCTGTTTTTATTTCATAACAGTGTTTTGACGTTGTTTCTTCTTTGCATATAAATGTATAATTAATTATTCATCTGGTTCTGGTGTACACTTCAGTCAAAGAGGGCTTTACTGTTCACATCCCTGAGTCTGTTATCGGGTGAGAAGCTCTTTGCAGTGACTCATTAGTTCAGTGTCAGGGTGAGGCCAAACACACTGCATGTGTTTAAACGCCTGGATTAGATTAACTCAGCGAGGGAGCTGCTGACGACCTTTCCATGTTCTGACAGGTTACACCAGTTTTTTTTTAATTGCAGTGCTATGTCATTACCTTCTTAATGATAACAATAATTGCTTAGTACTTACCAAATGCTTTAAAACAAAAGCAACTTAACAAACCATCAGCGACAATAAAGAGTAGATTTCCACAGTTTACTAATTAAAGCCTATTATTCAGGCTGACGCAGCAGATTTCAGTAGACTCTTAAATTACCAAAACCTCCACAACAAGATTAGAACAATACGTTATCACGAAGTTTTTGTTAAGTTCTTAACGATTCAAGTTCTGTAATTGTTTTTCCTCCAGGAGGTTTAGAAGAACCTGACTGGAAATTATTTAAAAAGTTTAATTTACTTCTTCATGAAACCTTCTTTACCTCAGCCTGCCTCGTCTTTCTCTACTCCAGTTTAAGAGTTCTCATTTTTCCAAGAGTGCTTTCGAACAGTGCCCAGAGAAGGAGAGTAAACATGGTGGATTCAGCTGTGAGTTTGTGAGACAGTAAAACAAACAGAAAGTTTTAGTGGTGTAGTTAAAAGTGAGAGCTGCTCCAACCTGACTTAGCTTTATGTCATTCTGGTCTCTGTGGTTGTTGAAACTAGAGTCTGTGTTTCCTCATCTCTGAAGTATTTCTCCCTGTATGATTTATTGGCGGCTCTGTAAAGAAGCCCTCACTCTTTGATTCTCTGAGACAGACACCAAAACCTGACGTTTACCACTGATGCTTTAGATCACTGAAATATGCGCTTTCTCCTGGATACTAGCCCAGTTTGTGTCTCACTCACTGCGTGGGAGACAGCCCTTTTAGGTCCTATAGAAAAGCTCAGAGCAGCAGCTGTGCACTGCTCTCTTGCGGAGGTGGGCCAGTTAACCAGATGTAAATTTGTAAAACCAACCAGTTATGCCACATTTCCATTGCATGGTATGGCTCGTCTGGACTCAACTTGCTCTTGGCACCAGCTGTTTTCTATTGTGTTTTCCACTACAGATAGTATGAAGGCTGTAGCAGTGAAGGAATTTCCCAGTGATTTCTGCAGTGATTAAAGGGTGCCTCAACACAGTACTGGTTTTACTGGCATTCTTTGTTGTTTTTGCAAATTACTTTATTTATCCTGATATTAGAACTTACTGTATATAAGCTGTATTGTTAGGCTATTATTAGGTTAATTCACTCATTCATTCAATCATTCATTTTCCATAACTGCTTATCCTGTTAGGGGTCGTGGGGGGTGGAGCCTATCCCAGCTGACATTGGGTGAGAGGCAAGCTACACCCTGGACAGGTCGCCAGACAATCGCAGGGCTTACACATGTGTTAGCCATGCTATTATTAGGTATGTTTTGCTTTTGAATGACAAAGATGTCCGTCTTAAAACAAGTTAAATATGTATTCATTGGGCAATGAGGCACCATAAGGGGTGCAGCGCTTTTATTTTAGCTGAGACGGATTTGGTTGTGGGCAAGAAACTGAACCCCAAATTGACTGAATTGACATGAAGCAACAATAAGTCCAACTCACGCTTGAAAAACAAACTTCAGCAATCTTCTTGTGACAGAGCTGTAGCTCATCCTGATTGCAACACATCCAGTGGACATGAGGGGTTACCCCATGTGCAGGAATTTACTAATGAAACGCTGCAAAAAGCAAGTTTTAAACTCCTCAGCTGTCCTGGAATTACACTCGAATTTCAAAAACAAAACGCTGATTTATTTCACTATGGGCTTCAGTTGCAGCAACTTATAATTGGCTACTTTGCACATGTTTTTCTTGGTTGCAGAGGAGTGAAAAAGCTTTGAGCCAAATTCCAGATGGTTGTTAAGCTCGGGGTCAGGGGTCGTGATAGATGAGGACAGCCAAACGGGCGCTGTTTGCCACAGCTGAGTTAAGGGGGAGGTTGAAAGGTTCCCACACCCAGCAGCAGCAGTCGGGCATGATGTAACCGAGTGTATTAGAGTGATTAGAGCGCTGCGTTGTCTCTCCGTGAGCTTCCGGCAGTTTCTAAGCTGCTATACGTGCTGCTTTGATACGTTTCATCCCTGTGAGCTCCTCAGACAGCACCATGGCCAATTCTTTTCTCTCCAGCGGATCGGCACATTATGCTTCGACAATGAAAAAAATATTGGTTTAGAGAGATAACAACTGATGAGCTCTTCTCGAATAATTTGAAAATGGTGTTGAAAAATAAAATATTTAAAACAAGTTCTGTGATAAAGTTTTTTTTTTCCTTTTTTTCCCCCTCCGGCTGTGACAGAAATTAAAGTTCATTATCTCCAGATGTCACCGTCTGGTTAGATAAAGCAAATGAAAGAGAGGAAAAATTGCCCCTTATTGGACTTTAAAGCCTCTAGTAATAACATTAAAGTGCCAGTATTACCATCCATGTTGAATTAGGGTTCAGAGATCCATATCTGCACAACGCTCGCCTTGAATAAATCCCCTCTAATTACATAAAGTCTTCTTACACATCCTTCATAAGATGTAAGCCATAATATAATATTGCAGGGAGATAATGAAATACATATCTTAGCTTGGTAATTAAATATATCATAACTGGCACATAAATGTGTGCATCTCCCATATTTGTCCCCAGAATGTGACACATGACATTTGCAGGTGGCGGCAATGTTTCCAGCTTTATCTCCATGCGATGATTCAGCCCTCTCCACCTCCTTACTTCTCACCATGGAACAGTCCTGATCGCATTCAAGGTGTCGGTGAGCGGCTGTTGCCCTTGAGCAAACTGTCTGGGGAATATAAAGCCTCTTCCAGGCCTGGTTACTCTCATTTATCTCCCCTCACAGTGGGGAGCTTCAAACAAGAGTGCCTCGGGTCCTCATCTTAAATGAGATGTCATTCTGACCTCTCCTCAACACAGTCAGGAAAATGTGACTGACCTCTCCCGTCTGTTGATGATTAATGGCATAAGAGGAGGACCCCTACACTTTAATGGTGCTCTGGCTCCGCTGCATTAATACTTGTAAACATTTTTTTGAGGTTGCTCCAAACTTTCCAAACTTAAAATCTTAATCTTCATTATTTCCAGTACTAATTCAATCAGATATTGTGATTTTAAACATGCTATCAGTCTTGATGAAACGACGACAGGGTATTTCAGTACAAAATTAGAAAATAAAATGTCTCAAAATTGCTGATAGAAAGAGATGTTTCAGTATATGTGCAATCTTACAATTTTTCATGCATATCTGTAATCTGACAATCTCTTTCATGCCAATGTCTCCATGTCTGCGATCAGTGAGATTAGCCTAGCTCAGCTCGCCCAGTGGAGCAAGAAGCAGTTTCTAAAGTATACTGTTAAACTTTCCTAAAGAGTTATGTAAGGTCTGACTCAAGTGCACGCAGTAAAATGGCTAACAGGACACTGGGAGCTAGAGTGCAGCAAATTTCTGTCCCAACCCGAGTCCAGAGAGTAGTAACTAAACTTGACAGGCATTCTGTTTTTTTTATGTCTGTTTTTAACGGCCGACGCCTGACACAGTTGATGTAAGCTGAAGAAGTAGGCCTGATAGGATTTTCCTAAAAACCAAGTATAGACTCATACCGATGTAATACGCCTCAGTCATCACTTTTGACACACTAGAAGTGCGCCACATTTTTCTGCAGAGACTCTGCCTTGATTTTTATTTTTGTTTCTGGGCGTGTGCCCCCACAGTGCTCAGGTGACGTCGGGACTTTATAAAAAAGTAGCAACCATAGACAAAGTGGGTACAGTGGCTGTTTCAACATACTAAAGTTCCTGGGCCAGTTAGTTTGTCAGGTGTTTCGGTTTTGACTCATGTTTCTGTTCCTTTTCTGGAGATCCACAGTTCTCACATGAAGCAGGGAAAATTAACATTTATTGAAAATCAAAAACAAAGAAAATTAAACAGCAGGCCAAGTCCCTCCAGAATTACATCTCCTACGGTCCATGACCAAGTTAATGTCCTGCTTCCTTCTTCTGATCCAAACCAACAAACTTCATGTTATCTTTACGCACCACATTGTCCGCACTCTCCTTTTTTCATACGCACTGAACTGCCTCACAGCGTGACACCTGGTGTAAATAACTTGTGCCTGTATTCAAACATATAAATAAAGTGAATATAAACATAACTTCAGTCCACTACCATACACTATTTAAAATATACAGAGACGGTTGTGTAAACTTAAATATCATCACAACCTTTGTGTGGCTCTTACAAATGATGCACTGAAACTACTCACCTATTTCAGCTCATCTCGTCCTGAATCTTTGGTCTAAACTGGGCTTAAGACGCTGCACTGTCAGTTTTCTCAACACTGTGTTTTTATGAACAGACGTTACCTTCGACCTTTTATTTCCACTGCAAAATTGTTGAATTTTTACTATATTTATTGTTTGTAATTTATTGCCTTAATCTTTCTTGAATTTTGTATTTATTATGACGTGTGCTGCTGACCTCGTGGCCAGGTCGCCCTTGTAAATGAGATCCTGATCTCAGTGGGACTTATCTAGTTAAATAAAGGTTGAATAAAAATTTTTTAAAAAAGAGCTCAATTTTTTTCTATTCAAATTTTAAACAGATGATTCAACCACATGTGTCATGCCGATTCAAGCCGTAGGAGTGCTCCAACTATGAGTCATCTAACTTTTTCTATAGGAGAAATGAGTGGGACATCCAGAAGTGGGGGCGACCAAAATAGCACCTGTCACTTTGCCAGTCTATGACTTTATTGTACAGTACATTCTGCTAACAATCCCACGATGCAATGCATTGTATTCTACGGATGTGAAAATTACAGCTGTGTGACGATATGATGCTGATTCATAAATGTCAGAAATCCCAACAGGCAGTCGTGAATTAGTGAATGAGGAAGCCAAAGACTGACCGTGAGTCAATTTAACCCTTCTGTTTCCAGTCACTTTATATTGTCTGTCCATTGTTCCTGTCCCGTGTTAAACAATTAGGGCATGTTTATGTTTGCGTTCAGTCTCACTGCATGGCAAAAGTAGTTCACCAAGTCATAGCACATAAACTAAACCAGCGGGGACAAAGAGGATTGTGCCGTTGTCTGAAAAATGGGTTCATGCTGTCGTAGCCTTTGAGTCGGCTTTGTTCCCTTTTGTTTAGGAGCTTTTACTGTAATTTTGCTTTCAGCTTTGTTTTACATAATGACAGCAAATGGAGAGAAAATAGTCACTTTTTCCTTTTTACCATCCATGAGGCCCAGCATGGCTGACAGAGACAGTCTGACCTATCATATACAAAGTAGGTTTGTCATTTAAAAACAACCAGTAGTCTGTTTAAAGCAGCAGCATCCCTGTCACGCTTATTTGTTTCTTTCTGAGTGTGAGATGAGAGAAAGCATGTTGGTTAGCAATTAGCCCAGCTCCTGGGTCGTCAGCAGGAGGTCTATAACCCCTAGGGTGTCACCAGTTACTGCAGGAGGGCTGCCACATTATTGTTTGGTGATTTGATTTTTTCTTTTTTTTTAAAGACTATATTTGTTTGATACACATTAACATGAATCCAACACATTATCATAACTTTAACTAATCTGCTTTTAACAGATTAGTATTGTATGAACCATTAAAGGGTATGTACACATGGCACTTACGGTGGTGCAGTGGTTAGCATTGTCGCATCACAGCAAGACGGTTCCTGGTTCAAGCCCCGGGGTGGGGGAGCCCCTCTGTGTTGAGTTTACATGTTCTCCTTGTGTGAGTGTGGTTTTCTCCAAGTACTCCAGCTTCCTCCCACAGTGGTACCTGGAGACTGCGGGGCTGCATATTGTCAGCCTATCACAGCTTAGTATTTCCATGTCTCAACTGACAGCCAATTGCTATGGCCCTTTTCCAAAATTCTAAATTTTTTTTGCAGCCAATTGTTGTCAAGATTTTCCTTCTTTGACAGAGCAGCCAATCACAGGATGATTCTCTCTGTCATCCCGCCTGCACTGCTGCCTGAAGTCGCCGCCACTGAATTTTGCAGTGGTTTTGGAGTTCAATTAGCGGATTTAATAAGGTAAAATGACAGCAATTTTATTCGCTATCTAACAAGAGAAGAAATGACTATAACATTGGGGCAGTGGCGGCTGCTGGTCTTTCAAACAGGGGAAGCTCACTTTAAATTTACATCATAAAATTTGTCATATTTTAGCGAGGCAGCAACTTATAAAAGAAACATTTAATTGAAGCCGTTTTTCAACCACACTCATGCCATAGAGCCATACCTGTCAAGTTTTGGATTTGAAAATAAGGGAAATTTTCCGGCGCTCGCTGCGAGCCGTCCCACCACCCCAACCAAGCTCCAGTATCCCTGACATTTTAAGACAGGTGTACAAGATATCTAAAAACAACTTGTCAACCGTTTACTAACTACAGTTAGGTGATCAGAATCTGATAGGCCAACCTTTGTTGTTTATGGGCTATATGTAGGGTAACCGTTTTATAAAAGCTATAAGCCCCTTGAAGCCGTGAGTTACAGTGATTTTACAACGGCTGAGGGGCCCTGAACGCCCCTCAGCCGTTGTAAAATCACTGTAACTCACGGCTTCAAGGAGCTTATAGCTTAAACATATTTTCAGTTCATAATGTGCCCCATCCTGCTCCTCTGTAGGAAAGTAAATGCGCTGTTCCATTTTTCAAGATATTTCCAGGACTTCTTTGTTTTTTTGGCAGGAATGCCTTCTCCTTCGTCACATCCATCCATCTCTCTCTTTTGTTGTTCCGGGTTTGTTCCCGCTGTCGGCACTAACCTCGCGACAACTGCCACCCAGGCTACTGCAGGTGGCAGCTCTCGCGAGGCTAGTGACAGTTCAGTTTGGAGAGGCAGAGGAATGTTGTTGTTTTTATTACAATACGGGAGATTTACGGGAGAATACTAATACGGGAGGACGGCGGGAAAGAGGGGTGAAATACGGTAGTTTCCCAGCCAAAACGGGAGACTTGACAGCTATGACTCACCTGCAAAATCCGCGATGGGACTGAGCTGAGCTGTCAAATCTCCAAATAGCTGTCAGTCAAAACGGGATTCAGCCTTTCGACTGATCCTCCAATCATCATGCGGAAGCTCAGCGTCCAGCCCGGCCGAGCCCCGCCCACAGCGGAGTTTCGAGGCAATGAAAAAAACTGTTCCCTGCAGTCCCATTGAAGTGCATGGACGCTCAGCTTCTACGGGCAAATGCCATAGACCATATGAGAAAACTGCGCTACGGGAATGTATGAGAAGTTAACAACATCGATAAGTAGCTGATTCTGAACGAACTCGTCTTCGAGATGAACGTGTTTTAACGCATCTGTAGTCAATGAAATGTTAACACAACCGTACATATTTGACCATTCAATTTTTTACATTTTAGGGGAAGCTGAGCTTCCCTTGCAGTCCTAAAGAAATCGCCTCTGCATTGGGGTTATTAATGTTATTATTATTATTATTATTGTTAGTCGTCCTGTAGTAGCTCAGTGTTTCTTAGCAGTACATCTCCTCACTGACTTTTAGAGTTTTGCATAGTTTATGTCAACATTAATTATCTGTCACTGTTTTGTGTCACAGTGTATGTTGAGTCAGTACAGATGAAGTCGCTAATATTTACTGTAACATTGTGTGTTGATATTGTAGTGTGAATGGTTGTCTGTCTCTATGTGTCAGCCCTGTGCATGGTGGTGCAGTGGTTAGCATTGTCACCTCACAGCAAGAGGGTTTCTGGTGGGGGAGCCCTTTTGTGCAGAGTTTGCATGTTCTCTCCGTGTCAGCGTGAGTTTTCTCCAGGTACTCCAGCTTGGATCCAGCTATGATCAATGTTGACCAAATAATATGATAATTATGTAACAATATATCAATAATATGAAAACACAAGAAAAAAACAAGAAAATAGCTGATTTATAGATTCATTTATTAAACTGTTGCAAAGTATTTTATCTTAATTTGTTTAGAAATTTCTCGCGGTTTAAAAACTCCTCTCAAGCAGAAACAAGAGTCCGTCACTTCTGCTGGAATCAGTGAAAACTTATTTACAAAAACTTTCTTGATAAATGTCTGTAATTTATCAGGAGTGATGGACCCCGTGGTCTCCATCTGCCAGGAGGAGACTCTGTGTTGTTTCTTCCCAGGCCTCAGAGTTTCCTCGGGTTCCCGGCCTCCTCAGAGATTACCAATTCATGAAGTGTCATTACTCGGAGGCGTGGTGACAGCAGCCGAGCTGCTGCTTAGAGATGCAGGTCAGCGACTCTTGAACCAGCTCGTCCTCTGGGAGGCATTCTCCGTCTTCATTATGGATTCTGATATCTACCATCATCTGACAAGTGAGACACACACACACTCACACACACACACACACACACACAGAGGAAGTCGAGGAGTTTAGCCCTGGGCCCCTCAGCCGAGCCCTTCAGAGGATGAAGAGGGATGAGGAAGAGGAGTAGAGCTGGAGGTCGCACAGGCAGCAGCGCAGATGAAAGAGGAGTTCGATAATAGGCAGCACTTTGTAAGATTTGTTAGAAGCTGAAAACGAGCTTTTACTGTCACGACCCCGAGACATGACCTGCATGAGGAGCTGAGACCAGCAGAATCCTCCTCATCTGAAAATTCATTTCTATTGACTAACTGTTGCACCATGAGATGTATTTATCCTGCTGTTTTTACTGGTGAGATTCGTCTTGGTGTGGCCCCGTCTGCTCTCACGTTTTACTGGTTTTAATTTATTTTATGAGTTTGATGTTGGGTTTTATTGGCTGTTCAGGAAGGAGCAGCTCGATAGACAGGGCTCAGGGCCGGAGTATGAGTATTTACACAGGATTATGGTGTCCATGGTATTAAGATTTTACACTCCAGTGGTGGAAGAAGTACTCAGATCTTGTGCCTAAGTAAAAGTAGCAGTAGCACATTGCAGAAATACTCTGTTATAAGTAAAAGTTCTGTATGTTAAATTTTACTAAAGTAAAAGTATAAAAGTATTAGCATTAAAATGTACGTGAAGTACCAAAATTAAAAGTACTCATTTTTCAAAATGGCCAGTTTCATAATAATAAATATTTTGTTATTAGTTTATTGATACATTAATGTGTTCATTTGAAGGTTGCGGCTGGTAAAGGTGGAGCTTGTTGTAATTTATTTATATATATGATGTAAATTTCCCCCTGGGGATCAATGAAGTCTTATTGATATAATAATATAATTTATTTGTTCATTATATTTTGTCTAATTGATCAGGATATGAGAGTAACTAAAGTTATCAAATAAATGGAGTGGAATAAAAAGTAAAATACTTGCCTCTAAAATGTAGTGGAGTAGAAGGAGAAAAAAAATATTTTAAAAATTATTGAAAATTATTCTTAAATACAGTACATGAGTAAATAATGCTTAGGCTGCTGTCAGCCCTGTGGTGTCTCCTTTGGTCTGAATCAGGGACTCATGTTGTTCCAAAGTTGTATAATTGCCTAGAGTTGGTTGGTGTTCTCACGGCAGCATGTACAAGTGGACCAGATCAAATGCCTTGTGTGAGAAAGCTGCTCTTGATTGGTCAGAAAAATCCAGGAAGTAAAGCAAACGTTGAAGAAGAGTACACTGTCAAGATAAATGTGACACTTTCTAATGTCACAATGGAGGGACAACTACGCAGGTTGATTTTAGCGCTGCTCATCGTGGACTATATTGCTGTCATTGTTCATTTGAGTCAAATCATACAGTTTGAAAACGAGGCGCGGCTCCAACTAGAAAACAATGTTTTGATGCATTGGATGTGCTGAATGTGCATATTAAGGCAGTACAGGAGGAGGCGCACATTAATAATCCTCCAGGACTGTAACATGCTCATGTTTAACCCAAACAATGTGTCATGTGACTGCAGTTGCTTCAGATCCAGGTCGGTACACGTTCTCACCACAAACCAACCGCACCAGAGTTCCTTTGGAACCAGACTGAGACCACCTCTTCAAGAAGGTCTCAGTCTGGTTGTTTTGGTGTGTTCACACCTGCACAGATGAACCACACTGAGGGGGCAAACAAACTTGAGTTTGACTGAACCGAACCAAACACAGGTGTGAAAGCACCCTTAGTTGCGTTCGGCCACAGATTAGCAGACATTAGGGCTGTACCAGACTCAGAATTTGTCAGTCAAATCAGATTCAGCGTTTAATAAAGTTTGAAAGTTTGAACAGGCTCAGCTGAATGTTCAGTGTGACAGCGTCATTCATGTAATATTGCAAACAAGCTAACGGCACTAATGACAGATCAGAAATGTGCAAGAACATTTTTTGCCGACACTAGACATCAAACAAAAGCCAGGGACTGTGTTGCATTACGTACCTGTGAGCTGTAAATTCAACACTTCCAAACAGAAGAGAAAAGATAATGTTATCTCAGAGTCTCTCCTCCTCAGGCCGCTGCATCACATCCGCAGCTGACTGTACTAAATAAATAAAATTGGGAACCAATATGGAGACCAAAACGTCCTCTTTTTTTTTTTGCACACTGACTAGCAAAAAAAAATCTGCTCAGTCTGCTGAGGGGCTGACGATTCGAATCTCCGACTTTCAAGAGGCAGCCCTAGGAGACAAACAATAGTAAAGTGTTATTGGTTGTTCATGTTTTGAACTTTCAACTCAGCAACCAGGAAAAAGTATTTGCACTGTACATTTCTACAAACTCTAGATATGCGACATTTGCATGTTATTACATAGCAGACTTCATTTACGTTAAAACTACAGATTGTATAAATAATGGACATAGCTGCTGTGGCATCAACAATTAGTTTGTGAACCCATGTTTTGAAGTCTGGTGGATCTGACTGTAAACATGTTTATTTCTGCTGTAAAGTTGGACAATGTAACATGGCGGTCTATAGAGCATGACTCAGTTTTGGAGCCAGCCTCAAGTGGTCACTAAAGGAACTGCAGTTTTTGGCACTTTTGTGTTCATTTTTCAGTCCTGGAGGGTGCTGCTTGGTAGTTTTAACAGGGCCATGGTTAACCTGTGGTTAGGTTTCAACACAAAAAAAACACTTGGTTGTGGTTAAGAAAACATTATATGAAAATACCTGTTTTGGAGGGCACAATCCTGGCTGGAAACTCAGTGATTTCTTGATAAAAAAAAAAAGGAAACATAGCAACGGGTCTCTACAAAATACTCATGTTTGGAGCCTAAAGAGCCACTAGAGACACACATGACTCACGTAATGACAACTGTTATTGTTGTTTGTTGGTCTTGAACAGTGGTCTGTGGCTTGGTAAGTGTCTCACTTAGGTGGCACACCATCCACCATCCCCTCCATCTCCTGATTTCAACATCAGCTCATATACGTCACTTTAGAAACATAATATGATATGTATAAAATTTAAAAATATAAAGTACTGGTGGTTTGCAGAAATGCACAATGTAAACATTTATCTTCTGGTGGCTGAACAGAAAATATTCTTGTTTGAAGAACTACAGGCTGTAGTTGCAGGCATTACAAAGTATAAAGTGAAAGGAGTTGCTTTTAGGTTAATTTGGCTGCACAGAGCGATGTCCAGGGTGATGTTAAACTGCACCAAACCTCTGCGTCTTTGTCTCAACACTGCATATTAATAGAAATATTGAATATTACAATGAAATATTAATATTAATCCCCAGTTAATAATAAATCCCAGCCAGCCTGTCACTGCACGACAGCACTCTCCTTTATTACTCTGCCCCCAAACCAAACCTGTGGCAGCTGGACAGACCCCACTATTGACAGACCGAACCTCTCAGCTGGGTGTCAACAGTATCAACACGTCGAGTCCCCAGCAGGCTGTTTTTCAAAATGAAGCCAACATGGCTGCCCCTGCAGAGGCTCCTGGTACGCAGCAGAACCAATTAAAAAACTCAATTCAGCAGCTCAAAGTCCTGCTGAGAGACTGATGGCGTGGTCGAGCTGATAAGCGGCTCAGCGTTCAGATGCTCGGTATTACAACACGCCCCCCCCTCCCTGTCCTGCTGAGGGAACATCACTCCGACCTGGGCTATCTCCAGCACCAGTGGCAACAACAGGCAATTTGTGGAGGGTTATATAGGGTAATTAACAAATGCGCTGTGTGGTGTTGGCTGACACGTTTCATATCATGTTTGTGTTTCCCTCAGGGCGTCTGCCACCGAGACGCCGGCGTGTAGAGACAAGCTGCAGGTGGAAATGAAGACAGAGTGTAGAATCACTCAAACATTCACTTTGCATCTGCTGTTTCACTTTACACACTTAATTCTCTTATCCTCTTAACATGTCATGTTTATTCTACAGAGAACCATATGAAGCTGTACATAGGTGGAAAGCCTTTAATAACACAACTTTAAAAAGACTACATGAGGTGTAGTCAGTTCAAATTTAAAGACATGTAGTCACAAAATGGTCTGCCATAGTGCCCGCATCACTGCAGACGCCGATTCATCTCACACTGCATTCTACCCTCACTTGTGAACCAGACTCCCTCGCTAACAAGTGCCTTTTTCAGGAAAAAAGTGCAAGCAGATCTTTAAGCAGCCCCTTTCCTTTTTATTTGTTCCACTTCCTTTCCCAGAGTGAAAAATGTGGCTGCTCTGTCAGTAGTTTGAATCATGGCTTGAAAGGAGATGGTGCCATTCTCAGGCACATGTGTAGTGACTCATTTATGAGCCTGGACTAGTACTTGGTTTTAATCATGTTCACAGTGGAGAGCGATGACTCACAGCTGCTGGTCAAGGTGCAGTAGAGTCTGTATCCAGAAATTAGTCAGTTGTTTCATGCTGTCATCTCTCTCTCATGACTCTCTGTTGCTCTCTGCAGCGCACTGCTACTCATGGAAAACAATCATTCTGAAAGTCTTCCTGATTGAACACTGAGCTTCTTTTAATGCATCAGAAATTGGTCTCAAGTCCGGGGAGAACCGTCACTTGGTTCAGGTCTGGACTGTGGTCCGCTGTTAGACGATGTCCGTACTAGAAGATATCAGCTAGCTAATGATAGACATTCTTACAACTTTCTTTTATAAGAAAACTTTTATGATTATTTATTATGTTGTTGTGTTTTATCTTCCCACTCTTGCCATTTTACTGTTCTTTACTTTATTCATTTCCCTAGTGTTTTATAAGCTATGTGTTTGTCTTGTTATCATTATTATAAGGCGCTGGGAACAAACATGAAGGTCGCTGTCGTGAAGACTTGTTATATCCTACGCAGTGTAAGGTTGAATCCCTGGAAGTGGGATTTATTCATTTTCTTGGCTATCAGCTGAACAGTGACATCCAATCATATTTCAGCAGGTGTGCTGTGTGGGAAACTTTCCTTTAGCATCGTCTGTTGGTGAGGCTTTAAGAAAAGTTGTTTGTTACGTCCAACACTTTCAGTAAACACTACAGTCTCCACAGGCTGCTGGCACAGCTTTCATTCTTGTTCTTTGAAAGTGGCTTTAATCAATATTTCGTATTATAACGGTGGTGTCTCTGGTAGAGATGAACCTTCAGAGAATGATCAGCTGAATCTGAAGCGCAGGGCTTTACGGAGCTTTATAGTGAGTTTCAGTTCATTGTTTATCTGTTCGGCCACAACTTAACTGTTCTGGTTCACTCTCAGTGCTCTCATTGATTTCAGAGAAGATGCTGTAAGAAGCCGCAGCACACTACCTGCTCAGCAGCAAACAGCAGCACGGGCACAGGTAGAGGCTATGTGGTGAATATAGTGTGAATATAGTGCAGCATTCAGCAGCTAAAGAGACAGATATGTCCCTCAGGAGATGGTGGAGACCAAAAACAGAGCTAAAAGAGAGACGGTATTGGACTGACATTCATCTGGAGGACTCTTAATGAACCATCATGTTGCTCTGCAGCTGCAGGATGTGGAAATAAAAAACTGTTTGATAGCAAGTTCAACATATCAGCTTAAAAGGTGATGATATGTTAATGTTGTGTTCACAGCGTGTTTCCAGTTACTGCAGGTTTAAGGTGGGGGTAGATTGGATTGTGATGCTCTGTGCTCTATAGTTAATTAGAGGAAGGAGAGATGTGAAGTATTTCTTCAGGGTTTTTAAGCTTCAGGCAGACACTGACGGTGCTGATCTGATGGAGGAGATGCCCTCCAACCCGTAAAAAAAAAAAACAGACTCTGATGGAACAGAAGGCACTCAGAGCGATGAGCTTCCACTAAGATGGGAGAGAGTCTGCAGCTCAGGAGGTTGAGAACAGGCTCACAGTCTGCCGGGGTCGCAGATTTTAACAGTAAGAAAGTATGAGCAGAAGACTTCATCAGACAGTTTCACCAGAGACACCTCCTGATGTCTCAGTGTTTTTACTGTATAAACTTTATGGACTGTGAACCACACGACTCAAACTTAAAGGAATACTCTGGAAAAAAAAGTGTCAAACAGTCAGCGACTCTTGTGTGAAGTTTTAAAGGAGCAGTCCAGTATTTTGCACTTTGAGCTCCATTCCTGGTTGTTTATGATGAAATAGAGTGGTTAAGACCAAAATCTTGACGATTGCTCCTTCTCTGACAGTTTGAGAGAATTTGTCTTTCCCCTGCCTGGCTTAACAATGCTGTCTATGGCCATGTGTAAATCTGTCCTAAAACCACCTTAAACGTTGGTTTTGCCATGAAACTCACCCAGTGGTCAGTGGTGTTCCTTGATGTTCCCACATAAAAATCGTAGCAAACTGTGGTGGACACTTGGTGGCGGTAATTAGACACAGGTTGTATATGTAGAGGGCATAGGTGACAGGAAGAGGTGAGCACAGGTGGGGGGAGAGCACACAGTTCTCACCAGACCAGCAAACAAACCAAGCAGACAGATGACTAGGACAGAGATATACAACTCGTTAGAGGAAAACCCCGGTATGTTCATCCTTTGTTTTCTTCACATAAACCATCAGCTAAACTGTAGACAGACTGGAAATTCTGTTTCTGGGTCTGCGTCGGTTCACTTCTGCTCCACCTGTGCAGTTATGGCAATAACTGGACACTGAGACTTTGAAAAATTGTCATTACAGGTAGTATTACTATTTAGTACCAGTACTACTACTGAAGTCTACTGTAGAACTACTGTGGGTACTGAGGTGTATGGTAGACTACGACTATTTTCTTTACTGCTGTTATTACTAGCAAGGCTTATAGTAATATTACCACTGAATATACTTTTACTACAACTGAGAACTACTCTGTAGTATTAATACTTAAAACACTACTACCTTCACTTCTACCACTACTGAGGCCTGCAGTAGTATTACTAGTGGGAATTCTACTACTACTACTACTGAGGCCTACACTGGTATTACTGCTGATAATACTACACTTACTACTGATGAGGCCCATGGTAATATTACTGCTGAATACTACTTTTACTACTGAGGCCTAGATTAGTATAACCACTGAAAATACTACTACCACTACTCTCAATACTGCCTCTATTACCACTAACCCTACACTACTATTAATAGTGGAACTACTACTAAAATACTTCTACCCTCACACTGAGGTCTGCAGTTGTGTTACCACTAAAAATACTACTACCACTACTCTCAGTACTGCCTCTATAACTACTGAGGCATGGTAGTATCAGCACTGAAAATACTTCTCTTTCACTCCTGTCAGTAGTACCTGTCAGTAGTACAGCGCTCCTCTACATGATTCAGCTGATATTAAATTATTGATTATGATTATTTCTTTTCTTTAATCCTTCTTTCTGTTCGTCTTTGGTCTGGTCTTGTAGCTCCACTCTCTTCAGCTTCTTCTCCAAAATGTTTTGATCTCGGTGTTTTGATCCGACTCTCCGCAGTAAAGAGATGATCAATGGTTTCATCATACAGTCTTTTTAAAGGAAGGTGAAGGATCTGCATCATCCTGCCCTTCGTGGACTGCAGAGACGTTTTAATTTCATAAGCTGATGTAATGTGTACGAGACACGTCAGACAGAAAGTCTAGACTCTGTGCAAGAGAGAAAAAGTTTCTCTCAGAAAGTTGTGCTGAAATGTTTGTGGATTAAATCCTGAATTATACT
Source organism: Cephalopholis sonnerati (assembly GCA_019142605.1). Lineage (NCBI taxonomy): Eukaryota > Metazoa > Chordata > Actinopteri > Perciformes > Serranidae > Cephalopholis > Cephalopholis sonnerati. Next base: position 44,087,551 of record JAGQAX010000005.1, on the reverse strand, counting down.
GTATCATAGAGGAAAATGCATGTTCTGTTTGTTGTCACTTTTCCAACATGGCTACGTCTCCTTCATGTCTGGGGTCTGAACCTCAAAGACAGAGATTAGTCGGTTTTCTAGCTGTGGTATGATAACCACTGCAGATTACCATGGTAACCAGGTAGATCACCATGGAAACCTATACTGCACAGCTAACCTGCTACCAGTGATGGAGAGTAACTGAGTGTATTTACTCAAGTGCTGTACTTACAAGTACAGTTCTGAAGTACTGAACTTGAGTATTTCCATTTCATACTACTTTACACTTGTACTCTACATCTCAGAGTGAAATATTGTACTTTTTACTGCACTACATTGATTTAACTGACAACTTTAGGTACTTAAGGCAGATTCTGATCGTTAATACAAAATGGAATCAGTTAATAGATTATAATCTGTGTTATACAAATTAAGATACAATACCTGAAAGTATTTAAAGTAATTCATATTAGCTCCACCTTTACCAGTTGCTGATATAATATATATATATATATATATATTTTGAAATGGGTCGTAATGTGTAATCAGTACTTTTACTTTTGGTTCTTTAATTGTATTTTGATGCTAATACTTCTGTACTGTTACTTATAACAGAGTTTTTCTACACTGTAATGTTACTACTTATACTTTTTATAAAAATATACTGAAGTACTTTTTTGTCAGTGCTGATAACCAGCTCCAGTAAGAGACTGTTCTTTTAATATAATTATCTGGCTGGTTTGTGACTTCATTTATTTATTTATTTATTTATTTATTTATACCCTCCCAGAAGATTTTTCCTCGATGCATGACCCTCGCTCTACCATAAATTAGTTATTAGATTTTTAAAACTCACCCTTTGATATTTGAAAGTTAAACGTTGCAGATGAAATCCTGGAGTTGAAAAAAAAAGCCCCTCAGATTTAAACTCTTGTCGTGCACGTTGGTTAGTTTGTGCAAATGGTTTATTTTTGGCCAAATTTTAAATGAGATGCAGAATACAGTGATTTTGATAAAACATTACTATTTTAGGCTCAGATGTTTTTTCCTGAAAGAGGTGTTCATTGAACATGATGTGTCCAAAGACGGTCGGAAATCTGAAAATCCAGCAATAATTTGTGTTTTGACACTTTCTGGCTATGATAAATGGTGTCATTTTGGCAATCTTTAAAAGGCATGTTTTCTTTAAAAATCTATGGTAAAATAAATAAAAAATACAATATTTAGATTTGTATGCTTCTCCCCTGAGCCAAAATAAACGAAAAAAACATGTTCCTTCACAGTGCTTAAAAAATTGTTTAACAGGCCCTCCTGTTTTTTTTTGTTTTTTTTTATCACACACTCCCTCCTCACAAGTAACAAACAGTCCCTAAGCAGGATCATCAGTGAAGACAGCCAACCCACACAGAGCCAGAAAATAAGTTGAACATACTTTGTGCTCATGTTACAGATAATATAAGTTTCATGTTTGTTTGTTTGTTTGTTTAGGGCTTTTTCATGCTCAAAAGTATGTGGACACCTTCTAATTAATGGGCTCAGCTGCTTGAATGACACCCGCTGCTAACAGGTGCATCACATCAGTCTGTACTCAGTAGAGTTGGATGTACTGAGGAGGAAAGAAAGGGCTTAAATTTATTGAATATAATATGATACGTATGTTTTCATTAGTGTATAATCAATGAAAATATGAGTTGTAGTGTTTGTGACCTTAGAATAAGCCTCCTACATCAACAAAGATAGCAGGTCCTTGTTAATGGAGATCGCCAGGTTGGACAAACCAAACACTGGCTTTAGGTAGAGACGTTTGTGTTTTCGGGTCAGCCACCTTAGTTAAAAGAACATCTGCGATAAGCAGCGCCAGAAAACACTGCTTTGTAACTTAAACTGCTTTTTTGTGGTGTTTTTATGTTCAAATCACCGGGTCAGTTTGTTCTGGAGAGGAAGAGACGTCTGCAAATAATTCGGCTAGCGTTTAAAACTTCCTGAACGTCTGGATCTTAAGTTACAAGAGAGAAAAGCTGAGCACACATTAGCATGCGCTGGGCTAGCGGGACTAGCGGCCCATCTGTGACATACCAAACAGCGTCGAAGAAACACTGACTTGTAACGTTAACGTGGTTTATTTAGTGTTGTAGCGATTTCAATCGACTGATTCGTGTGTTTTGGGAAGAAGAGACCTCTGTAGAAAATTCGGCTCCCACTAAAAACCTCTTGAACCATTAATACTGTCGGAATTCTAACCAAGAGAAGTTTTAGCCCTTTGAAATCCTCACTGCTAGATAGCAATAAATCTCCCTAAAACTTACACACTACTCCTTTCTATGAGTCCATCATCCTTCTGTCAGTGTGACAGTGACAATATCTAGACACAACAACAGGTCAGCTGTAAAGCAGTACACCACAGCAGGCCTGCAGTACATAAAGACATTGACATACTTTTGACCATATGACACCTAGAGATGAATTCTGTGTATGAAACTTTAAAGCTGCTTTCAAAACTGTTTTCAATACAGCACAAACTCTGAAACACACAAGCTACACAGCAAGCTTCTGTATATTTTCAGCCTTTGAGACATTTAATTTAAGCTTAAAGATAAAGTTTACTTTATGAAACCACTTTGAGGCACAGTAAGCCGAGAACTGGGTCGTTTTTCACTGCTGCAAACAGTCTGTGTGAAATACATCGCAAATGTATTCAAAGTAAACCCTTCCACCAATGTGCATCTGCACTGCTTTAGAGAATACTTTCTGTCTAAATGTCTTCAGTTTATTTCATTCACTTCAAACACTCGCAGGCCTTTACTTTGAACCTCGCTGCCCAGCGTCAGGCTGAATCCTAAAAAGCTGCTGCGTGAGTCAAGAATCCCAGACTGAGAGGAGACAGAGCAAACTGAGTTTTATATGGACCATTTCACATCTGAAACAACTGAGTCCAGAGCAAAGACAACACGACTGAACCTCTAATCTCTCTGAGTAACACAGATCAAGGAGTCTCCACTTTATCAGGGCCTTTCTACCTCTGAAGTTGGCTACCTGGAGTCTGATAAAAACCCTGCAGAGATCTGGACTCACTGGTCAGTAAAGTTCCACTCAGCATCATAAGTAGGTGAGCATGGGAAAACTCAAACCTGAAGTCTTCCACGACCTGAAACAGTGACACCATCATACAGGGGTGTGAAGGGGAGATACAGCAGGTAAACAGGTTAAATATTTTAACTAATAAATATCATGAAACTTCCCCAAATGATTGCCCACAGTAAGACAGTTTTTTGGATTACAAGTTTTAGAGTCATACGTTTTTACACTCCATAAATCAGAAAATACAGTCGGTAACCATTAAAAAATCAATTTTGGGCATGTTCTTAGGAATAAAAGGTCCTATAAATTAGGCTATGAATGATGTATGAATAAACCCCTCTGTAAAAACCTTCAGAATGTAGACAGGAATAAAACTGGAAATGCTGGCTGAAGTTATTGTTATTATTATTATTATTATTTGCTCATAATATTATTATTTTTTATTATTTTTATTTTGAGAAAACAGCCTTTAAAGGTAAGAGTAATAATTTTTTAGAGAAAGAAAGACACTAGATATCACCATGAAACTGTCCCAGTTGATTATATTAAACTTTTTTTTTTTATTACAAATTTTCTGACATTTTATGTTAAGATTATTTAATTAAATTTTCACCTTATAAAAACTTTCCAACTTTATTAACTAACTTTTCTACAAGTAAAGATCCTGCATTGAAAATGTTACTCCAGTAAAAAATATATTCAGGAAAATGTTAATGTATTAAAAGTATAACATAAAGTCTTAACATTTAAGAACCTGCTACCTTAGATAACCATAATCAATGCTATGGTTCAGTTTTCTGCCTGTAAAATGTGTTAAATGATGATAAATCTTTGATACAAGGAACATTATTGTTTCAAGCATTTCGTCATCGGGAGCCTCTGAAGACTTCATTCACTGTTTCATTAATCATGCTGTTAGTCAGAATAAAAGCCTCGACTTTCTTTGCAGTTTATGGCCATGTGAGAGCCACACATGAACAAGATAAAGATTTCTTTCCCGCCTGAAGCGTCTGTAATGATGACAGTAATTAGAAATTATAATGTTGAGTTGCCTGTAGCGATGGTAATCTGAAAGAGGCCTCCGTGTGACAGACACTGAAAAATCTGCATGCAGATAATATCATGATTTCAGGAGCATGTTTTTACAGAGAATGTGATGAGCTGAAGACAACAGTGAAGTGTGACTGCCCCCTGCTGGCTGGAGGACATGCATTCAACTTCATAATGACGTGGGAAAGAAAGTGACATGAAACTTTAGTTGAATTTATGAAGAGGAAACAGGGAAATCACACAACTACAAACATGTCAAAGATGACTCATTGAAGGCAGAAATGTGTTTTTATTGTTTTTTATGTGAAGAGCATAAAGCTGCAGGAGTTACTAGGCATCACAACAAACACCCTCATTATCTTCAGCATCACCAGTACGATCACTTTGAGAGGAACATGTGGAAGAAAAATGCAGAAATTTAAAAAATATGTTAAATACTGGAGTCAGTTTACACGCACATTTGTCTGACGGGCTGTGCCTTCAGTTGATCTTTTCGACTCTCTGCAGGCTTTGCTGTGCTGACGACATGTCCTTGTGCAAGGCATCAAACTCCCACCAACTCAGTAAGTGAATGTCACTCTTATTTAAAGCTACTAGCTAAAAGTAGTTACTGTCCACCACTGGAATTACATGATTAAAATGACAAATATATGAAGATGATTTTGATATTATGACATCTAACTATCATCATAGGAGATGTTAAGTTATGACCTACAAAACTTCTAACAAGCTGCTTCACAAAGATCTACATAAAGTCTGTATATACAGTAGGTTTAATAGTTTGTGTCTTAATGAGTTTTTCCTCCTCCTCAGCCTCACAGGGAGACGTGCTGAGTATATAGGACATATTTCCAGGGACGCAGTTAAGGTAAGCCCTCTTTCAGCCTGATATAAATCTTCATGTTATAAGCTGACAGAGCAGGATGTGTCCAGGGGTGGGCTGTTGGCGATGTGAGCTCCGGGTCAGACAGTAGAGGAGAGTTTCAAACCTCCACTGTGGGTCCAGTAATGGGGTCACCACTCAGAGTGTCATCAGTGCTGCAGCTAATTAGCTGCTGGTACCGAGACTGAGTTCACACTGCAGGAGTTTATTCTGGAAAACTAGTCTGGGTGTCATAAAAATGTCATTAAAAAAAAACCCTAGTTGAGTACATAAAAACAAGTACATAAAAAAAGTATTTAAAAGTCATAGTATAGTTTGTCATAAAATTTTCATTAAAAAAAAAGTATGGTATAGTATGCAAAAAAAAAAAAAAAAGTTGGTAAGGTAAGCCATGAAATTGCCATAAAAAAAAAAATCTGGGAATAGTATATATAAAAAATGTTGGTAAAACAAAAAGTCACAGTAATGTCAAGTTTAAAAAAAAAAGGAAAAGAAAATCCTCTATTGAATGCCAAAAAAAATGTGTTAAAAACAACAGCCATCGCATAATATGCCATGAAAAAGCCATAAAAAGTCATAGTACAGCATGTTTTTTATGTCATGATAACATATGTAATTAAAAATGTCATGAAAAAGATAAAATATGTCAAAAAGAATTTTAAAAAGTCACAGTTAAGTTTTCGTGACAGTGCCGTACAAAATTATAGTGCAGGATAGTATAGTAGAAGATAGTAGAAATATAGTATGGCATGAAATTTTAAATAAACAAAATACTTAGTACTAAATACTATTTAGTATGTCTTAAAATTTTCTTTTTTTAAAATTTTATAATGTATTACACTACAACTTTTATTACGACATGCTGTACATGATAGTATATAATGACTTATTTTTATATTTTTACGACATACTATACTATGACTTTTTTTTTACTTTTTTACATCATACTTTATAATGACAAAATGCACAAAAAGTCATAGTATAGTATGTCGTAAAAAAAGTCATAGTATAGTATGTCGTCAAAATGCAAAAAAAGTCATAGTATAGTATGTCGTAAAAAAGTCATAGTATAATATGTCATCAAAATGCAAAAAAAAAGTCATAGTATAAGATGTCGTCAAATGCAAAAAAAGTCATAGTATAGTATGTCGTAAAAAAAAGTCATAGTATAGTATGTCGTCAAAATGCAAAAAAGTCATTGTATAGTATGTCGTAAAAAAGTCATAATATAGTATGTCGTCAAAATGCAATAAAAGTCACAGTATAGTATGTCGTCACAATGCAAAAACAAGTTATAGTATAGTATATCATAAAAAGAAGTCATAGTATAGTATATGGTGAAAATGCAAAAAAATCATAGTATAGTATGTCGCAAAAAAGTCATAGTATAGTATGTCGTCAAAATGCAAAAAAAGGACATAGTATAGTATGTCGTCAAAATGCAATAAAAGTCACAGTATAGTATGTCGTAAAAAAGTCATAGTATCGTATGTTTAAAAATGCCAAAAAAAAGTCATAGTACAGTATGTTGTAAAAAAAAGTCATAGTATAGTATGTCGTCAAAATGCAAAAAAAAAGTCATAGTGTAGTATCTCATCAAAATGCAAAAAAAGTCATAGTATAGGATGTCGTCAAAATGCAAAAAAAGTCATTGTATAGCATGTCGTAAAAAAAGTCATAGTATAGTATGTCGTCAAAATGCAAAAAAAGTCATTGTATGTCGTAAAAAAAGTCATAGCATAGGATGTCGTCAAAATGCAATAAAAGTCATAGTATAGTATGTCGCAAAAAAGTCATAGTATAGTATGTCGACAAAATGCAAAAAGGTCATAGTATAGTATGTCGTCATAATGCAAAAAAAGTCATAGAATAGTATGTCGTAAAAAAGTCATAGTATAGTATGTCGTAAAAAAAAGTCATAGTATAGTATGTAGTGAAAATGCAAAAAAAGTCATATTATAGTATGTTGCAAAAAAGTCATAGTATAGTATGTCGACAAAATGCAAAAAAGTCATAGTATAGTATGTCGTCAAAATGCAAAAAAAGTCATAGTATAGTGTGTCGTCACAATGCAAAAAAAAGTCATAGTATAATATGTCGTGAAAAGAAGTCATAGTATAGTATGTCGTCACAATGCAAAAAAAAGTCATAGTATAGTATGTCGTAAAAAAAAGTCATACTATAGTATGTGGTGAAAATGCAAAAAAAGTCATAGTATAGTATGTCGCAAAAAAGTCATAGTATAGTATGTCGTCAAAATGCAAAAAAGTCATTGTATAGTATGTCATTAAAAAGTCATAGTATAGTATGTCGTCAAAATGCAAAAAAGTCATTGTGTAGTATGTCGTAAGAAAGTCATAGTATAGTGTGTCGTCACAATGCAAAAAAAAGTCATAGTGTAGTATGTCATAAGAAAGTCATAGTATAGTGTGTCGTCACAATGCAAAAAAAAGTCATAGTATAGGATGTCGTCAAAATGCAATACAAGTCATAGTATAGTATGTCGCAAAAAAGTCATAGTATAGTATGTCGTGAAAAAGTCATAATATCGTATGTTGTCAAAATGCAAAAAAAAGTCATAGTGTAGTATGTCATAAGAAAGTCATAGTATAGTGTGTCGTCACAATGCAAAAAAAAGTCATAGTATAATATGTCGTTAAAAAACGTCATAGTATAGTATGTCGTCAAAATGCAAAAAGTCATTGTATAGTATGTCATTAATAAGTCATAGTATAGTATGTCGTCAAAATGCAAAACAAAGTCATAGTATAGGATGTCGTCAAAATGCAATACAAGTCATAGTATAGTATGTCGCAAAAAAGTCATAGTATAGTATGTCGTAAAAAAGTCATAGTATAGTATATCGTCAAAATGCAAAAAACGTTATAGTACAGTATGTGGTCAAAATGGAAAAAAAGTCATAGTATAGTATGTGGTCAAAATGCAAAAGAAAAGTCATAGTATAGTATTTCATCAAAATGCAAAAAAAAGTCATAGTATAGTATGTTGTGAAAATGCAAAAAAAGTCATAGTATAGTATATCGTAAAAAAAATCATAGTATAGTATGTCGTAAAAAAGTCAGTATAGTATGACATAAAAAAATCATAGTATGTCATAAAAAAGTCATAGTATAGTATGTCGTCAAAATTCAAAAAAAGTCATAGTGTAGTATGTCGTAAGAAAGTCATAGTATAGTGTGTCGTCACAATGCAAAAAAAAGTCATAGTATAATATGTCGTTAAAAAAAGTCATAGTATAGTATGTCGTCAAAATGCAAAAAAGTCATTGTATAGTATGTCATTAAAAAGTCATAGTATAGTATGTCGTCAAAATGCAAAAAAGTCATAGTATGTCGTAAAAAAAGTCATAGTATAGGATGTCGTCAAAATGCAATACAAGTCATAGTATAGTATGTCGCAAAAAAGTCATAGTATAGTATGTCGTAAAAAAGTCATAGTAGAGTATGTCGTCATAATGCAAAAAACGTTACAGTACAGTACGTGGTCAAAATGGAAAAAAAGTCATAGTATAGTATGTCGTAAAAAAGTCATAGTATAGTATGTGGTCAAAATGCAAAAAAAAAGTCATAGTATAGTATTTCATCAAAATGCAAAAAAAGTCATAGTATAGTATGTTGTGAAAATGCAAAAAAAGTCATTGTATAGTATGTCGTAAGAAAGTCATAGTATTGTATGTCGTCAAAATACCAAAAAAAGTCATAGTATAGTATGTCATCAAAATGCAAAAAAAGTCACAGTATAGTATGTCGTCAAAATGCAAAAAAAGTCATAGTATAATATATCGTACAAAAAATCATAGTATAGTATGTCGTAAAAAAGTCAGTATAGTGTGACATAAAAAAGTCATAGTATGTCATAAAAAAGTCATAGTATCGTATGTGGTCAAAATGCCAAAAAGGTCATAGTATAGTATGTCGTAAAAAAGTCATAGTATAGTATGTTGTAAAAAAGTCATAGTATAGTATGTAAAAAAAAATGCAAAAAAAGTCATTGTATAGTATGTCGTAAAAAAGTCATAGTATAGTATGTCGTAAAAAAGTCATAGTATAGTATGTTGTCAAAATGCAAAAAAAAAGTCAATTCAATTCAATTCAATTTTTATTCAATTTTTATTTATAAAGCCCAATATCACAAATCACAATTTTCCTCAGAGGGCTTTACAACATACATCATCCCTCTGTCCTCAGGACCCTCACAGCGGATAAGGGAAAACTCCCCCCAAAAAAACCCTTTAACGGGGAGAAAAAAATGGTAGAAACCTCAGGAAAAGCAACTGAAGGAGGGATCCCTCTTCCAGGACGGACAGACGAGCAATAGATGTTGTACAGAACAGATCAATATAATGAATTAACAGTAATCCATATGACACAATGAGACATAAGGAGAAACAGATATTATATTAATAATATGATTATATATGTATGTGACAATAATGATATGTGTATAATAGTCCAGGTATGACTAATAGTAACAGCAGCAGTGGGAGGCATCAGGCAGGACCACGGCAGCAGCACAACCACGACACACCATCCAGGCACAGCTGCGGTACGAGTTAACCTGCGAGACAGTGGAGCACAAAGGCTCCGGAGAACAAGCCGAGTTAGTGACATGCTGTAGGCCCGGCTTAGAGAGATGCATTAACAGGACATGAATGCTAGCAAAGGAGAGAGAGAGTGAGAAGGAGAGAAGGGGCTCGGTGTATTATAGGAGGTCCCCTGGCAGACTAGGCCTATGTCAGCCTAACTAGGGGCTGGTCCAAGACAAGCCTGAGCCAGCCCTAACTATAAGCTTTATCAAAAAGGAAAGTCTTAAGCCTAGTCTTAAAAGTGGAGACGGTGTCTGCCTCCCGGACCGAAACAGGAAGCTGATTCCACAAACGAGGAGCCTGATAGCTGAAGGCTCTGGCTCCTGTTCTACTATAGGAGACTTTAGGGACCACGAGTAACCCTGCATTCTCAGAGCGCAGTGTTCTGGTGGGATAATAGGGCACTATGAGCTCTCTGAGATATGATGGAGCCTGATTATGTAGAGCTTTGTAGGTTAGAAGAAGGATTTTAAATTCAATTCTGGATTTTACAGTCATTGTATAGTATGTCATAAAAAAGTCATAGTATAGTATGTCGTCAAAATGCAATAAAAGTCATAGTATAGGATGTCGTCAAAATGCAAAAAAAAAGTCATTGTATAGTATGTCATCAAAATGCAAAAAAAGTCATAGTATAGTATGTCGTCAAAATGCAAAAAAGTCATAGTATAGTATGTTGTACAACAAAAGTCACAGTATAGTATCTCGTCAAAATGTAAAAAAAGTCATAGTATAGTATGTCGTCAAAATATAAAAAAGTCATAGTATAGTATGTCGTCAAAATGCAAAAAAGTCATAGTATAGTATGTTGTACAAAAGTCATAGTATAGTATCTCGTCAAAATGTAAAAAAAGTCATAGTATAGTATGTCGTCAAAATATAAAAAAGTCATAGTATAGTATGTCGTCAAAATGCAAAAAAAAAGTCATTGTATAGTATGTCGTCAAAATGCAAAAAAAGTCATAGTATACTATGTCATAAAAAAGTCATAGTATAGTATGTTGTCAAAATGTAACAAAAAGTCATAGTATAGTATGTTGTCAATATGCAAAAAAAAAGTCATACTATAGTATGTCATAAAAAAGTCATAGTATAGTATGTCATCAAAATGCAAAAAAAGTCATTGTATAGTATGTCATTGAAAAGTCATAGTATAGTATGTCGTCAAAATGCAAAAAAAAAGTCATAGTATAGTATGTCATAAAATATAAAAAAAGTCAGTATAGTATGTCGTAAAATATAAAAAAAGTCATAGTATAGTATGTCGTAAAATATAAAAAAAGTCATTGTATAGTATGTCATCAAAATGCAAAAAAAAAGTCGTAGTATAGTATGTCGTCAAAATGCAAAAAAGTCATAGTATAGTATGTTGTACAACAAAAGTCACAGTATAGTATGTCGTCAAAATGTAAAAAAACCTCATAGTAAAATATGTTGTACAGAAGTCATAGTACAGTATGTCGTCAAAATGCAAAAAAGTCATAGTATAGTATGTTGTACAAAAGTCATAGTATAGTATCTCGTCAAAATGTAAAAAAAAAGTCATAGTATAGTGTCGTCAAAATATAAAAAAGTCATAGTATAGTATGTCATCAAAATGCAAAAAAGTCATAGTATAGTATGTTGTACAAAAGTCATAGTATAGTATCTCGTCAAAATGTAAAAAAAGTCATAGTATAGTATGTCGTCAAAATGCAAAAAAAAAGTCATTGCATAGTATGTCGTCAAAATGCAAAAAAAGTCATAGTATAGTATGTCGTCAAAATGTAAGAAAAAGTCATAGTATAGTATGTCGTCAAAATGTAAAAAAAGGCATAATATAGTATGTCATAAAAAACTCATAGTATAGTATGTTGTCAAAATGTAACAAAAAGTCATAGTATAGTATGTCATGAAAAAGTCGTAGTATAGTATAGTATGTCATAAAAAAGTCGTAGTATAGTATGTCGTCAAAATGTAAAAAAAAAAGTCATAGTATAGTATGTTGTCAAAATGTAAAAAAAAGTCATACTATGGTATGTCATAAAAAAGTCGTAGTATAGTATGTCGTCAAAATGTTAAAAAAAAAAGTCATAGTATAGGATGTCGTCAAAATGCAAAAAAAAGTCATACTATGGTATGTCATAAAAAAGTCGTAGTATAGTATGTCGTCAAAATGTTAAAAAAAAAAGTCATAGTATAGGATGTCGTCAAAATGCAAAAAAAAAGTCATAGTATAGTATGTCATAAAAAAGTCATAGTGTAGTATGTCGTCAAAATGCAAAAAAAGTCATAGTATAGTACGTCGTAAAAAAGTCATAGTATAGTATGTGGTTAAAATGCAAAAAAAGTCATAGTATAGTATGTCACAAAAAAGTCATAGTATAGTATGTCGTAAAAAAAGTCATAGTATAGTATGTCGTCAAAATGCAAAAAAAGTCGTAGTATACTATGTTGTCAAAATGCAAAAAAAGTCACAGTATAGTATGTCGTAAAAAAAAGTCATAGTATAGTATGTCGTCAAAATGCAAAAAAAGGTGATAGTATAGTATATCGTAAAAAAAATCATAGTATAGTATGTCGTAAAAAAAAAAAATCATAGTATAGTATGTCGTAAAAAAGTCATAGTATAGTATGTCACAAAAAAGTCATAGTATAGTATGTCGTCAAAATGCAAAAAAAGTCGTAGTATACTATTTTCTCAAAATGCAAAAAACGTCACAGTATAGTATGTCGTAAAAAAAAGTCATAGTATAGTATGTCGTCAAAATGCAAAAAAAGGTGATAGTATAGTATGTTGTAAAAAAGTCATAGTATAGTATGTTGTCAAAATGCAAAAAAAGTCATAGTATAGTATATCGTAAAAAAAATCATAGTATAGTATGTCGTAAAAAAAAAAAATCATAGTATAGTATGTCGTAAAAAAGTCATAATATAGTATGTCATGAAAAAGTCATAGTATAGTATGTCGTCAAAATGTAAAAAAAAAGTCATAGTATAGTATGTCGTCAAAATGCAAAATAAGTCATAGTGTAGTATGTCGTCAAAATGCAAAATAAGTCATAGTATAGTATGTTATACAAAAGACATAGTATAGTATGTCATCAAAATGCAAAAAAAAGTCATAGTATAGTATGTCATCAAAATGCAAAAAAAAGTCATAGTATAGTATGTCGTAAAAAAGTCATAGTATAGTATGTCATCAAAATGCAAAAAAAGTCATTGTATAGTATGTCATTAAAAAGTCATAGTATACTATGTCATCAAAATGAAAAAAAAAGTCATAGTATACTATGTCGTCAAAATACAAAAAAGTCATAGTATAGTTTGTTGTACAACAAAAGTCACAGTATAGTATGTCGTCAAAATGTAAAAAAAAACTCATAGTATAATATGTTGTACAAAAGTCATAGTACAGTATGTCGTCAAAATGCAAAAAAGTCATAGTATAGTATATTGTACAAAAGTCATAGTATAGTATGTCGTCAAAATATAAAAAAGTCATAGTATAGTATGTCGTAAAAAAGTCATACTATAGTATGTCTTCAAAATGCCAAAAAAGTCATAGTATAGTATGTCGTGAAAATGCAAAAAAAGTCATAGTATAATATGTCGTCAAAATGCAAAAAAAGTCACAGTATAGTATGTCGTAAAAAAAAAAAGTCATAGTATAGTATGTCGTCAAAATGCAAAAAAAGGTGATAGTATAGTATGTTGTAAAAAAGTCATAGTATAGTATGTTGTTAAAATGCAAAAAAAAGTCATAGTATAGTATATCGTAAAAAAAATCATAGTATAGTATGTCGTAAAAAAAAAAATCACAGTATAGTATGTCATGAAAAAGTCATAGTATAGTATGTCGTCAAAATGTAAAAAAAAAAGTCATAGTATAGTATGTCATCAAAATGCAAAAAAAGTCATAGTATAGTATGTTATACAAAAGTCATAGTATAGTATGTCGTCAAAATGCAAAATAAGTCATAGTATAGGATGTCGTCAAAATGCAAAAAAAAAGTCATAGTATAGTATGTCATAAAAAAGTCATAGTATAGTATGTCGTCAAAATGCAAAAAAAGTCATAGTATAGTACGTCGTAAAAAAGTCATAGTATAGTATGTGGTTAAAATGCAAAAAAAGTCATAGTATAGTATGTCACAAAAAAGTCATAGTATAGTATGTCGTCAAAATGCAAAAAAAGTCGTAGTATACTATGTTGTCAAAATGCAAAAAAAGTCACAGTATAGTATGTCGTAAAAAAAAGTCATAGTATAGTATGTCGTCAAAATGCAAAAAAAGGTGATAGTATAGTATGTTGTAAAAAAGTGATAGTATAGTATGTTGTCAAAATGCAAAAAAAGTCATAGTATAGTATATCGTAAAAAAAATCATAGTATAGTATGTCGTAAAAAAAAAAAATCATAGTATAGTATGTCGTAAAAAAGTCATAGTATAGTATGTCACAAAAAAGTCATAGTATAGTATGTCGTCAAAATGCAAAAAAAGTCGTAGTATACTATGTCGTCAAAATGCAAAAAAAGGTGATAGTATAGTATGTTGTAAAAAAGTCATAGTATAGTATGTTGTCAAAATGCAAAAAAAGTCATAGTATAGCATATCGTAAAAAAAATCATAGTATAGTATGTCGTAAAAAAAAAAAATCATAGTATAGTATGTCGTAAAAAAGTCATAGTATAGTATGTCATGGAAAAGTCATAGTATAGTATGTCGTCAAAATGTAAAAAAAAAGTCATAGTATAGTATGTCATAAAAAAGTCATAGTATAGTATGTGGTTAAAATGCAAAAAAAGTCGTAGTATACTATGTTGTCAAAATGCTAAAATAGAGTATAGTATGTTGTAAAAAAAAGTCATAGTATAGAATGTCGTCAAAATGCCAAAAAAGTCATAGTATAGTATGTGGTTAAAATGCAAAAAAAGTCATAGTATAGTATGTCGCAAAAAAGTCATAGTGTAGTATGTCGTAAAAAAAGTCATACTATAGTATGTCTTCAAAATGCAAAAAAAGTCATAGTATAGTATGTCGTCAAAATGCAAAAAAAGTCGTAGTATACTATGTTGTCAAAATGCAAAAAAAGTCATAGTATAGTATGTCGCAAAAAAAAGTCATAGTATAGTATGTCGTCAAAATGCAAAAAAAGTCACAGTATAGTATGTCGTAAGAAAAAAGTCATAGTATAGTATGTCGTCAAAATGCAAAAAAAGGTGATAGTATAGGATGTTGTAAAAAAGTCATAGTATAGTATGTTGTTAAAATGCAAAAAAAAGTCATAGTATAGTATATCGTAAAAAAAATCATAGTATAGTATGTCATGAAAAAGTCATAGTATAGCATATCGTAAAAAAAATCATAGTATAGTATGTCATGAAAAAGTCATAGTATAGTATGTCGTCAAAATGTAAAAAAAAAGTCATAGTATAGTATGTCGTCAAAATGCAAAATAAGTCATAGTATAGTATGTTATACAAAAGACATAGTATAGTATGTCATCAAAATGCAAAAAAAAGTCATAGTATAGTATGTCATCAAAATGCAAAAAAAAAGTCATAGTATAGTATGTCGTAAAAATGCAAAATAAGTCATAGTATAGTATGTTGTACAAAAGACATAGTATAGTATGTCATCAAAATGCAAAAAAAAAGTCATAGTATAGGATGTCGTCAAAATGCAACAAAAGTCATAGTATAGTATGTCATAAAAAAGTCATAGTATAGGATGTCGTCAAAATGCAACAAAAGTCATAGTATAGTATGTCATAAAAAAGTCATAGTATAGCATGTCGTCAAAATGCAAAAAAAGTCATAGTATAGTATGTCGTAAAAAAAAGTCATAGTATAGTATGTCGTCAAAATGCAAAATAAGTCATAGTATAGTATGTTGTACAAAAGACATAGTATAGTATGTCATAAAAAAGTCATAGTATAGCATGTCGTCAAAATGGAAAAAAAAGTCATAGTATAGTATGTCGTAAAAAAAAGTAATAGTATAGTATGTCGTCAAAATGCAAAAAAAGGTCATAGTATAGTATGTCGTAAAAAAAAGTCATACTATAGTATGTTGTGAAAATGCAAAAAAAGGTCATAGTATAGTATGTTGTAAAAAAGTCATAGTATAGTATGTCGTAAAAAAAAGTCACAGTATAGTATGTCGTAAAAAAAATCATAGTATAGTATGTCGTGAAAATGCAAAAAAAGGTCATAGTATAGTATGTCGTAAAAAAGTCACAGTATAGTATGTCGTCAAAATGCAAAAAAAGTCATAGTATAGTATGTCGTAAAAAAGTCAGTATAATATGTCATAAAAAAAGTCATAGTATAGTATGTCGTAAAAAAGTCATAGTATAGTATGTGGTTAAAATGCAAAAAAAGTCATAGTATAGTATGTCGCAAAAAAGTCATAGTATAGAATGTCGTAAAAAAGTCATACTATAGTATGTCGTCAAAATGCAAAAAAAAGTCGTAGTATACTATGTTGTCAAAATGCAAAAATAGTCAGAGTATAGTATGTTGTAAAAAAAGTCAGAGTATAGAATGTCGTCAAGATGCCAAAAAAGTCATAGTATAGTATGTTGTCAAAATGCAAAAAAAGTCATAGTATAGCATATCGTAAAAAAAATCATAGTATAGTATGTCGTAAAAAAAAAAAATCATAGTATAGTATGTCGTAAAAAAGTCATAGTATAGTATGTCATGGAAAAGTCATAGTATAGTATGTCGTCAAAATGTAAAAAAAAAGTCATAGTATAGTATGTCGTCAAAATGCAAAATAAGTCATACTGTAGTATGTCGTCAAAATGCAAAATAAGTCATAGTATAGTATGTTATACAAAAGACATAGTATAGTATGTCATCAAAATGCAAAAGAAAGTCATAGTATAGTATGTCGTAAAAAAGTCATAGTATAGTATGTCATCAAAATGCAAAAAAAGTCATTGTATAGTATGTCATTAAAAAGTCATAGTATACTATGTCATCAAAATGCAAAAAAAAGTCATAGTATAGTATGTCGTCAAAATACAAAAAAGTCATAGTATAGTATGTTGTACAACAAAAGTCACAGTATAGTATGTCGTCAAAATGTAAAAAAAAACTCATAGTATAATATGTTGTACAAAAGTCATAGTACAGTATGTCGTCAAAATGCAAAAAAGTCATGGTATAGTATATTGTACAAAAGTCATAGTATAGTATCTCATCAAAATGTAAAAAAAGTCATAGTATAGTATGTCGTCAAAATATAAAAAAGTCATAGTATAGTATGTCGTCAAAATGCAAAAAAAGTCATAGTATAGTATGTCGTAAAAAAGTCATACTATAGTATGTCTTCAAAATGCCAAAAAAGTCATAGTATAGTATGTCGTCAAAATGCAAAAAAAGTCATAGTATAATATGTCGTCAAAATGCAAAAAAAGTCACAGTATAGTATGTCGTAAAAAAAAAAGTCATAGTATAGTATGTCGTCAAAATGCAAAAAAAGGTGATAGTATAGTATGTTGTAAAAAAGTCATAGTATAGTATGTTGTTAAAATGCAAAAAAAAGTCATAGTATAGTATATCGTAAAAAAAATCATAGTATAGTATGTCGTGAAAAAAAAAATCACAGTATAGTATGTCATGAAAAAGTCATAGTATAGTATGTCGTCAAAGTGCAACAAAAGTCATAGTATAGTATGTCGTAAAAAAGTCAGTATAATATGTCATAAAAAAGTCATAGTATAGTATGTGGTTAAAATGCAAAAAAAGTCATAGTATAGTATGTCGCAAAAAAGTCATAGTATAGTATGTCGTAAAAAAGTCATACTATAGTATGTCTTCAAAATGCAAAAAAAGTCATAGTATAGTATGTCGTCAAAATGCAAAAAAAAGTCGTAGTATACTATGTTGTCAAAATGCTAAAATAGAGTATAGTATGTTATAAAAAAAAGTCATAGTATAGAATGTCGTCAAAATGCCAAAAAAGTCATAGTATAGTATGTGGTTAAAATGCAAAAAAAGTCATAGTATAGTATGTCGCAAAAAAGTCATAGTGTAGTATGTCGTAAAAAAAGTCATACTATAGTATGTCTTCAAAATGCAAAAAAAGTCATAGTATAGTATGTCGTCAAAATGCAAAAAAAGTCGTAGTATACTATGTTGTCAAAATGCAAAAAAAGTCATAGTATAGTATGTCGCAAAAAAAAGTCATAGTATAGTATGTCGTCAAAATGCAAAAAAAGTCACAGTATAGTATGTCGTAAGAAAAAAGTCATAGTATAGTATGTCGTCAAAATGCAAAAAAGGTGATAGTATAGGATGTTGTAAAAAAGTCATAGTATAGTATGTTGTTAAAATGCAAAAAAAAGTCATAGTATAGTAGATCGTAAAAAAAATCATAGTATAGTATGTCATGAAAAAGTCATAGTATAGTATATCGTAAAAAAAATCATAGTATAGTATGTCATGAAAAAGTCATAGTATAGTATGTCGTCAAAATGTAAAAAAAAAGTCATAGTATAGTATGTCGTCAAAATGCAAAAAAAAGTCATAGTATAGTATGTCATCAAAATGCAAAAAAAAGTCATAGTATAGTATGTCGTAAAAATGCAAAATAAGTCATAGTATAGTATGTTATACAAAAGACATAGTATAGTATGTCATCAAAATGCAAAAAAAAGTCATAGTATAGTATGTCATCAAAATGCAAAAAAAAGTCATAGTATAGTATGTCGTAAAAATGCAAAATAAGTCATAGTATAGTATGTTGTACAAAAGACATAGTATAGTATGTCATCAAAATGCAAAAAAAAAGTCATAGTATAGGATGTCGTCAAAATGCAACAAAAGTCATAGTATAGTATGTCATAAAAAAGTCATAGTATAGCATGTCGTCAAAATGCAAAAAAAGTCATAGTATATTATGTCGTAAAAAAGTCATAGTATAGTATGTCGTAAAAAAAAGTCATAGTATAGTATGTCGTCAAAATGCAAAATAAGTCATAGTATAGTATGTTGTACAAAAGACATAGTATAGTATGTCATAAAAAAGTCATAGTATAGCATGTCGTCAAAATGGAAAAAAAAGTCATAGTATAGTATGTCGTAAAAAAAAAGTAATAGTATAGTATGTCGTCAAAATGCAAAAAAAGGTCATAGTATAGTATGTCGTAAAAAAAAGTCATAGTATAGTATGTTGTGAAAATGCAAAAAAAGGTCATAGTATAGTATGTTGTAAAAAAGTCATAGTATAGTATGTCGTAAAAAAAAGTCACAGTATAGTATGTCGTAAAAAAAATCATAGTATAGTATGTCGTGAAAATGCAAAAAAAGGTCATAGTATAGTATGTCGTAAAAAAGTCACAGTATAGTATGTCGTCAAAATGCAAAAAAAGTCATAGTATAGTATGTCGTAAAAAAGTCAGTATAATATGTCATAAAAAAGTCATAGTATAGTATGTCGTAAAAAAGTCATAGTATAGTATGTGGTTAAAATGCAAAAAAAGTCATAGTATAGTATGTCGCAAAAAAGTCATAGTATAGAATGTCGTAAAAAAGTCATACTATAGTATGTCGTCAAAATGCAAAAAAAAGTCGTAGTATACTATGTTGTCAAAATGCAAAAATAGTCAGAGTATAGTATGTTGTAAAAAAAGTCAGAGTATAGAATGTCGTCAAGATGCCAAAAAAGTCATAGTATAGTATGTTGTCAAAATGCAAAAAAAGTCATAGTATAGTATGTCGTCAAAATGCAAAAAAAGGTCATAGTATAGTATGTTGTCAAAATGTAAAATAAAGTCATAGTATAGTATGTCGTAAAAAACACATAGTATAGTATGTCGTCAAAATGCAAAAAAAAAGTCATAGTATAGTATGTCGTAAAAAAAAGTCATAGTATAGTATGTCGTCAAAATGCAAAAAAGGTCATAGTATAGTATGTCGTCAAAATGTAAAAAAAGGCATAGTATGTTGTCAAAATGTAAAAAAAAGTCATAGTATAGTATGTCGCAAAAAAGTCATAGTATAGTATGTCGTCAAAATGCAAAAAAAGTCGTAGTATAGTATGTCGCAAAAAAGTCATGCATAGTATGTCGTCAAAATGCAAAAAAAAGTCATAGTATAGTATGTCGTCAAAATGCAAAAAAATCATAGTATAGTATGTCGTAAAAAAGTCATAGTATCGTATGTGGTTAAAATGCAAAAAAAGTCATAGTATAGTATGTCGTAAAAAAGTCATAGTATAGTATGTCTTCAAAATGCAAAAAAAGTCATAGTATAGTATGTCGTCAAAATGCAAAAAAAAGTCATAGTATAGTATGTCGTAAAAAAAATCATAGTATATTATGTCGTAAAAAAAAAAGTCATAGTATAGTATGTCGTCAAAATGCAAAAAAGGCCATGGTATAGTATATCGTAAAAAAGTCATAGTATAGTATGTTGTGAAAAAGAAAAAAAAAGTCATAGTATAGTATGTCGTCAAAATGCAAAAAAAGTCATAGTATAGTATGTGGTCAAAATGCAAAAAAAAAAGTCATAGTATAGTATGTCGGTCAAAATGCAAAAAAAGGTCATAGTATAGTATGTTGTCAAAATGTAAAAAAAAAGTCATAGTATAGTATGTTGTCAAAATGCAAAATAAAGTCATAGTATAGTATGTCGTCAAAATGTAAAAAAAAAGTCATAGTATAGTATGTCGCAAAAACGTCATAGTATAGTATGTTGTCAAAATGTAAAAAAAGTCATAGTATAGTATGTCGAAAAAAAAAAGTCATAGTATAGTATGTCGTGAAAATGCAAAAAAAAAGTCATAGTATAGTATGTCGTAAAAAAGTCAGTATAGTATGTCATAAAAAAGTCATAGTATAGTATGTTGTCAAAAAAGTCATAGTATAGTATGTCTTCAAAATGCAAAAAAAGTCATAGTATAGTATGTCGTCAAAATGCAAAAAAAGTCATAGTATAGTATGTCGCAAAAAAAGTCATAGTATAATATGTCGTAAAAAAATCATAGTATAGTATGTGGTTAAAAAGTCATAGTATAGTATGTTGTGAAAATGCAAAAAAAGGTCATAGTATAGTATGTTGTAAAAAAGTCATAGTATAGTATGTCGTAAAAAAAAGTCACAGTATAGTATGTCGTAAAAAAAATCATATTATAGTATGTCGTGAAAATGCAAAAAAAGGTCATAGTATAGTATGTCGTCAAAAAGTCATAGTATAGTATGTCGTCAAAATGCAAAAAAAGTCATAGTATAGTATGTCGTAAAAAAGTCAGTATAATATGTCATAAAAAAGTCATAGTATAGTATGTCGTAAAAAAGTCATAGTATAGTATGTGGTTAAAATGCAAAAAAAGTCATAGTATAGTATGTCGCAAAAAAGTCATACTATAGTATGTCGTCAAAATGCCAAAAAAGTCATAGTATAGTACGTTGTCAAAATGCAAAAAAAGTCATAGTATAGTATGTCATCAAAATGCAAAAAAAGTCATAGTATAGTATGTGGTCAAAATGCAAAAAAAAAAGTCATAGTATAGTATGTTGTCAAAATGTAAAAAAAAAAGTCATAATATAGTATGTTGTCAAAATGCAAAATAAAGTCATAGTATAGTATGTCGTAAAAAAAGGTCATAGTATAGTATGTCGTCAAAATGCAAAAAAAAAGTCATAGTATAGTATGTCGTAAAAAAAAGTCATAGTATAGTATGTCGTCAAAATGCAAAAAAGTCATAGTATAGTATGTCGTCAAAATGTAAAAAAAAGTCATAGTATAGTATGTCGCAAAAAAGTCATAGTATAGTATGTCGTCAAAATGCAAAAAAAGTCATAGTATAGTATGTCGCAAAAAAGTCATGCATAGTATGTCGTCAAAATGCAAAAAAAAGTCATAGTATAGTATGTCGTCAAAATGCAAAAAAATCATAGTATAGTATGTCTTCAAAAAGTCATAGTATAGTATGTCGTCAAAAAGTCATAGTATAGTATGTCGTAAAAAAAATCATAGTATAGTATGTCGTAAAAAAAAAGTCATAGTATAGTATGTCGTCAAAATGCAAAAAAGGTTATAGTATAGTATGTTGTCAAAATGTAAAAAAAAGTCATAATATAGTATGTTGTCAAAATGCAAAATAAAGTCATAGTATAGTATGTCATAAAAAAGTCATAGTATAGTATGTCGCAAAAAAGTCATAGTATAGTATGTTGTCAAAATGTAAAAAAAGTCATAGTATAGTATGTCGAAAAAAAAAAGTCATAGTATAGTATGTCGTGAAAATGCAAAAAAAAAGTCATAGTATAGTATGTCGTAAAAAAGTCAGTATAGTATGTCATAAAAACGTCATAGTATAGTATGTTGTCAAAATGCAAAAAAAAGTCATAGTATAGTATATCGTAAAAAAAGTCATAGTATAGTATCTGGTTAAAAAGTCATAGTATAGTATGTCGTCAAAATGCAAAAAAAGTCATAGTATAGTATGTCGCAAAAAAAGTCATAGTATAATATGTCGTAAAAAAATCATAGTATAGTATGTCGTCAAAATGCAAAAAAAGTCATAGTATAGTATGTCGTAAAAAAAAGTCATAGTATAATATGTCGTCAACATGCAAAAAAAGTCACAGCATAGTATGTTGTCAAAATGCAAAAAAAAGTCACAGTATAGTATGTCATAAAAAAGTCATTGTATAGTATGTCGTGAAAATGCAAAAAAAAAAAGTCATAGTATAGTATGTTGTAAAAAAAAGTCAGTATAGTATGTCGTCAAAATGTGAAAAAAGTCATTGTATAGTATGTCATAAAAATTCCATAAAACCATCATACCCGTTTCATATACCATAATAGTTACTGTATGACAGATGTTTAAATCCACCTAAAAGAAGAGCAGACAGGTTTTTTATGTCTTTGAATATAAATTTATTGGTATGAACTCATACAGTCAAGCTGTAAAACAGTGCATTTTTTTCCATTTTAAATATCAGTACAAAATGCAAAAGTATATCTACAATCTGTAAACAGGAGCAAAGTGCAGATGAGGAAGTATGAACAAGCTGAGAGGTGAAACTCTGAAGGTGCTGACGTGCAAAAAACACAACCATTAACAGCAGTATGAACATATGAAAAGAGACAAAATCTTCATGCAGTTATTTTAACAATAACATAACCAAATTTCAAATTTAAAGAATAACACTACCCAATTAAAGACTAATTCTACACTTAATGCATCGTGACTCATCTTAAATGATCAAATACTAGAAAAACAATTGTCGTTTTAAAACCAGGCATTAAAAATGTTAAATATAATTAATGATTAAATAATAAGATTAAAAGAAAAGTCAACCTTTTAAATAAACTAATACTGTCATTATTGTTCATTCAGAATGTAAATTTTCAGTATGTGATGTGAAACTGTACAAAAGATTCCTGTATATTTCTACAATTTTGAACACGTTTTGTCTTTTTTTTTTTTTTTTAAAGAAAATAACAAAAACATGAACATTTGTGCTGTAACATTACAAACAAAAGACAGTTTAATACTGTAAAAATAAATGTTCTAGCAGTCCAGCACTTTTCTTTCAAACAGCATTTACATCAACACAAACACTTGTAGGGAGTTATGAAAAAACTTTGTTGAAAATTGAAGATGAGGTAATCAATAACACTGATCATCAGTCTGTCCAGATTTGAAACATTTGGATGGATCCACCTTAGAGGACGCAGAGAGATTAATTTAGAGAGAAATAAAGCAGGATGTTGTTATTGAACCAGGAGAAGTTCATCTCAAAAACTCAGATTTGAAGTTCCTGCTGATCTGATTCAATCTGATCTGATCAGCTTCCTGTCCTCAGAGATCAAACTCTTTACTGGAGGACGGTCTGAATGTAGCCTCGATCATTAGCCTGGAGGACTCTAAGTCGTCATTTAATGTAAGTGTAATCACCTCTTAGCATCAGCAGGGGGGGAATCAGACCAGTAGACACAAGGGTTTTTTAACTGGTTATAAAACAGTCTCAGTTTAATACTGATGCTTCTATATGATGAGCAAAAAAGACCATGAGCGAGAAGACTGGCTATTTCTGTATCGTTAGTCTTAATACCTGTGCTCAGGATTTCCCATCAAATCAGATGCCGACTAAAAGAGCCTGTTTGCATTTTTTCAGGCAAAGTTTGGCAGTGAGTCGTACGTTAGCCAGTTTAAAGGAAGTAGGAGGAGACTTTTCTTTAGAGGTGGTTATTCTTGACGTTATATTTAGTGGTTATGGCTGATGACACTGAGGCAGCCATCAAAGACAAAGAAAAGAACTGACAAAAGAACAAAAAAGCTAATACGGACAGTGATGGGTGAAAACACGAATCAACATTAGTCGCTCATTCAACAATGGTCATTTAAAGTACGTGTGTTTTAGCATTAAAATGCAGTTTTCCAAAGCCCTTCTGAGAGTGATTTCCCATGTGACCTGACGTAGGTTTCTGCATGACGTTGCTACATATAAATCCCCTACTCCTACAGTACTGTGTGTTATCGAGCTTACACATTAGCTCTTGTGCTAAACCCCTAACCAGCACGGACGCTGCTGCTGTGGACGCCACGTTAGTTCAGATCCAACAGTCACAATAACACAAATCAACTGATCATGGCAGTGCACAACTTTAACACTATTTCCAGCCTGGAGTTCATGGTGCTGGAAATACTGGATTGCAAATTCTGTATCGCTGGTGTCCACTAGGCGGTGCTAGAGATCTCGCAATAAACACACACCTGTTGCTGAATATCAAGTGTGGACCACACAACGTAAATTTAATGTTAATTTACTGTCTTAGTCGAACAATGTAGATAATTACTATGACTCAGAGGTGGTTTTTACTGTTTTGGGTTTGGTATTGCTTCGGGAATTCACAAATGTCTTCAGGACGTGAAACTTGGGGCAGACTGGACAATGTAACTCAAGTTACAACAACCCCTTGTTTCGTGGCGAAACAAGCGAAATGGCCACCACACCACGGCAGCATCATACCATGAAAAGTCAAGCTTTTAACAAGTTTTCAAAAGTCATAGTATAGTATGTTGTCAAAATGCAAAAAAAAGTCATTGTATAGTATGTCGTCAAAATGCAAAAAAGTCATAGTATAGTATGTCGTCAAAATGCAAAAAAAAGTCATAGTATAGTATGTCGTAAAAAAAAGTCATAGTATAGTATGTCGTAAAAAAGAGTCATAGTATAGTATTTTGTCAAAATGCAAAAAAAGTCATAGTATAGTATGTCGTCAAAATGCAAAAAAAGTCATAGTATAGTATGTCGTCAAAATGCAAAAAAAAGTCATAGTATAGTATGTTGTCAAAATGCAAAAAAAGTCATAGTATAGTATGTCGTCAAAATGCAAAAAAAGTCATAGTATAGTATGCCGTAAAAAAAAGTCATAGTATAGTATGTTGTCAAAATGCAAAAAAAAGTCATAGTATAGTATGTCGTCAAAATGCAAAAAAAGTCATAGTATAGTATGCCGTAAAAAAAGTCATTGTATAGTATGTCGTCAAAATGCAAAAAAAGTCATAGTATAGTATGTCGTAAAAAAAAGTCATAGTACAGTATGTCGTAAAAAAAGTCATTGTATAGTATGTCGTCAAAATGCAAAAAAAGTCATAGTATAGTATGTCGTAAAAAAAAAAAGTCATAGTATAGTATGTCGTCAAAATGCAACAAAAAGTCATAGTATAGTATGTCGTAAAAAAAAAGTCATACTATAGTATGTCGTCAAAATGCAAAAAAAGTCATAGTATAGTATGTCGTAAAAAAAAGTCATAGTATAGTATGTCGTCAAAATGCAAAAAAAGTCATAGTATAGTATGTCGTCAAAATGCAAAAAAAGTCATAGTATAGTATGTTGTCAAAATGCAAAAAAAGTCATAGTATAGTATGTCGTCAAAATGCAAAAAAAGTCATAGTATAGTATGTCGTAAAAAAGTCATAGTATAGTATGTTGTCAAAATGCAAAAAAAAGTCATAGTATAGTATGTCGTCAAAATGCAAAAAAAGTCATAGTATAGTATGCCGTAAAAAAAAAGTCATAGTATAGTATGTCGTAAAAAAAAGTCATAGTATAGTATGTTGTCAAAATGCAAAAAAAAGTCATAGTATAGCATGTCGTCAAAATGCAAAAAAAAGTCATAGTATAGCATGTCGTCAAAATGCAAAAAGTCATAGTATAGTATGTCGTAAAAAAAAGTCATAGTATAGTATGTTGTCAAAATGCAAAAAAAAGTCATAGTATAGTATGTCGTCAAAATGCAAAAAAAAGTCATAGTATAGTATGTCGTAAAAAAAAGTCATAGTATAGTATGTCGTCAAAATGCAAAAAAAGTCATAGTATAGTATGCCGTAAAAAAAAGTCATAGTATAGTATGTCGTCAAAATGCAAAAAAAGTCATAGTATAGTATGTCGTAATACAGTCATGGTATAGCGTGTTGTGTGAACTTCTTGTTTCATGGTGAAACAAGCAAAATGGCCGCCACACCACGGCAGCATCATACCATGAAAAGTCAAGCTTTTAACAAGTTTTAATAATGAAGGTCTTAAGATTGGATTGACCAAATCTGAAGCTGATGTGATTGGGAGGAGTTTGTTAAAGTGCGACGCCTGAAAGAGGCCAAAAATACACTACAACTGCACATTACGTTCATAGTAGCTGACTTCAGGTGTAACTCAGAGAGGCCAGATTTCGTGAAACTCACCATAAAGCCTACTTCATTAAAATTGTGTAGGGGGGCGCTATTGAGCCATTTTCTCACACATTTTGTCTTCACCAGTTCTGACGCGTGTGCAAAGTTCTGTGAGTTTTCGAGCATCTTCAGCTCTCAAAAATACGATTCATTTGCATACATGGTAATTTGTTGCATCACAGTCCTCGCACCAGACGAACGTTTTTGTAGTTCTGGTATAAAAACGCAGCCACAGAAAATAAAAAAAACCTCCTCACCAGTTAAACTACCCCACTTCCTGTCTGAGCTCAGAGGGCGGAGTCGGACTGTCTCTGCAGACGTCGTTCTGCTGCTAATGCTAACGTTTCTCGTCGCAGGGTGACGGGGTCAGAGGTCAAAGCGAAGTCGGGGTTTCCTGTGTCGGAGCTGGTGTTCCTGGTCACATAGTCCCTGCGGAGGAGAGCAAAGATCACAGGTAAAGGACCAATCAGCTGCTTTATATTTACTGTTTTCAACTTTTGACTTAAAACTGCATATAATTCAGATTTCTAAATAATGAAACACCTGTCGCTTTCTTTTCTTTTTTTCACTGATAAATTTTAATCTGTTCTACTTAATGTTTTTTTGCTGATCATTGTGAAGCTACCATCAGTAACGCTCAACACTTCCTGCACATATTTCACTGCCTCCAGGATTTCACATTAAGATGACTGCAGCCTGATTTTACAGCTGCTCTTCTAATAAACTGATGTATGTTGCCTGTTTTTAGGCAGGAGCAGGTTAAATTTGCAGATATGAAATACATGGTTTTTCTTTTTGATGCAACAGCCTCTGCTGTGTGTGTCGGTTGTATTCGCCCAGCCACTCTCTGAGTGTCTTTTGCGTCAGGAAAGTGTTTGTCAATCAGTGACTTTTGTTTGTGTTCTACCGCAATGTAGCATACAGTGCAAAAAAGTTTCCCCCCGCTTTCATGCAGATCATCAGTGAACTGTGTTGCACCATCTTAAGCAGTAATTTTCGTTCGTCGTTCGTTTCGAGAAGTTCATCTCACATGTCTACATCTTCACAACCAGAAACAAGTGAGTGAGACTGGGGACGTTCTGTGGAGACACTGCTGTGACTGGTGAAACTCGCAGGGAACTACCATGATTGGTCAAATTTGTTATTATCTCAACATCGTGGAGGGGCTACCATTTCAAATTAAAAACTGACCAGAAAAGGTAGCATTTATCGGCTGAATCCAAATGTCCACCCTCTGGACTTTCAGACTGAGCCCTCGCAGACTTCAGTCGTACGCACTGTGACGAGAACATCGTCATGAGGACCCTTGGGGACCGTTTGAATTGTGGATTTGAATAGTCCTCTGCACTCTGAGACTTTGCGGGAACACGCCCCCAAAGTCTGCGAGTGCAGTGAAGTCTGGACATTTGTATTCAGTCGTTGCCTCTGAGGCACTGAAAGGCTTTTGATGTGAACCACCTGTGCAGGAAGTGTTGACACTGATCAAAATAACAGCAAAATTGAACAGACTGCAGTTAAATTAACTGTTAAAGACAAACTGTTTTCAGAGAAGTGGCGAGTATGACGTGACTCTGTTGTACTGATGGATTGATGCACTGGTTTCCAACTGGTCCAGATTTCTTCTTAGTCCTCAGTTTAATGTCCACACAGTTTGATATATTTAGCGTCGCACTTGTTTTTGACCATGTCATCGAGCTAGTTTTCTGTCTCTGTTAAGAAGCTGTCCTATAGTCACCCACTCTACAGCCGAAAATGGCACTTCAAAATAAAAGCTCTATGCCGGAAATTCTCTCTCGAAAAATAAAGTGTGTTGGTACAAACTTGACACTTTTGCGAGTCAACTGCGGTCCATTCAGAATGGACCCATGACCCACCAGTTTGAAACCACTGGATTAATGGACATTACAGTGTATTTATCAAGACAACAGTTGAACATGGAGGATGTGTTTGTATCAACAGCAAATTAAAAAAGGAGCATGTACGGAAACGCTTCTTACTAAAATATGATTTAAAAATAGTTCGAAAAATGGAAAATAAAGAAAAAAGGTCTTTATAATATAAAGCTGTTTCAGATTTTACAGAATGTTATGGCCGATCTTTCAAATAATTTAGATCTGTTTCCTAATTCACAGACAGCAGCTGGTCTCACATCACAGTTCCAACTGATTATTTTCACTTTAATTAATCTTTGACTCTATATAATAACTAGAATAGATCGATAGAATCGAGTTTCGAGGCGATATTCCTTCAAAACAATCTGCTCCGTTTTACTGTTACCAAGTAATAGTAATAATATTGTAACGATTTAATTTCGACAGCTGAGGGCTAAGAAAATAAAATACACTGTCTGTTTATGGATAACCATAAAAATAACAATATAAAAATAAAACTAATATATACTGACATAATCTTATGACAAATAGAGGATTAAGACAGTAAAAGCAGACGACAGAGTGAATAAAATAAAAAGAAATAAAAAGTAAAAGCAGGAAGGCAGATCGATAAAAATGGATTTTGAGGTGAGATTTAATGACGCTGCCTGCAAACATAAAACTATGGTCAGATCGAACTGAGCGGGATGTTCACTGTGATGGATTATCTATCTGCACAGTGTCTCTGTGAGTTGATCTTAACAACAAACTGATGTGAGGTGAAGCCAACAGCTGCCTGCGGAGAAGGAGAGAAATCTAACAACTGCTCCTGATTTAAAAAACAACCTCTCAGCATGCAAAGTGCAGGTGATCTGTAGTAAATGGGCTAAAACGCACAACGTCACCACTGTGGTTTCACTAATGGAGCCACAGCTCAGAGATTCATCAGTGTTGGAGCTAATTAGCGGCAAAAACAAAGTTAGAAAACTTAGAGAACTCCTAATACGTCCCTGAGGGGAAAAAAAAGGAAACGAGAGGAGCAGTTGGTGCAGAGAGGAGCGTTATTTTAACCCTTAAGGCCGACTGAGCTGCAGCAGTGTCACCTTAGTGTTCAAATCCACCTCAACTAGTCATCAGTGCTTGCTAGAATTTCTGTTTCTGTTTCTGTTTGCGGCACATTATGCTCACTATAAAAGACAAACATGTTTTAAATTAGTCCAAATTCCTAAATCTGTATTCAAGATACTGTGCAGAAGTACTGTGAGAGCTGAAGTCGCTCCTCTCTCATATTCAGAGAGCAGTAAAGGTGACTCTTTGGTACCTGCGCGCTCGCTGCAGCAGCTCCTCCTTCCTCTGCAGCAGAAGCTTCTGTCGCTGCTCCGCCGACGAAGAAAACCGAACCTCAACATCATCATCATCCGTTTTCTCCTCCACAGAAATCTGCTTCTCCTCCTCATCTTCCTCCTCAATCTCGTCATCCTCGCCCTGCTCTGACTCACTGCTGGCTGCGGCCTCGTCCCCACGTGGAGGAGTCACCTGTGCGACCTGCTGCTCAAAGACCTGACGAGAGAGGAGACAAACTGTTTGTTTGCTGAACTGCAGCTGCTTTATGTGCAATACTAAAAATCACCCCGCTGTACCATTTAGGATGTTTTAAGGCAAAGGCTACGGTGGCCCAGAGAGCTCAATGCAGTGCAAATTAAGAAAACATCAATTTGAGGAAACATGCAAAGCATTTAGAAATAAATATATACAGGAACATGCTGCAGGTAACATGTATCTGTTTATGTTTTCTTAATGTGCACTGACCTCAGGGCCACCGTACAGATACTCTTGGTTTAAAAACATGTTTACTTTTTCTTTCTTTATTGATCAAATCTATTATATGTTTATGTTTCTGAAGATGCCTTTCTTATCAATTAATTTATTATGATTTATGTTCTGTCACCTGTGCAAATAGTGTCCAATAAAATTCAGTGATAAAACCCAGAGTTGTCTTTAAATATTTATTCATTCCTGCAGTTTTAATAATTACACATCCAGATTTAGAATATTGTATTCAATCTTTAATCTTTTTTTGTTAGGAAAGAACACACAATAACATTTAGGTAGTCATTTAGCTGAATGTCAAATACGTAATCTGCCTTCAGTGAACGTTAATTTTCAAGGTTTTTAAGAATAAACTGTGTTTATGGTGTTTCTTTGCGAAAGTACAGTTTGTTTATAGACAATATTAACAATATAAAACCCTGTTTGATCAATAAAATGTTGATTTGAGTTATATTTCTTAAATAATGATAAAATTAAAGAGAATTTGTAAAGGATTTAAATTTAATAAGCAGAGTCGATATTGTTGGATCAACATCTCCTCATATTTATAATTACATATATACATTTAGTATATTATATTTTTTATATTTTATATTTATTATATTTTATCCGTTATTTTCAATGGCACTTTTTTATATTTAGATTCTTTTTTTTCCCTTTTTCATAGATATTTAATGAGCATCTTTGGAGGGAGCCTGAGACGTAAGATTTTCATGGCCAGCGACTGATTCTGTGAAACTGTTGTGCATCTCATGAATAAATAATTCTCTAAAACTCTGATTGTGAGACTGACCAGAGGCGGGGCGGCATCGGCGGTCTGGACTCGCCCCTCCAGGATGTTGTCGGTGGTGACCTCGAGGGATCGCGTGATCTCCAGGTCCTGCAGGATCAGCTGGAGGGGAACCTGAGGAAACATCTCCTGGATCTGCTGAGCCTGAGATGAAGACAGACAGACACACCTGAGCTCAGTGACCTGTTCCACTCTGAGCAGGAGAGATCAGCTTCTTTGGTGACGCTGTGGGACACCAGCCTGTCCTCTGTGAACTCACCATGGTGTTGATCTGCGACGGGCTGGTCGGTGCGATGCCCAGAAAGTTGGTGGTGGCCATAACTTCCACTGAGAAACTGGGCAACCAGCTGGCAATACGAGAACCTGGGAACGCAGCAAGGTCAAAGGTCAGGGAAAAACTAGAATTACTGCCAGCCAAGCTGCAGTTACAGTTTCCATGCACGTCTGTGCAGACTCACATGTAGCCATGACAGCTGACAATGATTCAAATACGGATGCTGCTGCAAAGCAATGCCATGCACACACTAATTTAAATTAGAGATGTCAGCGTCCACAAAACTCTCTAATAAATAAACAAATGAGTTATAAATATGTTACTGAGCTTTGCAGGTGTTTTGGACAGAGCCATGCTGCAGCAGCTGTTCCCCCTGCTGCCAGTCTTTACGCTAAGCTAATCAAGCTGACTTTAGTTTCACATTTGCTGTACAGATACTTCCCTTTACTGACATAGATTCAGTTTTAATACAACAAATTTTAATTAGTGGAGCAATGAACTATTCCTTTAACATGCTGCCACACTGCCATCATCCTCACAGAGCAGCTCTTTGAGTGGAGCTGAGACTTATGAGGGTCAGATGAGGTTTTGATTCACTACAGGAAAGGATCTAAGAAAAGTGAAGTTGAGCCTTTGTTTAAACATATCTAACAACTTCTGAGAACATCACAGAGCTGTTAGTCTGTCTACAAATAAAATAAAAGACAATGGACGAGCAGAGGAACTGATGAAAGTCAGTAGATGTGTAGTTCACTGTCTCACCATCAAAGTGGAAGAAGTGGTTGAGCTGGTTGAGGTGCGGCCGAGCGTCGGCTCCTGGAACAGCAGCCACATTGTCAGCGGTGGCGGCCTCCCTGGTTTCCCTCTCCACGCGTCCTCCTCCTCCTTCGCCGATGTTCAGAGACATCCGGCATGTCGGACATGACGTGTCCTGTTCGAGCCAGGAGCGCAGACACGAGCTGAGGACACACAAACGCTCAGTGTTAAACAGTCGATGTTCATTAAAACATTCAGCTGTCAGTAAATGTCTCACCTCAGTGACTCACGCATGAAAATAAATCTCATTTCTCTTCATTATATCTCATCATTGTGTTTGACACTCATTTACTGTATCTCACTGTTGTAATGACTCCTGAGGAGTCCTGTTATGGAGGTCTTCTTTAACTTCACTTGTACTCAGTGGTGGAATCTTACTAAGTAAATTTACCTAAGTATAATTGTGGGGTACTTGTACTTTACTTGAGTATTTTTTATTATATGCTCCTCCACTTCCCAGTGGGAAATATTTTACTTTTCACTTCCATTCAACAAGGTGCGTATCAGCTGATACTGATGTATAGCCAATAAATCAGAGCATCACTAATTCAGAATGAATATGTATAGATAAATCGATATTTTAGAAAACAAGTATTTATAGTGAAAAATAAGCGCTGCCATAACCAGCTGTAAAATTAAAGAGATGAACACATTAATGCATCAATAATTAAAATCCAATAATATATGTATATAAGTTTAGTTAGTAAGTATGAGTATTTTTATGCGAATGCTTTTGTACTTTTACTTCACAAAAGTTTATAATGTCATACTTTTACATGTGACAGAGGCGTTTCTGCTTTTACTTAAGTAAAAGACTGAGTGCTTCTCTGCTGCTGCTCACACTGACCTGTGGAAGAGGTGACCACAGGGAAGTTTCCGAGCTGAGCTCATCACATCCCAGCAGATTGCACAGTCGTCGTTATTGGCTGCCAGTTCATCTGCAGACGCCACAGGAAACCTGGAAAACAATGAAACACTTCTTTTACATGTTAAACACACACTCACTCTCTTGTTGGTTGATCCTGACAGTTTCTGTTGTTGGTGTTCTCACAGCATCCTCAGACAGGTGGTGGTCTAACAGTCAGCCTGGGTACTACCACTGCTTCCTCTACTGTACTCTGAATGAAGATGTTGGCTTATTCTTCACTCAGGCTTTGCACTGATGTCTCTTCTATCTTATTCTATATTTATCTCTGTCTGTAAGATGTCAAAAAATAGTGTAAACAACCCGTCACAAGTTCAGAGGATGTCTAAAAAGTCCAAAACCTACAGATTTAAAATCATATGCACAGTTTTTTGTCAATTTAAATGTATAGCCATAGACACCTCCAGTCTTGTTTCAATGGCACACTGATGTCTACAGATTTTAAATTTGGGGGGGAAAAAAGCACTGGCATCAAATTGCAGAATGAGAATCTGTACAGAGAGAGCAGCTGGATCGCTGCAGCTCCAGCACTCATAATCTGACAGTGTGATTCTCTGACACACTGATAGTCTGACGCTTTGACACCGCCGCGATACTGACCTGGTCTCCATATTGCGGAGGACTCGCAGGTAGTTCTGGTGGCGGCGGATTCTCCTCTGAACCTCCTGAACGAGGAAACGAAGCTGCATGAAGATCACCAGACTCGCCATGGACAGCCAGATGTTACTGAAGAGCTGAGAGAGACACAGAGAGGGAATTCACATGAGAGAGACAGAGAGAGAAAACTCTGATTAACAACATGTTAAAGGTCCAGTGTGCAGGAGTCAGTGGTTTTCAGCTATGAGGCTGCAATATACAACTAACTGAAACTTCTGCCGTGTGTCAAGTGTGTTGGAGAACTACAGCAGCCTGCGTGGAAACTGAATGTCCTTATCTAGAGCCAGTGTTTGATTTGTCCATTCTGGGCTACTGTAGAAACAACACGTTGGACTCCACAGACGAGGACCTGCTCCATAGGTGGATATAAACGGCTCCTTCTAAACACAACAATTCTTATTTTCAGGTGATTATACACTAATGAAAACACAGTGATGAATATTATTTACCATTTCTGCCCCTAAATCCTACACTGGACCTTTAATTCAGTTTTGTAATTGATTGGTTAATTAAAAGTCTTAATTAACTTAGTAAATGTCTCAGCAGTGTGCAGGTAACAACAGGTCACTGTCACCACAAGAGCCAAAAACCACACCTGCTCTGTAGTGAAATAAATTCACTTTTATTTTCATATATTTTATTTCTTGCTTCTCTGAAGCTCATTTAAACACT
The DNA here is from genome assembly GCA_019142605.1 of Cephalopholis sonnerati. Lineage (NCBI taxonomy): Eukaryota > Metazoa > Chordata > Actinopteri > Perciformes > Serranidae > Cephalopholis > Cephalopholis sonnerati. The sequence goes on along the minus strand of JAGQAX010000005.1, from coordinate 44,053,409 downwards.
TAAAACTGAGGACTTAGTTTGAGTCTCTTGTTGCTAGAAACTTTCTCAGACCTGCCAGAAGACTTCATGTTTTAATTTCACAGGTAGTTTAAATCTCATTTAACAGCGTAGGTCTGTCGTTTTTTTTCCTTGATTTGAAGTGTTGTTGCATGAAACAGGGTCTGTCTGTAGTGAGACGTAGTGCAGATAAGGACTTGATTTAGAGGGTGATAAACTGGGTCAATTTATTTTATTAAATAATCTAAAAAGTATGTATTACAAATATCAATCCATCAAACAATCATACAAACTAAAATAAAATAACTGATTATTTTTTACCTTATTTATCATTATTATTGCTGCTGCTGTTATTATTTTGTATATATAAACATAAAATATAATAAATTATAAATATTGATTCATTTAAACAAATAAATAAATATTATTTATAATCAAATATAATTAATTAATTAATGTAATTAAATATTTATAATCTATAATTAACGGAATTATTATATTTTACAAAAAGAGAGGCAGTATCAGCTTTACAAATGTGGAAAACAAAATATTGTCCTTTGGAATAAAAATACACAGCATTATTGGTGAAAAACAGTGACACCTTTACAGATATCTGCCCTCTGCTTCAGTCACTGTCTGACTTTGTTGCTCACTCATTTTACAATACTGTCAGATAAAAACAAAACTTTTGACTGAGCCATTTCTCTTCATGTATTTAGAGACTTTGTCCTGTTATTTATACTCATTACATAAAAAATTAAACTAAAACTGCACTTCAGTGATTTACAGCTACAACAGACACTACTTAAATAGACTAAAATAAAATTAAACTGAATAAACAGTGTCAACAGTATCGGTTACTGGGGGGTTGTCTACCAGATTAATGTTTGATATTGACCTTCAAAAACATGGCAGCATGTTTGATCCAAAATTAAAACTGTAAAGTGAGTCTGTCTGACGTCAAAGATGAGATACACCTCCAAAGTAAACTGAACCTGAAGTGATGATAAAACTCATTCAGTAGAATCAACCTCATGAGAAAGTGAGGGAATAAAACACATTTCCCCTGCACTGACCAGCATGTGGATGTGATGCAGCAGGTCGAGGGCCAGCAGCAGCAGCTCCATCAGCAGGTCGGTGTAGTAAACATAGGAGGATTTATTCTCCCTGCTGCCCTCCTGGTTCACGTCCCACGGGTGGAGGGAGTACCTGCAGGTACAGAAAGCAACATCAGGACCGTCAAGAGAAACCATCAGTCTGATCTGCAAACAGAAGTGTGAAAATCTTCACTTCACTCACCGAAACATGACATGTGTCGTCCTGACAGTCACCAACATACACTGAAACACAGACAGCAGATCAGCTTCAACTTTATTCATCAGCATTAATGCAACAACTGAGAACTATCAGAGTACGTCTATAAAGAGTGAAAACAAAATAAAGAAACAACGCCTTCTCTCTTCTCTTTTTTTTTAACTTTCTTTGAGAGATTTTTAAGACACATAAATGACCATATACAAATATACAAAAGAGAAATAAAAAATAAAATAAATAGAAATTAAATAAATGAAATAAAATAACAATACTAAAAAGAAATATTTAAAAAATAAAAAAATGTTCCTCCTGAAACTAGTTATCACCAATGTTCACAAAACTTTTACAAAAAAAAAAAGAAAACCATGAGAAAAAAGCCCGGCAGGAAATTAAAAGTTAAAGGAAACTGGAGTCAGAATGTCCTGAATTAATATAAGAAATCTGCAGAAAACGTCTTAAATTCAGGTTGATGTGCTGTGAAATATTTTCAGATTGTTTTGGGGAGACCTGCAGATATCCTGTGATGAGGGCGTGTCAGTGTTTCTCACCTCAGCAGCCATGAACGCGGCGTTGTGGCGTCCTTGACTACGAGCCAGCCGGCTGCAGAGTGTAGCCAGACCACCGCAGCACAACAGCAGCACCACCAACAGCAGCAGTACCCGTGCATGACTGGACAGATGAGTGGTCGGAGAGAAGGACAGCTGGACAAACACACACACACAGAAAGGTTAACTGATGGACGACCATGTTAGTGAGTTTACATCAGAAACAGAAAGACAGCTCAGAGAAATTTTGGTGCATTTGTTTTGGTGTTATACAAAACAAGTGTGGAGTAAAAATGTATTCTCTGTAACTACACTGGAGTCAGTTGTAAAACTTTACAATTAACTTTTCAGAGTCTCTAACAAATGTTCAGAGGATGTTTCACAATCTAGACAAAGAACTGCACATTTTGATTTTTTGGAAGATGTTTTTCATGAAAAATTATTTAAAATTATAAACACTGTGATCATCAAATATTTGTGTATGTGGCTGTGTTTGATTTAATAAATGTTTACATATTCAAAGCGGTCCTTGCAGAGCTGCACCAGGAGATGAAGGAAGATCAGGACGGCAAACCAGAGCCACCACATCACCACCTCCTCCACCGTCTGGACATTCAGGACGCCGAATACAAAGATGAACTTGTAGAAGACGAAGTTCCAGAACTTGTCCTTCAAGTTCTACAGGAGGAAACAAAAAGCGAAAAAAGGACTGCTCTTAGGACATTTCTCTTTTTTTTTTAACAGCAACTTATATTTGGAATTGACGACAGGACTTAAATGAGAGGCAGCCTCTTAATATTTCTACTTTGTTTCAGATGGACTGGGAGCACTGGTTACAGCTTTAGTCAATATTTTCTTTGTATTTCAGTTTTTACTTCTTTGATTACAGTTTACCATTTCACCAGAATTTAGAGTTTCTATCTGGGTTAATCTACAACTCAAAGCTTCTCCCTTTTTAAAGCCAAATCACAGACCAGGTCATCCAACACAAATCTGGAGCTGAATGTAATATTAATATGCAGCTAACAGCAAACAGCACAAACAGAAACACTGACCTGTTTTTCACTGACGCGGAGCGGCCCGAACACGACACACTGGATGAATTTAGCAATCAGCAGCAGGACACAGCAGGCTGTGTTTACCATCACCTGCACATATAAAGACAAAATAATGTATCAAGAGTGATGTCATGATCAAACTCCTGAAACAGATTACAATGAGAACAAGCAAGAGGGCGTAACATAAAGGAAAAGAAATGAGTTGCAGCTCTGTTTTCAGCTTTGTGACGATGAGTTCCAGCTGATCCAAGGGAGTTTTTTAAGAGTTTATGTAGCTTAAGAAGTAAGAAAATGTTCTCAACACATGAAGGAACACTTCATCCTTCAGTTTGTCACAAACATTTAACATTAACACATCTGGAGATACATGGTGTTTGGAGGACAGAAAGAGGATGGAAAACTGCCAACTCAAAAGTAACTAAAGCTATCAGACAAATGTAGTGCAGTAAAAAGTACAATATTTATCTCTGAGATTACTTTTATGTCATGCACACAAACATGTGCCTATGTCCTTCTGGATTTACAAGACACCATTACAATACTGTTGCAGCGATATCTACTAAGTACATGTTATCTTATGACTCAGTCCCCAAACAAAATACTGTGTCTTCTGTCCCCTGCCAGCAAACAAATTCGGCCACACAAGGACTTCCCCTTCTACAATATAATTACAATTTTTCATGCTGATCCGACCAAAAGAAATCAGCATTAAAGAGGTCATTTTACTGAAAAGCACATCCCTTATGTCTTTGTAGGCCAGCCGGTAAAACAAAATAAAACAACTCTTTTTCAATTTCACCTATGTTACACAACAAAAAAAGTCTGTCCTGCTCTGAAATGGCAACACACCTACCTGTCTCTGAGAGTAATCATTGTGATCATAGGGATCTTTGTCTTGTGTTTAAATTTAACTTCACACATGGTTCCACATTACAGTTATTCTTTATGAGACGGTAACTTTATAATTTTGGTTTATAAGACAACAGACATTTTTCTCTATGCATAAGAAACATTTTGCTCCTCATCTCATTGACATCACAGAGTAGCCTGATGTGGAAAATTAATAACAAGGTGTTCAAATAAAATAAGGATTTCAACTCATCAGCTCAGGGATGACTCTAGAGGATGTCCCCATTAAATATCTTATTAGTGAGTACAGGTACAAAGCTGCATAAAATCTGAACGATCAAGTAAAAAACCTACTTGGGTGAATGTACTTGGCTAAACTCTGCTTGTTAGTGAACGCACTCACCCAAACAGAGACACTGTCATTCAGCAGGTGCACCAGAACATCTGCAGCCACATCTCCATACCCTGCACTCAGGTACTGCACACCATCCCTGATGTAGCGGCTGATCCTGGAGCTGTGGGCCGGCTGGCTGTGGATCTCCTCCGGGCTGGAGTCAAAGGAGCAGACGGTCAGGACGGTCCCGGCCAGCAGGGCAGCACTCAGCGCCGTGTACGCCTGTAAACTGGGCCAAGGGAACCGCTCCAGGAACAAGAAAGGCATGATGGTGGCCGGGTTAACACTGATCACGGAGATGTATACTGTTACATAACACTAAAAAACCCGCAGTGTTTAAAGCTCTCACATTCTGCTGTGACCTCTTTTCCTTTCACTCAGCTGTGGACATTACACGCTAACGTTACTATGAGTAGTAACGTTAGCTAGCTTGTTAGCCAGCTAGCCTAGCATCCATAAACCGTTGCTCATTGTAGCCACAGTTTGTAAACAAGATTATTTATTTTGAGTATAACGAGCAATTTTACTCGTTTTCAACTCAACTGGCGCTATCTGAATACTTCGTATGCTTTTGGATTTTGAAGTCTTGTCAAAAAGCGTTATAGAGTGCTGGTCCTGGCAGCAGCACATCTCTCAAACATATTTAAACACCGGAAGTGACAAAACAGGATACTTCCGTTTCCGTTGTTTTTCAAACTAAATCCGCCATTAATTGAAGATATTTGAAAACAAAATGAAGGCTTTCAAAATATATTTTATTTCTTTTTTTAAAAAATGAGCATTTATACACAGGCCTTTGTGTAATGAATATCGATGCATCATATTTTAATTGTTATATTTCGTGACTAAAATTCTGAATCGACGGATATCACGTCGCTGTTTTGTCCGTTACGTTCACTAACCGGAATTTCTACTTCCGGTAGGAACTCTTCTCGGTCTAGATGTCACAAATTTAACGAATAAGCTTCAAATTTTACAGTCTTGTCACGTGTATATAGTTAATCATGAAATGTCTATTTTACTGCTTGCTTCAGTTGTACCTACACCGGCGTATTTATGACTCAAACTGCCACCCGGCCGGCGGTAATATTTTGGTGACGGGCCCCAGACCCCAACATCCACTTCCGGTCGGTGTTTTCAACATGTGAGAGATGTCTTCAGCCGCTCAGGAGGTGACTTTGATCGGCCTGAGTGATGGAGAGCTCGACTCTAAAAGATATCGCTCCTCTTATCTGACCAACAAAGTCGGGGGTCATCCGGACTGGTCCCCGGTCATCTCCCGGGTGTCTCCCCGCTGTGGGCGCTGCGGAGCTCCGTTATTACACGTGGTTCAGGTGTACTGTCCCCTGGAGGCGTCACCCTACCACAGAAACCTCCACCTGTTTGCGTGCCCAGGCGCCGAGTGCAGCGGCCGGTCAGACTGTTGGAGGGTGCTCCGCTCTCAGTGTCTGGAGGAGGCGGCAGCGCAGACATCCAGCCGGCCTGTCCCGGCTCAGGAGGCTCCTCTGTCGGCCACTGACTGGTGTGACACCGCTGATGACTGGGGGATGGAGGAGGAGGAGGAGGAGGATGGATGGGGAGGAGGTGGGAAGAAGATCAACCAGGTTCAAGAGGAGGCAGCAGCTCCTGAAGCAGAGGGTAGGGCTGAACAATATAAATATTATTAAATCATAAATTATAAATACAGTTTTGAGGTACTTTTACTCTGCTTGAGTATTTCTATTCTCTGCTACTTTATTCTACTCCATTATTCAGAGGGAAATATGGTGCTTTTTACTCTGCAACTGCAACTAACAATTCTTTACATTAACCTGCTACAGAGATAGATTTGTCTCAATATTATTTTTGTGAGGAGACAGACAATCTGTGTTCAAGCTGTATTAATCAAACCTGTAAATACACAAACATTTCAGAAATAAAAATTTAAAAACTGCGTGAATTGCAAATCTGCAGGCATAAAACTGAGATTCACAAATAGAAAGTGGATTCACAAATATCTGACTGAAAGTTGTAAATGTTAGGGAGATATTCACAGATGTTTTTCATTTTTAGTTGTAAATGAATTAAACGTATTAAAATTTGTGGAATTAATTTGTGTATTTGCAGATCTGTTTCATATTTGCATGATAGTTTTTTGAGTTTACACTTTTTTTGAATTCGTGGAAGGTCACACAAATAATCTTGAGACAGTCTATCTCCTTAACCTGCCCATTATTATCTCTATGATTATTTTTATTTTTTGCCAATTAAATGTCAGAAAATAATGACATTTGTCCTGCTGTGTAATTTCCCACATCTTCAAATGGAGTTTTATCTGATCAACAGTCCAAAAATCCAAAACTATTCAGCTGTCTGATTGTTTAAGGTTAAAAAATGTCAAGATTCTTCCTGAAAATTTGCAGAAGTCACGTGTCGTCTGGTGTAAGATCTGTCCCACATATTAGTTTGTGCTGCACAGTTAATAGAAGTATTAATAAAATCACAATATGGCTGAGAGCAATATCCAGATCGCAGGAGCTGCAATTAATATGTGTAAGGTAAAATATGTCATAACATACCATTATAAATGAAGCATTGTGGTGCACAAAAAAAAAACATATTCCAGACATAAAGGAACACGCTCATTTGGTATAGACCCCAGAAAATATCATATCTTCGTTATTTTATATTTTTTCAGTGAAAATAAATTGCAAAAATTATTCTTATAACATTGCTCCTCAAATTGCAGTCGCATAATCTGTCAAAAATAATTGCGATATGATTTTTTGCATTTGTGAAAAGCACTTTGTTAACTAACAAAAGATGAAATACATGAGAGCAGCTGAAAATTGTCCCCGTCACTCTGCACTTCACAGACGTGGACCTGGGAAACTTTGAAACATGTTTTTGTTTCTAAACCCAAAGAGAAACTGTAACTGTCAGAACGTTCAGAGGAACTTTTCTTAATTTAATATTCACTTTTCCTTTTTGCCCGACAGCCGGTGAGATGGACGTCAGCAGCCGGCTTCAGGATTTAAATCTCGGAGAGACACAGGAGGACGTTCCTGTTCTCCGTTCATTCTTCATCAGTGTGGAGGAGGAGTCAGATCTTGGTGGAGAGGAAGACGACCTGCAGCACGCTCAGCAGCTGCTGAGGGAGTATGAGAGGAGAGAGGGCGTGGCTGTAGGAGAGCTGGAGGACAGTGAGGGCGGCGGTGGGGAGGAGAAATACGAGAAGACGAGCGCCAGACACGGAGATGCCGTCTTCTCCAGGTTCATGAAGAAGATCTCGCTCTGTCCTCGGCAGATCCTGCGGTACTGCCGCGGCGGGAAGCCACTCTTCATCACCGAGCCGCCGGCCAACATGGCTCAAGTGGTGTCAGCGTGCGGCTCCTGTGGAGGATCGAGGACGTTTGAGCTGCAGCTGATGCCAGCTCTGGTCAGTCTGCTGCGGAGGGAGGGCGGCGGCGCTGAGGCGGAGCTGGAGTTTGGGACGGTGCTGGTTTACACGTGTGCAAAGAGCTGCTGGACGGCAGGATCAGGATCAGCTGTGGAGGAGTTCTGCTTCGTTCAGGCGGACCCGGACCAGCAGCTCTTTAAATGACTGACCATGAGTTGCTGTGATTCGTTCATCAAAACAGAAAGTTATTAAAAATATGAACAGATGAGTGTAAACAGGATTTAAGCTGGATTGTGTCGCCTACAGTCAGATGCTGCTGCTGTGTCTCCTGCTGCCAAAAGACACCTCACATTTACAGTGAATCCTCCCACAGTGAACACACTCATAAAATACTTCAGGTCCAAGAGAAAGAATCCAAAATAAAGCTAAAAGAAATCAAAGAGCTGCAGATGGTGAGTCAGAGGCCCCAACAGTCAACAAATAATAGAACAGTAACATGTTCTTGCCACCACACGTGTTGAATGTTGATAGTGTGGCTTTAACACTTGTACCTGTACAACGCAGTGCAGCAGCTGCATTCTTCCTGTGTGATTTAGTGCAGATTAACCCTTTAATATAATTGCTGCAGCTAGCTGACACCTGCTGTGACCTCTGACCTCCCTGTAATGAAATGTTACTCTGAGAAATGACTCACACTAGTGCCTTAAATGTGTCGCTGCGTGATACGTCGGAAGTGTGTTTGATAGTATTTCACCTACGGAAGCTGAGAATGGCCGTGATTGCACTTTTTTCTTAAGTGCTGTTATGTGGTGATAACAAAGCTGGTTTACTCCTTATAACAAGTTAATTTATGTCTATTTCTCAAGATAATTTTCCTGAGAAAATGTTTCGTTTTCTGGAGATGACCAGATAAATAGGGAGAACTTGTAAATGATTGTCTGGTTCATCTGATCAAATATGATGTCAGCCTTTAAAATCACTGCAGATATTGATCACGATTACTTTTCACGATAATTCAGTCACTGTCACTGATGTCTGAGTTCACACTGGATGGGGACGGAATTCAGTGAGGTAATGTTAGCAACGTTATCCTTCATGGCCTTCATATTTGTACTGTACTGCAGGCTGTGTTTTTTTCAGGTGGTTTAACACGTTAGTTGTGTTGCTTTGCGGTGCAGACACACGTCTCTTTCCATATGATTTGTTCTCTCATAAATCCGAAATACAGCCACAGCTCTTCAAAAGTGGAGGCTGGCTGTTAGTTTAGGAGGCGCTTAATTTGATGTGCAGTGGAGTTTTCAATGAGCTGAGCACACATTTTGAACGCGAGTATTGCAGTCGATGAGGCTCATTTAATGGTGGAAAGCCAAAATCATGATCATGATTATCCATTTGAAACCTGAGCAAACTAGCTTGATTTCTTTCAGACACATGGGAAGAAAGCAATGAGCAACGAAGGAAGATATGATCCAAAAAAAATAGCAATAAATAGTAAAAAAGAGAAAATTAAAAACAAAAGATAAACAGGATTTTGAATATATAATATATAAATATGTTATAATGATAATTATAAATATAGTTTATAATATAGTTTTTCCAGCTTTTTAAAAATAATTGTCTTTTTTTCTTTTCTTTTTTTTTAGCAGTTTGCGGGACACTTGCAAAAAGCGCCTGAAATCAGCACGAGAAAAGTGATGTCGCTCCAGGTTTCAAAGAGTTAATATTTAATTAATTGTGCAGCCCTAGATCGCTGTCATGACTGTGAGGGGGGGATTCATAACTGATTATAATAATGTGTGCTCCTTGATTTGACATTTTTAGCCTGAATCAGTTGCTACAGTCATCTAGACGCCATCTATGCATGCTGGCAGGACACTTCTGATCTCTGATAAACATTTTAAGTTTCCTAATAAGAGGAAACGACTTTGTTTTCTGGAAACAAAATAATCACCTCATGATCTTGAGATAAGAGTATTAAAAGAAATAACTGTGAGCACGCCATCCTCGGCTTCTGTGCTGAACTCTAAAGCAGGCTGAGTTTCCAAAATCCTGAATCGAGACACAAAATAAAGTATTTTAAAACCCAAACTCATCATTCGTCACATTATTTATCGAAACACAGAACAGCCAGTATTTTCTTTTCTTTTTACTTCAACCTTATGATACATCTCTATAATTCAGTGTCTTAAGCGTCACACCAAAACAGTTCAGGTTGAACAGCGTTAACATTATTCAGCGGAGGACATGTAAACCATACAGAGAGTAAAACCAAGCTATAAAAATGTAAATGATCAGCTGAAGGACTTGTTTTTACTGGATCAGATCCAGAGTATCAAAAATAGCTTTCTTAATTAACGAGCCAATAAATAACGCCAGGATTTTCTTCAGCTTCTGCGATGACATCACTGATTGTTCTGATTATGTAAGAGTTGAATTACAGCCCTTTGGTTGTTGTTTGCTACAGTTCGGTCATGAAAAGCTAAAAACATCTTTGGTGTGTCAGCGAGGTACGAGCCGGCTCCGCACTAAAATTCCTGAGACAGACGAGGAAACAGTAATCTGATGTGGTACCCTGATGAGACGAGCCCGCCGACTCGTCGGAGGCTGCTGATTGGTTTTCAGGCACTTGAAGGTCAGCTTGGTGCGCTTTGTGCTAACGTGACCGTCGGTTTAGTTTTGTCCCAAAAAAAGAAGCGCTGCAGTCACCTCCTGAGGGAGCAGTGCAACTACTGAGGGCCTCCGCAGAACGGTAAGGCAGCGTCACTGGACTTGTGCTCCCAGTCAAACTGGTGGTACTGGTCAAACTGGTCGGGCTGGGCGCTGCTGCTCAGACTGCCGATGTCTCTGTCGATGATCTCATTCACTGCAACAAAACAGAAGCATGAGACATGATTATTTATACGTTTGTACAACATTTGTTAACATTTTTTTAAAGGAACAGTGTGTAAGGTTTAGGGAGGATTTAGTGGCATCTAGTGGTGAGGACTGCAGATTGCAACCAGCTGAAACTTCTCCTGGTTAGAATTCCTTCAGTGTTCATTGTTCAGTTTTTTACTGGGAGCTAAATTATCCACGGAGGTCTCTTCCTCTCCAAAACAAACAGATCAGGTGATTTAAAGCGGTAAAAACACTGAATAAAACAGTTTCAAATCACAAATCAGTGTTTTTCCAACATTGTTTGGCATGTTGGAGACGAGCCACTCGCCCAGCACCTGCTAATGTGTGCTCACCTGTTTTCTCTGATAACTCAAGATCGAGATGTTCAGGAGGTTTTTACCAGATTACCAGATTGCAACCAGCTGAAACTTCTCCTGGTTAGAATTCCTTCAGTGTTCATTGTTCAGCTTTTTACTGGGAGCTGAATTATCCACAGAGGTCTCTTCCTCCCCAAAACAAATGGACCCAGTGATTTAAAGCGGTAAAAACACTGAATAAAGCAGTTTGCTTTGCTCTTGTCACAGAAGGGCTTCAAACTACGCTGGCCGAAATAAGAACATGAAACAAGGTTGAAATAATTACAAACGATGGTCAAAACATCGATCTGTAGTACTGTTAAACTGTTCAGGGGACTCGTGGTTCAAACTGTAAAGAACTTAACGGAAACTCGAATTACTGCCTTGCAGTTATGTGCAGTTACAGTGTACATCCAAAACATCTGTGAAAACATGGACGCTTCACACACAGATGATCTACACAATCAGCACAGTTTCAAGATGGACACCAAAGATTAATGTCACCAATTCCGAATCTGTCCAAATGTCTCCCCTTCCTGAGTTACAGCATTGAATAACAGCTAGAAAAGTGTTCTATACAGAACATTATGATGTCACAGTGACGCTGAACTTTGACCTTTTGTTTATATATAATGTCATCACTTCATCATTTCATCCTGTTGGAGATCTGTGTGAAATCTTATCGTAATTAGTGTATGAATTCTTTGAGTTCTGACCAAAAACATCCAGATTCAGTTAATTCTGGAGTCCAAGTGGACGTTTGTGCCAAGTTTGAAAAAAAAGTATTCCCTCCAGATACTGCATTCACAAGAATTGTGAATTTACAGTTGAGAAAATACAGGAAAACTATTTTTTTTATGTTGGTCAAACTAGTCAAGCGCTTTAAAAGACATAATTTTGGACTCTGGTACTTTGACGTGTCATTTTACAAACTGAATAATGAATTGGGAAAAAACATACAGTGACTGATGAACAACTGTTTGCTAAAGTTTTCCACAGTAATCCACAATCATTTAGATGTTCATATTTCATCCTTTTGCGTGGGACAAAATGCACCCGGCACAACTCCAGTGTCGTAAACACCACAGGAAATAATATGAAAGATGTCTTTTGTTTAAATTATATATGACAACATGCTGTTGACTGATGCAGGGACAGAAAATTGGAGTCTGTACTGCAGCTCGGCCACAGGAGGGAGCAGCTGTAGCTTTAAACTTCCACTTACTCCAGTCGTTCACTACAGACGAGTTGAGATGACGCTTTAAATTTACCTCGAGAGATAAACTGGCTTTAGCAGCACGTTGCTGTCATTACTAACTAATCCACTAATTACTACAAACTGATGTAACATCATGTGAGCCATGCTGTGCAGGCTGAGCTCTCAATGGAGGTGAGAAATGATTGAGTTTATGATTACCAGTAGCGGCACTAAAGCCGCTCTGTTGAGTCTGTTTGTACGGCAGCAAATGGCTCCATCTCCATTCAGTCTAAACATAGCTCTGCTGTGAAACCTGATGCTGATCAAGACAAACCAACACAACAACATGCTGCACGTCACGCAAAACTTCATCTGCATGCACAGATCCAGATTGCTTTAAAAAATACATTCAGATTCAATTCAAACTCCGTCACCACATAAACCTCTACAGAAGCTGCCACCGTCCTGCCTCACCTACATCATCACACCCCCCTCCAGGATCGAGCACCTGGACCTACTGTCCAGCAGCAGCAGCAGTGACGATCATTCAAACTGCTGCAGTCACTGGTTTTACAGGTGTTTTAATCTGAGCAGCCTCAGTGTGTGATGTCGTTTGTCCAGCAGCATCAGATCAGGCTACTGAGGTCAAAGTCAAGCTGAAAGGCGGGGAGGAGGGGGCTGACGACAGCTGCTGTCCGCCAACTGTGGCGAAGCAACAAATTTAACCCCCATCTGCATCATTCAGAGCAGCAACAGGCAGACACAGCTATTATTAACCCAGATCAGAGAGAAACACAGTATTCACACACACACACAGGGGCCCCGACATATAAATAACCAACATCACAGAGCCAGTGTGGACAGACGGACACACACACACACACACACACACACACCGCGCACACACACAAACACAAACACACACACACACACACAAACACACACACACACACACACACACACACACACACACACACACACACAAACACACACACACACACACCGCACACAGCTGCACAGCAGAAAGTAACAGCAAACACACAGGGAACATTTGGATTATACGAGATCTGAATCTGAAGCTCAGGAACAGAGGTCTCAAGTTTGTTTTCTCTTTATTTGTGTGTTGGTTAAAGTTTGCCACCAATGAACGAACAAAACCATCTCACGTGGCGTTCAGGGTGTTGTTAGGTTCACAATCACAGTTTGTGACGCTGCCCAGCGGCACTGTTTATGTGATTTTCAGGTAAAAGGTTTCAACATCAAAACTCAGTAAAATTTAGTCGAAAAATTACATTAATTAGATGTTAAGGTTTGTTGTCACCCCTCCGAGAATCGCCACCTTAATATGGTGGAGGGGTTTGTGTGTCCCCGTGATTCTGGGAGCTGTGTTGTCCGGGTCTGATAGCCCCTGGTAGAGTCTCCCAAGAGGACCAGACTAAGGGCGGTTCAAAAGACCTCTATGACACGGCAAATTCGGGGAACAAGTACCTCACCCTGTATGGGGACAACAGGGTCCCCCTCTGGGGTGGGAGGCGGCTCGCCAGGGAGCGTCTGGTGGCCGGCCCTTGGGCCACGGGGCCCGGTTGGGCTCAGCCCAAATGAGTAAAATGGGTCCGCCACCCTGTGGGCCCACCACCTGCAGGGATTGGCACTGGGGACGGGTGCATTGTGTGCCGGGCGGCAGGCAGGGGCGAGGCCCCAGTCGTGCTGATCCCCAGCATCGTGGACTGGCTTTGGGGACGTGTAATGTCACCTCTCTGTTGGGGAAGGAGCCGGAGCTGGTGCAGGAGGTGGAGCGGTACCAACTAGATATAGTTGGGCTCACCTCTACGCGCAGCACTGGTTCTGGAACCAAACTGCTGGAGAGGGGCTGGATTCTCGCTTTTTCCAGAGCTGCCCAGGGCAAGAGACGCTGGGCGGGTGTGGGGATACTCACAAGCCCCCGGCCGAGCGTACTGGGGTCATCCTGGAGAACGAGAGGGTCATCTCAATGTGACTGCGAGGCGCAAAGAGAGGGTCTCTGACTGTTGTTTGTGCGTATGCACCGAACAGCAGTGCGGAGTACCCGGCCTTCTATGAGTCTCTTGCCGGTGTTCTTGAAGGGGTGCCGGCTGGGGACTCCAAAGTTAATGATTTTTTTTTTACTTTTGCCTTTATTTGACAGGACAGTTGTAACGTGAAAGGTAAAGAGAGAGGGGAAGACATGCAGCAAAGGGCCACCACGGGCTAGAATCTAACCCACAGCCACTGTGGCAGGGACATAGCTTTTTGTACATGAGACACCCGCTCTATCCAGTCAGCAGCTGGGTGCCTGTTTTAACAGCATTAAAACAACTGAAGTAAAAAACCTGCTTTCCAAATGTTACTTAAAAGGTCTTGAAATAACATCAAGTAAATTAAGGTCATAAATTGTTTTTAATTTACCATAAATGTGCTGTGGGTATCACATTTGATGGTGCATTTAAGTCTGATGGAAAAGTTGTCACACATAGTAGCCTCCTTTAAAAAAGCCAATGGTGTGTATTTGTTTGAGTTAGACGACAAAACTCTGCCACTAATACAAGTTTTGCATAAGGTGTATGTTATGTTAGCCTGCTCCAGATATTGGCATCTGGCTGCGTGTCATCTTTATGATATCATCAGTGCTGGTTGCTAGTGAGCTCACATGATAGAGATGAGCACAGATGGGGAGATGTGAGTTCAATGACAAATGGTTAGAGGGAGACAAGTTTCAGCAGCTGTTTGCGCCACAGGAAACAAAGAAAGGGAGAGTTTACACCAAAAGACTTTCATGTTCATGACAGAAATTCTTTTTCACCTTTCTGCCCTGGGACAGACTTTTTTGAGGACTTTTATTGCTAAACTTGCCAGTATGCTTCATCTGTTCTCTGATTGGTTATCTGAAAGGAAAGGTTTGAACTGACAGTCTTATAACAAAAGAAAGAAAATGTTTTGTTTCCTAAACCTCAAAAAATGTTTTCTCTTTCCTATCAAAGAAATTGTTTCAACATTTTTTGGGGTCTTAAATTATATTTGTTAAGGTCTTAAAAAGCATTGGATTTGACTTCAAACATGGAGTAAGAACCCAGAATTTCTAATCAGTTCATCTTTGAGTCCAAGTGGATGTTTGTGCCAAAATGAAGAATATCTTTGAAGGCCTTCTGAAGATATCGCGCTCAGGAGAATGGGACAAAAGGTAGCATGTACATGCACATGGATATATGTGTGGACATACATATGTACGGACAGACGGACTGATAATCCTGAAGACATAATGCCTCCAGCCATGGCTTTCACCAGCGCGAAAGCATACAAAGGATTAATGGTGTAGAGGTGGATCGTGCTGCAGGAGTGGTCTGAGAAGTTTCAGTGGATGTTTTGGATTTTGTTTTTTAAATCTACTGTAACTGCTGTGAAAGTTGTTTTCCACAAGAAACAAGCTACAAACTTTTCAGAGCCACTTCTCAAGACTACAGTGATTATTAATGAATGAATGCTTCGTACCGTCATCCAACGTGATCTCCTGGAGGCCCAAAGATCCCAGATTCGGCTGGTCGTCTGGCTCCTGCTTGATGCTCGGCGCCTCTCCTGGCTTTGAGAGCAGAGAGTCCTTCTGGGGGTCAGCAGGGGTCACAAAGGCTCTTCTGGGGCTCAGGGATGGAGAGTGTTCCCTCTGAGGTCCACCAGAGGAGGTGGGAGGGGGGATGGTGTAGGTCTGAAGGGGCAGCGAGGAGGCCTGGGGAGGCAGCGTGGAGATGTGAGGAGGGAGTGAGGAGGGCTGGGGAGGGAGGGAGGAGATTTGAGGAGGGAGGGAGGAGGGCTGGAGAGGGAGGGTGAAGGTCTGAAGAGGAATCAAGGTCTGAAGGGGAACTGAGGAGGAGGAGGAGGCCTGAGGAGGGAAGGAAGAGGAGTGAGGAAACATTAAGGAGGTCTGAAGGGGGACAGATGAGGGAGGGGGTTGATGAAGATGAGGCACGCTCTGGGAAGGAGGACCACAATGCACTGGGATGTCACAGGAATCATAGTAAACCACGTCCGGTCTGAGCACTCGGTCACGGGAGGGCAGCTCATGGAAGCCAGGTGGATTGTGGGAGATGTGGTCCCTCTCCCAGGGCTCCTGTTTGACTACAGCTGCAGGGAGGTGATGTCTGACTCCAGGCAGGTAGGTGAAGGTCTGTGTTAGGCTTCTTTTTCTCTTCCCATTTGAGACGTAGAACTGGACTTGGACTGGATCTGTTGTCTTCTTATTGTAAGGAGGAACCTCGACCACAATGCTGGACTGAAACACAGAAACATAAAGAATTCAATTCACTTTTATTTATAAAGCCCAGCATCACAAATCACTCACTCACAATCATTATCTAATTGAGCACAGCGTTAGTTCAGATAGGACACAATATCAAGCTCAGCTCATATCCCAGCTACATCAGCTGATCTCAAACAGCAATCAACTGATGGAGCCGCTGATTGATGGAAGGGAGTCAGCTGATAGATCACATGATTCCTTTCTGTGCAACCAGTTGGCGAATCTCATTCAGGGCGCCCTATTTAAACTGCTCTGGCCTGCCTACTGTTGCTGCTTCCTCTGTAACTGCCTCCACCCTAGCTCCTCCTTTTCATGTTGTGTCTGACTCATCAATGTAATTTCTGTTAGTCTTTGCTGCTGCTCTCTGCCTTAGGCTTTTCATGTAGGCACATGGAAGGGCAGGAAGGTTTCCTCTCCCCGCCTCAGGTTTCTGCGTAGGCCTAGGAAAGGCAGAGGGGCCCCAGAACAGAGTCATACCGGCAAATGTAATACTGCAAACTAGATTTGACTAGATTAAATACTACAGAAAACAAAACAAAACAAAAAAGCAGAACTTAACTTTTGAGTTCATTTAGAACATAAATATCAACAGAAAAATGTCCGTCATACGGTGATACTTAACATAAGATTTGTTACAAACTGTAAACTCCTCACTCACCACTGTACGTTTTATGCCAGGGTTGGTTGGCCTATTTTTTTTTTGGCTTTTTTGCCATTAACGACAGGACAGTTTGAAGCATGAAGGGGGGAGAAGAGAGAGGGGACGACATGCAGCAAGGGGCTGTGGGCAAGAATCGAGCCCGTAAACACTGCAGGAAGAACATTACCTTCGTATATGAGGTGCCTGCTCTACCTACTAAGCTACTGGACGCCCCCTGGTTGGCCTTTTCTGACCTATCATAGGCTCGGTCACTGGTATTTGTTCATTTATAAAGCCACACTGGATAAACTCCCTTTGTACATTTTTACTTTGACTGAACAGAGATCTGACTGAAGCTATAGTCTGAGATCTCAGGACTTAGTTTTGTCGTCTGTTCCTCTCACTCAGAGTAACCTTCAAAAAGAGTTACAACTACATGAACTGTGTTGTTGTTTGGCTGTAACTTTTTTGTATGCCGCTGTCTTGGCCAGCTCTTCCTTGAAAAGAGATTGTTGATCTCAATGGGACTTACCTGGTTAAATATGGGTTAAATAAACAAAAAATTAACATGGCGATTTCTGTAGATGAGGACCTGCCTCCTATGTAGATCAGCTCATTCCAAAATAACAAAAACACAACAAGTCTTATTTTTAGGTGATTAAACCCTAAAGAAAACATTGTAGTATATTATATTTCACTGTTGCCAATATATGCCCTTAAATCCTACACACTTTAAATACTAGTGCTGTTTTTTTAAGCTGATGCTAAATTCATACCGGACACCCAAAGCAGGCCACACCCCTCACCCTCATTGCAATTCTATGTGACAAACGTATTTTCAGCCTGATGAAGATGCATCAGCAAAATGTTTCTGAGGAAGCCAGAAGTGTTGATTTCAACATAAAACAAACAAAAATGTCATTTATGGCATTGCAACATCTGCTCGATAATAAAAGGAGAACAAGACGTTCAGGAACAAAATGTGGCATTTGAACATTTTTTATGACATTTAAAGAAAATTAAACAAAAAGTAATCACTCACTTCCAAGTAAATCCTCTACAAACCAACTGTAATAAATGATGTCATGGTGACTCCCACATCCTCCTCCTCTCCAGACACTTTCAGACTCTTTGTGGTTTTATTAACTTCCTCTCTGTACTTCCTCTCAATGGAATCCTCGTCACCATCTTAAGTAATGTTTAAATGTTTCAAAAACTAGAATGAACTTCTGTGAAGTCGACCCTTTAAAATGGGGATATTGAATCCAGAATGCACTGTGAGCTTCCTCCATTCCCTCTGCTCGTTACATAACACTTAACACACAGTACACCTTTAAGTAAACAAAGCTGCAATATTATAATATAATTATTTTTTGGCCACTTGAGGGCAAAAGAACTCCACAATAATTTGTTAAAGACAAAACACTGAACTGAGGTTCCCTTGTTGTTAGGGTGAACATGTTAACAAACGGTTGCCTATTTAAACATCAAGCAGACCTGGAACAACATTTTCATCCTGGTGGCAGCAGTGAAGGAATTATTTAGATCCTTTACATAAATAAAAGTACCAATACAACTACTGTAAAACTTCAATTAAAAGCCTAGTCCCAAATAAACGCCCAGTCTCTTTTACTGGCCCGGTTTGGCTACACATTTAGACAAATAAACACCTGTCTCAATTAGACGCCTGGTCTGGTTGCCAAGCAGTTCTTTTTTTTTTTATAAGTTCTTCAGATAAATAAAAGCAGGTTGTTGGCTGCCTCAAATTATGTGTCCATTCCTCGATTAACCTGTAAGTTATTTATATTCCTTTAGTCCGTAAGGGTCCTCAGATCAAAAGAATCAAAAGGGTTCTTCATTCAAATTAATTAAAGTCATGAGAATTGTTTCAACAGGATAAAGTGGTGTTGTGTCGGTGTGCTGGGTGCCGTCTGTCTGAGCTAGATAAAATTAATGATTTATAACTGATTTATTATCTGAAGCCTAATTTTTAAAACAAGCAATATTCATACCAGTTTAAATAAACAATTAGAGTTTATTTTCTGATCTTTGCTGAGCAACAGTTTTATGTGAAAGGAATTAAAGGCCTGTCCCAAATATAAGCCTGTTGATTTAAGCAAATAATAGCCTGGGCTACTAATTGAAGTTTTACGGTATGTAGCTCCATCAATGTATGCTGCTGTATGACCAGATAATGAATGATAACATAGTAAAAAATATATAAAATATGTCTTCACAGGACAAGTTAGTAATTTCTGACCAATACTGCAAATTTAAAAACAGTTAAAATGTCCTCAAAGCTGCTTACAAACACATTATAGTGTGTTAGACATTATCTATAAATGTTGTATTAAACGCTAATTAGAGGAACTTAATAGGGATTTTTTTTTTACATCAAATCTTAAACTGAAAAGTAACCACACCTGTTCAATAAATGCAGTGAAGAAGTATAAAGACACACAATATGACAATACTCAAGTAAAGTACAAGTACCTTAAAACTGTACTCTAATACAGTACTTGAGTAAATCGCCTTCTGTTTGTGTTCACTCTCATTTAAAGTGGACTCAAACAACTTTTCAACTTCTTTAACTTTTCAGTGTTTCCAAGTTATTGTTGGTGCCACCGTCACCAAGACGACCAAATTCCTTTCTTGTTTTCTCAAAGCCGCAACTGCCAACAGCACAGGACACACTGTGTTACTTCAGTTGTTCCACTGTTCGCCATTTCCACTACTGGAGATGCTAACTGCAAAGAACTTACCCTGATACGCTTAAATAACTGGGGATAGCAAACGATAACTACCATGGAAAGCTAAAGCGCTATCCGTCTCCTGTTTTGGTTGCGCTGATGGTGTCAACTCCACATACACCAAATCTTCTGAACCATCTAAATCTGCTCTCACTCAGATGTACTGAATGATGAAACGCACTTGATCATAAATTAGAAGTGTGTGGCTGATTGTTTATTAGCAAAGGTAACGCCTGGTAAACTCAATCATCAAGGGCAATCAAGGGCAGGTGTTGTGCTGTGTCCAGACACTCTTGCACATGCCCAACAATTGTAGAGATGCCACCAGAAAAGGCTTTAAGAGGAAGCAGAACTTCATCAGCGTACTGTTAAATCAACTTAAATAAACATGTGATATTTTTCTTCCAGAGCATCAGGGCTGGCGTTATAGGAAAATCCAGAACCCAGCAATGGAAAAATATTGTGATGCTATAAATGCCGTGTCAGCAGAGCGATGTGCAGCAACCAAAATTAAAAGGAAATGGTCTGACACAAAAATGGAACCAAAAAACACATTGCTCAAGCCAAGCGCTCCACGGTGACAACTGCAGGAGGACAGCAGAGAGTGGCGGTCTTAAGTAGATCTAAGAGTACAAGAAATAATAGGAGAGGTGGCGCTGACTACATTCAGAGTAATTCAGAAAATCCAAACAAAATATGCTGTTTACATGACCCAAATCATACTCAGAATACTCTCATATTTAGCATAATGGGGGAATATTTTTTGTGCATGTTAACGTACCCACTGACAGTTTAGTAGCTGGCTTAGGTAACGCGATGTGAGTGTCTCTGATGTCGCTCCAGGTACAACAGTTATAAGTTTACTTCTCTGTCTCCACTTTAAGCTGTCTGGTCTCCACCATCTCCTGAGGGAAATATTTCTCCCTGTGGTATCGCGACCAAAATAAAGGTAAGGCTTTAATTAGGTTACACACTTGGATGTTATGAACAAACACACATGATGGGTAACTGTTATTTCCCCTGCCTCCTCTGAAGTAAGAGACCAGGTGTCTGTTTGTCACACATGACAGCTGACTGGTTGAACACGTAACTGTAACATCAGCATCCTGCTGCTGTGGGACTGACAGGTAGTGATGACGAAACAAGCTCAGACAGACTGCACTAAAGTCATAGTAATTATGGGAAAAAAAACCTATTAAGTTCAGAAATTATTTTAGTTTTTTTTTTTTTTTTTGGTGCCAAATCATGTTTACTCCCAGTCTGGTAACAAATGCTGCAGCCAGAGAATTGAGAGCAACTGTCTCTAATAACCTGTCTTCCCTATTATGACGCAGAAATATATTATGATGTTTTCAAATATATCTTTTACATTTTAGAGCTACATATTTCATGTCTGGCAAATTTAATACTTTATTATCCTCTTATTTCTTGTATCTCTCACAACCCAATTTTGTCACAGGAATCACAAAAAAAGCTCTTTTATTATCATATTAATCTTATCTGTGAACTACGGAGGATTATTAGCGCCACGATTAGGAAAAAAAGAAGAGGAGGATTTTCTTTTTTAATTTTGTATTGTGTGAACAAAGTTGAAATGTTGAGTATTAAGTCAAACTTCCAGTATCAGTGCCAGGCATAGGTAAAAATAAATCAGAGGGATTTTTTTTTTTGCATTTTAAGGAGGAAGTAGAAATGTGTAGAATAAACTTTAAAAATTAAGACATAAGTCAAACTTTTGAGAATCTTTACATATATGGCTCCGTCTACAGAAGGCCCTCTTCAGATTAATGTGAAACTACACTTCTGTCCATTCAGAAGAAACCACAGAAACTTGGAAGAGGTGGCAACACTTGTGAAACAAAAAGAGCTGGTAATGAACAGATGCACAGGTATCCATGGTTACACATGTGCAATACAGAGAGGACAGGTTGTACGACAAGACACAATCTGATGGACCAGACAGAGGAGCGGAGTTTGTTCTCGACATTTCAGCATAAATCTTCCTGTTTTTTTTTTTTTTTTTTTTTACACCTGGTATTGACACTTTAAGTTTGACTTTATTCTCGACATTTCGACTTTCAGTAAGGCGCGGATGCTCCCAGCTGCCTCCCTGTCAGCTCTGCTAAATTTAGGCTTTACAGGTGCTGGTGGCGTTTTTTGTGGTTGGATTTGAATGATGGCGTCAGGTCATCATCAGGACGAGGAAATCAACTCACCAGTCTGTAAACTCTCCTTTTGCTGACTAGCTAGCCAGGTTTTTTAAGACATAAACATCAGTAAACATCTAGGAAAAGATGGATAAGAATGGACACAAGCTAAACTAGCATCCTGCTAGCCACTGAACAGGCGTTGGAAATAAACTGGACTGCCTTCGTGTTGCATCAGTTTCCAGCAGAAACTGTTACAGCCTCAATTCACCGAAACTTGGCTAAATTCTGGACAGCACAACTCAACCAGGTGACTCTTTTTCTATGTGGCAATCAGACAGAGCAGTGGACTCTGGTGAGAGAGGGAGAGGAGGAGTGTGCTGAATAAGGAGTGGTGGCTAGACCTGCTGTAGATATCTGCTATAACATTAAGCCACGTAGAGGCTGCAGAGCGGCGCTGCCGTGTTCATTGACAGCAACCCCTGAGGATCATCTTGTTGAGGTCAGGCAGTGTGGACAGTTAAATGATTCCACAACCAGAGACCATGGATTACCAGAACTGTCCGAAAACATGGACAAGTATGAAGCAGCCGTCAACAATGTATGAAAACACAAAAAGGACTAAATTACAGTGCACAAGTTAAAGGAGCTGATGGGATCACATGTCACTGGAGTTGGACCTTGTATAGTTCCATGTGATGAATAAATGTTACTTGATTAAAATTCTCAAATGCAAACAAATTAAATAAATCTTCTTCCTCTCATTCTTCTCCCTTATGTTTAGCCCTTATGGTATGTCATGGTAAACACTGGTATTTTCAGGTGTAAAACACATTTGCATGGAGCTGTTTAACATAATTTGTCCACTTACTCCACTGCTTTTTTCAGGCACAACTCTGGCGTCAATTTCCCACAGTGATCTTCCATCTGAAGAGATAAAACATGTTTGGGCGTTCAGGACGTTTAATAAACTCTGATGTATACGTATTTAAAGTGCAGTGAATGAATGTAAACTGATCTCACCAGGCCCTTTCTCCATGAAAACAACCCTGGATTGTGAGTTGATGTTGGATCCCGTTATGAGCAGCTCCTCTCCTCCGTCCACTGAGCAGCTGGCTGGACTGAAGCTCTCCACCTGAGGAAGCTCCTGGCCCGAACGCTGGGCTGAAAAACAACACAGTTTTTGTTTTGGTATCTGAATGCATCTGTGGTTTCTCCATGTTACATGACACACAACAGCAGGAGCACTTTTATTCTGAGACAGAGGAAACATTAACTCAGCTGTGAATAAAAAAAACACAAAAACCTCACTGATTATGATCTGTGCTTGTCAAAGGTTTGCACAAGCTTGAAGCAAACATCCCCTGAATTTCCTCCTCTGCTGATATGATAATAATCTGGTTTCGAAATAAAAAAGAAAAAACCTTCTGTCTCTTGCTCTTTGTTAGATGTAACATTATTATTACAGGTAACTCACAACACTCTACGGGATTAGAAGTGGTCTGCAGCCACAGCATCCGGCCGTCCGGCTGAGGGACGGCGACCCTGAACACAACTCGCACCCTTGTGTTCTTCCTCCCGATATCCATTTCTCCTTTCTTCAGCTCGATGTCAGCGTTTCGCAACTTCAGGATGCCGGCACAGTCAATGCTGTGGAAAAAAAAAAAAAGGAAAAGAAAAGACATAATGCATTATCTACCACTTCCAAGGTGTCATGCAGAGTGTTAAACTACCAGCAGGGTTACGGAGAAAGGTTTTGATGAGTGAGCCCATCTTTTGTTTGTATCTTGTTCTCCACTAACATGTGTACAAGGATACAGACGTGATTCACATTCCTGCTGATTGCAAAAGGCGATAATGCAAATGTATGGTGCAAGCAATGAAACACAACAAACAGGAAAAACAAGAAGAACCGAAGAGCTAGAGAAGGTAAGCAGTCTCACTGTGGCTGGAATAATCTCATCAGTTGCTATCTTGGCCTGCATGTTAAATCCTCCAACATTTTGGAAGATGGCTTAAACCATAGACTATAAAAAATAAAGGACAAAGCTACCATGACATCAACCACTGGTTTGTTGAATCCCATTTTGAAGCCTTAAGTCCAGCATTTTAGAGGCAGGTTGCAGAGGAAGCAGCAACAGTGAGCAGGCCAAAGCAGTTTAAATAGGGTGCCCTGAATGAGATTTGCCAACTGGCTGCAAAAGAGAGAGTTGTGTGATCGGCTGCTTGAGATCAGCTGATGTAGCTGGGATGGCAGCTGAGCTTGACATCATGTCCTGCCTGAACTAACGCTATGCTCAGTTTTTTGGCACTTCAGCGTAAGCATCACATTTCAGACCGCAAGGGCTGCCGCTTTGCTGCAACTAACAATTATTTTCATTATCAATTAGTCACCCCAATATTTTATCTTTTACTCATTTTGTCATTAAATGTCACAAAGTATTGAAAATGCTGTATAAGGTGACGTCTTTAAATGGTTTTTCACTGAATCTGTACTTCCAGACAGTGGATCCTCCCCTTGGAAAATCCAAGCTTTGGGGCACCTGATGTCTTAGTGGGTAGAGCAGTAAAGTATTTTTTAAAAATGATGTTACAAATTACTTTGACATTTTACAATGCAATGTCAAAAGAAAAGATTAATAGAAAAAAAAATATCTTAGCATTTTTAAGACTCTTGAAAGATTGATTTAAGGCATTTTAATACCATTTCATGCCTGATGTTAGATTAATGAACTCAAGAGTTCTTAAACCTTTTTAAGGATCAGCAAGAACTGATCTTGCTAAACATAAAGACACTACCACTTCTATATATTGCTGGTTCTAATACCAACATTGCTACTACTGCTACCACTGGTACTTTTATTTGTTTCTAATTCTATGACTACTATGACTACTGCTACTACTGCCACAAAACCACAAAAACCCTGTTGAGATTACAACTACAATTGCTGCTGCTGACACAACTACACTAAAGTTACAACTTATGTCAATGACAACAATCTAAAATATAAACATTTTTAATCTGAAAATTATTCAGTCAGCCTGATATCATTGAGACAGAACTAAAAAATTCATCAGTGGTAGTATTAATGATGAAAACCAGACTGGGCCAAGAATCCAGCCCTGTGGTACTCCACTGAATATTATCAATAAAGTCATCTGCAGTTAGTTTCCTGCTCTCTATCAAAGTCCCAATCAGGCATGTTAATGCGTGTTGAGCAGCGCTGAAGGGTCAAGGCAACAAACAGCAGCAAGGACTGCACTGGTATTTAAATGAAAGTTCAACATTTTGTGGACCCTTTCTTTAAAGAATTAGTAATATTTAAACATATAAGTTTCTGATCTCAAAACAAGGCCTTTTTTACTGAAGTGTTACTGAGTTTAATCTCATCTAACAACAGTGTTAAAACAACTTTTTTCCAAAGGTTTGGAAACAAAGAGCAATTTAGAAATGGGCTTATAGCTGCTTGGGTTAGAAAGGCTCAGTTGTATATACAACAAGTTCTGTTCCAGCTAAGACCTTAACTACTGCTGCTTCTACTAATACTGCTGCTGTTACTGTCACCATTACTGGAGTTAGAGGACGGCAGAAAGGACAACATCAGACATCAGGGATTTTAATGCCTTAAAAATAAACTCTGACACTACATCCAGTTCTTGTGCTTTTTCCCCCGTTACCTGGCGGACATGTTGTTTTCTGGAAGAAGAGGGATCTCCAGGATTTTTGTGCCACCAACAATTTTCTCCTGGCAGGTGGTGGTAACTGTCTTCCCCGTCACCCGATGGACCTGGTAGAAGGAATGAGGGCGAAGGTAGCGGTCGTCCGCGGTGCCGATGTACAACTGCAGGCTGAGCGGCTGCTCGCTGTATCCCATCAACTGAAAACACAAATACAACAAAACACATTTGATGAACAGCTCCTAAACATCTGAATGGATTTGTCACTTAGACTTGTTGAGACCCAAAGGATGGAGTATTTTCATACTCTGTTGAACTCTGTTGGATGCATGTTTGGCAGCATATTCTGACCTGATTGGTGAATCAATATCTGTCTCATGTCTGTGTTAAGTATCGAGCTAGAGCCAGTAAACACACACGTAAACTAATATCAAGCAAGAAAGAAAATAAGCATATTTCCTGATACGTCTCACTGTTCGTTAAAACAGTCCATGTTGGTTAGCCTCATGTAGGTGCTTTAATTACAAGGAAGAACTTTTATTTTTGACATCACTGTTGATTTTTGCTTTAGCCTGTGACCACTTTCATGATGACGCAATAAAAACAAATAAAAGAGCCAACTCGCTGTCTCAGGGCTACCTGCTTCCTTAATAGGCAAAGATATATTTACATCAAGAAATGTCAAGAATATTTATTTGCATTTGCTATTTAAAAAGCTCCCTAAATTTTTTATAAGACCAATAAATCCATCCATTCATTTTCATCTGCTTATCCGGGGCCATGGGGCCAGCAGGCCAAGCAAAGCACCCCAGACGTCCCTCTCCCCAGCAACGCTTTCCAGCTCCTCCTGGAGGACCCCGAGGTGTTCCCAGGCCAGATGAGATATGTAATCCCTCCAGTGTGTTCTGGGTCTGCCCCGGGGCCTCCTACCAGTGGATGTGCCTGGAACACCCCTAACAGGAGGCGCCCAGGAGGATCATGATCAGATGTTGAACCACCTCAACTGACCCCTTTCAACATTAAGGAGCAGCGGCTCTACTCCGAGCCCCTCCCCCTATCTCTAAGGCTGAGCCCAGACACCCCACGGAGGAAACTCATTTTGGTTGCTTGTATCCACGATCTCATTCTTTCAGTCAGAGCTCATGACCATAGGTGAGGGTTGGGACGTAGATGGACCAGTAAATCGAAAGCTTTGCCTTCCAGCTCAGCTCCCTCTTCACCACAACAGTCCGCCGCAGCACCCACATCACTGCAGATGCCACATCAGACCGCCAATCCATCTCACGCTCCATTCTACCCTCACTTGTGAACGGGACCCCAAGATACTTGAACTCCCTTGACCTCAGATTTGGAGGAGCAAATGGCTTAGACTAATAAATATTGTTATATAATAAATAATAATGAACCAAATAAAAGTAAATAAATGTAATTAAAAATTTAAAATAAACCAAAGTAATTTTTATAGGTTTTGAAAATTGAAAAACAAACAAATTAAACACACGAAAATAAATAATAAAACACATAAAAAATAAAAATAAATAAAAACATTAGTGAAATAGATTCTTATAGTAGGATTTTTTAAATCACTGTAAAAAACAAAAGTCCTGCTCTGGAAAAATGCATCGCATCATCAGGTTTGATCCTCTACAGAGTTCTGCTCCACACCCTGCATGCACCAGCATGGTTTTCTGTTTCCTGTGTGACCCAGCAGCTCTCACTGTGAGTTTTTACACATGTTGCAGCAGGAAGCTCATCTGGCTCCAGCAGCAGCCTGAGAATGTGACACCCAGAATAGCCCTGCTGGTGTCCGTTACATACGAGGCCTTGATGGAGATTTACTTGCCTCAGCCTGCCTGCCAGGATCCACGAGCAAAACACAACTTCAGCTGCTCTCCAATTAATCGCCGGTGGATCAGTAAATTATTGTCTCAACCCAAAAACACATTCAATTTACAGTCATATAAAACAGAGAAAAGTAGAGGCTGGGAGCAGAGAATGTTAGGCAGACTTTCTTTATGAATAACTTTAAACGATCAGTTGATACCAGCCGTAGAGATGTCTGCCTTCTCTCCAGTATAATGAAACTTGATGGCTCTGGGCATTTATAAAACTCAACAGCAACATCTCTTTCCAGAACCCATGACCCTGTTTCTCAAGATAATCTGCAGATGTTGTGAGCAGTTTCGCGTAGGAACTATTTTCTTTGTACCGACTACACTCACCAACCGTATCACCGCACAGAAGGAAGCGTGCATCTGCTCATGGAAGTGAGTCTTGTCCTCATAACATCGCACGATGTAAGCATTAATGACATCCTCCTCAGCTGAGCTGTGATGTTAGCTCAGTGTTGCAAGATGAGCTAGCAGTAGATGCACGCTTCCTTCTGCGTCTTGACAGTTGGAGGGTGTGGTTCGGTAGAGAGAAAATAGTTCCTACATGAAACTGCTCACAGCAAGGTTTGTGGATCATCTTGAGTAGCCAGGTCATGATTTCACGAAAGAGACATTGCTGCTGAGTTTTTCAAATGTTTGTTTTGGGTTTTTTTGGTGCTTTGAGCTCCACACACCGAGTGCCATCGAGTTTCATTATATTGAAGAGAAGGCAGACATCTCTATATCGCCAACACTCCGCAGTTCACACAAAAACAATCTTCATTGATAAAGAGCACTACAGTTAAGATGAAAAATATGTGTTTTGGATTTGGAGTTAAACTGTCCTTTTAAGGCTTGGTTAAGGGATTGCTTATATTTTGTGCAAACACTGTGTGGAAGTCTGGGACAACACTTACAAAAGCAACTTACAACCATCACACATCCTTCAAAAGAGAGCAATCAGGACAGCACACAATGTGGGTTACAGGGAACAAACGAACACACTGTTTTTAAAGTCACGTGCATTGAAATTTTTAGATGTGGTCAAATTTAAAACTGCAATAATAATGTTTAAAGCAAGAAATAATTCAGAAATGTATTTTTGGCAGGTACATAGATGAGGAAAGGTTGTGTTAGGGCAGTGCATATTTAGTTTGTAACACTGGGTGGTACTTGGACTGTAAATAAATTAGATTTATTACTTATTTATTCAATTGGGTGGTAAACAGACTGCAGATAGTTGTATATTAGTTGTAAATAAATTTGTGAATTTGTTGAAATAATATATGAGTTAAAAGAAGAAATGTAAGAAAGGGGTATGGACATAGAGGTTTTACTTCTTCCTTCTCCTTTTCGGACACTGTGACCTTTGTCTTTGTTTGAAAGAAATGCCTCCATCAAAACATTTCTTGACATCATGTCTTCCACTTTAATGTTTTTGATTATATCACAAGTCATTTGTTCCCCAAATAAATGACCTGTGAGTTTACCGCCATTTTCCATGGGTGCTCCACTGACATTTAAACCTCTCGCTCGAACACCTGACCACAGACTTCAGAATTAAATTGAAATTTAGACTTAAGTTGCATGAAAACTTTTTGCAGGGATGAAACATCCTCTAAATCATGGATTCAAACTGAGTGTGTTAGATGTGACGACTTACCTTGATGACAGGATGTCCTGCAGTAGCTGCCTTAATGGACCCTCTGCTGCCCTCTGTCTCATAATGCGCCCTGTGGTAGGATCTGGGCTGGACCTCCACTTTAAGCTCACACTGGTCAAACTGGTTGGGCAGAGGCCAGTCCAGAGGAGGGGGCGACGAGGTCCTGAAGGCAGAGACAACAGACACACACTGATCAATCACTGCATGACACCAGAGCTTACACTATTACTTCAAGTGGTGGATCTCTGAAGGGAGTTTGAGGGTTCCCAAAAAAAGCTTCCTTTTACTACAGGTTGAGGATTGAGACAGCAAATGAGCCATTATCCCAGTCGGAAGAGGTTCAAAGCAAGCACTGTGGGAAACACACTTGGGTTAGATGGGCCCGTTACCACTCTCATGTCTGTACAGTATAAGCTGATTAGCTTAGCATAAAGAGCCTGGCTCCAAAGATCAAACATGCACCTACCAGTACCTCTAAAACTCACTAATTAGCACGGCAGATCATTTGCCGGACTTTTTCTTGACTGGGAGCAGTTGCCAGGCAACAAGTACGGCTAAGAAACAGTCCTTCAAATAACCCCAGTAAAACTAAAAGTTGCCGTTTCACTTCCGTTTTTGTATGAATTAAGCAAACGAGATAAAATCTGTCATCAGTGAAGTTTAAAGTGCTGGTAGGGGGATTTTGTTACCTGTGGACTATGGGGGTTATGTTTCTATTTTCATGTCCTTTAATCGTGGTTACTCAAAATCATGGATAGGCGGTCAACTCGCCAAGGGGTGGCAGGAGTAGGAGGGGGTGGGGGGAGTTACATTAAACATTTAAAAGTAGTAATAACTATTATTATAATTCCCACCTGAACAGAGGAGGGTTCCCAGGTTTGGGTTTGTTCCAGCTGAAGTGGGAGGGCACCTGAAGGAAGAGATCAGCCAGGCCGTCCTGTTCACGTCCCTCCTCCCCAGGAGAATCCAGAAATTGCTCCAACCCGGTGTCTCCTTGACCAGCCAGGAGGCCCAGCTGGGTCCCCGACGTCCTCCTGGTCTTGGAGGGGACATCCAGCTCCTGGTATCCAGACATCAGGAGGGGCCCCAGGGCGGTGGCGGGGCTTCCCACCCAGGTTTCATCTGTCACGCTGCCCCGTGGAGAGGCGCCCGGCGTGGGGCTGGGGGAGTGGTGAGGGGACGGTGAGCGGGCACGGGGGTCAGCGCTGGAGTGGCGTCTCTTCCCGCACGGGGACGCTGGTCTGGATGACGGCCTGAGAAAGAAGCGTGGTTGGGATTAGAAGGATTTTACCAGTGTCAGGGTAGAATCAAGATTCATATTTGACCCATAAAAAAAACATAAAAAACAAACTTGGCTTCTTGTCTAAAATTAAAGGCGGTCTGTTTGTCTAAACTAATGACAGTTAAAAAAAAAACACTGCTCTCTCTGCTGGATGGACTTCCTAACTGATGAGAGGGAATAAATGTTTCATGATATTACTCTGTAGAGCTTTGCTGTTAAATCTTTCTCACATATTGTAACAACAAAAACATGATCTATTTAGATAATCCATATGTACACAATAAGCACAGTAGAACTGGCGTCAGGTGGCAGTGCCCTCAAACTAGATTCATTTATTCAGATATTAAAGCTTTTTGTTGGCTGTCTGGCTTTGTTTGTGTTGTTTTTGTGTGCAGGGTGCATATGGGCGTAGGTCCAAACACAATGATGTCAGTGGGTAGCCTGAGAGGCAAAACCCAGGGAGAAAAAGGTCCACAGGGTCTTGAAAAACAAATCTTGATCCCAATGAGACTCCCTAAATAAATAAATAATGTTACTGATGAGACATCTGTGAACCCTGATGACATGTACCTGGAAGTGGGCCGACGGTTCAGCCAGTTCTCCTCAGTGACACTGGTGCGAGGGGAGGGGCAGGGTGACTGGCGGGGGGACTGATGGGGCGACAGCGCTGGACTAAAGGCTGAAGGATGTTGGTATTTTTGTTGCCATAGCTCCACCCCAAAGGCCCCTCCCCCACAACCTGGGGACCCCAGAGGTGACCCCTGGGGTGACCCCAGGGCGAGGCGGGCGGCATCGCGCAGCTCGCCCTCCACGTCGTCGTAAACGTGGGAGAAGGATTCGCAGGAGGAGAGGTCAGACATCCAGCTCCTGGAGGACAGACTGCTGCAGGGGCTCGGGCAGAGTGCTGGGTCCCGGTAGCAGGGGTCCAGAGGCAGGTAGAGCTGGCCTCTAGACCACGACGTCTCGAGGTAACCCCCTTCTGCCCCGCCCACCGCCAAAGCTTCCTGGCTACTGCCCAGCTCCACATGACTGTTGGGAGCAATGGAAGTGATCTGGATACTCGGGCAGTCAAAGGTTCTGGGGTTCCTCTGGGCCTGGTAGTGGGGCCCCTGGGATTGGTAGTCAACATGCTGGTAGGGGAAACATGCAGGATGACTCTGCAGCTCCTGGTTGACGAGCTGCTCAGCCAGAGCCTGAGTGGAGGTGGGAGGCGTCCTCACATTGAGATCTGGACCTGTGAGATGGAAGAGATAACCCAACATGTAAATCAGACATGTTTTCATTTGCATTGCAAACACGGCTGTTTTTTATTGCCATGTCTCAGCGGCCTCTGTGCTGCACCTGACATTTAATACTCGTCCATCATCTGGATACAAACAGCAGAGTCATAACCTGTTGAATCAACATTGCAGGTTTTCCCACAGTGTTTTATAGTGAAGCTGCTTGAAATATCGATCTTCTTCAGGCACTAATTCACACAGCAAATTCAAGATATCTAATGTGTGGCTATTGTTTAGTTTAGTTTATTTGCACATACATGTATAGAAAATACAGGAAAAAGAAATTAAAAATTAAAACATTATGCTTATGGCTTAGGAAGCTACTTCCCCTATTAAATAACAACAATCATACATGAAAAGAAAAGGATAAAAATGGAATAAGAGTCCCAGACTAAAAAGTATTTAAAATAGTTTAACATGTGCACTTTAAAACAACAACAAAGAAAATTACAAATAAATCAATAAAGTGTTAAGAGTCTTTGCCAGTTAGAGTCCTTTACAGATGTTTTTTTGAATAAGGATAGTGTAGATGATGATTGTAGAGATGGAGGAAGGTTGTTCCAAAGAGATGGTCCTCTGTGTTTTAATGAGTATTGATGAAGAGAAGTTCGACAATATGGAAGATAAAGGTCCTTAGAGTGTTTGTGGAATATGGGTGAATGTCTGAGGAAGACTTCTGAAAAACGCTCGGCAAGTCATGAGTGAGCTGTACATATTTATACATGAATACACAAGTCTGCTTATTGATAAAAGTTGATATTTTCTAGAGGCAGAAAAAGATCATTTGTATTTTTTTTTAGCAAAAATTTCTTTTGAATTGGAAAAATCTTACTGAGAAAAGTGGGACATGTGGCGGCCCAAGCAGTATTTCAATACAAAACAAGAGGGTAAATTAAGCTGTAGTAAAAAATCAGAATACAGGGATGATCGACCAGTAAACGAACTCTACTTAAGATACCAACTGACTTCACAGTCTTTTTACAGACAAGTTAAATATTGCCAACTCCTGCTGATCAGTTTCTGCCTTCTGTCCTGTCTTTCTACAATTTGATTCTTTCAATGAAATCAAGTCTTGGTGCTTTTCTCTGTTTCCCGTCACTGTAACTGGATTTATTTGGGTTTTTAAATAAATATAAGCCATTGTAAGGCATCACATTGGGCTCTGGTAAGTTGTGATGAAAGCTTAAAAGCTCAGGGATTCAACCACCAACCTCGTGATTAATGGCCGACCTACTCTACCTAATGAGCTACAGCTGCCTTGATAAAAGCCTGACATTTGTTTATTCTGAAGAGTTTTGATAATTAATTATTCACTTAAGTCATTTATTAATAATTGAACTTATCATGGTATTATTAGCAGGGCAGTAGCTCAGTCCTACTTGATTTGGGATCTGGAGGGTTGCTGGTTCAAGTCCTCGTACAGACCAAATATGGAGAGGTGCCAGTTTGTTTTAGTCTCCAGGGCACTGCCAAGGTGACCCTGAGCAAGGCACCAAACCCCCAACTGTTCAGGAAGTTATATTTGTTTTATATCACTGTGCATTGAATATTTAGTCAGTCCCTCCAGGATCCCGTGGCAAAAAAACCTTAAATTTGCAGCAAATTGTCAAACATTGCGATAAAAATTGCAGCATTTTTATGTGATTTTTTTGCAGGAAATTTCAGCAAATTACAAAAATTGCAAGTCAGGAGAAAAAAAAATGTGATTTTGTTTTTTAAACTACTGGCTCCAAAAAATAAGTGATGTAATGACTTGCTATAATAATCATAGTGAATATTCCAAAAACAGCTGCAAATGTTTCAGTTCTCTTTTTTATTATTATTATTATATTTAGTTTTATTGAATTAGTTTCAAAACATGGACTCCAATAATGTTTTCCAAAAATCCTGAGTGAATATTGTAGCTCTCAAAGCAGACAATGTGACTGTAAAACAACATGTAAGCTACATCTGCTGTAAACATAACATTTGAATCAATTCAACACATATTGTATGCATTTAAACAAAGGGACAATTCTTATGTCAATACAGAGCCTTTCTCCATACTGCAGTGACATTAGCACCATTTGATGACACGCCTGATGACGTTTCAAATGACGTTACATGCGTGACGACTTCCGGTCAGCTGGAAAATGAGGAAAAATTGCGGGACTTTTGAAAAATTGCAAGCCCCTGCAAATATTGTGGACTTTCATTGAATTTGCGTTAATTATTGTGATCGCAAGATCGCGATATTTTGGAGGGACTGACTATAAGTTTTGGACTGTTGACCGGACCTTAGAGATTACTAATGTAGTTGCAGATCAGCTGATAATGACAATGTCAGTTGCAGCTCTTTCCCATGTTTATTCTCTTAACTCCACCTGTTAATGTCATATTAATGTCATACTACAACTATATTACTCTACATGACGTAATTTGAACCTGCAGTGGTCTGCGCTCAGGGATATTATACTGTCAGCTGTACAGTGACACCACGGCTGCAGTCAATAGTTCAGGCGCTGGACTTACTATGTTCAACACTTCAGTGAATTCATTCACACAGCTGCACACACTCCTCACCACAACCCTACTATTAATACCCCTCTTTCTCGCTCTAACAAACACGTCTCAGGCTACATGCAAAGAAGGCGTCAAAGAGGCAACTGTGATCTGCTTCAACAGACAGCTCCACTTCTCTGCAAATAACCCTTAGTGTGCCGGAGAGAGAGATAACTGAGACGTGATGCAACAACAGGGGCAGAAAGAGAGGGGGGGGGTGCCCGCAGGCAGCTGGGTGCCACAGAGCAGTTAGAAAACCAGGAAGTAAAATCTACTGGCAGACACAACGGCGGGGCAGCACAATGTCTGTCTGTACAGAGCCTGAAACACAACCACCAACTCATCCATCCATCCATCCATCCATTAGTGGTGGGAATCACCAGAGGATCCATGACACAATATTATCACGATACTCGAGTCACAATACAATCTCATTGTGATTTAAATATGTTGTGATGAATTGCAATTCATGACCTTTTTCACCCGCATGTCCCCAAAGGAAAACTTTGTCAGCATCTATTGTACCTCATTAAATACAGTTTTCAGTCTGTTCATCTCACTTCAGCCATTTTTTTGCAGCAGCAAAATGTCTGTAGTGGACTGAAGAAAAACAATTGATGATATTATCCTAAAGTTTAATTTGTGTTTGTAACTTAAATCATTTTCATAATAAAACACAGATACTTGGCACTGTGTGATGATGCGGTACTGCCACACAAAAATATCACGATACTATGCTGAATCGATCCCCCCACCCCTACCATCAATCGATCGATTTACCAATTGTTTTTTTCTTACAGAGTCTTCATTTCATCACCTGCAGACTCCATCAGTATTTCTTCAGCTGCAGCACTCTGTCTTTTTCATTTCCTGATCGATGTCATAGAGTTTGGGAGGGATTTCAATCAGAGCCGCAATGATTAGTTGATTAATCGGTTTCTGGATCAACAGAAAATTAACTGGCAACTATTTTGGTCATGAAATAAGAGTCTTTTGTAAGCAAAAAAGCCAAACGTTGGCTTATTTCATGCTTCTTAATTGTGAGGATTAGATGCTTTCTTTGTTGTACGTGGTAATAAACTTCACAGCTTTGGATTTTTGGACTGTTGGTCAGATAAAGCAAACTATTTGAAGACATCACCTTTGGGCTCTGGGAAATTGCTTCACTGTTTAATGGCACTTTATCAGCAGACCCATTAATCAGGAAATTAATGGGCAGATTAAGTGATAATGGAAATAATCACTGGTTGCAACCCCCTCCATTAAACAGCCCAAATATTCATCTTACCTCTGCTTCATATAGGACAGAAGTGGTACAAAGAAAGAATAAAATCAGTGTTTTCTGTCTGTGTTATTTATCCATGGGTGCCACAATCCTTATTTTCATTACTGAGCAATCCAATGATTATTATCATGATTAATCAATGATTTCTTTGGTCTATAAAATGTCAGAAAATACTGAAAAATGGCTTCAAGTTTAGACATAAAGAGAGGCACCTCATGGACACACTGACACTGATCTCAGCAATTTATTAAACAGGATAAAATATCGTGATGAGGCAATCAGCCACCAGAAACTAAAAACAATGATTCTTGTGTTTTCAGTTACGAGACGCTTCAAACACACTTTTTTAGTGTTGATACAGATTCAATTAATTCAACGTTATTAAGACTTCATCAGTAGAGAGCTGTTTTGCACTGGATTTTGGATTATTTATACAGTGATCTCTGTGGCAAACAAAATTTACGATACTTACATGTTTTGTTCAGTAAAATAATCTCCACAAATGATCACCACTTTTATGATTTTTGTAGTGTGAATGCAAACACCAGAACTGAAAAGCTAACATCAGGCTATAAACGAACACTGCACAACGAGCCTGTACAGCCGTGTTCGGCACGATGACGTTCTGTAGTCTCATTTAATCGCTTGTTAGCAACTGTCTTTTTAAGACATATAAAACCTTCAAAATTCACATGAGGGGTTTTTACTGATGTATTTTATGTCGTAGAAAAAAAGGTGAAAAGGGAACTGGGAGTGCTAAAATGCTAACTCATTTCAGGGTTGTAGGACTCATTCCTGCATCGCTCTAAAACAGATTTCATGTCATTCAGCCCCTCAGAGCGACATGTTTACAGACAGCTCACAAATACAGTAAGACACACAGTGTTCGCCTGGTGTGCAGGTGTGACCCATGATATTTTGATTCATCTAAAACAACACATTCCTCTGAGGTACAGTCGGCCGTAACTGGAACCAGTGTAGAGCTGAGATGATCAGCTGATTGACTGTTAGCCGATCTGCAGAAACTGCTGCAAAAAATGTTTTGATAATCTATTTAAATTAAGTTTCAAATCAAATCAAGTTTATTTATATAGCACATTTAACAGTCCCTTCAGGATCAGCAAAAAAAAAAACCTTGAATTTGCGGCCAATTTTGTCAAAAAAATGTGATAAAGAAATGTTTGGGGTTTTTTTGCGGGAAATGACAAAAATTGCAAGTCAGGAGAAAAAAAAATATGATTTTTTTTTTTAAAACTACTGCCTCCAAAAAAAAAAGTCACGTTGTTACTTGCTATAATAATCACAGTGAATATTACAATCATTTTTGTCATTTGCTGCAATTTCCCGCTAAAAAAAACACATAAAGATGTCACAATTTTTATCACAATTTTTGACAAAATCGGCCGCAAATTTAAGGTTTTTTTGCTGTGACATCCTGGAGGGACTGGATATTCTTCTTTTTCCCTTTTAAAAAACACTAATTTCTGAAGAACGTGCCATTAACAGACTTGAAAATACTCATATTGAGTACTAATTAATAAGTGATACTTCATATCATTGTATCATCATATATAACTGCCTAAAAAACACATGTTTAAATCCTGAAATCTGACTGGCTTTGTGAGGTCAGACAGTGTAAGATTCGACCAGCATTAGCTGACCCCAAATAATAACAGCAAACTGTCCAACAGCCTTCTGATCGATACATTAAACTACAGCAGACTGATCAATAACACTGATCAATGCACAGTAAAGAGTCTCTGTAGCTTCCAGCGGATTAAGAGGAGGCCGATTTCTGCACCTTCTGATCTACATTTAAAAAGTCGCCTAAATTTAACAGCAGACAGCTGGATGTGTCACATCCACTAAAGTCAGACGACACAACTTCCTGTGACAACCTTCAAAGTAAAATCCTGTGTGCCCAACAACACGATGCTACAGGAGCAAATGTGGAGCAAATAGTGAGTTATTTATTTTACAGATTTTATGGAAATGATGCAGCACAGAGCCGAAACTATAAGTTGATTCATCAAACTGTCAGACAAAAGAAAATGAATGACCGACCACTCTGATCTGATTCATTGTTTCAGTTAAAATGCCAAAAACTCAGCTTTTCTGAATTTCTTTGGGCTTTGGACCGTCAATTTGACAAAATAAGCTGTTTAAATATTATATATATATTATGCAGCACACAGACACGGATATAAACATAAATACACCTAATAACTGGTCATATTTAACTATATGAAATATCATCTTAACAAATAACAAGATGTGAACATAAAAATATTTTCTACACACTTACGTTTGTAGATCGACATAACTTGATGCCACATTAGCTGCTGCTATAGTTTCCCGTCTGTTTTTCGACTCTATGTTAATTATATAAGAATAATGTGTAAATGTGGTAATGCACATGGCTGCCTCTGCCTCTGGCTGCTGGATCATACTGACTTCTCACTGCGACATCACTGTACACACACTATATGTGTACTCACATACCCAGACATATATTTATACTACTGTCCACACTGTACATATCTGACCTATAGTACATTCATATTTATACTACTGTCTATACTGTATATATCTGACCTGTATTCATAACAAACTTCCAGCTCTTTATTCTGCACATATTCTAATTATTGCCATAACTGTACTTATCTGCACTGTATATTTTGCCTACTTATATATCGTATCATATTCATATACTCTTGGTGTTTATTCTATACATTACTGTTCATTCTGTGAATTAATCTGCACTTTTACTGCTTTCTGCACTTCTGATTAGATGCTAACGTGCATTTTGTTGTCTCAGTATTCTGTGAAATTACAATTAAGTTGAATAGAGGTATTTGCACTTTACTTGAGTATTTCAATTTCCTCCTACTGTATACTTCTACTCCACCACATCTCAGATGGAAATACTGTCTTTTCGATGCACTACATTTATCTGACAGCTTTGGTTATTTTAGAAATTAAGATATTTCCAAACAAATTATACACAGAGCTCATTAAATTTGATGTTTTGTTATAAATGTTACTCTCCAACAGTTCAAACAAGTACGAATATGTGGATTCATCAAACCAATCTAAATGAATCGACTGGTTGTTTGGTTTATAAAATGTCAGAAAATCGTGAAAAATGTAGATCTGCATGTCTCAAAGCTCGAGACGACGAGACGACCTTTAATGTCTTGTTCTGTGCACAAGCCAAAGATGTTTAGTTTCCTGTCACACAGGTAAGAAGAAAATACTCACATTTAAGAAGATGGATTTTTAAATGCTGGATTCAGGGAGTTTCACTTTTTTTTTAAATGAACCAAACCAAATAATCAATTTTAATGTTAGTTAGTCATGAATTTAACAGTTAACAAATGATATATGGGCTGCACTTAGAGAGTCTTTCTAGTCATCTGACCACTCAAAGTACTTTTTACATGACAAGATCACATCGACACACACATTCATCCGCTGGTGGCTGAGGCTACCATACAGGATGCCACCTGAAACGCAGTTTTTGAAACACTCTCACAGCCACGAAGAGCATTTTTTGGGGTTCAGTATCTTGCTCAAGGATAATCTGACATGCAGACTGGAGGAGCCAGGGATCTGAACTGCTGATCATCTGATTGGTTGCATGGAGACAATAATCAGCAGATAACGAAAACATTTATTGGTTAATAGTCCAAAATGAGCTCCACCTCAGCAAACTACAACAGCAAAATCCTGCTGTTACATTAATGCCTGAGTCAGAATCATCTCTTGATAATCAACTGATCATTTAAGACCATTTTTTAAGCACAAATGCCAAAAATGTATTTAAATTTCCAAGTTCTCAAATGAGGAATTTGCTTTCCTTGGTCTGGTGTAATAATAAGTTTAAAATTTGGGGGGTTTAAAATGTGAGTTGGACAAAAACAAACCATTTGATGAAGTCACTGAAGGCTCTGAGACATTGTAACAGATCCTTGGCACTATTTTTTATGTTTGTAGACCAAGTTTCTCGGTTAATCGAGATAATAATCTACAGAAAAACGAACACAATCATGAGTTGCAGCCCTTAAACATTCACATGGCCTTGTTTAGGCATTTAATACTTATTATTTAACCTTTTTAGTGCTGAGCTTCTATTTGTAACAGAGTTTATTGTTTGTTTTGTTCTTCCTGAGTGTGGTATTAGTGCTTTTAATAACGTAAATAACTTGAATACTTCCTCCATCACTGGTTTATCTAATCTAAGATCTGTTTCCTGCTGTTTTCTCATGTCGAGTATTTTATTCTGAAGGCCTCAACGCTTAACTTCCGGTGTAACTGCCGCTGCTTCTCGTTAGCTTCACTCAGTTGACAAATTGCTAACTAACGTCGCCAAAATGACACGTTACCTGCCGTCTGCCTGCCGTCCTCCTCAAAGATCAGTCTGAAGTCCAGCTCCTCGGCGCAGTTTACCGTGGACATTGAACCGGAGACACGCTGAATGTCCTCTTAAACCGCCGTTAAACCGACCTGTCTGTCTTTTAAAACTGACCTGTCTCACTCACTTCCATCCGACCGAAAGCAGAACTCCGTTTCAAACTGCAGCGCCAACAAACACGTCGACTAAAAGTTGTTAACCGACATCGACACGGTCAATAAAAACGCCTCTGCACTCTGTAGTAAAGACAGAAGAGTCCCATGATGGTGGAAACTTGTTGTGTTCGTGT
Source organism: Cephalopholis sonnerati (assembly GCA_019142605.1). Taxonomy (NCBI): domain Eukaryota; kingdom Metazoa; phylum Chordata; class Actinopteri; order Perciformes; family Serranidae; genus Cephalopholis; species Cephalopholis sonnerati. Next base: position 44,013,296 of record JAGQAX010000005.1, on the reverse strand, counting down.
TTGTGTTCAGGCTGCTGCGAGTTTTACTCTCCTCCAGGTTGATCCCTTGCGCTGCCTTCACGGGCTCCTCGTAAACTCCACTGTTAGAGCGGAGGTTGGAAACTGTAAAAACCACCCAGGAGCACTGCTTAAAAAAAACTGCTGTAGTTTGTTCATTATAAATCAGCAGTTTGTGTATTTGGGCCTTAAAACAGACACGGTGCATGTGCCGTCCCTTCACCTGAACATTCCTGCACATGTACATATGTAAGCCTGAGGCTGAAGGGACTGTTCGTTACTTTTGTTGTTACTGGGAAGGGACTGGTGTTTTTTATTTTGGCATTGTGGAGGGACTAATTTCAATTGTTGTATTTTGTATGTACTTTACTGGCAATGTTTTCTTTGAAAATCACCAAAATTACAAATTTATCACTGTCAGAAAATTGTAAAAACAAATTATTGTTGGATTTTTAAATATCTGACATTTCTGGAACATATCATGTGCGCTAAATGTTTTCGTTCAATAAAATCACATAACCAAATCTGAGCTTTAAATAGTGACATTTTAAGAAAATCACTTTGTTGTACATCTTATTTAAAATTTGGTGAAAGAAAAACCATTTACAAAAATCTAAACAGTTTACATGACAAGAGTGAAAAACTGAACTTTGAAGTTTCGGACATGAAGGGACGAGTTTTAAAAATCTAATCACTAATTTATGGTGGAGGTGGGGTCATGCATTTCCCACCACTCACTCAGGGAGGCTTGTGGAAAAACATTTCGCTTTGGGAAGTGTCAAAACAAACAAATAAACAAACAAAAAGCCCCTGACGTCACACCCTGGTCACCCCCTCCTCTGACAAATAAAGAACGGTCCCTAAGATGTTCACTGCCATAAACTGCTTCTGTTATTGTTGTTCATATGATAAGAATAAAGAACTTAAACTATCACATTTTAATATACGTTATGACCAAACTCTCCTAAAATATTTTCAATTCTTCTCTAAAATGTTATTTTTAAATTCTTAATGATTTATAATTTTGTATTACAGGTAGTGAAGCTGATGGATGTCTCTTTGTTTTTGTTGTTTTTCATTTATTGTTCACTTTATTTGTGATCAGCTGTGTTTCAGTGTCATTTAGTAGTCCTGAATTTAAATTTGTGTAGTTTGAATTGACACAAATATTTTACCTGATTTCATTTATCTGGCCTTTAATTTCTTTTTGTCAAAGTGAGTCCAGCTCTTCTGCATGAAAGTCTACATTTCTGATGTTAGATGGTCTTTGGTCTGAAATAAAGAGGATTTGACTTCAAATGCTGCACTTTGAAACTTTTGCTTATATTTTTGTGTGTGTTTGTAAAAAGTGATAAAACTTTTACTTTCCTCAGGCTAATTTTTCCCTTTTTTTCTTTTAGTTTTGAATAAACTGATGGACAAATGTCCACACAGCAGTTTAGAAGAAGAATGAATGTGATTATATACTTGCACTTATCTGTTGACAAAATGTAGATTAACCCAACTCCCTCTAATAACCATATTCCTACATCAAACCTGCCTCTGCACAGATACTTGCTGTATTTACCTGTACACTTACCTGCAATGCTTCAACAAGAAAAAGATGATTTGTTCAAAAAATCAGTCTTAAATTGGGTCAAAAAAACAAAACTTAAGAAGGTTTTTAAAAACGCATGGAATTGAAGTATCTGGCACCCGCAGACACACTGTGCCGTTTCCTCTGCGCGCCCAATTATATCATCATTCTCATATCTCCCAGTGTCCGTGAAGGCACCATTAGCCAGCTCGGTGATGACGTCAGCAGCTGGGTGTCTCCGTCTCTCAGGTTCAGTTCAGGACTTGAAGACTTGTTAATTGTGACACTGATGGTGGAGGAAGGGTTAGGATCCTTTACTCAGGTAAAAGTACTAACACTACGCTGTAACAATACTCCGTTACAAGTAAAAGTAACGCATTACAACGTTACTGAAGTACAAGTATGTAACTATAAACAGTAAAATGTAGATTCAAGTATTTAAAATATAAAAATGTCCACTGTGACTGTTGTACAATTAAATATGACATCATTAGATAATTATTATGTATGCATTTATGTAAAGGCGGGTTTACTGTCGACTAATTTATTAACACACTCATTGTTTGAGCTGTACTTGTGTCAACTGTTGGATAATTTCATTTACATTATATTGCACACACTCTTTGGATGTCTTGTATGTAACAACTTAATTTATAATGAAATTAAAGCTGTCAGATAAATGTATTGAAGTACAATATTTCCCTCTAGTGGAGGAGAATAATGTAGCACACAAAGAAATATTCAAGTGAAGCACAAGTGCCTCAAATTTACACATTAGTGCAGTATTGAAATGGACTTAGTTACATTCCACACTGCATCAGACCAAAGGCTGCATTTAAATACAAATTAAAGGCTTATTTAATCACAATATCGCTGTGCACAGGCTGGTCTTGTTCGTCACAATGAAGGAATGAGTCACCTGAATGCAACAGTTTGTCTCTTGCATGTTTTTAATAGTTTGAGTTGAGACATTAACTCCATCAGGCTGCAGCTGCACCATCAGGAAATAAGAACACAGCATAGACTGCTCCTTTAACAGGAACATGACCCCAGCAGTGTCTGAAGGATCTGGAGGTTTTTTCAAATGAAAACTTTTAAAAATAAGAACCACAGGTGGAAACAAACAAACATTTGGCACCATGTGTTCGACTTCAGTGAACCATCATGACGACTAATCCAGTTAAACTTCAGACAATATCAGTCGTCTTCAGCAGAGACTGAGGGATGAAATCAGGAGACACGTGATGAGTTTAAGGTCCATCATAACTCAGGATTTAAAAGTAAAAGTTCCTCTGTAAGGCACCAAGGTTAAAATTAATTTCTGGAGTATCTGAAAGGATGAAGGTTCAGCTCTGCCTCCTGCTGGCTGCTAATCCACATCTGAACCTCTTCAGTTACCAGGTAAAAAAAAAAAAACACTGCTTTTATTCTAAATTTAAAAAAAAAAATGAGGAAGGATAAACAACAACAAGGCTGTCCCATCAGACAAAGTGGAAGACTTTAATTTGCATGTGTGAAAACTACAGAAGTTCATTTCTGCCAATCTGATGAAAAAAAAAGATCCTGTGAGTCACTGACAAGAAACTGTATCGGCTATTTTTCAGGGCACAACAGCTGCACCCTGAGATACACAGATTCAACGCACACTGCATCTCCTGTGACAAGAACAACCAATCACAGCCGACATATCTTTCCCTTCCTCTGTGAATATCAGTCTGTGGTAAACACGGAAAAGTTGATTATGTTAGTGAAGAGCTGCCAAAGCTTTACATCTGTCCCACGGACGATAGGCCGACACACAAACAGCTCCTGGAAGAAGATCAGCTCTGCACTCAGGGTTTCAGGTACATTAGCTACGATATGGTGCTCGTTGAGACATAATCTGCCTCTGTGGCCTGAGAAGTTGGCACAGAGTAGGCACAAGAGCAGCGCCTGGCGCCCGACCTCGCGTTTTCTAGGCAGTGAGAGATGTGGCGTGTGTACAGCACCTTAAAAAGTAGCTGACAGCAGTTAGCAGCTAACTCGAAGGAGAAAGAACAGCAGCCGAGAATGTCTGCAAACTGGGAAAACGAACCGTATCGTGGCAGACTTTAGCACCTTTAATCTGCCTGTTCAAGGCAGGGATTTTGGGCCGTTATTTTGCTTCAACATTCTGAATAAAAGGCGCGGCATGGGGGGGACAGAGCAGTCTCGCCTTTAAGCTGGTAGGAGGTAGTAACAGCACCAAATCAACGTCTGTGTAAAAGGGACAGACAGCGGGACGGGAGGTCAGGTCAGGTGTGACGTTCTGATGATGTGTTATGTGTGCAACCCACTAAAGGAGATTTAAAAAGCAAGCTAGCAGCAGTTAGCAGCTAACTCAAAGAAGAACAGGAGTCTAAAATGTCCCCAAATAAGGGAGACAATGAGGTCTGGAAGATCCTTACCCTCTGAGCAGAGGACGAGATCAGCCGCTGTATAACAGGGACGGTAAATGACTGTTATTGCCATGGTGACACATGTTATATGTCAGACGAGAGGCGAACACTGCGGTGTTAAATGTCATGTCACAAACTGGAGCAGCACGATGCCGCTATTGTTTGGTTAAACTATCCCAAACTTTTAGTTCGGCTAAGTTCGCTACAGAATCAAACAGCCGCAACTTAAAATGGCCACCGCTGCTTTCCATAGACACTGCATGGCAGCTTGCCGCACGTGTGTGGTGTGTTTCTTATTCTGATAAAGTTTCTCATCATAATTACTTACAGGACGTTTGTTCTTTTATCACGTTGGCAGAAACAGGCTTCCATAACACTTCTGATTAAAGTAAAAAAAAAAAAAAATCAGTTCAGTCGAGCAGCTGCTGTTTGAGTTTGAGAGCAATAAAAATAAAATCAAAACTTTGAGTTCATTTTTTAGGATTATCATAAACGTACGGACAGAAGACGACACAGGTCAAAAATCAACTGAGAAGCTTTTTGGTGCCGAGAAATAAACTAATAAAGGCTGCTTTTTTAAAATTCCCTTGATTTGTTCTTGCTGTTCACACAAACGTCCTCAGTGGTCACAGAAGCTTCTCGTCATGCTGTTTTTAACTGTTCATGAACTCTACAGTTGTTCTGGAGGCGTGTCTGGTTTGTGATGGTCACCGTTGGCCACTGCAGCAGTCTTTGAGTTGTCTGTTTCCTCTTGGATATTATCCGCCAAATGTCGCTTCTTGCTTCCTTCCTCCTCTGTGATACCGTTCATCTTCCTCTCCCTCTTCCTCTTGCAGACCAGGCCAGAGTCCTCCTCACCGATTCGACCCTCTGGTATTCCAAGAGCTCGCAGACAGACGATGGCAGCCGCTTGTTCGGCAAATTTTTTGACTTCTCCCTGAAAACGAAAAGATAATTACAAAACGAGTCTTCTGAGCTTGGCTTTAAGAACACTGTTATGCTGCAGTAATATTAGTGTGTGTGTGTGTGTGTGTGTGTGTGTGTGTGTGTATACTGACCACAGTGAAGATCTGTATTTCTTCTCTGCTACAGTCACAGTCGCCTGAAAGGCTCGATCCTGAGCGCGCTGCACCTGAAAACACAGCACACCCTGTTCACAGCAGCTCTGACGGCAGAGTGTCAGACTGCAGATCTCTGCAGAGTCTGAGGATGTTGGTGCGACTGACGTTTTTCTCAGTGCAGTCAGGTAACATCTGACGTCTTTGTCTCTACTGAAACAGGCCCACACTGTTCTCTAAAGCTGGCCCCACACTGGAGCATAATTGGGCAGATTTTGGGCCCGATTCGTTTCAGACAATCGTGGAGGTGTTTTCAGTTGGAGGTTGGTCTAAACAGAAAACCTGTCTAAATGATCCTGTTGTGTATTTACACAGTTTACAGACATAGTCCTTATGTTAGCAAGCTGATCGGCGTCTCCTTGATATCATAAATAGGAACCATGTTTCATATTTACTAGCGGTGGTAACGATACATCAATCTGGATCGATACAGCGATTTAACAATTTAATATTATCTACACAAAGTGTAAACATCGATACATAGTCAATTTTAAGATACGCCTTTATTTTGAAATTCCCATGGCACATCTGTGTCATTATTTCTGTCCAGGCACACCTCCTTCCTAAACATTCAAACAATGCTGTCGGCCCGGCGCCACGCAGACAACGATGAGCAGCCAAGAAAAAGACAATGAGGATATTTACTGACATCATCTCATGTTGACCTATCATGGCACACTTTAGCACCTTTAACACTGCCTGTTCAAGGCAGGGATTTCAGGCCGTTACTCTGCCTCAACGTTCTGAATAAAAGACGGGGCATGGGGGGACAGAGTTGTCTCGCCTTCAAGCTACTAGTGGACGCAGTAACAGCAGGACGGGATCATGGGCAGGTCAGGTGTGACGTTCTGATGATGTGTTACGTGTGCAACCCACTGAAGGAGATTTAAAAAGCAAGCTAGCAACAGTTAGCAGCTAACTCAAAGAAGAACAGGAGTCTAAAATGTCCCCAAATAAAGGAGACAATGAGGTCTGGGAGATCCTTACCCTCTGAGCAGAGGACGAGATCAGCCGCCGTATAAAAGGGACGGTAAATGATTGTTATTGTCATGTCAGTGACATCGTTATTGTTTATAAAGCGCTGGTTGACCTTCATACTAGAGGCCAATGCTGTTGTGTTAAACATAAGACCCGTCACACTCCTGTTGGTTCTGCGATGTCGGCATGCTGTCTAAAATTACAGAGTGGAGCAGCATGATGCTGTACAATATGCAGGATTTTTTTAACAAACACTGTACACACTCAAACAGCAGTAATCCCTCTCAATCATCACTGTGTGTGGTGGTGTACTTTTCTGCAGAGACTCTGCCCTCTGCCTGGATTTTATTACTTTCTTCTTGTTTTCTGTGTCTGGGACGTTTATTCAGGTGAGGTCGGAGCTTTATAAAAGTTAGGGACTAGGTGCCAGGCCTGTACGCAGCAGGCCTCCAGGAGACACAGCGCTGATAAAATGCAAATATAGTGAGACTGAATGCAAAACAAGAAAGAATCTGCGACTGGCTTTTACTTTCACTTTTGCTGCAAACAACAACCCTGCAGAGAGCACTTTCTAATTCCCTCCACAGACAGTCAGAGCAGTTATCAATCAAATGTACAAATCAAAGTGTATCCTATCAGACTGCAGAGCCCAGGATCAGCTCTACTAAACCACTGGGTCAGTCTCAGAGCAGATTTTAGTGACTCTTGGTTTCTCACCGTCTCATACAGAGGCTGCTCCAGCTTCTCCTTGCGGCTCCACTCCAGCAGGAACATCTTTGGAGTGATCTGAGGAGGATACTCCCTCCTGAAACCATGAACACACGTCAGATCAGAAAAGTCTGGCTAGCTTCAGATGTACTGAATGCTAACATAGCATCATAATATTACAATGTGATATATACACATACTAAACATAAGTACCTGTACCTGTTTTACCTGTGTATCCATTTATCTTTACTACCTTTGACGGATAAAGATTTTTGTCACTGTACACCACACCACCACAGACTTATATTTTGTTCTATTTTATATTTTTTATGTTTTATTTCTACATTTAACTCAGGCACAGTTTTATGTCTCAGATTCTTATTTTTACTTGTGTGTTTTTTCTTTTTATACATTTTGAGGCAGCATGACTGGAGGGAGCCTGAGAACAACTGTTCTACTATAACTGTTGCACATATAATTAATAAAGACTTCATATTAAGTGAACTGGATGTGTAAAGGAGAATGGCAAATGTGTTTAAATCACAGTATTCATACATGAGACCGTTTCCACAGCTGACCTCAGTTCGCCAAGTTCTCTACAGGGCTGTCCGTATGATATGAAAATGTCATTAAAGTTTCTTCAGCTCAGTTCTGATAAAACAGAAACCCCTGTGATTGGGTCACAGCATATCACCAAACAAATACTGCCATCTACTGGTCACCTGTCACAACACATGAAGGCTGATGCAAGAAATCTTGGTGTCACGTTCATGTCACTGAGCTCGTCCAATCATGTTTCTATCACCTAAATGTTGCTAACTAAGATCTGCTTTAACTTTAGAGATACAGAAACTGTTGTACATGCTTTTGGCTCTCTGTGTCTTGATTGTTGCAGCAGCCTTTATTCCTGTTTAGCCCTATTTGGACGGGATTAGTTTAACGTGGAGACGTGGGGTAAAGTAATTATTACCAGAAATTTTAGTCCTGTCCAAACACACCATGTCTGTAAGCATTACGAATAACGTCAGTAAAAATTATGGCGACTTTTACCTTCTGTAAAACAGTCCGGAGAAAATACCTTGGGTAATATTAACGCGATCCTACGTAAAAAGGTATGTAAATATTTTGTTACGTCCTGTTTACAACCATTTTTCTGCAATTACAACTAGTTTTCCGTGTTTTTCGATGATGGAGGAGCTTGAAGAAGCATTTGGTGTTGTTGGCAGTCGTGATAGGGGACATTCTTCTAATGATCGCATAGCCCTCAAAAAGGTCGAGAAGAAAGCACTTTTCAGAGCCACGAGACTTCTGGTTGTGTTTGGCAGGCCTAATATAAATCCATATTGCTAATCGTTGTGTACACACAATCCTGATCATGGGCAGTATTTCATATTGGGCTAATCATTAATAGTTATTATCCTTCAGCTGATGCTTTATGCTCTGCTCCACCAACATCCTCCACCACGTAGCACACACATGCTGACAGGGAGGTGACGCCAGGGCGACAACAGAGTTACCACTCCTATCTCTGGTAGAATTAGAGAGATTTCTTGTCCCGTGCGAATTGAACATTAATATTACAGAAATCCTGTGGTAAACTGACATTAGTCCACATCCCTATGTTAAACTAATCCTGTCCAAATAGTACTATAATCAGCAAACCTTGCAACAACTACAGACTGTTCAGAACTCAGCTACTCAGCTTTTAACCAGAACCAAGAAGTATGATCACATCACACTGGTTTCAGCCTCTTTACATCGGCTCCCTGTTTGTTTTAGGATTGACTTTAAACTCTTATTTATTACTTCTATGGATTACATTTCAGACGTGTTAGTCCCTTATGAGGCTCTGCATCATTTGAGATCCTCAGACAGAGGTCTTGTTTTTGTTCCTGAGCCCAGACTGAGGACTAAAGGGGACAGAGCTTTTGCAATCACAGTCTCAAGGCTCTTGAATGACCTGCCCGAGGACACAAGGCTGTCTGAGTCACTCTCTTCGTTTTAGTCTCTCCTAAAAACATACTTCTGTCAGAAAGCATATCCTGACTTTACCCGAGCTGTGCCTTTGTATTTAATCTTTTACTTTGGTGAGATTTTGACATTTAGTTTGTTTCATTCTCCTTCTGTTTAAGATGTGTTTAATTTTTATTTTACAGCACTTTGTCACTGTGTTTTGAAAGGTGCGATATAAATTAAGTTTATCATTATTATTTCAAAGTGCTTTATGTACATTTAAAATTTAAAAGGAATTCATGTTTACAAGTGTTTGTATGTGTATGATAATGTCCTAAACATACACACAAACTTCAGCACATTAACTGGATGTGAGTGGCAGACTGCAGCATACAATCACCCTTGTAGATAGATAAAGTTCTAATGAATTTAATATAATTAATATTCTAAATGTTAGATGCACCAATATATCATTTCAAGGACCTCACATATATCAAGATGTTCGACTGAGGCCTATTTTTGTAGTTTCTTTTATTTTGAAGGAGCACGTTGATCACAATAACTGACCGCTCAAACTTGACCGCCATGGTGGCGACGTCTCCGTCCATCACGAGTCGGTCCGGCTGGCTGCTGCTCTGCAGGGCGTCCCTCCTGGCCTGCAGCTGCTCCTGGGTCTGCTGGTAAAACTCCTGCAGCCCGTACACCTCGCTGCAACACAACACCACCTCACGTTACATCAGTGATACCTGACATCAGACACCAGCAGGCGGCCGTGTCGCCTCTGGTTTATAATGGTCAGGAGTTAAAAAAAAAAAAAAGAAGTACCTGATCTCTGCGTTGGTCTGAGACGCATGCAGCTGTTTCCCCTGAGGAGACTCCACCTTGTCTCTCAGCATCTGACACAGACAGTACTTTGTGTTGAAGGCATGGTTGTCGTACCGGATCGCCTGGGAAACACAAGACAACCAGTCACAAGTTTGCCTAATTGGTCGACATCCCAGTTTCTCCACTGGTGTTTCAGAGAAGCAAAAGATGCAGTGTGAAGTTTCAACTGGGAACTTCCAACTAATAACAAAAACTACAGAAATATTTTTAACCATTGTCCTCCTTGTTCTTCAGCTAAAATATCGGACACTGCACAGCAACACACTGGAAGCACCACCTCGTGGTTATACGCCCCCACGAATCAGTCAAGGTCCAGTTACAGTTTACATCCATGTCTGTCAAATCATGCATGCTTCACGCACATCTTTCCCTCGGCAGCACAGACGATCTGTACAATCAGCACAGTTTGAAGGTGGACACCAAAGATTAGTGTCACCAGCTCAGTATCTGACCAAATGTATCCCCTATTCTGTTTGTTGAACGATGGCTAGAAAACATTATGATGTCACGGTGAAGTTGACCTTTGATACAGAATTTCCTCACTTCAGACATTTGTGTGAAATTTGTCCTAATTAGTGTAACAATTCCTAAGCCTGGGGTCCTGGCTATGTCTGCCGGTATCTTGTAAGACTTGAGGAACTCAGCTGTGACACACTGCTCGCTACGCATTCCTATCTTTGGGAGAGCGTGTCGGCTGTAGATGTTTTTTCGTCCAGCAGCGTGTCGTCAGAACGAGTAACATGTTCAACAAAAACAGCCATGTGAAGCACTGAACCGCTGCGTCTATCTGTGCCGCCATCTTGCCAAATATAGCTGTTCTGTTCTCTGTTATATTCTATGTTATGGCCAAAATAGTGAGGTCACAGTGACCTCGACCTTTGACTCTCAACCACTAAATTCTTAACAGTTCATCCTTGAGTTCAAGAGGACGTTTGTGCCAAATATTGAGAAATTCCTTCAAGGTGTTCTTGAGATATCGCGTTTGACAGAATGGGACGGATGGACAAATAAAAATAATGCCTCTGGCCACAGAGAAATAAAAGCTACAGAACTATTTTCATCTACTATCCTTGTAGTTCGGCTAAAATATCTTAAAATATCTCTCACTGTGTGGTGATAAAACACACAAACTCACATATTTGAGGTACTCCTCCATGACCGTCTCCACAGGAAGTAGTCCCTTACTGCTGAACACCGATGCGTTCCACATGGCAGCACGAGCCAACATGACCGACGAGGCGCCCGTTGCCTTCCTGAACTCCTCGATGTCAGAGTGCGTTTTCACCTGATCCAGAGAACCTCCGCTGCGGGAGAGATGGGACACATGCCGGATTTAATGACACTGTATTTCAGTGCATCGAGGAAATAAACCGGCTGAGACCTGAAATCACATCGACAGCTGTGGAATGGAACTAAAAAAGGAAACACTGGTTTATGCTGAGTGCAGAAGAGGTTTTAAAAGGTTTGCCTTTCGTTGCATTTAGGGACACTACAACACATCGAAATATATAGTTCATTTTCTGAGCAGCAACATTTTGGTAAGAAACAACCAAATTTTTCATTTTCTTTTTGTCTAGTCAAGTCGGTTTTATTTATATAAACCCAAAATCACTAGTCTGCCTCAAAAGACTTTACAACTTGTGCAAAAAAACTTTAACGGGAAAAAAAAATCGAACACAAAACATGAGGGATCTCTGCTCCACGGCAGATAGACATGTCTTTAAATATAATCTTCTAGTTTGCTCATCACAACAATCCCTGCAAACTGTTGTGTAACACCAGATGAAGACAAGAGAACTAATGAGCGATACTTTCTTTACTGTGTTGGGTCCCAAATGATTTCCAAGTCTCAGCAAGTTGATCTTACTGCATTTTTTAATAATCTGGAACTTGTTTTTATCTCTTAGAACAAAAAGGATCAGTCGGTGTTGAGGCTTACTTTGCGATGACTGGGACGGAAACAGCCTGAGCGACGGCCTGAATGTAATCACAGTGGACGGGGTGGCGGGGACGCTCCTCCTTGAACCTGAACAACAGCAGAGAAACAGAGAAATGTTGCAAGTGAACACATCATGAGACATGACTGAAGCAGGCGGCACTCGGGCCAATCAGAACCAAGATGCATCTGACCTCTGACTGTAAAAATCATTGACTATAACGTGTGAGTGTGCACGAAGAACAGCAGGAGAGCATGATGAGCAGCCATAGATTACAAAAAATACAAAAAATCATGTACATTTATAGTCATAAGTCACATAAAGATATGACAGTAATATTTAACCCTTTGAAACCTGAACAAATAGTTAGCAAAAAGCTGAAAATAGGCACAAAAAAAACAACAAAAACAGGAAATGACCTGGAAAAAAAAGAGCTTAAAAAAAATAAAAATAAATAATAACAATAATAATAATAATAAAGATGCAGTACATATATATATATATATATATATATATATATTTTCTGTTACCCAATTTTAAATGTGTAATTATAATAATTATAAATATAAAATTATAATAATTAAAAATATAAATTGGGGGCATTTCCCCTATTTTTATTTTTTTTTTAGTTATTCTCTTTCTCACTCTTTTAGATAATTTTCAGGTAATTTTCTTGTCCACTTTTGGTAATTTTAAAGCAATCAAACCGCTCTGTTCTGGTCTCAAAGGTTTAAACACTTGTGAAAGGTGTCTGAAAGCAGCACAAGAAAATTAATGTCGCTCCAGGTTTCAAAGGGTTAAAATACATAAAATGTGGGTATCACATCGTGAGCCGTCGTCTCTAACCAGTTTACCTGCCGTGAACGGCGATAGCAGCGACGCCCGTCTTCTCAATCCTCTCGACCAGGCTGACCGTCTCCTCCAGCTGGAACCAGTGAACAACATGAAACCAGTTACTGAGGGCACTGAAAGACTTTCACAGTTTCAACAGCTGATAGGTATATAGAAATATAACATAACGAACAGTTATGGGGAAATATTCATTTACAAACATATCTGTGTACGAAAGTGTGACTTGTGTCATTCTGCTTTGTTTGAAACATAAATAATATGTGGTGTCTGAATTACACTGTTTTTATCTTTGTTACCAGAGAGAGTATTGAGAAAAGAAGAAAAACATCAATATAACAGAAAAGAAATATCCAAAGTATCTGACATATGAAAACACAGGGAAAAAAAAACAGAAACAGAAAACACTCGTAAATTGACAATAATAAATATTTTCACATCTTACCGACGGAAGGATTCGGATTTTACACGTGACCGGTATAGAAACACCTGTGACGAGCTTCTTGAGGATCTACAGATAAAAGACAGTTTAAGTTTCACTCACATTATTTAAAATCTGTTTACATTTCTGGCATTGTGTACATTTGGTTTTTGCACATATTGATGATCTTTACTGTTTGTACATTGTTTTATTTGCACTGTAACTGCTGCTCAACAACTTCCCTCCAGACGAATCAGTTCAACCTTCAGACAGTGAGAGCAGGCTCATACGTCCACTCGGCTGAATGACTCTAAAACTTAAAGACAGTTTGTCACGGACACGTTGTCCGGCCAAAGAACTCACCGCCTCAATCTTGTCAGGATCTGACAGAAGAGCAGCTCCCATCCCGCCCTGCAAGAGGTCAGAGGTCAGCCAGAGGTCAGAGGTCACAGCAGCAGCAGGTTGGTGACTGAGAGGCGACTCACCTTAGTGGAGTATTCTTTTGGACAGCCCATATTCACATCGATAGCAGCCACATCCTGCTCCCTACAGGACGAAACAGGCCCCGCTCAACAACACAATATAACGTATACAGCATTTTGTATTTCAGGTTATTCAGTGAATTTTAGATAGTGTATTTTTGTCACATTCAAATTTGTACATTTGGAGTTTTACTGTATTTGACTCTAGCAAATTTGTTTTTATTTCTATTGAGTTCTTATTCAAATTTAAGTGTTTACAGAATCCAGAAGTTCATCGTGAAAACTGACAAAGTGTCCCATCATCATACTCCATATTTATTCTAAACCAGTTATGAATACTGTGTGCAGTGTGTTCACTCTGAAAAAGTGACTGAAGTAATTATATTTATTGATGTCAGTGTGCAGATTGAATCTACTTCATTTTTGAGCATGCTGTTATTGGCGTCTTCTCCTGTGTACCATGCACAATTAAAGGAGGAAAAGAGTATGAGATCTTCGGAATAACATTTTCATTTGTCTTGGTTAAAGGTCCAGTCTGTAGGATTTAGGGGGATATGTTGGCAGAAATGGAATATAATAAGTATGTTTTCTTTTGTGTAGAATCACCTGAAAATAAGAATTGTTGTGTTATCGTAGGACGAGACGTTTATATCTACATAGGAAGCCTTGTCTATGGAGACCACCATGTTGCACTGCCATGTTTCTACAGCAGCCCAGAATGGACAAACCAAACACTGGCTCTAGATAGGGCCAGTGGCGTTTTCGCTATGGCCACTGTAGTTAGCAGCTCCTCCAAGACGAGAGTGTTGGAAAAACAAAGTTTTTTTTTCATGTGAAACTGCTTTATTTTGTGTTTTTACCAGTTTAAATCACCAGAGGTCTCATTTATGAAAGAATGCGTTGGATACATACCAAAAATGTACCTACGGACAAAAGCCAAAAACAGCGTGCGCCCAAAAATATTCAACAATTCCTTCAATCAGGCCTCCGCCCCACACTAATAGTGTAATCAAATGATGGCAGCAGATGTTTTCATCATGGCAGCCGCCACAAACAACTAAATATGTGGGAAAGCATTTCCCTTTTCACAAATTACACACATTTTGTTCTGCATATATTTTTAAACTGAGATGGAGCAATAGCCGCCACTGTGTTAAAACTGTGTTTGAAGCTTTAACTTGAGAATTAAAACAGTTTGAGGTTCAGAGAAGGAGCTGTGAACTCACACGAGCCGGGCCACGGTCAGCGCTCTGTCCGGGTCAGCAGTCCCCTACAAACAAAAGAAGAAGAGAAAACTCACAACTCTGACTGAATCTACAGCAAACTGACGGCAAATATTTCTGCTTTCTGTCTCACCATCTGGAAGACGACTCGGTCCTTCTCCCTCTCACAGGTCCTGAACATCACTCGATCATCTGGGGCGACAAAATCCACCGTCTCCAGCACCTCTGACAAACACAAAAGATATGTTTCAGGTGTTTATTTGTCACGTGTGCAACAGCTGCAGTGAAGCAGTGGTTGTTCTCAGGTTCCCTCCAGTAATGCTGCTATAAAATGCAAAAAAGAAGAAAAAACATGCCGAAAAAAAACAAGAAATCCAAAACATAAAGTACTGAGAGGTTAAAATACAGCTGAAGTTAAAGATCATTGCTTTGGTCCTCTGCTGCCTCGCTGTATGGTGGGATGAAGATGGACACTGCTGCAGGACGAACACTTTCAATTGTCTATCTACATTTTTTGTAGTAAGTTTATCAGTTTATTTTATTGTTTATTTGTATATTGATATAAACTCATTGGCCACTTTATTAGGTACACCTTGCTGGTACCAGGTTGGACTCTCTCTTAATTCTTGGTGTCACAGATTCAACAAGGTGCTGGAAACATTCCTCAGAGATGTTGGTCCATATTGACATGATGACATCACACAGATTGTCGGCTGCACATCCATGATGAGAATCTCCCGTTCCAGCACATCCCAAAGGTGCTCTATTGGACTGAGATCTGGTGACTGTGGAGGCCATTGGAGTACAGTGAACTCATCGTCATGTTTGAGATGATCTGAGCTTTGTGACATGGTGCGTTATCCTGCAGGAAGTAGCCATCAGAAGATGGGTACACTGTGGTCATAAAGGGATGGACACGGTCAGCAACAATACTCAGGTAGGCTGTGGTGTTTAAACCATGCTCAGTTGGTACTAAGAAAATCTCCCCCACACCATGACACCAGCAGCAGCAGCCTGAAGCGTTGATACAAGGCAGGATGGATCCATGCTTCCAAATTCTGAGCCTACCATCTGAATGTGGTTTTTCCAATCTTCTATTGTCCAGTTTTGGTGAGCCTGTGTGAATTGTAGCCTCAGTTTCCTGTTGTTAGCTGACAGGAGTGGCACCTGGTGTGGTCTTCTGCTGCTGTAGCCCATCTGCTTCAAGGTTGGACGTGTTGTTGCTTCAGAGATGGTCTTCTGCACACCTTGGTTGGAACCAGTGCTTATTTGACTTCCTGTTGCCTTTCTATCATCTTGAACCAGTCTGGCCATTCTCCTCTGACCTCTGACATCAACACTGGATATTGTCTCTTTTTGGGACCATCCTCTGTAAACCCTAGAGATGGTTGTTCCAGCCCGTCTGGCACCAACAACCATGCCACGTTCAAAGTCACTTCAATCATCCCAGTTTGAACTTCAGCAGATCGTCTTGTCTAGGTCTACATAAAAATATTCTGAAATGCACCATTCTGTATGGTGACTACTTTTACTTTTGGTGCTTTAAATACATCTTGATGCTAATACTTTATCAAATCTGTCTTGTGTCAGTCAGTGTGGATGATCAGGTATCAGTCTGTGGTATAAAGGAGACTCACCGTTCACCACCCTCTGACACTGGGCCATTTTGATGTCGATCAACTCCTGAAACAGACAGAACAGAATTAACAACACATGAACACTCATGTAAACACTAACATCAGATTTATTTCCCTATCAAAGCCTCCATCCTCACCTCGCAGTAAACCACATCAGCTCCGTAGTCCAGAGCCAGCAGCCTCATGGGCAGAGTCCCCACCCGGACCATCGGAGCCAGGGCGGTGATGTTGCTGAAGCTCAGCCGGCCTCCTGCCATCATGGCGGCTCAGTCGTCCTGCAAACAACACAGAGGAGACAACAGACACTCAGACACTGTTATCTGTAATCACTGAGTTACAAATTATCAAGTGCTTTGGTTCATTTAGCCGCGATAAGCCTCGTTTCCTCACACAAGACACATGACGCCAAACTCCAGTCAAGAAACAGTTGATTTAATGCAGGCTTCGGTCCGAGCCAAACTACACATTTAACACACAACAACGGATGACACTAAAAGTAACACCTAGATTGTGTCATTGAATCTTTGATCCGGCAAACAATTAACACACAGTGCCACACATATAACACATACTATTAACTTAAAATACATGCTAGCTACTCCTACAGGTCGGCGATTTAATCTGGCTTTCAACGCCGGGAGAGCCACATTAATTGTGAGTTAATTTAAATTTAATCGCAAATGCTGAATCAAAAGTATGCCGAAACAACAACAGAAAGAGAATAATTTGTAAAAAGATAAAAACATGTATCTATCAGGTCTGTGCGATAACCGGCAGCCAAGTAACCTTTAAAGTGCCACTTTTCTGAATGGAGTTTGGTGGAACCGGATCGATCAGTGCTATGCTAATGCTAACACTCTAGCTGCTGCATTAACACACAGTTTGAACACAACGTCAGATAAAACAGGATTTAATATGGTGTCTACGCTTGTGTTGATACACGTTATTATCTGTATACTGTTTTCCTTTACATTGAAGAAACTCACCGGCATGTATGTTGACCTGTACTGACGACAGCAGCTGTAACGTGTGATCATGTGGGCAAAAAAATGAAGCGTGCTGTTTAAACTTCCTGTTTGGGCTTGTACGTCATCATGACGTTGTAGACCCTGTTTATGTAGATCGGCACTGCATATAAACTTGTCTGTGACTCAGAGAAATTAGATCTGTGGTTGAGGCCAGCACCACAGGTTTATGGCACCTAATAAAAAACAATATGTCTTACAAGGTAAGCTTAAAGGAGAAGCTGTGTTACTCATGAATGGGATAGATATTCCGGGGTCCGGTTTGGTGACTTCAGAATTGCATCTCTGGCTTTCGCAGATGATGTTGTTCTGCTGGCTTCATCACACTGTGACCTCCAGTAGGCACTGGAGCGGTTTGCAGCCGAGTGTGAAGCAGTCGGGATGAGAGTCTGCACCTCCAAATCTGAGGCCATGGTTCTCTGCCGGAAACTGGTGGATTGCCCCCTCCAGTTGGGGTTGGGGGAGTGTTATTGTCTCAAGTGAGGGAGTTCAAGTATCTCGGGGTCTTGTTCACGAGTGAGGGTAGAATGGAGCGTGAGATGGATCGGTGGTTTGGGGCGGCTTCTGCAGTGATGCAGGCGCTGCGCCAGGCCATCGTGGTGAAGAGGGAGCTGAGCCGGAAGGCAAAGCTTTCGATTTACTGGTCCATCTACGTCCCAACCCTCACCTATGGTCATGAGCTCTGGGTAGTGACTGAAAGGATGAGATAGTGGATACAAGCAGCCAAAATGAGTTTCCTCCGTGGGGTGTCTGGGCTCAGCCTTAGAGATAGGGGGAGGAGCTCGGAGTAGAGCCGCTGCTCCTTCATGTTGAGGTGGTTCAACATCTGATCAGGATCCTCCTGGGTGCCTCCTGTTAGTGGTGTTCTGGTCACGTCCCACTGGTAGGAGGCCCCGGGGCAGACCCAGGACAGACTGGAGGGATTGTATATCTCATCTGGCCTGGGAACGCCTTGGGGTCCTCCAGGAGGAGCTGGAAAGTGCTGCTGGGGAGAGGGATGTCTGCGGTGCTTTGCTTGGCCTGCTGCCCCCGAGACCTGGCCTCGGATAAGCGGATGAAAATGGATGGATGGGACAGATATTACACTTTCAAAATGTATTAATTAACATATAAGACAGATTTTATCCTAAAAAGAGAATCTCACTGAGAGGGAAATCATTTTGGAACTCACAAATATGTGACTGAATGACAGAAGGCTCAAATTCTGTATTTCTAACAACATCAGAGACTTGTTTTTAAATTTTGCACACTTGTTACCCTTCATTATTCAAAGGAAAAGTTTGTGAAGCTGGAACCACAAAATAATTTTACATGAAAAATTACTTCAACCATCAAAATCGTTTCACATTAATTTTGTTTATCAACAAATTGATTAATGGACTAATAGTTTAAACTTCTGAAAACTGGTTGGGAGTTTTATTTCTAACAGGACATCACACTTTATAAGCTCTTTGTGTGTAAAAATCTTAATTTGTGAATGTAACTAAAGCTAAATATAGTGGAGTAAAAAGTATTTCCCTCTGAAGTGTAGCGGAGTACAAATACAAAGTGGAACTGGGAGAAAAAATCAAGTGAAGTTCAAGTCAGTCAGATTCATACTTAAGTACATTTACACACAGTAAAACAGTACACGTGTTCATTCTCCATTTATTGTGCTGCTATAGTTATTTTACTCATTTTTACAAAAAGTGCTCTACAGTACATCCAAGTTAACACTCCGTGTAATGAGCCCATTGTAAACACCTGATGCTTTACAAATAATTTACAGTGTAAAAGTGTCTGATTGTGAAGACAGCAGCTGCCTCACATCCTGTGCTGTGGTTCTC
This sequence comes from Cephalopholis sonnerati, assembly GCA_019142605.1. Taxonomy (NCBI): domain Eukaryota; kingdom Metazoa; phylum Chordata; class Actinopteri; order Perciformes; family Serranidae; genus Cephalopholis; species Cephalopholis sonnerati. The sequence goes on along the minus strand of JAGQAX010000005.1, from coordinate 43,994,264 downwards.
CTGGATTTCACCTTTTTACATGTTATTTACCAACACAATGAATCCCCCTTTGTGGTCTGTGAAGTTAGATGAGTTTGCATAAGGCCATTTAAGACGTCTGTTGCCGCTGTCTGAGAGAGCAGACATCCTGAAACAACAAATACTGGACCGAGTAAAAATACGAGCCACTGAGGAGCCACTCTGTGAGCTTTAGTGAAAACTACAGGACAGTGCGTGCTTAGTCAGAGGCTGCAGACATTTCGCTTCTCATCTAAGATTTGATTAAAATTTAATTGCAATTAACAAATTAAAAGTGCCAAAATAACAACAGAGCCGTAAAGATTTATATAAACATTAAATTAATGCTCTGTCAGTTCTGTTCTTTAAGTGACGAGCGAGCAACTTTGAAACTATAACTTTTCTGAATGGAGTTTGGCAGCGGTCTCAGGAGTCAGCCGCACAAAACACCTTATGATTTTGGCTTAAGTGTTACACTTAAGACTTAATTTTTCCTAAACTGAGGGAAGTACTTAAGGGTATCGCATAGGCTCCATTAGAAGGTTTCCTTAGTTAAGCAAAATGTTAAGGCATTTACTGCATTGACAGATATTTTAAAGTGGTAAAATACTACAGTTTCCATTATTTCCATTTGTTTGCTTGTGCTCGGGCCTGTGACACCTGAAGTCTTTTGTGCAATGGTTTAACTAACTTTAAGGGATTCCTTAAGTATAAGACCAAGATAAGAAGAAAACCATAACTACTTAAGTAAATGTTTGAAGGAAATCTGAAGGAAAAGGTGTGTTTTGTGCTACTGATTTTATTTAAAGAAAGCCTTAACATGGACTTAAAGGAACATCTTAACCTAAGGTGTTTTGTGCAACAGGTCCCTGACAACATACAGCTGCATTCATGTTCTGTATAATTTTAAACACTTTTTTTAAGCCCCATGACTGCTTCAAATGTATTTCTTTGTTAAAACCCAATACTTAAAAAAACATCTGTAAAGTTAAGTGGTATTCCTCTGTAGGTGGTAAGGGATGTCTACTGTAACTTCAATACTGCAACTAAATATTAAAACACAGAAATATTCTCAGAGTCAAACAGAAGCAGGTGAAACATAGAGAAGGAATACACAGTAAGATATAAACAGTTACACATTCAGGCATGAATTAATGAAGCTGTGTCCCAGTTCCACACTACAGAGATTAACTTAACAAACAAAAAATGTTTGTTTTTAGTGTGCTGTTGATGTTTACTGCTGTCTCACAATGCAATGCACAAAGGCACGACCCACAGCTGCAAATTAATTTACATAAAGTGTTAAAAAAAGCTTCAGGAAAGGATCTTTTACCAAAAAACAAAAGCATTCTAGGCCATCTCTGATACATACTGTACGATACTTTAGTACATCTTTGAGGTACCGTAAAACTTCAATTATTAGCCCAGGCTATTATTTGCTTAAATCACTGAACTCAGTAAGCTGATATACGGGACAAAACTGTTGCGTAATTAAGGAATGAACACATATTCTGACTTTATAAAAGCTTCAGAGGAAGGCAGTCATCGCTTGTTTTTGCATCTTGCCAGTAAATCTGACTGACTCACAGTCTTCTCTGGTGCTCATGGTTTCAATAAAAGCAACTGAATCAAGCTAACGTTGTGTAGCATCTCCGTATTGACAAAAAATTAAACATTCATATTTGTTTGCACGGTCTAAACAGCTGACTAACGTTAGCTCAAGTGGGTAATCAACAAGCCAGTTTTATACATCCAAAGAACTTCTATTAAAAACAAACTGCTTGGCAACCAGACCAGGCGTCTAATTGAGACTGGCCTTTAATTGTCTAAATGTGTAGCCACACCAGGCTAGTGAAAGAGACTCGGCCTTTAATTGGGACTAGGCTTTTAATTAAAGTTTTACAGTACAGTGTTATTATAGATTAAACTATGCAGCAGTATGAAGTCATTAAAATTACCAGCTGCAACATTATAGTGAAGAACATTAATATTTTATTCTGAAGTGGGTCAGTATATATTGATGTTTATATTTATGTACTTTGACTTAAAGGGAAAGTTCAGATTTTTTTGAAGTGGGGTTGGGGTTTTTGAAGTGATATAACAGCTTATTTTTTCCATTTGAAATCACTGTCTGACATAAAAAAAATATTTAAAGGTAGCACACACTTAAACTGATACTGAGTGTTTTTTAGGTGGAACTTTTTTTTAAGTGATTAAAATATGTTTTGTTGCTGACCCCTCCTCCAAGTCAGAAAAAGTCAGAATCCCTTTAAGTTACTGCTTCACCTTGATGGCAGACAGTGATTTCAAATGGAAAAATTAAGCTGTTATATCGCTCTCGTCAAAGCCAGACTCCACTGAGAAAAACAGTGATTTAACATCGCTGAACACAGGAGCTGCTGGTCTACCACTGCCTCAATCAGATAGTTTGTCTGTGTTTTTGTGTGACTTTGGTGTTTAAAAGGGTTAGTTCAGAGTCACCAAAGACACACATTAACACAAACTAAGTGATGGAGGCAGCGATAGACCAGCTGCTTCTATGGTGTGTGAGCTAAAATGACTGGTTTTGTCAATGGAGTCTGGTGGGCTTGACAGGAACTGATGCTGGTAACAGCCTCCCTGTCACAAAGGACTGTCTGACGAAAAGATTAAGAGGTGACAATACTGTCAATATAGCGTACACTTAAGCTGATATTGATTTTTTCAGGTGGGAGTTTTTAGAGGGCTAAAATATGTTCCAAACTGGGGACGTGCCGACTGACATCCACTATATGTAATACACTGACTGGATAAGTACCACTTCAAAAAATCCCAGCTATCCCATTAAGTAAAATGTCTGAGTACTTCCTCTAACTATTAGCTGCAAAACAGTGTGTAGAGATTAGTATATGGTGCATGTGGTGCACAGTATTGTTTGTGGGACTGGGACACAGCTTGCATTCAAAAACACTCGTAAGAACTGCAGAAGTCGTAAACTACATTTAAACCAGAGATTCAGTTTGTCAAAAGTCATTGTGCATATTAACTGGTTTACAGCAGGATTTTCACTTTTTATACATATCGCCGAAATACTTCTGCTTATCTGCTTGATTTTTCTGTGCAAAAATAAACTCTGCTATTGATTATAATATTTTGCATTATGTTGTTTGAAACAACACAGGCACTCTGTCGCTGACACATCTCTCTGTTTTATGTGTAAAAAAAACTGCACAGTTATAAAATAATGATTTAATGGAGAGTCTAAAGATGCTAACTGGATAAATTTAGGATAAATCACTGTTTTTTAACAGCAAAGCTGTCTGACAACAAAAAACAGAAAGATATATCACTTCAAATTGTTACGTGTCGTATTAAATCATCACATAATAAGTGAGCACACAGAGTCAGGAGTTACTGAGAGTTGGCTTTGTACCATTTAAAGAGCCAACTTGAGCACAGTGATTATTTCCCTACCAAGTAGAAGTGGAACTAGATGAATAATATTTGTAAAAAGGGCCAGTTCTGTTTCAGCCACATGACTGAATAAACATAACGAAAAGCTGCCACAACATTTTAAAATCTGACTTTGCTGCAGGGATTTGTGAGCATTATTACAGTAAATCATGTGGATTGATGTGAGCGCAGCAGGAGGGTAAAGTGAACACAACTACTATGTTAACGACAGATTAATAAAGTCGAGCTTGCCCTTGGTCTCAGGGATGTGACGGTGCTTTGTGCAAAATGAGTCCAGCGCCATCCGGTTTTACAAATGAGAGGATTTCAGACTGAACAACACAGAAACAGATGGTGGAAGACCAAAGTGCTTCTCAAATAAACAAATTCAATACACAAAGCAAAAGGCACTCGCAAAATATATTAAAATCTAATATAGTGAATCAGTTAATAAACATCTGAATATACATTATTTCCCCAGTAAAGGCCTTTTCACACCAAGTCTGCAATTTCCATGAAAATACATGTTTTAAAAACTGCAGTTACCGCCTCGTGGCTGAATGACTCCTGTTAAGTTCAGTTTACGTCTGACTCAAACGAAGCCAGGACAGTTGGCAGTGTGTCAGATGTGGATGTTACAGGAAAGAAACATGGATGCTTCACAAACCTGCGACCCGGCAGCACAGAAGATCCATACAGTCAGCACGGTTTCAAGATTAGAGTCACCAACTCAGTACCTGACCAAATGTCTCCCCTTCTGTTCCTGAGATACGACATCAAGCAACGGCCAGAAAAGTGTTTTGCAGAACATTATGATGTCACAGTGAAGGTGACCTTTGACCTTTTGGATATAAAATGTCATCACTTCATTATTTTATCCTGTTGGACATTTGGGTGGAATTTTGTTATAATTAGCACATGAATTCTACAGTTATGTGAGGTCACAGTGACCTTGACCTTTGACCTTCTACCATCAAATTCTAATCAGTTTATTTGTGAGTCCAAGTGGACGTTGGTGCAGAATTTGAGGAAATTCTCTCAAGGCCTTCCTGAGATATCACGTTCATGAGAGTGAGAAGGACGCAAGGTCACAGTGACCTTTGACTTTTGACCATAAAAATGCAATCAGTTTATCACTGAGTCCAAGAGGAAGTTTGTGCCAAATTTTAAGAAATTCACTGAAGGTGTTCTTGTGATTGTGCATTCACTAGAATGTGAAATTCTAATCAGTTCATCCTTGAGTTCAAGTTTGTGCTAAATTTAAAAGAAATTAAAAAATCCCTAAAGGTGTTTTTGAGATATTGCCTTCATGAGAATGACACAAACTAGGTCACAGTGACCTTGATCTTCGACCTTTGACCACCAAAATCTAGTCTGTTCATCGCTGAGTCCAAGTGGATGTTTGTGCCAAAGTTGTAGAAATTCCCTCAAGGTGTTCTAAAGATATCTCATTCACTAGAATGAGACACACAGACAAACTGAGAACATAATGCCTCCAGTCACGGCTGTCACCAGGCATAAGAGGCATGAAAATGAACACATTCATATCGATGGTGTCGTGCACACATTCTTCCAGCAGTGGAAACTAACTAATAACAACTAATATTGTGTGGCTGTTTGGCCGTAACTTTCTGTGTGCTGCTGTCCTGGCCAGGTCTCCCTTGAAAAAGAGATGGTTGATCTCAACGGGACTTACCTGGTTAAATATGGATTAAACAGAAATAAAATAAATACAAATGTTCACAATTTGTTGATTAGCTCTAAACACAAAGTTTCATCATTAGTTCTCTAAATTTTAAGCCAAAATATTGGACACATCAAAATGTTGACCTGATGATGGAGCTAGATGAAAAGTCAGAGGATTATTATTAATTCATCCTGAGAGGAACGTGAACGATGAGCCACATTTCATCACAACTCATCCAATACTTTAGAGATTTCACTCAAATCCACAAACGTGAACGTGCTGCTGGCACTGAAGGAAAAGTCAGAGGATCCTTAAAGTCAGCAGGTTGTATCCTCTGGGGAACATGAATATGTGTACAAAGTGTCACAGCAATCCATCCAACACTTCTTAAATAAGTTTGGTATTTTTCAACCTGGACCCTGTTTTGTGTCTAATGTGAAACTGGTATGGTATTGAGCGAGAGCAGCAGCCAGGCAGTGCAGTGTAACTCAGAGCACGTAGGCACCGTCCATGTCCGCCCACTACAAGTGTGTGTTTTTTTCCACTGACAGGCTCAGATTGTTATTCTAAGTGTAAGGCAACGATATGGAAAAGATCCCTACAGAGACAGACCTCCCGAAATCACCATCTCCAAACCCACCAGACTCCAATTAAATAAACAGTAATTTCAGCATGTGCTGTAAGGGTGACCTGTGTCATATTTCAATTGGATTTTGGATTATTGCAGAAAAAAACTCAGTGGTAAACAGATGTTTTTGATACATGTTTAGTTCAGCGAGATAATCTCCACAAATTAACGTCACTTTCATGATTTTCGAAGCCTAAATGCAATCACCGGAAGTAAAAAGCTCACATTAGCTATAAAAGAACTACACCATGGTCATATGACTTAATGTCGCCACCACAACAACGCTGTAAGTACCACATCTGTGTGCTAGGTACCCCAACAGAGGGGGGACCCAACATGGGGACAGGTACAGGACGGGTCCACTGGTACCATCCACAACTTTTCACTGTGGAAATGGAAAAAAAGCGAACTGAGCTGGACTGTACCGTACTGCTCAGTGGAAACAGGGCTTTAGACACAAAACATGGGAAAATAGGGTCCAGGTTGAAAAATGCCTTCAAAAGTACCTTCAATTTCACTCTTAAAATGACCTCCTTCTTTATCTTGACCAGAGCGAACACAACATGATGCTGTTCAAATCTGGTTCAGCTTATTTCATCTCTAACACAACCCACAGTTCTGGTTTCTCTTCAGCTGTCTTTAAGGACGGTATTATCGTGCATTATCTCGACTGATTAAGTGCCTATAATGCTCCCTCAACCTCTTCCTCCAGTACAACCGGATAAAAGATCGGTGAAACCACAGAAATACGTATACTGGGGGACTGTGATACTAAAAACAGTCACGCAGCAGATAACAAGAATAAAAACACACAAAGGCTGTGAAGTTGTAGTTTGAGGTTTCGCTCAATTTCAGATCTTCTCTGAAACACTTTTGTCTCACTGTTTACAGAATACTGATGATTTGTTTGGGACTTGGTGTGAAAAGGCCTTAAGGCACGATAGCACAGCAGCAACATTCAGAAGAAAGAGCCGCCAGTCGCTCAGAGTTCTGTCATGTTACAGAAAAAAAAGGAACAAATGGGTCCAAAACGGGAATAAAAGTCATTTTCAACAGCGTGACACTGTTGGCATTAGGTTGTTGTAACTTGACGACTTAGTAGAAAAGAGAGGAAAATACAAAGTGCAAGAAGCCCGCGCAGAAGAGCGGACGATTCCACTCGACTGCAGGGAAACCAGAGTCTCAGAGGGTCAAAGGTCAGACAGGGAGCTCCCAAACCTGGAAGAAGTGTCCGGACTTACACAGTGACGGATAAAAACAAAGAGGCAAAAACAAAAGATCTTCATATATTCAGGGACAAAGAAAGTTTTAAGAATTGGCAGACAAACTGCTCCTGCCTGATGACCGGTCAGTCCATTCTGAAGGGTTGGCGATCTCGATGGGGTCGATCTGAGGAAAGACCACGAAACACAACCTCTGGCCCACGTACGTCGCCCTCTCTGCAGGGAAACAAGAGTTAAACACTTTATTATTATGTATTAGCTACAACCAGTGGTGGAGGGAGGACTCATGTCTTTTACTTAAAGGGACAGTTCACCCCAAAATGAAAAAAACTTATTTCCTCTTCCCTGTAGAGCTGTTTATCAATCAAGATTATTTTGGTGTGACTTTCTGAGTGTTGGAGATATCAGCCGTAGAGATGTCTGCCTTCTCTCTAATATCATGGAACTAGATGGCATCTGAAAACTCATGACCTGGTTATTCAAGATAATCCACAGACAGACTTCCAGTTTGGTGAATAGCGGAGTGGGCAGCTGTCGGAAGAGATCTGTTGTGATTCGACATTTATTTAACAGTTGTTATATTTATCACCCGTCTAAGACTTGGAGAACCCGCTTCTAAAACCCGCCTCTGATTTGGTGCCCACTGTATCCAGTTCAATAGCACAAAAAGACCATAACCAAAGGCAAAAACAAAAAACAAAAATGAAAGCGACAGCAAACAAGATGGCGGTGCTGCTGACCCTCCAGTTAGCAGCGACTCGGCACATGCGGAGGATATGGAGGAGCGAGTCATCGCCAATCTGGCGGCACAAATCTCATCCAACCATGCCTCTATTGCCAGACACAACCAGACGATATTGAAACGTCAGTGAACGACTTCGAGGAGAGAGTAACTACACTTGAATCCACAATTGGTAAACTCATTAAGGAGAACGAACAACTGAGGTTGATTGAGAATTAAAATACTCAAGTAAAGTTTTTAAGTTTTTCATTTTTAAAATGTATACATGTCATTACTATGGCCCAAATCTATCTCCCAAATCCAAAAACTAGAGTGCCAAAACTTTGCTAAAAAATTTGTGATGTCATAGAGGGTAACATCTGGAGCTGCTCCATAGACAATGAATAGTGAAAGATGTTCTACATCAGTGGTTCCCAACTGGTGGGTTGCAGTCCAAAAGTGGGTCACAGGTCCATTCTGAATGGACCGCAGGTGACTGTTGAACGTGTCAAGTTTGTAAAAAAAAAAACAGTTTATATTTGAGTACAGTGAATTTCCTGCACAGAGCTTTTATTTTGAAAGGCTGTTTCCCACTGTAGAGTGAGTCACAACTGGACGGCCACTTAAAGAGACAGCAAACTAGCTCAACAACAAAACAAAAAGCAAGTACGATGCTGAATATATTAAACTGAGTGGACCTTAAACTAATGACTAGGGAGAGATCTGGACCCGTGGCTGGACTTGTTGGGAACCAGTGTTCAAGATGACACTGAGAGCACTCAGGAGAATGCTCTGAGTATATGTGTACAGTTTCTGTTTCAGAACTAAGAACACAAAAGAATAAAGTTAATTTGGGTATAAAAACAAACCATATGTGGGTCCAGCAAATCAGGCACCCATTAACTGTCTATGGAGCAGCTCCACACTTTATACTTGATGACATCACAAATGTAAGACTTCCCTCTCTGCTGTCTGTCTTCGAGAGAGAGCAGCTCATGTTCACAGATGTTGAGTCAACTTTCCATGAAAATAACATTAAAATTCTTACTTTAGGTGGTGTCCCCCTTTCAGTGCAGCGCTTTGAGTAAATGTACTTAGTTACTTTCCACCACTGGCTACAACAGACACAGTCCAAACATTTAATCCTACCGTCTAGAGACTCACCGATGAAGTTGTAGATGCACTTTGGTTTTTCTTTCCAGTGGACGCCCAGGAAGTAGACAGGTACCCCGGTGAGCATGATGACTAAACCGACGCCGCAAACCACCGGCTCTGAGTAAAGACTGAAACCCAGCAGCAGCGCCCAGAACATCAGGTAGCACACAGGAACCAGCAGGTTCACCTGACGGAAACACATGCGGTTTAAGTGAACAATCGTTCATAGATTTATAAAAAAAAATGTGTAATGGTAATGAGGTGCATGTGGTGGTGACATGGTGACGTAAAACGCAGGGGTGGGGGTAGTACTCAGGTCTTTTACTAAAGTAAAAGTATTAATATCACACTGTAAAAATATTTAAGTCAGAGTCCCGTTGAAAAAGATATTTCAGTAGAAGTATGTAAGTATAATCAGGAAATAATGGATGAATCTGCTGATTATTTATATGTACTTGTGCTGGATTTATTTTATAACACAACATCAGATTTTATGTGTGTAACAATCTTAATTTGTAAAATAACTAGCAGCAGATAAATGTAGTGCAGTAAAAGTGCAATAATCCCCTCTGAGATGAAGAGGAGTAGAAGTAGAAAACGACATGAAAAGAAAGTAGAGTACCTCAGACTTGTACTTTCACACAGCACTGGAGTAAATGTACTTCATTACATGGTATAAAGAGGCACTGGTACCTTGATGGGTCGGTACAGGTTGGGTTTCTTCCAGCGGTAGTACAGCAGGCCTGCGATGGTGACGCCGTACGACAGATAGTTGATGAAGGACACGTAGTTGATCAGGTTGTGAGTCTCTCCGATGCAGAGGATAACGATGGTGGCAGCACACTGGAAAACACAAGGCCGGATGATGTGATGAATATTAAAGGGGAGCCGATCTGTGCCGATCTGTTCTAGGTGAACCCTGCGGTCTCTTACCAGTTTGACGAACCTGGAAAACCTCCAAAGTCATCACTGAGTTCTACTTTAAATAAAGTGAAATTAACTGAAATATGACATTGCATGCACGTTGAATTTCACCAGTAAAAGTTCAGTTTTAGGACCAGATGACCTTCAGTGACCCCTGTGGGGGAATCATAGCATTACAGATAGACACAGGACACACTGTGAATATCAGCTGAGAAAATGTGGGATTCATTTCTTACACTGCACTGTAATTCTTTTATTATTCAAATGCTTTTACTGATTTTAACTGCACTGTAACTTCTATTGTTGTATTTTATACCTGTCTAAGTGTACTTTAACTTTTTATTTTCTATTCTCCAGTTCTTTAATGAAGGTCCTTTCATAATGTGTTTCTTTGGCACCTTGTTTTGGTGCTTTTGATGTTTTATATAGAGCACTCTGTTGTTACCACACCAGGAGCAGCCTGGGAAATCAGTCTGATCATCATTTGACAGATGTGTTTTATTGAGTGAAATAATGTCAGGGTTTAAAGTCTACAATAATAAAACTCTGAGTTTACAGTTCAGTCCTTTCCAGCTGGTATCTCCAGAAGGAGCATTTTGAAGTTGAGCTCAAGGATCTGATCAGTATGGGACTGATCTCTGATGAACCCTTTTAAAAGCGTTGTTACTCCTCAAGTTTTCTTTACACCTGAGCATGGCCGCCTTGTCCCCCACAGTACCAAAGGCAGCTTTCACCACCCCCAGGCCGGCTCCTCTCGCTCACAGTCTCAGTACTCCAACAATTTCCAGCACAGAATCACATTCCAGTAGTTGTGGTAGTAACCCAGTACAATGATTCACACGTTAGAATCAAAGGTATTTGAGATATGGGACTGGTTGTCTGAATCTTTTCTTTAGTGAAGCAAATCCAAGATACCAATTTCCAGATCAATACTTTCCCTTATTTCTTCAACGTACTCCTTGAGCTGAGCTTTCATAGTGTTTATTCCAGGAAGCTGTGCATGTTATCCACTTTGCTGTTGAACTTTATTTTAATGTTGTCCATCCTTGTTTGTATCATCTTCATTTCCTTCAGCAACAAGTTTGCTTCTATGTCTTTATCTTGCGTCCACTTGCGAGTGTTAACTGATCTGTCCACCATTACAGTGATCTGTCAGGGAGCTTTGTCGCTTTGCATTGTTGTAACATGTTTCTTAAATGTTTATCCACCAGAAATCTGTTTGTAACTTGCCTTGTTTGTTGTAATTGTATTAGTTTAGACTGTATTTAGACCGCAGCATACACCTGGTGCCCAGCAGCCATCTTGCTTTTAGAAAGTGGACAGGATACTTGATTGGATCGCTCAGAAGAAGAAAACATTGACATGACTGAAAACAATCTTAGATTATTTTAAAAGTTGTTGATTGTTGTTAGTTTTTTTATACAGTAGATGTCATCCTCATCACCATGACAACCAATCATCAGGACAACAAAGTCACATGTTACTCAAAGTGTCCGTGAAGGAAATTTAGTTTGTCTGAAGTGACTGATGTCCATCATCATCATCATCACCATCTATTACTGTTGTTCTACAGTCACAGAGACCTTCATTGGTAAAATCTTCAGTGGGACTTTACCCACATTGTCAATGAATGGAAACAGTCTCTCATTGAAAGTGTGTGTGAAGGTGTGTATGAGTGTGTAAGTGTCAGGATCAAAGAACGACAGCTTTCCACTTTTAAAGTCCAGATGCACTCTGATCTTCTGGAACTTCTTCTTCAATGGGAGAGCTAGTCGATCTGATGGGGAGAACGCTGTGTATTCACCATGATAGAACCATATTCTCCATAATCCAGACTGTATGTGTCCCTTCCTCTGGACAGACTCTGCTAACACACCCAGTAACCAATGTTTACTGTCTCCAACCTCGACATCCCAGCTGTGAGTCCCTGAGTTGAAGCTTTCTGAACCCAGGACAGACCAGTAGTAATCATGAAACCTCTCTGGATTATCAGGAAGCTGCTGTCTCTCTCCTGGTCTCACACTGGTCAGATCTTCAGACAGGACGAGTCTTGGATCAGCAGGTGTTTGGGTCCAGAATCACAGGAGTGTAGGAGACCATGTTCCTCATCTTGTTCCAGATGTTGAAGGTCAGGTTGCCCAGGTGTTTGGCCTGGTCTATCAGAGCTCCTGAGGGCAGCTGTGGATCATCCAGCAGGGGGCGCTGCTGGACTCTGTCCACTGCAGCCTTGTAGTTGAGCAGGAATGAGACGTCTTCAGCTCTCAGCTCGTCCTCTGTGGCTCTGACTGTGTCTGAAAGAGTTGCTATCTCTCTGCTCAGAGCCTCCATCTTCTCCTTCATCATCTGACTCTTCTGCTCCTCTTCCTCCCTCAGTGCAGAGATCCTGGCCTCCTCTTCCTCCTCTAGAAACTGATGAAGCTTCTTAAACTGCTCCTTAATCTGCCTCTCTGTGCGTCGGGCCTGGACCTGAATGTGTTCTGCTGTTTGTTCACACTTCACTTTAGCCTGTTCAAAGTCCTTTAACTCCTCTGTTAAGAGCTTCAAAGTTTCCTGAAGTTCCTCTTGTGTTGTTGTGCAGCTTCATCGACGGGTCTGAATCTGTGGTTGCTGTGTTTTTCTGAGTCTCTGCAGACGAGACAAACTGGCTGCTGATGGTCCAGACAGAAGAGTTTGAGTTTCTCAGAGTGCAGACTGCAGAGAGTCTCTGAAGCTCTCTGATCTCTCTCCTGTAAGAAACTCTCACAAAGGTTCCTTAACACCAAGTTAGGATGTAATATATCCTTTGAAACTCTTCTCTTACAAACTGGACACTCTCGTGTTGGTTTCTGTGTCCACCAGCTCTGCAGACAGTCTCTACAGAAGCTGTGGCTACATGACAGGATGACAGGATCTTTAAAGACTTCCTGACAGACAGGACAGCAGAAATCTTCCTCTAACCTGGAAGCCATTTAGTCTCTGAGTGAAGCTGAAAACACAGCAGGCAGACGGCTCAGTCACTCCCTGTTCCCTGAAAGTTACTTTCACTTTGAGTCTCTGTTTTCTTGTAAAACTCTCCTTCAGTGTGAGCAGTCAGCAGCTGGTTGAAGTGCTCGTATTCCAGTATTCCCAGTATTGTCTCCTGTAGTCGTCTTCTCTCTGAGAAAGTGGTTGTTTTGGTTTAAAGGTGAATCCTATCGTCGGTCTCTGTGTGTGTGTGTGTGTGTTGTCTCAGTGAGGCACAGCCTGTTTCCTGGTTTGTCTCAGGGAAGTCAGCTGATGGGTGGAGCTTCATTAGGTACTGTACACTACTTCTGTCTTTGTCTGTATGTGCTGCATTCACACAAGGAATGATCCAAAATCAAATCCTAACAAATAATCTCAGCATGCAAACTAAAATCACTTTTTTTCTTCAAACTAACTGGAAATCCTGAGTTTTTCACCTCCAAGAACATCATGAATCTGAACCTCAGGCCTCATTTACACCTAGTACAACAGAGACAAGAACTGTGACCATGACAACAATAACCAGCGTTTTGTTCTCCATGTACAAAACAAACTCTTCCTACTCAATAAAGTCTACTTGTAAGGAGGATTTTCTACAACCTAAAAGCATCAAAGACCATTCAAATATACAGAGGAGTCCTCGCAGCAGAGTGAGGAGGTTACAACGGGCCCTAGTGAACACTAGTTACTATTTATATGCCTGAATTCACGACCGTATAATCTTATCACCTTGTCAAATAATCAGCGACTTGACGTTGGATTACACCAAAATACATATTACCCAGAAATCACATGACATATGTGTATATCGCAAAGGTACCAATGAAAATTTGAAAATGTTTTTTTTTTTTTTTTTTAATAGTTTGATAGTTTCTGTTGAATAAACTTATATTCTCTAACATGTTATTTCATAAACATTGCTACGAACTATCAAGAAAGAAAGAAACTAAAGAAAGAAAGAAAGGAAAGGAAACTACGATGGAGATGAGTTTGTCTGGCATTGTTGTATTTTATACCTGTATAAGCATATTTGAACTTTTTATTTTCTATTCTCCAGTTCTTTAATGAAGGTCCTTTCATAATGTGTTTCTTTGGCACCTTGTTTTGATGTTTTATATAGAGCACTCTGTTGTTACCACACCAGGAGCAGCCTGGGAAATCAGTCTGATCATCATTTGACAGATGTGTTTTATTGAGTGAAATAATGTCAGGGTTTAAAGTCTACAATAATAAAACTCTGAGTTTACAGTTCAGTCCAACCATTAATGTTCCAAAGTACAACGGACAGACAAAAAGGATCAGCTATGCTTACAGGTTAGGCAGACTCTCCTCAGCCTCTCCCGCCTGCAGACAGTGAGCCTGCTTGAACTGTAATGACTTCAGGGTTGGTTTGATTCATCAGTCGGCCGCTCCCTGACATAAAAAAGTCCTTTCCAGCTGGTATCTCCAGAAGGAGCATTTTGAAGTTGAGCTCAAGGATCTGATCAGTATGGGACTGTATTTTATGAACTCAATAAATGTCTTGATTGGATCGCTCAGAAGAAGAAAACATTGACATGACTGAAAACAATCTTAGATTATTTTAAAAGTTGTTGATTGTTGTTAGTTTTTTTATACAGTAGATGTCATCCTCATCACCATGACAACCAATCATCAGGACAACAAAGTCACATGTTACTCAAAGTGTCCGTGAAGGAAATTTAGTTTGTCTTGAAATAAACATGAACTGATTGATGTCCATTGTAGGGAATCCACATTTATAGGCCTCATCAAGGGGCAACATAAATGTTGGGGTCAACATTAATGTTGGGGTTCATAATACTAGGTCTCACCAAGGGACACCAAATATGTAGGGGTTCTACAAATAGTATAAGAAAAAGCTGGGATACTATTTGTTGGAAATCTAGCAGGTCTGACACAGCGGCACCAGAAATATTGGAAACAATACTTGGCGTCACACGGAGGCACTATGAATGTTGGGAACGCCTCATCAAGGGCCTGACCTTGTAACAGATCTCCAACTTAAGTATCAAATTGGCTATCAGAAATAATTAATAATTATAAGTAATAATAATTAATTATGTTAAATAACGTGACTTAATTAACATTAAATCACCTCGTGGGGCACCATTCCCGAAATGGGAAAAATGATAGCCAGTTAATGATATCAGTCTCATGAAGTTCACTAAACTATTAATTTGGGATTTTGATTAATAATTAAATTAATAACCATAACCAAATTAATAATAAAGCCTGAAGGATTTCGGAGTTCTTGACGCAGCAGAGGTTGACTATTCATTCACTGTTGTACAACATTAAACAGACAGCAGGTACGATCCCAAAAATATATTTATTCATAAAGCGAAGCAAAACCAAAACACACAAATCCTAACTAACTATATACAAGCACATGTGTGTGTATACGTGTGTAGGTGTGCGTGTGTGTGTGCGTGTGCGTGTGTGTGTGTGTGAGAGAGACAGAGACAAAGGCGGGTGTGGTAATCGCAGGGCTGTTTGACCTACAAAACAAAATGGCTGACAACAGAAAACTACAAGATGGCCGAATCAAAGTTGGCTTCAGATCGGGGGAGGTGTTTGTCTGACCGTGTGGTCAGGGCAAAGACAAAGGAAAAGAAGCGGGACCTTTAGCGGTCTGCTTGGCTGTAGCTCTGTTGAAAGCCAGTTTGTAAGTGAGTCTATGTGAATGTGATTTGTGTTGCAAAGGGTCTGGATTAGTGCAGAAGATGTTTAGTTGCATGCAGGACGGTGTCTGTGAACAGCATTAGCAAACTAAACATTACTTCACGTGGAAAAACCAACTAATCAATAACCTAATTGCAGACAATCACAACAATAACTCAATAAACAGCATTAAATCACAAGTTAAACAGTCTTGCTTAGCCTGTACAGGTGTCCTTGCAGAGTTAGACGTTGGGGTGCTAACTCAACTTGATTCTCCTTATTGCTGGGAGGTAAGTTGCAAACCTTGTGTTTGCCCTTCTAATCTCTCTGGGTTCAGTTATGCTCCTGCTTTAAGCGAGAGCACGAGAGTCTTCGGAGAAAAGGAACAAAAGTCTGTAGAGCAATTGTTCCCCCCCTTGATGGTTCAGGGGCAGGGGTCTCTGAGCTGGTCCTGCTCAGGACGAAGAGCACATCGGGGCTGGTCCAGGGCCCAGAAGGAAAGAGGTATGAGCAGCTTGCCCGCCCAAGCGCAAGAGAGAGACTGTAGTGAATGGAGAAGAACTTCTACAGTGTGTCTGATGACATCACAGAATCACATGACACTGTAGAAGTACTGACTAATCATGTTTTGAGACTTGTCCCTCAAAGAGGTGTGAGGTGGGCATCCTGCTGAGATGGGTGTCAGGTAACTTCTTTGTTGAAGAACAAAGAACGTGAGGTCTCTTCATCTCAGGAAGGAAAGCCTTCACATGTCCAGTTTAGATTTTAACTGATCGAAATCATCTGTGGTCCAGAGAATCCCATCATCATCATCATCACCATCATCATCATCATCATCATCATCATCACCATCTATTACTGTTGTTCTACAGTCACAGATAACTTCATTGGTAAAATCTTCAGTGGGACTTTACCCACATTGTCAATGAATGGAAACAGCCTCTCATTGAAAGTGTGTGTGAAGGTGTGTATGAGTGTGTCAGTGTCAGGATCAAAGAACGACAGCTTTCCACTGTTAAAGTCCAGATGCACTCTGATCCTCTGGAACTTCTTCAATGGGAGAACAGTGTCTGGATCTGATGAGGAGAACACTTGGCATTTATCTCCACAGAACTGTATTGTCCAGTATCCAGACTGTATGTGTCCCTTCCTCTGGACAGACTCTGCTAACACACCCAGTGACCAATGTTCACTGTCTCCAACCTCGACATCCCAGCTGTGAGTCCCCGAGTTGAAGCCCTCAGAGCCCAGGACAGGGTTGTAATTACCACTAAACCTCTCTGGATTATCAGGAAGCTGCTGTCTCTGTCCTTGTCTCACACTGGTCAGACCTTCAGACAGGACGAGTCTTGGATCAGCGGTGTTTGGGTCCAGAATCACAGGAGTGTAGGAGACCATGTCCTTCATCTTGTTCCAGATGATGAAGGTCAGGTTGCCCAGGTGTTTGGCCTGGTCTATCAGAGCTCCTGAGGGCAGCTGTGGATCATCCAGCAGGGGGCGCTGCTGGACTCTGTCCACTGCAGCCTTGTAGTTGAGCAGGAATGAGACGTCTTCAGCTCTCAGCTCGTCCTCTGTGGCTCTGACTGTGTCTGAAAGAGTTGCTATCTCTCTGCTCAGAGCCTCCATCTTCTCCTTCATCATCTGACTCTTCTGCTCCTCTTCCTCCCTCAGTGCAGCCATCCTGGCCTCCTCTTCCTCCTCTAGGAACTGATGAAGCTTCTTAAACTGCTCCTTAATCTGCCTCTCTGTGCGTCGGGCCTGGACCTGAATGTGTTCTGCTGTTTGATCACACTTCACTTTAACTTTTTCAAAGTCCTTTAACTTCTTCTTTAAAGGGTTCAGAGATTTCTGAAGTTCCTTCTTGTGTTGTTGTGCAGCTTCATCGATGGGTCTGAATCTGTGTTTGCTGTGTTTTTCTGAATCTCTGCAGATGACACAAACTGGCTGCTGATGGTCCAGACAGAAGAGTTTGAGTTTCTCAGAGTGCAGACTGCAGAGAGTCTCTGAAGCTCTCTGATCTCTCTCCTGTAAGAAACTCTCACACAGCTTCTTCAACACCAAGTTAGGAGGTAGTCTTTCCTGTGAATGTCGTATTTTACAAACTGGACACTCTCGTGTTGGTTTCTGTGTCCACCAGCTCTGCAGACAGTCTCTACAGAAGCTGTGGCTACATGACAGGATGACAGGATCTTTAAAGACTTCCTGACAGACAAAACAGCAGAAATCTTCCTCTAACCTGGAAGCCATTTAGTCTCTGAGTGAAGCTGAAAACACAGCAGGCAGACGGCTCAGTCACTCCCTGTTCCCTGAAAGTTACTTTCACTTTGAGTCTTTGTTTTCTTGTAAAACTCTCCTTCAGTGTGAGCAGTCAGCAGCTGGTTGAAGCGGTCGTATTCCAGTATTCCCAGTATTGTCTCCTGTAGTCGTCTTCTCTCGGAGAAAGTGGTTGTTTTGGTTTAAAGGTGAATCTTATCGTCGGTCTCTCTCTCTGTGTGTGTGTGTGTTGTCTCAGTGAGGCACAGCCTGTTTCCTGGTTTGTCTCAGGGAAGTCAGCTGATGGGTGGAGCTTCATTAGGTACTGTACACTACTTCTGTCTTTGTCTGTATGTGCTGCATTCACACAAGGAATGATCCAAAATCAAATCCTAACAAATAATCTCAGCATGCAAACTAAAATCCCTTTTTTGCTTCAAACTAACTGGAAATCCTGAGTTTTTCACCTCCAAGAACATCATGAATCTGAACCTCAGGCCCCATTTACACCTGGTACAACAGAGACAAGAACTGTGACCATGACAACAATAACCAGCGTTTTGTTCTCCATGTACAAAACAAACTCTTCCTACTCAATAAAGTGTATATAAATAAACGGGCCCTAGTGAACACTAGTTACTATTTATATGCCTGAATTCATGACCGTATAATCTTATCACCTTGTCAAATAATCAAAGGTACCAATGAAAATTCGAAAATAGGTTGGTTTTTTGTTTTATAGTTTCTGTTGAAGAAGCTTATATTCTCTAATATATGTTATTTCATAAACATTGCTACGAACTATTTTATCAAGAAAGAAAAAGAAACAAAAGAAAGAAAAGGAAACTATGATGGAGATGAGTTTGTCTGGCATTAATAATAAATGGCACCATTCTATCAATTAATCTTTGATTAAAGGCTTATCTCTAAAGAAGCAATCTGCAAGGGCTCATTTTCTGCCCGCACATTGGAGGTCATACATTCTCCATGGGCCCCCCCCCACCCATAATAGGCCTGCACTGTCATATATATATTTACACCCCTGAGTATATATCAAGCTTTAGTGGCAGGTGATTACAAACTTCTACGGTAGTGTATAACATAAATTTTAAGATCATGCAAACATCACTTTCAAATTTAGACTCAAGTGTCTTTGTTAGTTTTACAGTCAGAACTAAGGCACTAAAGTTAGACCAGGTTTACAACTTCATCTAAATCCTCCTGAGACCCAAACTTTTGTTTGGTATGAATTTTTAATTTCTTCTACCTATTTGGGATAAGAAGGACACAATAAGTACAAAAAAAAATTGTCAATAATAATAAAGTCCCAATGTCCTCAAACAAGTACTTCCTAATTAACAGTGTTTAATCTTGTTACTGTTTCTAAAACTGGTCAAATTTGTTGCCATATCAAACTACAAACATTATTAAACATAAATAAACAAGTTTCAATCATAACATGTGATCAGGTTTTGGACCTTGTCCTCTTTTGTGTCGGGATCAGCTGCAGACTGACTTGGCAGAGATGGCTGCCATCTTGTTTTTACATGGATTAGTGTATTGTGTTCTCTTACTGCCACTAGATGGCACAAAAAAGTGTCCACGAATGAGGACAACAGGTCTGAGTTAAGTAAAATGAAGTATATGGTCAAGTAAACCCAAAATGTGATGTCCTCATGTGAGGACACAGGGTCTCAGGAGGATATGAAATGA
Source organism: Cephalopholis sonnerati (assembly GCA_019142605.1). NCBI lineage: Eukaryota > Metazoa > Chordata > Actinopteri > Perciformes > Serranidae > Cephalopholis > Cephalopholis sonnerati. Next base: position 43,974,867 of record JAGQAX010000005.1, on the reverse strand, counting down.
ACTTTTTCTTCACCCATAGTAAGTCTGTCCTGCAAAGTTCTATTGACAAGTTTTTAAAATATCTTTCTGACAGTCAAATCAACCCTTATTTACACGAACAAGAGAGACAAGATGAAAAGATAAAGTGTTTATGGACAGATGCATCATCTAACAGAAGCAAAACAGCTGAGATCAGTGTATTATTGATTGAGGCTGTACGTACGCAGACCAGCAGGGCAGGAATGGGTGTGCAGTTCTTGTAATGGATCATGGCCAGCAGGCTGGGCAGGTGACCCTCTCTGGCTCCAGAGAAACACAACCTGCAGGCACAAACATCAGGCGGCCGATCAGCAGCCATATCAAAGCAGTGTAGGAGCTTGAAGGAGCAGGCGGATCAGCAGGCCTCACCTGGAGGAGGTGAACAGGTAGCCGTTGATTCCTCCAAAGGTGGACAGAGCCACGGAGATCGGCATGATGACGGAGAACATTCCCAGCAGCTTCTCTCCGAATGTCTGAACAGCAGAGCGACAGACAGAATTACTGATGTGTACAGGACTCATTAACACCACAACATGACGGGTCGTGTTTTTCTCTTCTGCTAAGAGTCTAGTTTTAAAACTGCATGCTTTTAGCCACACTGATGTTGAGGGAAGGTAAAATCTACCATAAAGTGAACTACAGTTTCTTGCAATGATTAGGTCAATACTAGTGAACTACAAAATGCAAAGTGAGTGAACACAGGAAAAATCTACAACAAATCAATATTTGGTGTGATCACCCTTTGCCTTCAAAACAGCCACACTTCTTCTGGGTAGGTTGTTCCAAACGTCTTGGAGAACTAACCACAGATTTTCTGTTGATGCAGTCTGTCCTCAAATCCTTCTGTCACTTTATGTAATCCCCTACAGACTCTATGATGTTGAGATTAGAGCTCTGTGGGGGCCATACCATCACTTCCAGGACTACTTGTTCTTCTTTACGCCAGAGGATAGTACCTAATGACATTGGCTGTATGTTTGGGGTCGTTGTCCTGCTGCAGAACAAATTTGAGGGCAATCAGACGCTCGCTGATGGTACTGTATGATAAGAATCTGCTTGTATTTCTCAGCACTGAGGACACCATCAATCAAATCAATCAAAATAATCCTCCATTTACAAAAATGCAGCCCCAAACTTGCAAGGAACCTCCACCATGCTTCACTGTTGCCTGCAGACACTCATTATTGTACCGCTCTCCAGCCCTTCAGCAAACACACTGCCTTCTGCTACAGCCAAATATTTCACATTTTGTCTCATCAGTCCAGAGCACCTGCTGCCGTTTTTCTGCAACTCAGTTCCTGTGTTCCTGCATGGTTGAGGTGTTTGGCCTTGTTTCCACGTCAGACGTATGGCTTTTGGGCCTGTATGGCTTTTCAGAAAACCACTTCTAACCAGAAACCACTGGTTTCTGTTAGTTCTGAGCTGATGGCACTGCTGAACATCTTCCGATTTCGAATTGGAGTAAGCATAAGGTGTCTTTCATCTGCTGCACTAAGTTTCCTTGGTCGACCACTGCATCTACAGTCCTCAACGTTGCCTGTTTCCTTTCTTCAAAAGAGCTTGAACAGCACATCTTGAAATCCCAGTCTGACTTGAAATCTTTGCCTGGGAGAGACCTTGCTGATGTTGTATAACTACGTTGTGTCTTGTTGCTCAATCTTGTCATGGTGTACGACCTGTGACATCAAAGTGTCCTCCACAGCCTCACCTTGGTAGCTGAGTTTGTCTGTTCCTCACCCAGTTTGAAGCCTCCTACACATCTGTTTCTGTTTCAGTTAATGACTGTGTTTCTGCCTACATATGAAATTGATGATCATTAGCACCTGCTGGTATAATGGGTTAATCATACACCTGACTGTGAACCTACAAAACCCCTGACTGTGTGCAGGTGCACCTAGAAGAATTGATGCTGTTTTGAAGGCAAAGGGTGGTCCCACCAAATATTGATTTGACTTGGAGTTTTCTCCTGTTCGCTCACTTTGAATTTTGTAAATCGTTAAAAAAATAATTACACTTTATATTTTTTTAAAGCATTCTTACTTTACAGCATTTCTTCACACCTGCCTAAAACTGTTCCACGGTGTATTGTGTATTGGGTCTATATCTCAGCATGTATGTAAAAACTAAGTATAAGTATCTAATGAATGTAGTGGAGTGAAAGTATAAGGTAGCCAAAAACAGAAACACTCAAGTACAGTGTGTCAGAATACACTTGTTAGATTCCACCACTGGTAGCTTGTGATGCTCCTGATCTACAAAGTGATTTTTGTCCACCACTGACCTAAATTCGTAAAAGATAAAGCATGATTGTGACCATGTTGCCACTGATCGTCATTCAGCCACGTTACTCACTACAGCCACGGCATTGGATGACAGCAGCTCCTCGGGCGACATGGAGGAGAAGTAGGCGATGTTGGTGAGTGTGTACACAAAGGTCACCAATGGTATGGAGATGTAGATGGCACGAGGTAGATTCCTGACCGAGGTCACACACCATGCACAGATGATACAGTCAAAACCAAAAAAAAATTAAAGCAATAAGACATGCATGAAAGTTGGATTCACACAATCATAACAAGGAGAAACTGTCGGCAGCACACAAGTCGGTGTGGGCGGAAAATACCAACTGAAACAAATCTCTCCAATAACTGACAGTGCAGTAAAGGTTACTGCTTCTGACTTTTATCAGTTTATCCTTCCCCTAATGTCTTTTCCTGCTGCAAGAAGACATGAACAGTGAACATCCAACACAGAGCTGTTAAACTCACACTGACACCAAAACAGCCCGACTCTGTCATTAAACCTGTTAATGACTGTTGGGTACTGTTAGCTGTGTGATGCTAACAGTTAGCCCTTGTCACTGTGTGTGTGACTCTAGCCCCTTTTACACTGCCAGATTTTCAGCGAATGTTGGGCCGTTTTGCTGGCAAGCTGCGAGCGTTTAGACACACAGAGCCGGATTGGCGAGTTGATCCGGGGTGCCCAATTTTCTGCCTCGTAGGGTAGTCATATTGGTGGAACGGTTTTGGTTAAAAAGAGCGAGGCACCCTTTCGCCTCAGGAGGGTCTGTTGATGACTTGTGGGAGGGGCTGTTGATGACGCCACACGTGCAACCCCCTGGCGTGGACTTCAAACCAGGAAACAGCTGATAGCAGGAATGAGTATCTAGCAGCACTAAGGAGACGCAAAGCAGAAGATGAGCAACTGGGTAGATAAAGAATTGCGCGCCCTCCTTGCCCTCGCTAATGAGGAGGCCATTAACCGTCAGATGACGGGAACCGTGAAGGACGGGCCGATGTACGAGAGAATCGCCGAAGGACTGACCAGCCGCAGCTTTCCTCGGTATGTTACTGTTTACGTCACACGCTGAGCTACACGTTCTGTTACTAGCTCCGCCCCCTATTGCCTCAGAAAAGGCACATTCTGTATAAACAAAAGAAGGCAGGCGGCATTTTGCTGCACTCCCCGATTTTGTTTTTATACTGCCAATGCTGAAAGAAGAGGGATTGGACTTTCCTGCAAATTTGCACAATTCCTATGTAAAAAGGGCTTCTGTCTCAGGCACAGAGCTGCGGTCCTGCAGCAGCAGTCTCATGATAAACACAGACAGACAGGGGCTGAGTGAATCGATACGCTGCACGCAACTCTACGATTAAATGAGATTTTACCCATTTAAAATCCCGTCCAGGATTTAAACATCCTGGACGGACTCATATTCCACTGAAATGTCATTAAACTAGAGATAATAAGATGGTTATTGTAATTTTTAAATCTCTATTCACGAAGAACAAACATTTGTGGGTTTCTTTTGTTGCTTGTGCAGCCATTTTGCCAATGATTTCTGATTACACTCAGTAAAACCTCTGTTTAGATGGCAACGTAGCCCGAACGCTTCGCCCTAGACAAGAATCAAGACATCCTACTCCCATACGTGAACACGCAAAACAGAAGGGTAAGGACTATGTGGCAGGAGCGAGAGGTGTACTGGGATTGAGCCTTAGAGTCTGATTTTAACACATTTTGTACTAAAAAAATTTTAGTGTAAATCTGAACTGAAATTATGAGCTCTAACAACATGGAACATCACTCAACAGAAAAGTGTAGATGTAACGACAGTTATTAAAGGAATAGTCTGACAGTGTTTAGTTTGTTTAATCAGCTTAACGTGTAAAAATGACAATTTGTTTTAAAACAAGCCAGCAAACAGTCACAGAAGGATTTGAGGCACATAATGCTGCGTAAAATGTTAAATTATGATTTTACACTTCTGTTTTTGTACAGATCAAAGAAATGAAATATGTCATGTTAATCTGAGTGCTTCAGAGGTGCTGGTGGGAGGAGCCAGATTAGCTGTTTCCCTCTGTTACCAGTCTTTATGCTAAGCTAAGATAAGTTAACCAGCTGCTGGTACCAATATTAATTAATGAACAGATATGAGAGTGGTATAAGCAATTAAACACATCTTCCACAATGTCAAAGTATTCCTTTAAGATTTGATTTAACTGCCCCTGAAAAAGCCCAATATGTCGCCAACAATCTGAACAAGCAAACAAAGAAACAAGCTGAGATGGAAGCTGAACGTCTGCAGCACTGGATGATGATGAGAAGCTTAAATATTCACCGTCTGGGCTCAACCACTTCCTCCGTGACGTAGTTGAGGAAGTTCCAGCCGCTGAAGGCGAAGGAGGCCTGCAGGAAGGCCAGAGCGATCTGACCCACCGACGGCGTCCTGTCGAGGGCGAAGGCCACCTGAGGAGTCAGCGCCTCGTAGTTCCCTGCAGGATAAATCACACGTATGAGTGGTTCCTTTATTCACTTGGAGGAACAGTAAAGCTTTAGGCTGAACACTGAGGTCGTTACCATTGCAGATCTGGACCAGGCCGACCACGATGATGAGGCCCAGAGCCATCAGCTTCCCCACCGTGAAGACGTCCTGGATCCTGGTGGCCATACGAACACTGGAGCAGTTCACCCAGGTCAGCAGCACTGAGCAGGAAACAGGAACACAGCCGCATTTCAGTCTGGATTAGGGTTACAAAGTTTGGTAGATTTCCATTTTTGTTGTTGTTGCTCAGTGAAAGTTCAATTCAATCTGAAATGAGTTGGTTCATTTAATTCAAGTTAAAATCAACTAAACTGTGCAGTTTTCAAACTGACATGGAGACACTATTACCAGGGACGTAGTCAATATGTCGTGAGTGAGGGGACAGATTGTTCTGGAGTAACACAATTGTTTGAATGATTTGTTGAAGTATTCTCTCCCAGTCAATTGTGCTTCTAGATAGTGTTTAAGGAAACTAACAAATTAACCCAAAACACCTGATGACTAGGAAAAGATGTCATCTTTTTATGTCAGCTAACTGTTATTAAAAACCTCATAACGAGTGCAGAGTTTTCTGCCTCTTGCTGGCTGGTTGCTGTACATTTTTGTTTAAACACACAGTACATCCTCCCCTCTCAGCACACAGACAGGTGACAGAGCGAGCATGTCTCACTGCTGTGATGACAAAAGAAGCAGCACGTGTGCACTCACGGTGCATCCAGGACAACTTGGAAAACTTAGCTCTAGCTTCATCAACATCTCACTGTGGCTGTTTCTGCGTTCACTTTCCTCTCTACTGTATCATTAGCCTTTATTGAAGAGAAGCTGCTCACAAAGTTCAGCTAATTCAGTAATATCACATTTTACTTCTTATAGAGTCTCTTTAAAGATTTTTTTTGGGGGGCTTTTCACCTTTAATGGCTAGGACAGCGAAGCGTGAAAGGGGGAGAGAGAGAGAGAGAGAGAGAGAGAGAGAGAGAGAGAGAGAGAATGACATGCAGCAAAGGGCCACAAGCTGGACTCGGACCCAGGCAGCAAGGATGGAGCCTTTGAACATGCGCTAACCACTAAACCATCATAGCCCCCGACTTCTGTCATGTATACATTTTTATTGTGAAGCAGCAAAATAAGGAAATGTTGAGTTTTCGAGCGGCACCGTCACACAACTTCTAACATGGCTGAAACAGTAAAATAAAGCAGATATGTAAACTAAAAACAGGAAGCAGGAGAGAAACTAAACTCCAAACCACAGAGATTCAGTTAGAAGCTACAGACGTACTGAGAGCTGAACACACAGAGACTTTTAAAAACGCCTCACTCTCTGGTCTCTGCAGACAGAGGTGAGGAGAGTCTTGTAACACACACACTTGTTTGGGGGGGGAGAAGGGGGTTTACCAGGGGGTTGGCTTCAGTTGGAGAGACGTCACTGTTACCTGCCTGAGGGTGGGTGGCACAGCTTTTGGACCTACTCTAGAGAAGGGCCATCTCTGGTGCAGCTTGGTGTGGAAAAGCACGTCTAACTGACAGTGGAAACACAAATCGGTGCGGCATGGCATTACTCAGCACAGCCGAGGGTGACGATTGAAAAAGGGTCTTAGACACAAAAAACATGGGAAATTGGGTCCAGGTTTAGAAAATACTCTTTAACTCTAGATTTTTTAGTTTATTTGACATACAGAAAGCCACACAGCAACTCTTCAGCATGGTGGCGAGTGCTTTGTTTTCTCCCTCTGAGTAAAAGGATGTGACATTTCGTGGGCATTTCTATAAATACTGGCTGTATCTATTCTACAAGCTCTCGCATTTTGAAAGACATTCACTCTTATATGGATCCTACATTTCCCATAGTGCCACTTAGCAGCATCTTTACATTAGACTCTGATAAACGCCAACTTCTTCCAAACTCCATACCTCCAGTTTGTAGCTGTAACTTATTTTTGTCTCCAAGTGCAAGCTGATGAGTATGGCATTATAAAAGTTATCTTATCACACTTGCAAAGTTCCTGGACAAGAAAAGTGGCTTTGACACACTACAGTTGGTGGAATGCTCCTTTAAATACATCAGCAGCAGTACAGTCACCACACTGGCGAAGCGGCGCTGGTGCTCTTGCCGGTGGTGGGCGGCAGCAGCCAGTTGCCATGGGAGGCAGGAATGTGGGAAACGGGCGAGCGAGGGAGGGCATGATTGTTTCACCTCGTCCATCATTGTCACCGGCTTTGCCCCGCTCTCTCTCATGGTGGCCTCGCTCCCCGGCACAAAGACGAGCTGTCAGCCCCACAAAACAAACCACTTCCGTTGCGAAGAGCAAACAAAACGTGGCCCCCCTCACCACTCCGAGGAGGCCGGGCAGAGCTCACGTTTCAGCATCCAGCTCCAAAAACAAGTGTGAATGATGGCGTCAGAGGCGAGGAATCACAAACTGAAGTCCCGCCGTTTCACCCCGCAGACGGGATTTCAGGCCAGACATTATTTACTCATTGATAAGACAAAGAGGCCGTGTGGATTAATGGTGTTCAGTGCAGGTAGTCTCAGGCAAGACACCAAGCAATTAGGCAGCCTGACAGGTCCACAAATGTGAAGTCAGCTCAAGGCTGTGCAACACGGAGGTCCTGAATGAAGTCTGCTTGGCCTGTCCTGCCTGAAAGTCCTCACGCAGCATTTCTCTCTCTTTTTTTTTTTTTTTTTTACACAATCAATTTTTGATGGGAACATTTAAATTTTTGAGGAGTGAAGAAGCTCTCTGCTGCTTTCACGTCCCCTAAAACTCAGCAGGATGCTCTCGACATCTGCAGTTACGTCAGGTTTCACTGCTGTTAATGCCATCACCTACGTTTTCCTCCATTATTAAAGTCTTCTACTAAATATTAACGTCACCTTTGAGTCCTGTGCTATCTGTTCAAATCCTACTGTACATCTTGTAAAAAGCACCCGCATAAGTGCTTGTTGGATCATTAAACAGTGTCTGAAATAGAGCTGCAACGACAGGTCGATTAACAATGTGTCAATGGTAATCATTCTGATCTTAAAATATTGGTTTTATTCAACCCATTTGCCAGAGAAAAATGATGTCATTGTACATTTATGCAAACTACAGATATGTTACATTTGCAAGGTATGTAGCAGATTCATTGAAACTTTACATACTGACAACAGTGTGTGATGTTTAGGTGCATAAACCACTGAGTTAAGGTTAGGAAAAGATCATGCTTTGGCTTTAAATACCCAGTTCTGGGGGCAGAATCCGGGCAGGAAAAGCAGCGATGTCTCCGCAAAACACTTGTCATGTACTCATAAACTACATCACTTTAGAGAAGCTGATATGACACGTTTGAAATGTACAAATGTTACGTATTCGTAGTTTGTAGAAACTTACAATGGAGACATTTTCCTCTGGTGACTAGGGACACACTATTTATTTATTTACTTTAAGCAAAAAAGTCTAACATTTGCTGGTGCCATGCTTCTTAAAGGCACACTATGCAGGATTTATCTCTTACTGTTTGTTAACACAACATTCAGACTTGGCCCCTCCTCCTCGGCTCAACGACAGTCCCACTATATGCGATCAATCTGCTAAAACTTGCGTCTGCCCTGCCCTGCTGGTCGCTTGTGGCTGCAGCTGAATTAGCTGTGAATTGATGTGAACAGCATCTGAATTTTTCAAATTGTCCCACCCTCTCGTCATGGCGCTAGCTTGGTCTGCATCGCATGTATCCCAGCGTGCTTTGTGCAGCAAATCAGTTGCTTCCAATACACAATAAATGGGAGTGAATTTCTGGTTGCACGTAGTGGGCATGCACTGTGAGAGAGAAGCGATATCAAACGAGCTAGAGAGTGAATGATGAGACGGAGCAGCATTAATGAGAACAAAGGAGAGAATGAGAGAAATAGGACATCATTTTTTGATTGTTTAAGGCGGTGATGTTCTAAAGCACAAACACACTCACACCTCAGCACAACCTGCAGGAAGCTGCTGCATCGCTAGACTTTGTACCCTGTGCCCTTAGCTTATCTGCTCTGTGTGTGTGTGTGTGTGTGTGTGTGTGTGTGTGTGTGTGTGTGTGTGTGTGTGTGTGTGTGTGTGTGTGAGCAAGATTTCATTGGTCGCTTAGTTGCAGAAAAAAAACAAAAAAAAACACAAAACTTTATTAGGAGCTGCGCCTTGTCAAAATAAATCCAAACCTACATGACTGGACCATGTGTGACTTTACTTTGAAAGGACAGACACAGGAAGTGGAGTCAGGTTAATTTCCAGGCTGGTACCTGCAGTTATTCCACAGGCTAGTTAATAACATGTGGGGCAGGAAATCCAAAGTGTGGGATCATTTTGAGAAGGTGAAGGACCAACCCAAGGTGATATGTAAACTCATCTTCATTGGTCCACTACAAACATGACGTATCATGTGAAACATCAATCAATTTTATTTATAAAGCCCAATATCACAAATCACAATTTGCCTCAGAGGGCTTTACAGCATACAACATCCCTCTGTCCTTAGGACCCTCACAGCGGCTAAGGAAAAACTCCCCAAAAAAACCCCTTTAACGGGGAGAAAAAACATGGAAGTAGCTACATGCCCATTAGCCCACAGCGTCATTAACAGGCGGCTCGCTCAGTGTGTGACCTGTCAGTTTCTGGATTTCACTGTGAGCTAAAAACAGCTTTTTCCAAACTACAGAAACCAAACATTCTCCCTCATCCCATCCTCTAGTCGTCCTCTCCTCCGTCCTCAGGGGACACTATGCATTTTTTACTACAGCCATTAGAAAAGGTTTTTTTTAAGAAGGCTTCAGCCACGAGTTACATAAGACACATTCCCCCTCTGACACATAAAGGGATGGACCTGTAGTTTATTGATGAGCTGGATTATGATCAGCATTAGAGAGGAAAGATCAGGATCCACCAGCAGCAATGCAGCAACCACAACAGAGGCAAAATGTCATCCCTCATGAATGATGCAAGTTTACTGTGTGCTAGTAAGCAGCAACATGCACCAAGCTGAATCATAAATAGAGCAGCAGCAGTGCAGCCGTTATGTCCTCCTAACATCTGCGTTTTGTTCATGCAGCCTCCCCCTCAATCATCATTAGCAGTCCTGTTTTATTTCTTACCTATAGTATTCTTGTATTTATAGAAAAAGAAGTATTTTACTGCTGGAAAGATGATCTTGTAATAAAACTGGACTGTCTTTGCAGTAGGAAGAGGCAAACACTTTTGAGGTCGGCGCTACATGACCAGAGAAAACGGAGGAAAAGAACTGTGGCATTCGCTTTTGCTCAAGAGGTTGAAAAGCTTCGACTACCAGAATGCACTGCGCCACAAGGGCCAATAAACGCTCCTGTAAGCTTGGCCTATTTTCCACAGAAAAACAATATGGAGGATCTCGTATTACAGTTAAACAGTGCGCTAAAATATGTCTCTGAAAACATTTGAGACGAGAAATAGGCAACTTAGGGACAGAATCTTGATTCATATTTGATCAGTGCTGCTTAGTTTTACTGTTTGATCTCAGTGTTTCAGCATCTGTTTCTATAATGCAGGAAACAGCTTGGCGCCCACGTCTTGTTTTCACAAATTCCTGTATTACAGCCAAACACTGCGATAAAATATTCATTCAATTTCCGTAACCGCTTATCCTCTTGAGGGTCACGGGGGTGCTGGAACCTATCCCAGCTGACACTGGGTGAGAGGCAGGGTTCACCCTGGACAGGTCACCAGACTATCACAGGGCTGACACATAGAGACAGACAACCATTCACACTCACATTCACACCTACGGACAATTTAGAGTCACCAATTAACCTGCATGTCTTTGGACTGTGGGAGGAAGCTGGAGTACCTGGAGGAAACCCACGCTGACACGGGGAGAACATGCAAACTCCACACAGAAGGGCTCCACTCTTGCTGTGAGGTGACAGTGCTAACCACTGCACCACCGTGCTGCCCTGCACTAAAATATGTTTCTGAAAAACATTTTAAATGTGAAATAGGCAATACAGTGCGGATGGTAAAGACGGCACTCACAGAGACAGGTGGCGGACAGCATCCGTGTCGCCATGTATGGAGGAACACAGTTTGGGAAGACGGGCTGCAGGACGTAGCTGGAGAACGTGAGGGCAATGACGGCCAAGGTAGTTGGGTACATGATGAGGACGGCGCTCCACAACAGCAGAAACCTGAATAAGAGAAAGACTTAAGTGAATGGTGTGTCCAAGTACAGCACATTCCATAATTCAGCATTATGTTTACAGTGATTATTAGTGATGTAATTTGCTTCTCTAAAATACTTTTTCAGGGTTTTTCCACCTTAACCCAGGTGGCTAGAACTGCTTTGTCCAAAGGTAGAACAAATGCAGTGGTGGAAAGTAACTAAGTACATTTACTTAAGTACAGTTTTGCGGTACTTTTGAGGCCATTTTGCCCTTCTACCTCACTACATCTCAAAGGGGATGTTGTACTTTTTACTGCACTTCATATATTTAATAACTTATAAATAAATTAATTAAATAAATTATGATGCATTATTACAGAATAAGAAAAAACTTCACAGGAGTAAAGCTACACCAGCAGGTTGTATTCCTCTGCAGACCAGTCAAGATGCTGTTACAGTTTATATTCATGTCTGTGAAAACATGGATGCTTCAAACACATCTTTCCCCTGACAGCACAGAAGACCAGTACAATCAGCACAGTCTCAAGGTGGACACTCAAATCAATGTCACCAAATAAGTATCTAACCAAACGTCTCCCCCTCTGTTCCTGAGATATGACACTGAGTAATGGCCAGAAAAGTGCTTTGTGCACATTATGATGTGACAGTGAAGTTGACCTTTGACCTTTTGATGGTAAAATGTCATCACATCATTATTTTATCATATTAGACATTTGTGTGAGTTTGCTCATAAGTACCATATGAGTTCTTGAGTTATGGCCAAAAACATATTTTGTGAGGTCACACTGACCTTGACCTTTGACCTTTGACACAAAATTCCAATCAGTTTATTCCAAGTGGACATTTGTGCCAAATTTTAAAAATTCCCTCAAGCTGTTCTTGAGATATTGCATTCACGAGAATGAGATGGATACAAGGTCACAGTGACCTTGACCTTGACCACCAAAATGTAATCGGTTCATCACTGAATCCAAGTGGACGTTTGTGCCAAATTTTGAAAAGGATTCCGTCAGGACTCTTGAGATATCTTGTTTACCAGAATGAGGCAGACAAGGTCACAGTCACCTTGACCTTTGGCCTTTGGCCTTTGACCACCAAAATCTAAGCACTTCATCCTTGTGTCCAAGTGAATGTTTGTGCCAAATTTGAAGAAATTCCCTCAAGGCGTTCTTGAGATGTCATGTTCACAAGGATGGGACGGATGAGCGATACGACAACCTAAAAACATAACGCCTCTGGCCACGCCTATCGCTGGCGTGGAGCCATAAAAGGAAATTCCTCCTGAAATTTTATGTTCAACAAAACATCAGTGTTTGTAACAACTTGCAAAGTCATAAGAAGCACACCAGTGGGTCGTCTACATGAATTGTCTCCGATAAAGTGTTCAACAAATGTCTGGAGAAAAGTGTCACACGCAGTGCACTCAAACCTTCCCACAATGCACCGTTACTAACTGAGAGTTAACATCATTCATGGAGCAGACAGAAAACAGGGTGAATGACCTGAGTGGCGTCCAGACTGACACACTGTGGAGTCCTCTACGCCACCCCACTTCACACTACAGCAGAGATTCTCCACTCACCCCATCAGACCACCGAATATCTCCGTGACGTAGGAGTAGTCTCCTCCAGATTTGGGGATGGTGACGCCCAGTTCAGCGTAGCAGAGGGAGCCCAAGGCAGCGATGCAGCCTCCCAGTACCCAAACCACCAACGCCAGACCCACTGAGCCCGAGTGCTCCAGGACCCCCTTTGGAGAGATGAAGATCCCGGAGCCGATGATATTCCCTGAGGAGGAAGAAGAATTAGATTCAGCCTCATGAGCCAGGTATCTGGGCACATACACAGAAGTTGAGAAGAAGATGTACGTAAAGAGAAAAACAGCCTCCTGAGACCAGAGCTTTTGTTTGGTTATCCATTTTTAATGTCTCCTAGCTATCTGGGATAAATACGTCCTGACAAGTACAAAGAAAAACTAAGCAGTGTCTTTGAGGGGGAAAAAAATCAGTCCTTACACAGGGACGATGGGTTTATTTTTAGTACCCACAAGAGTGTAACAAAGTATAAAGCTGCTAATTTAAATGCTAGAAAATTGTTGTGCAAAACAAAATTGCAAACACTGCAACATTTGCTGAATGTTTTGTAACTCTGTGGGTCTGTGGGTCAAAAATGTTAATTTCAACACCTGAACGTGGCTGTACAAAAGCAAAATTGCAAATCATAAAACATATAAAAAGCCTTGTGATTTGTTTGTTTTGTAAATCTGTGAATTTTCCTCGCTCCACACTTAAAGCTAGGAATGTCCCTTTTGTCTGTAGTAAGGCTGCAACAGTATGAGATTTTCACAGTACAATAACCATCTCAGAAAATATCAAGGTTTCATGGTATCACAGAATTTATAGAATCAGTCACAATGACTGAAACTAGAATGAAAACAGAAGGATTATTGTTGGTTGAACAAACATTTTCTTACAATACTTGAAACTTGAAGAAACCATTTTGTAATGGAAGTTTGTGTAAAACGTCTCCTCTTTGGAAACACCTAAAATAAAGTAGAGATTCTCCGTCCAGTTGCAAATGTACGCGGTATGATTACCATACACTTTTATATCAAAGTACACCTTGAAGCTGATATATCGCTGCAATCACAGTCTGTAAGAACAGTCTGTCACAACAAACTGACCTGTTTGAAATGCTGTGATAATAAAATGATAAAGACCCCATGTCCTCAAACAAGAACTTCCTCATTAACAGCGTCTTAGCTTGTTACTGTTGCTCAAATTGTGCATATTTTCTGAAAGCTTACAGATACAGATGGCATGGAGCAGGACCACCTGAGATTATAGAGGCAGTGAAGCGAGATCTGACTGTAGGAAATGACAAAGAAATTATATAATGGTAGAATGGAGTGAAAAGAATTTTCCGTCCACATGTTAGGGTGTACAGGCCACAGTCTCTTTATTTAAAGGTACATCATTACAACCTCCTCCACTGTCACCTCGTTTTTGACTCCGCCCTCTAGTGTCATCTATTGGCTGTATCTGTGCCATTACAGAGGACATATGGACGTGCGAGGGCAGTGACGTTTATGTTTAAAACAGACCTTTTTAATTTACATTCATAAGGGGAGTATAAATGAGCCTTAAGGGTGCAAAACTACTTCAGAACTTGATGACTACTTCTGACTTGCTAAACAAAGACTTTGCTTCACCTCTGCGCATGATTTTATGAAATAATTCTGGAACAAAACAGCAGGTGGAGATAAAGACGTAGAAACTGCTTAAATAGATAAATGAACATTAATGTAGCTACTAAACATTTTCACACATATGGGAAACATGTCCGCACAGCACACGTGACTTTTCACATCATCACCCAGTACATCTCCAACATTTCCGCTGCTGCACTTTAAAAACACCAGTGACCCCGTTGAGACTCTTGAGCAACCTCAGTCACACGATCCAAACTGTCCCCCTCTGAGTTTATACAGAGGGCATTAAAACACAAAGAGCTCTATAACAGAGTGAGTTAGAGAAGGAGGTAAAGGCCATCACTCAGGCTGGGACAATCCCTCCTGCCCAGAGCCTCAGTATGCAGTGTAGAGTACCAGCAGATCCGACACATTCAGACTACAGCGCTACCAGTAGCACGGCAGAAGGCAGCCAAGTGGCACAGACATCCATTACATAACCAGACATAAATTATCCACTCCAGGCTGCAGAGGTGGGAAGTGACCGACTCACCTTCTGCATCCGTCCAATCCTGCAGCTTCCTAAAAGTGACACACAGGAGGGACAAAAAACACAGACTGATGCTGAGGAAGTTAATGTTGACAAAAACTGCAGCTCAATTAAATCTAGAGGCACAACATGACTCTTGATGCTGAGCCTGGTTCAGTGTGTCGAGCAGCCAGCTTGTTCACTCACTCTGAATGGAAAGGTGCTTCAGCATTCTGCACACAGGACCTTTCTCTTGTTCGGGAGAAGGATTTTGACAAAAATGTCCGCCTTGAGCAAGAAACAACAGCTTGGCCGAGAGGGAGAGCTGGTCCAGTTAGCCAAGACCTGAGCTAAAAACCAGGGTCAGACCTCATGAGGGTCACTGTGACGTTCAGCTGCTAAAAAGCCCTTAAAGGGACAGTTCATCCCCAAATCAAAAACACATATATCTTTTCTAACTATAGTGCTACTTATCAGTCTACATTGTTTTTGGTGTGAGTTGTCAAGTGTTGGAGATATCAGCTGTAGAGATGTCTGCCCTCTCTCCAATATAATGGAACTAGATGGCACTCGGCTTGTGGTGCTCAAAGCACCAAAAAATACATCTGAAAAATTCAACAGCAATGTCTCTTTTCAGAATTCATGACCTGGTTACTCAAGATAATCCACAGACCTTGTTGTGAGCAGTTTCATGTAGGGACTATTTTCTTTTTACCCAACCACACCCACCAATCATATCACTGCACAAAATGAAGCGTGCATCTACTCGTGGAGGAGTGATTCATGCTTGTGACAGTGGGAGATGTGAACATTAATGGTGTCCTCCTCAGCTGAGCTTTAACGTCAGTGAGCTAGCAGTAGATGCACCATGAATGTATAAAGAGATATGGATACAGTGCTGGAGGCAGGACCTTTTTTATTTCTATAAATCTTGCTCAGTGGCACATGAAGCCGAAATGGTTCAACTGCCACGCATAAAATTACCCAAAAGATCAGCACTGCTTCGGCACTGTGTGGCCCACAGAGGAGGCGACTCAAGACTTCTGCCAACCAAGCCAGCCACTTACCGTTTAGAGATCGGTTAATTTGAATGGGCATAAAGTGCCTCTGTTGTTACCGGAAATGAATGGCTTAAATCCTGATAGTGAAACGAGTCATTTTGAGGGGGTTGTGAGGCTCAAAAAATGTATTCACTAATCTGCAAACATCCCCGTGTAACTTTATGGGAAATCATGTGACACTGTAATTACACTGTTTGGCCACTACGAAAATTGAAGCCTGGCGCACTTCCTGGGGCCTGAGATGGACGTTTCACTCTGCACTGTGGTACGGCTGGTGGGTGTAGTTGAGTAGAAAGAAAATAGTTCCCGGATAAAATAGCTCTCAACTATAGACTGTTAAAAAAATAATGGACGTAGCTACTGTGACATCACCAACTTTTTTTTAGACTTCTGTTCTGAAGCTTCAGGTTTGGCATTTTGGCTGTCTGTCGCCATCTTGTTGTTTTTGGAGCCAAAAGTGACCGTATTTTGAGGAGAGGGTGGAGCTGTAGAGGAGCGAGGGGTGGATGTGACTCATAGACCGTGGTGACATCTCACAGACAGCCTGTCAGTCAAAGCGGCCTCGCCCTTAATTATGAAAAACTTTAAGCCTTAATAAAATGTAAAAAGCTGAGATATATAAAAATTCACCCCCTGAACAGTCGTCATGAATGTTTAAATTAGCTATAGAGACCAAACCACTTTGTAAACATGTTTATTTCTGCTGTAAAGTTGGATATTTTAACACGGGGGTCTGTTGGGATTGACTCACTTCTGGAGTCAGCCTCAAGTGGCCAATAGAGGAACTGCAGTTTTTGGCACATCAGTGTTGGCTTCATTTCTTAGCGTTGGAGGTTGCTGCTCGCTCACAACAAGGTGTGTGGCTAATCTAGAGTAACTGGGTCATGACTTCTGGAGAGAGATATTTGCTGTTTTAGTTTTTCAAATGTCTTCTGTTGATGCTTTAAGGACTGCCATCTGAGTGCCATCTACTTCCATTATATTGGACAGAATGCAGACATCTCTACTCACTCACACCAAAACTATCTCGACTGATAGAGAGCCCTGCAGTAGAGAGGAAAAATATGTGGTTTTGATTACAGGGTGAACTGTCCCTTTAAGTAGGATACTGCAGCCGTCTGTCCCCCTGCTGCTTTACATTTTACCTCTCATTCACACACACAGTCACACGCTAATCTCAGCTAACTACCATGCTTGGTGCTCATCTGACCATCGGGACCAATTTGAGGTTCAGTGTCTCATCAAAGAACTCTTTGCTCTTCAACATGTGGACGTGAGTCGATCAGCCGACTCTGTATTTGATAACCTGCTCAAAGAGTCACACTAGCAGCCTATCCAGCTGTCACGCTCTCTACACGCCAGGGCCCAGCTGCTAAAATATTTTAATCTGCATCAAAACCATCCAGATTTGGAAGTCCCATGCTTTGCTGTCCAGGATCAGTTAGTCTATTTCACTTTTGTGCCATTTTTTCAAAACTAATTTGGACTGGATCAACCTGCTCCATGTACAAACTTTCCAAGATTACCAAACCCAGATAACCAGTGCTCTAAATCCACTTATCACCATCAAACAAACACACTGCAGTTACCACTTATTGCCATAGGTGCCGCCAAAGAGAACAAAACAGAACTTCAGTTTTTGTTTTACTTTGACAGATATTTGGGGAATTATTTTATTGGGACAACATCTGTTCTGCTTAATAGGTAACCTCATGTCTACTTTACCTACTTTATCAAAGTAACTGTTAAATTTATTTGTTGATTTGTTGACTGAGAGAAGCTGAAGACAGTTTTAATGTAAAAACCCATTTAGCGGCTCCAGTTTCACAAACCTTTGTTGTTGTAATATATTAGTAATACTGTTGTTGGAGCCATAATGTAGTTGTGTTTGTTTATTCTGTCCTAAACGAGGTAAATATAAATATACACATGTAGTTATGAGACTGAACACAGGGGGGAGCACTCATATGTGAAGTGCTAAAAAATCAGGTGTGTGGAACAGGAAGCAGGAACAGTTTTTGACCGTGTTATGTACGTGTGTCGTGAAAAGCACGCAGTACTGGTGTGTAAAACTGAACATGCTGAATGGAACAATGATTACATATGGACAACGCTGTCACCCTTCAGTGTTATGTTGAGCATGTGTGTATTGTATTAACCTTTTAAACCCTGAGCCTATTTTATAGGCCTCTGCTCGAAATCGTATACCCATAATTAAATGAGTGTATCTCTGCAACCACAAGGTCTATTTGAATACTTAAGGTGCAATAGTAAAGGGAACACTTGTGAGATTTGTTAAGATGTGTAAATATCAGTATTTTTGTTACTGGTGAAGAGTGTTCAGCAGCAACCGGTGGGCTTTAGAGCCACAGACAGGAAGTCACACCAGCCTTATCCTCTGAGCTCAGTGCACAGCTGAGACTGACAGACCTTCATCAGTTTTGGGGGAATCTTAATACGAACTGAAGGGTTGGACAGTTACATAAAAGACTACTTGTCGTTTACCTACAGGTAAATACATCAGCACCTGTCAGTGAGACAGATGTCCAGGCCGATCAAACTTAAAGGTCCAGTGTGCAGGATTTAGGGTATATACAGGCAGAAATTAAATATGATATAATGAGTTTGTTTTCTTTAGTGTTTCATCACCTGAAAATAAGAACTGTTGTGTTTTCGTTACCTTAGAATGAGCCGTTTGTATCTACATAGGTCCTCGTCTACAAGGATCGTCGTGTTGCACCACCATGTTTCTACAGTAGCCCAGAAAAGACAAACTAAACACTGGCTCTAGACAGGGACATTTATGTGTTTGCTGGTTTTAATTACAGGGTCGGTTTGTTTTAAAGAGGAAGAGACGTCTGAGGATAATCTGGCTCCCAGTAAAAACCTCCTAAACATTTGGATCTTAAGCAATTAAAGAAAAAAGGCGAGCACACGTTAGCAGGTGCTTTGAGACTCGCCAATAGTGTTGGAGAAACACTGATTTGTAACGTTAAACTCTTTAATTCAGTGTTTTTACCGGTTTAAATCACCTGGTCTGTTTGTTTTGGAGAGGAAGAGACCTCTGAGGATAAATCAGCTCCTGGTAAAAAAACCTCCTGAACAATGAACACTGACGGTGCTCTAACCGAGAGACGTCTCAACTGGTTGCAATCTGCAGTCCTCACCACTAGATGCCACTAAATCCCCCTTAATCTAACACACTGTTCTTTATCAGTTGTGGTTGCTGTTTCAATACATGACAGCTCCACCCCGACTCATCGTGTCCCCTCATGGTATCAAAAAATAATAATCATTTTGTGTACATAAACAACTGAAAACATGACAGCAAACAGTAACTTCAGTGGGTACAGTAGCTCCGTTGCAGCCGTCTCTAAAGACATAATCACATAACTGCACTTACAACACTTCTCTCACGGACAATACTCTGATCGTCCAACAAGTTTCTGCTGAAGATTCTGCCGCAACTATTGGCATGAAAATAATCAGTCAGTGAGGAAAACAGAGGAGGTGAATATGGTCCTGTTGGAGCAAAAGCAAAAAGAAAAAAGATTATAACCCATTTGTAGATACTGAGGGATGCTGTTCAGTATCTTTAGAACATAGGTGAACTTTGGTCAAACTAAAAGTCAGGGATAGTTTAACTTTTAGGGGTGAAGTGCAGCCTCAGGATACCTGCAGCCAATCAGAAAACAGAGTCCTGTGACACATTGACCTGTGTGACAGAGAAATTCCTCCCACCTGAAACACATGAACACATCTCATGGCCATAGAATAATGTGATTATTGCAGTGAGCAGCACTTCACTGCCACTTGTTATTTGGCACTAAGCCCAAAGTAAAGATTTGACACAAGGCCCTACAAGACAGCAGTGGCGGAAAGTTATTAAGTACGCTATGTTTGTTCAAGTCTGGATGGATTACTGAACGGGCCCAGAGGACGAAGTGTCAGTGGGTTCTCTACTGTTCACCTGCAAAATGTCTCAAACGTCACCACAAAGATGTCACAGACACAAAACAACCACGAGGGTTGGGCACATGTAAGTGTGCATGATACAAATAAAAATCTGTCAAAATCTATTATTATCATTATTATTATTATTATTTTCTTTAATTTAATTTAATGTAGTTTTATTTTATTTTATTTATTTATTTTTTTTATTTATTTCATTTTTTAATTTATTTTATTTTATTAATACCACAAGGCCAGTGAACCTGGAGCCTCTGGGTGCCCTGAGGCTCTGAAGCAAAGTTGCTGGTCCAGTTCTGGGTCAACGACCAAACACCTCAAAAACATCAGAAATTCAAAATCTGACTTCTGAATTTTCAAAATTTTGACTTTAAAGATTTTTTTTTTTTTTTTTTTTTGATAGGGATGATGTAATTCAACATAGTTCCATTATCCAGTACAGAGTATGGGACTGATGTGTTGCACAGAGAGTTTATAGCTATTGCTCCTTTTCTACTCTTGTCCCTGGTTGGGCTTTTACACACAGACTTAAAACATTATTAAAAGTACACAGTTTAAAACATCAAACAACCACAGTACACTATAAACATGGAGGGCACATTATAATACATAGCCCAAAATACATCGACTACAATAGACATACTGCTCCACACACACACCACCATACACCAAAACACTTACACCAATACCCCTTAAAGCAGGGGGTCAAACTCATGTTGGTTCAGGGGCCACATGCTGCCCAACAAAACCATCACATAATGATCTATAAATAACGACCCTTCAGATTTTCCCCTTTTTTAGTGTAAAGAAGTTCATCCTGAAAACAATCGTGCATTTAGAAAACAAATGATGAACAGCCTGAGATATCCTGAGAGGAATCTGTGCAACTTCAACAGTATGTCTCAGTCTCTCCACACTCAGCCCGTCGACTACTTTGTTTCATCACATGTGACTTTCTTTCATCATTTCCCACTAAAGTGGAAGCTACTGAGGACGCAGGTTACGTCATCCTCTGCCTTACAAACCATTTACAGTTTTGTCAGTCTAATGTGTTCACAGAAAACTCCATGTGAATTTTCATGTTGCGTTACTTGTGCAAGTCTGTACGAACAGCTCGCGTCATAATCGTGTGAAATCAATGAATGAGCTTGGTATGTCATTGGCGTCATACGTCCCTGGGGGACCTCAATATTAAATATATAAATTGGCTATGATGACACGAATCAGGGGTTTGCATGTTCTCCCTGTGTCAGCGTGGGTTTCCTCCAGGTGCTCCAGCTTCCTCCCACAGTCCAAAGACATGCAGGTTAATTGGTGACTATAAATTGTCCGTAGGTGTGAATGTGAGTGTGAATGGTTGTCTGTCTCTATGTGTCAGCCCTGTGATAGTCTGGTGACCTGTCCAGGGTGAACCCTGCCTCTCACCCAATGTCAGCTGGGATAGGCTCCACCCCCCCGTGACCCTCAAGAGGGTGATGGATGTATGGATACGAATGTTAAAGTTCCGATTTTTCAACTCTCGCGAATAAGTGTCTGAAGCGAAATCACGCTACTCGCTTCACTTGCGTCATTTGCGTTGCGTCCATAGCGCCACCCAGCTGGGAATTAGCATCTAATCGTGTCTTTCCATTGACTTAACGTAAAATTCACTTGCAAGAACTGTCTTAACAGCGCCCAGTGTGAACACAGCATCAGGCAGTGAACACATCTCCATCCACATTGTTTAAAGACAGAAGTCTGACACAGATTCTTTTGTGCTGAAGCTGCTGGTTGACGATATTTTCCACAATGTTAAATATGTTAAAATCTGACCACAGTAAATATTCATTGTTTTTTCAGACAGCTGTGGTCTGGTCAGGTGAAGTATCTACTCGCTGGCAGCTCTTAGCCCTCACAGTTAATATCAGGTGTGCAAAGTCATCTAGTGGGCCGGATTGGACCCTTTGGCGGGCCGGTTCTGGCCCACGGGCCATATGTTTGACACCCCTGCCATTCAGCTAAGAGTGGGTACAGCTCCGGTTTGCTTTTAACCAGCATCTGACCTTTGTTGTGAAGGGTTTTATCATCTTCATCATGAACACATGTTGTCCTGGTTCATGTACTTTAAGTCATATTCACAGACTCTGGAGCACAACAGTGAGTTCTGAGGCTGAACACTACCTCCATCGCCCTCCTGCAGGGCCAGCTGGTAATATTCATACTAGCAGTGATAATCAGAGCAGAGTGGTGCAGCCGGCCCTCTGCATGCAGCCTGACTCCCTGCAGGCCCTCCACCTCCACCTCCACCTCCATCCAGCCTGGATGATGCTCCTGTATTTACTGTGCTTAGGTGTGTTTAAAGCTGGCTGCTGTCCCTTCTGCTCCAGCAGACAATGTCCTTCTGCCTGACCAGCAGCCTGCTCCTGCACTTCATATATTTCAGCCACGTAAGCACTTACAACTTGATGTGAACACACATGCAAACAAACATGGAGTCCCTCATTTTCTTCTGACCAGTGCCACCAAACTATGATGTGCCTCATCAGTCAAGTGACCACAGAGCATTTGAGCCTTATTCTAACCCCTGTCAGTGCAGTCTGAGCCTGCAGAGACGCAGCCAGGCGGCTCTGAGCTGTTTGGTAAAGTTGTGCAGTGATAAATAAAAAGCAGAGCTGATCCCAAAGTGGCAGCAGC
The DNA here is from genome assembly GCA_019142605.1 of Cephalopholis sonnerati. Lineage (NCBI taxonomy): Eukaryota > Metazoa > Chordata > Actinopteri > Perciformes > Serranidae > Cephalopholis > Cephalopholis sonnerati. The sequence continues at coordinate 43,952,432 of JAGQAX010000005.1, read as the reverse complement.
TCTCTTGTTTTCCTGCCTCACCTATGATGATGGTGCAGGCGCTCAGCAGCCCGATCTCCTTCTTCAGAGTCACCCTGTCGGGGATTTTCTTCTTCTTCTCCTTCTTCTTCTTGCCGTCCGTCACGGTGCCGTGCGGCCGGGAGCAGATGCTGCTGCTGCCGTTCTGTCCATCCATGTCCGCCTGCCCGGGTCCGGTCCGGTCCGTCCAGTCCACTGTGTCCTCCCAGTCCCAGTACTCCCAGTGCTCCTGTCCTCTCCTCGCTCCGTATTCATGCAGACTGAATGGGCTGCGCTTGCGCAACAACCTGCCGCTGTCCAGGGTAGAATGTTAAATACCCTGGACTCACCATGAGGCGTTCAGGGACACCGGGAGGAACCGTGATGCCGCCATCAGGCCGCCTCCTCCAGGTGGAGTGTTTACGTGTAGCCTGAAAGATTCTTTTAGATGAAGTCAGAGAAAACAAACAAACAAACAAACAAACAAACAAAATGTAAATAATACCACAAATTTATGAAAAACATCAATAATACAAACTATAAATAATACTATGTTAATTGTATTTGTGTGTGTAAAGGTGGTCAAATGTAGACGAAAAGTACTTACTGGGAAAAAGTAATCATAATAATTACCTTACGTGACAACAACAACAGTAATAAAATAAAATATTACTACTACTACTAATAATAATAATATAAAACAACATTTCAATTTCCAATTTTTCTTTGCCTGCTATTGTGTACTTTAATTTTGAACAATCAAATGACGTCACGTGTTTTACTTTAAGTCTATTTTATATATTAAGTGTGGAATCAAAGTGAAGTTGTTTTAGTGAAAGTACAAGCCTATTTATAAGAACTTAACAATGTATTCACATGAACAATGTCTAAATTTAAGTTGTGTATCTGTTAGTCTTTGTCAGAGTCTGTAAACAGCAGGAACAGTAAGGTGCAAAATATTTTTTTAAAAATAAGATAACGGTAGGGTGTTAAATATATATATAAAAAAACAGATAACAGTAAGGTGCAAAATTCATTCTAAAAAGATAGATAACAGTTACGTGCAAAATATTTAAAAAATACTAATAATAACAGTAAAGTGCAAAATATGTTTAAAAACATTTAAAAACAGTGAGGTGCAAGATTTAAAAATTTAGACTACAGTAAGGTGCTAAATATTAAAAAGCAACTCGATAGGTAAGAGGCTAAATAAAAAAAAACTAGATAACAGTAAGGTGCAAAATATTGAAAAAAAAAACCAATAACAGTGAGGTGCAAGATATGAAAAATTACACTACAGTAAGGTGCAAAATATTTTTTAAGAATAGATAACGGTAAGGTGCAAAATATGAAAAAAAACAACAACAACAAGATAACAGTAAGGTGCAAGATATATTTAAAAAAAAACTAGAAAACAGTAAGGTGCAATATAGATATATATATATATAAAAAAATAGATAACAGCAATGTGCAAAACATTTTTAAAAATATAAAACAGCAAGTTGCAAAATATACTTTATATACTTCCACTGCAGAAACAGTGAGAAAAAAAACAAAAATAAAAACTCATGTTGTTTTGATTTTTCTGTGAGGGACAATAAAAGCTGAGTGATGGAGCTCAGAGCTGAGAGGCGGAGCATCAGTGTCACACAGAGAGAGAGCTGCAGCGTCACAGCTCCTGAAATGAAACTTAAAGTTGGTCTGAGCTACAGCAGAGCTGCAGTCGAGACAAGTCTCTTTATTTCTCTCTTCACAAACACTCAACTGAATCCAGAAGCTTTTCTCAACAACGCACACTGGTGAGTTCACTGACCTACAGACACAAGATGCGTTCAAGTGAATCCTCGGTCATAAACGGAAAATTAAGAACAACAAAGTGACATCAGACAAACACGTCGTGCTAAAAGCTAACGGCCCAGACTCCCGTTAGATTGTCCAGAATACACAGTGTGTCTGAGCTCATCTTTTATAACTCATGAAGGCATCAAACTGATGTTTTTAGATGAATCTTGGTTCATTCTGACGGAAATAACTGCAGCTGTGGCTGAAATATAAAATGTTACATATACAGTGTCAAAGTCAGGTTTACAGTATGAAGCATAAAAACATAATCAGGTCGATGAATGGATCAGTCACATGTGTACAGCTGTATCACAGCACAGGAAGTGTGAAAGGACACAGTGAAATGTTCATGTTATTGTTCTTATGGCTCATTTTATGTGTTAAATGTTAGAACATCTGATGAGACAGACAGAAATCCAGAGAGGACAGATGGAGGGACAGACAGGGGGAGAGGGTGGTTTGGCCTTCAATACAGCTGATGATATTTACTGTCTCAACAGCCAGTGTGAAGTCAAAACCCGAGCTCTACTCAGACAGGAAGTTCCACTGAGGGTGGACTTTTAATTGAGCTCCATCTGTGGCCTGTGGAGAGAAATTATTGTATATATAATTTCCTGCAGTCCAGAGCAACAGTTTCCATCTTTTCTTCTGCACATTAAATGTGTCTGTGTCTGCTCTCTGTGTCATCATCCTCTCTCTGTGCCTCCTCTTCGTCCAGCTGGTTACCTGACACTATATTTTAACTCTAATAACAATAAGCAGCAAAATAAGATTATTATCATGAAATGTGTGACGCAGCAGTAATGGAGGGATAACATTTTGTTTGGGGGTTTAAAATTGAATTTCATGATGAATTTACAGACTTAAATTCTGATATTAACAACAACCAGCCTGGGATGTTATCACCACAGTCCCTTTGACACCACATTCATTTATCACTGTTTCATAGAGGGATGCACGATGTATTTCAGGCTGATAGATTGTGGGATTATGGAAAATGTATATTACTGTTAAACTTCTATTAGTAGCCCTGGCTATTATTTGTTTAAATCACTGAACTAGACAGGCTCATGTTAGGGACAGGTGTCTATATGGGACAGGCCTCGAATTCCTTTCATGCAGAACTGTTGCTCAGCAAAGACGGGAAATACTAGAAAATACTTTGTTTTTTTATTTTAACCAGTATGAATATTACTTGTATGAAAATTAGGCTTTGTGATGACACAAATGATGTGTTATGTGATGACACTTGTTTTATGGCACCTGGCATACAGACCTCAACTCAGCTCCACTCAACTTTATTTATAAGCACCTTTCATACAAACATGCAGCCCAAAGTGCTTCACATGGCAAAACTGTAATGACACAGACACAAGACAAAAAAAAAACAAAACAAAAAAAACACAACAAACTAACGACAAAGATGATTTAAACTTCATAGAATAAAAAGAGAGTAAATAAAGAAATAAAGTAGAATAAAAAATAAAACGATACAACACCACTTTATCCTGTCAAAACAATATTCATAACTTGGATTATTTTATAAGAAACATGTTTGATTCCTTTGATTGGTGGACAAAAGAAATATAAATAACTTACTGGCTAATTGAGGAATGGACACATAGCTTCAGATGAAGGTAGTCACCACTTGTTTTTTCGTCATGCTGGTAAATCTGAGTGAATTATGGTCCTCTCTGGGGATCATGGTTTTAATAAAATGAAATCAGCTGAGCTAACTATGTGTAGCGTCTCCACATTGACAAAAGTTTCAACGTTTATATTTGTATGTGCGATCTAAAGAGCTAACTAAAGTTAGAAATGAACAGCTTGGTCTGATTTAGGCAGGCATTTATTTGTCAAAATGTATAGCTACACTTGGCTGGTAAAGAGACTGGGTATTCAATTGGGACCACGCTTTAATTGAAGTTTTATGGTATTATTATTTATTATTATTAATGATAAAGGTAAAGCTAATAAATAGAGCTGATAACACAGTTGGCGCAACAGCTGCACTGCCAATAAACACAGAGAAGAGGAAGAAGAGCAAGTGCAGCATGCTAACCAGAGAGCCAAACATGTTGTCCCCAGTGTGGACGTTTTCCACAGTTTTCAGAGGAAGACAACATGATTGTAGCGGGGGTCTGATCCCTTTCTGTTGCTGCCGTTACACTGATTAGATAGCGGGGGTCTGATCCCTTTCTGTTGCTGCCGTTACACTGATTAGATTTCAGTTAGACAAACAACACAGCCAAATACTGGCTAAATAAATCACATTTAAATGTAATAAATGTCTTAACTTCAATATTGAATTTGAATTAGCCTTTTTAGAAAAGCAAATAATCAAAAATATGTGATTATAGTTTTGTTTTGTTACACTTTTTGTCCTCAGAGTGTAGATATGGCTGCTGCCAGCTGTCTGCTGACTGAAGATCAGTTCCTGTGCTCCATCTGTCTGGATGTGTTCACTGATCCAGTCACCACACCATGTGGACACAACTTCTGTAAAGCCTGCATCACTGAGCACTGGGATACTAATGTCCTGTGTCGGTGTCCCAACTGTCAAAAGCTTTTCCACACAAGACCTGAGCTGCACGTCAACACCTTCATCTCTGGGATGGCTGCTCAGTTCAGACAGTCAGCTCAACAGAAAGCCAGCAGCAGCAGCTCAGAGCAACAAGTTTCCAAACCAGGAGAAGTTCCCTGTGACATCTGCACTGGAACCAAACTGAAGGCCCTGAAGTCCTGCCTGGTGTGTCTGGTCTCCTACTGTGAGACTCACCTGGAGCCTCATGTGACAAGATCAGGCCTGAAAAGACATCAGCTGATCGACCCTGTGGAGAACCTGGAAGACAGGATGTGTAGAGAGCACGATAAACTGCTGGAGATGTTCTGTAAGGATGATCAAACATGTCTCTGCATGCTCTGCACTGTTTTGGATCACAAGAAACACGATGTTGTTCCTCTGAAAGAAGGATATGAAGGAAAGAAACTTGAGCTGGAAACAGAAATTCAGCAGATGATCCAGAAGAGACAACTGAAGATTGAGGAGATCAAACGCTCAGTGGAGCTCAGTCAGAGAGATGCAGACAGAGAGATAGCAGATGGTGTTCAGGTCTTCACCGCTCTGAAGGAGTCTGTTGAGAGAAGCCAGGCTGAGCTCATCGACATGATCAAAGAGAGGCAGAAAAAGACAGAGACACGGGCTGAAGGCTTCATCAAAGAGCTGGAACAGGAAATCTCTGAGCTGAAGAAGAGAAGCACTGAGGTGGAACAGCTCTCACACTCTGAAGACCACCTCCACTTCCTCCAAAGCTTCTTGTCTTTGAGCACTGCTCCACCCACCAAGGACTGGACCAAAGTCAATGTCTGTCCACCTTCGTGTAAGGGGACAGTGAGGAGAGCTGTGAATCAGCTGGAGGAGACACTTCATGAAGACATAACAAACCTGTTTAAGGCTGAGCTGAGGAAGGTCCAGCAGTATGCAGTGGATGTGACATTTGATCCTGACACAGCACATCACTGGCTCATCGTTTCCAGTGATGGTAAACAAGTACATCATAGTAATGAAGACAGGAGTCTCCCAGACAACCCAGAGAGATTTGATACTCATTTCAGTGTCTTAGCAAAGCAGAGTTTCTCTTTGGGAAGATTTTACTATGAGGTTCAGGTTAAAGGTAAGACTGGATGGGATTTAGGAGTGGTCAGAGAGTCAATCAACAGGAAGGGAGATATTACACTAACTCCTCAGGTTGGTTACTGGACGATATCTTTGAGGAAAGGAAATGTGTACTGCGCTTCTGAGGCTGATTTTGATATCAGTCTTTCTCTGAAGTCTCGGCCCGAGAAGGTGGGGGTGTTTGTGGATTATGAGGAGGGTCTGGTTTGCTTTTATGACGTTAATTCTGCAGCTCTCATCTACTCCTTTACTGGCTGCTGCTTCACTGAGAAACTCTTCCCATTTTTCTGTCCTTGTCATATTATCTTCCGATCATTCTTCAGATATATGGATGACAACACTGCCCCTCTGATTATCTCTCCTGTCAGTCACTGAGTAGAACAACCATTTGATTTTCCACAGACAGATTCACTAACATTTAATCTAACAAATGTACATTCACCGGCCACTTTATTAGCTACACCTGTTAACACACATAGCTAATCAGCCAATCACGTGGCAGCAACTCACTGCACTTAAGCATGTAGACATGGTCAAGAAGACCTGTTGAAGTTCAAACTGAGCGTCAGAATGAGGAAGAAAGGTGATTTAAGTGACTTTGAACGTGGCATGGTTGTTGGTGCCAGACGGGCTGGTCTGAGTATTTACTGGGATTTTCAGCACAACCATCTCTAGGGTTTACAGAGGATGGTCCCAAAAAGAGGAATTATCCAGTGTTGATGCCAGAGGTCAGAGGTCAGAGGTCAGAGGAGAATGGCCAGACTGGTTCAAGATGATAGAAAGGCAACAGGAAGTCAAATAAGCACTGGTTCCAACCAAGGTGTGCAGAAGACCATCTCTGAAGCAACAACACGTCCAACCTTGAAGCAGATGGGCTACAGCAGCAGAAGACCACACCAGGTGCCACTCCTGTCAGCTAACAACAGGAAACTGAGGCTACAATTCACACGGGCTCACCAAAACTGGACAATACTTCCAGCAGGATAATGCACCATGTCACAAAGCTCAGATCATCTCATACATGATGATGAGTTCATAGTACTCCAATGGCCTCCACAGTCACCAGATCTCAGTCCAATAGAGCACCTTTGGGATGTGGTGGAACGGGAGATTCTCATCATGGATGTGCAGCCGACAAATCTGCAGCAACTGTGTGATGTCATCATGTCAATATGGACCAAAAATCTCTGAGGAATGTTTCCAGCATCTTGTTGAATGTATGACACCAAGAATTAAGGCAGTTCTGAAGGCAAAAGTCCAACTGTTACTAGCAAGGTGTACCTAATAAAGTGACCAGCAAGTGTACTTGGGATGTAAGGTGGATGAATTTTTTTTTTCTCAGATGTTACCTTTATTTCTGTTAATATTTCTTTGATGCATTACATTGTTACTCTCTACCATAACGCACCAACTTTACCACATTGATACATATTATCCAGCATAGCCTAATTTATACTAATAACTGCATTATCTGCCTGCAGCACTATTAAATCATCAAAAAACAATCTAATGATTAATAAGAGACATTTGCATGTTCATTAAACATCTAATCATAGACTGTATAAGAAGTGTTTCGCAAATGACTCGAGCAGTGAATGAATCAGACGAGTAATTTGCTTTTCTATTGTTGTAAATTCACAAATGCAAAATAAAGTGTTATTCATGTCTGATGAAGAAGAGTTTGTATTTTTGTATATCAAAGCTGAAAAACAGCTGATGGTGTTTCTAATGAGACCGGATCAGGTTTGTGTTGTTGATGTGTTGTTGTGTTCAGCTAATTTGAACACAAAACCAGTGCTCCCAGTGTGTAGAGAATAAGTGAGATCTGAGGACGCCCTCTAGTGGAGTTCATAACAAACTGCAGCCTGTGGCCATGTGAGGATGTGATCTGAATCAATAACTACACAGTCTGATGCTGAAGCAGATAATACGAATACAGGAGAACTACGAAATCTAAGTGTGAATGGTGCTCAGTCTCGTGTGATCAACACAGTTTTTTATTGTGTGTTTTATAGTTTTTAAGCACACTCCAAAATCATAAACTTCACTTTGACTGAAGAAAACTTTTACTGTTAAGTATTGAACTTTGACTACTTTTAAAAAGGAAGAATCACAGGGAAGCACATTCATCTACTGCTGTGGTCCAATCATCGAATATAATCTCTGAGAAACGTTTGAGACAGATAAAGGTGCTCAACACTTTGGAGAACAGCAGGGAAGTGCAGAGGGATCAGTTACTATGGTGGATCACAGACTGTATGGTGTATGAAACAGAAACTGAAATGGTTACAGTCAGAACGACACATTGGCAGAGACAGGAAGTGGCAAAGTACATTTACTGAAATACAAAAGTACAAAAATCTAATTGCCAGACTTTAAGAGTGATGTTTTTGGAGGTTTTTTTTTACTTTCCCATCACTGTGTCCAAGAGGGAAGTATTGTACTTTTTACTCCGCTTCATCTACCTAAAAGCGTGAGTTTCTGGTGAGTTTGTAGATTCACACTTCAAATTCAACAGAAAATAAACTTATATTGCTGTTGTCCTGTAATCCTTTAATTTGAAACAACTTTGTTTTAGGTAGCTGTGGCTTCATTTAGCCATAATTTCTGCAGATTTGGCACCAACATCCTCTTGGACTCAGCGATAAACCGATTACACTTTCATGGTCAAAAGTCAAAGGTCATTGTGACCTTGTGTCTGTGTCATATCTCAAGAAGGCCTTGAGAGAATTTCCTCAACTTTGGCACAAAGGTCCACTTGGACTCAAGGATAAATTGATGAAAATTTGGTGGTGGAAGGTCAAAGGTCGAGGTCACTGTGACCTCACAAAAAATGTCTTTGGCCATAACTCAAGACTTCATGCACTAATTGTGAGTTCACACAAATGTTGATAAAATAATGATGTGATGACATTTTATATCCAAAAGTCAAAGGTCAGCTTCACTGTGACATCATAATGTTCAACAAAAACACTTTTCTGGCCATGACTCAACATAGTAACTCGGGAACAGAAGGGGAGACATTTGGTCAGATACTGAAATGGTGACTCTGATTTTAAAACTGTGCTGACTGTATAGATCTTCTGTTTGTGAAGCTTCTTCATTTCACATATATAAAAACTGAGTGCAACTTGACTGGTTTGCAAAGACAGACAACCACAAGGTGTTAATCCTCATGTTATCACGTATATTCTGAGCCTGATGATCTCATAGAAAAACCACTGCTGAACTCTACGTCTGAGCTCTCTGTCACTGACAGCATAGTCCAGGACCTGACTACATAATGAGCTGTCTCAGTCAGACAGGCAGATTGCAGCTGCAAACTAATAGACAGCCACAGCTCATATTTGTGTCGCACCATTTTCTCAGTAGGTTTGACCCTCAGGTGCAGTTTAACAACAGAATTATTCCAATCCACTGATCATAGTTTAATTTTATGAAACCAATGATCAAATGATGTATAATACAAGTTTTGTTTTTGTCACATTTTTTGTCCTCAGAGTGTAGATATGGCTGCTGCCAGCTGTCTGCTGACTGAAGATCAGTTCCTGTGCTCCATCTGTCTGGATGTCTTCACTGATCCAGTCACCACACCATGTGGACACAACTTCTGTAAAGCCTGCATCACTGAGCACTGGGATACTAATGTCCAGTGTCAGTGTCCCAACTGTAAAAAGCTTTTCCACACAAGACCTGAGCTGCAGGTCAACACTTTCATCTCTGAGATGGCTGCTCAGTTCAGACAGTCAGCTCAACAGAGAGCCAGCAGCAGCAGCTCAGAGCAACAAGTTTCCAAACCAGGAGAAGTTCCCTGTGACATCTGCACTGGAACCAAAGTGAAGGCCCTGAAGTCCTGCCTGGTGTGTCTGGAATCCTACTGTGAGACTCACCTGGAGCCTCATCTGACAAGTTCAGGCCTGAAAAGACATCAGCTGATCGACCTTGTGGAGAACCTGGAAGGCAGCATGTGTCAGACGCACGATAAACTGCTGGAGATGTTCTGTAAGACTGACCAGATGTGTGTCTGCATGCTCTGCACTGTTTCAGCCCACAAGAAACATGATGTTGTTCCTCTGAAGGAAGGATATGAAGGACAGAAACTCAAGCTAGAGAAGACGGAGGCTGAAATTCAGCAGATGATCCAGAAGAGACGAGTGAAGATTGAGGAGATCAAACACTCAGTGGAGCTCAGTCAGAGAGATGCAGACAGAGAGATAGCAGATGGTGTTCAGGTCTTCACCGCTCTGAAGGAGTCTGTTGAGAGAAGCCAGGCCTGAGCTCATGGACACGATCAAAGAAAAGCAGAGAAAGACAGAGACACAGGCTGAAGGCTTCATCAAAAAGCTGGAACAGGAAATCTCTGAGCTGAAGAGGAGAAGCACTGAGGTGAAGCAGCTCTCACACTCTGAAGACCACCTCCACCTCCTCCAAAGCTTCAAATCCCTGAGCGCTGCTCCATCCACCACGAACTTGACAGATGTCAATGTTCGTCCAACTACATATAGGGGGACAGTGAGGAAAGCTCTGAATCAGCTGGAGGAGACTCTTCATGAAGTGATAACGAACCTGTTTAAAGCTGAGCTGAAGAGGGTCCAGCAGTATGCAGTGGATGTGACACTCGATCCTGACACAGCACATCGAGATCTCATCCTGTCTGAGGATGGAAAACAAGTTAGACATGGTGATATGATGAAGAGTCCCCCAAAAAATCCTAAGAGATTTGATACTTGTTTTAATGTCTTAGCAAAGCAGAGTTTCTCCTCAGGAAGATTCTACTTCGAGGTTCAGGTTGAAGGGAAGACTGACTGGGATTTAGGAGTGGCCAGAGAGTCAATCAACAGGAAGGGGCAAATCATGCTGAGTCCTCAGAAAGGTTACTGGACGATATCTCTGTGGAATGATTATGAGTACTGTGCTTGTGGTTGTGCTGGTGCTGGCCGTGATGTCAGTCTCTCTCTGAAGTCTCGGCCTCAGAAGGTGGGGGTGTTTGTGGATTATGAGGAGGGTCTGGTCTCCTTTTATGATGTTGATTCTGCAGCTCTGATCTACTCCTTTACTGACTGCTGCTTCACTGAGAAACTCTACCCATTCTTCAGTCCTTGTCGTTCTATCTTACGATCCTTCTTACGATTTGCAGATAAAAACTATGCCCCAATGATCATCTCTCCTGTCAATCACACTGAGTAGATTGTAAACTTGACAGATTCACTAACATTTAATGTAATAAATGTATATATACTGGGGATGTAAGGTGGATAAGTTGGGGTTTTTTCAGATGTTTCCTACGTTGGTCACAAGATGGCAGTGTTATCAGAGTCTACTGTTACTGCAGCAGGTACACTTTGGGTGTGTCTTTATTTTTGTTCATTCCTGTGGATAACCTGGAGGACTGTATGATGGACAGTGCTGTAGTAGTTAATTATGTAGACATCTGGCAAAAATATGTTCAGTTCAGTTCAGTTCAGTTCAGTTTATTTGTCTCCCTTGGGAGAAATTTGGTTTAGAGGCAGGGTACGGCTGCATACAACCAACAGAGACATACAGTACATGACAAAAATAACAGACATAAAAAACCATGTATAACAGACATACACAAGAGCATAAAAAACAGGGCATAAAGACACCAGAACCATACTGGTTCCCAGAGGGATCAATGTGCAAAAATGGGCTAGAAGTTAAAAGTTAAAGTGCATGTTATTTAAAGTGCTAGTTTAAAGTGCTAGTTCACATATAAACCAAACCTCACATTTGCTCGTTTATGAGCTTGACTGACAGAGGGACAAATGAGTGTTTGTACCGGTTATGTTTACATAGCGGAACCCTGTACCTTCTCCCTGAGTGCATTAATATGTATTTGTTGAATAGAACGTGAGAGCTGTCATTGAGGATGTCTTTTGCTTGGGTGATGACGGCCTGATCGAACAGCTCCTGAGGGTTGAGAGGGGAGTGGCCCATAATCTTACTCGCTACGATGCACATTTGAAGACTGTGATATAATAAAATTATTCAACCATTTTCCACCGGATGTGTTGATTTAGACTCTACTGATGTCCTTCAGTTAGAATTTTGTGAGAGCTGTCGATCTCTTCGCAAATGCATAGCAAATAAATGTTGGTCAGTGATGAGGTGGGCGGCACGGTGGTGCAGCTTCCAGCTTCCTCCCACAGTCCAAAGACATGCAGGTTAACTGGTGACTCTAAATTGTCCGTAGGTGTGAATGTGAGTGTGAATGGTTGTCTGTCTCTATGTGTCAGCCCTGTGATAGTCTGGTGACCTGTCCAGGGTGAACCCTGCCTCTCACCCAGTGTCAGCTGGGATAGGCTCCACCCCCCCCGTGACCCTTAACAGCCGAAGCGGCTACAGAAAATTAATGAATAAATGAATGAATGAATCTTCAAAATATATACTTATACTTACTCAATGAGTAATGAGATGGTTCATTGTTTATTTCATGTTCTCTGTTTTAATGTAGACAGCAGTTTGCTGAGTTGTGCTTTTTCCAGAGAAGCTCCATGTGGAGTTTGTGCATTGTTGGAACATGTCCAGAAAAATCATTCATCCTAGATTCTGTATGTTTTTATGGTTAACAGGAAAATATTTCTCTGGTTACATTTTGTTTTCAGTCAGAAATTGAAGCCCTCTGCTGTGTTTATTTCATTTTCCTTTAAAGCCATTTCAGTTTTTGTACATTTTCAGTGTGCCTGACAGCAGACGTGCTGCATTTAAACAAGGTTATTCATGTCAGTCTTTTGTTCAAAATCTGGGTCAGTTTTTTAGTCAGTAACTAAACATTAAAGTTACAAGGGCTTCAAAGAGTAACGGGTTACAAGTGACAAGGTTGAAAGAAAAGTTTATCAGTGAATTGATTTTGATTGAATTGAGTGAAAAGGAGTATTTAAGCCCTCCCATCAACAGATGCAGTATGTGCACGTGTTCCTCTTGTTTTGTTGTTTGACTATTAGAGCCTTCTATCTCCAGTATAATGACAATAAAAACAAAAAAGACTCAAGTAACCATGCTGTGCCATTAAAAATACTCAGTGTGTTGCTCCAGACTTGATTCACCTTGAGGAAAAGAAGGCCACTCATCAGGCTAAACCTGAAAGGCAGCAAAACCTCACATAGCAGAAGGAGGTGGAGCAACACTGGCGTAGTAAAGTAAAGTAAACATTCATCTGATGACGGCAAACCTGTAGCTGAGACAAGATTCTCTGGTTCTCTCAAAGAAAAGTTTACTGAAAAACGCTCTTTATAAGAACACAGCTGAATCTCTGCAAACACTGGTGAGTACAGCTGATAATATTTACTGTGTTTAACCAACATCAACAAAAAACTTCAGCTCAACTCAGACAGGATGTGTTATTCCAGTTATCACTTGATGTTTTTATGACTAATCAAGAATGTTGTAATTGCCATTTATTTAGTCGACACTTCAAGTCAAGGTTTCCTCCCTGAGATGGCTGCACGGTTCAAAAAGGAAGGAGTAGTTCCTCCTGACATCAATTTAGGACCCGCACTGAAGGCTCTGGTCTTCTGCCTGGTGTTGATAAACTGCTGGAGATGTTCTGTAAGACTGACCAGATGTGTGTCTGCATGCTCTGCACTGTTTCAGCCCACAAGAAACATGATGTTGTTCCTCTGAAGGAAGGATATGAAGGACAGAAACTCAAGCTAGAGAAGACGGAGGCTGAAATTCAGCAGATGATCCAGAAGAGACGAGTGAAGATTAAGGAGATTGAACGCTCAGTGGAGCTCAGTAAGGAAGATGCAGACAGAGAGATAGCAGATGGTGTTCAGGTCTTCACCGCTCTGAAGGAGTCTGTTGAGAGAAGCCAGGCCGAGCTCATCGACATGATCAAAGAGAGGCAGAGAAAGACAGAGACACGGGCTGAAGGCTTCATCAAAGAGCTGGAACAGGAAATCTCTGAGCTAAAGAAGAGAAACACTGAGGTGGAGCAGGCTCTTACAGTCTGAGAACCAACTTCACTTCTTCCAAAGCTTCTTGTCCCTGAACACTGCTCCACCTACCAAGGACTGGACAGAAGTCAGTGTCTGTCCACCGTCATATGAGGGGACTGTGAGGAGAGCTGTGAATCATCTGCTTGTTGGAGCTGAGCTGAAGAGGGTCCAGCAGTCTGCAGTGGATGTGACACTTGATCCTGATACAGCACATCCCAACCTCATCCTGTCTCGTGATGGAAAACAAGTACATGATGGTGGTGAACAGGCAAATCTCCCAGACCACCCAAGGAGATTTGATTCTTGTGTTAATGTTTTAGCAAAGCAGAGTTTCTCTTCAGGAAGATTTTACTATGAGGTTCAGGTTAAAGGAAAGACTGAGTGGACTTTAGGAGTGGCCAGAGAGTCGATCAACAGGAGGGGATACATCACAGTGAGCCCTCAGAAAGGTTACTGGACGATATCTTTGAGGAATAAATATGAGTACAGCGCTTGTGCTGGACCTGATGTCAGTCTCTCTCTGAAGTCTCGGCCTGAGAAGGTGGGGGTGTTTGTGGATTATGAGGAGGGTCTGGTCTCCTTTTATGACGTTGATTCTGCAGCTCTCATCTACTCCTTTACTGGCTGCTGCTTCACTGAGAAACTCTACCCATTCTTCCGCCCCAGTCTTAATTATGGTGGTAAAAACTCTGCCCCTCTGATCATCTCTGCTGTCAATCGCGGAGTAGTACAACCACTTTAAACCTTAGTAAAATGTAAACAGGTGAGTTATACAAAAATTCACCCCACCTGTACAGGTGTCATGAATGTTGAAATTAGCTACAAACCCAAATCCATTTTTTTGTACCAGGCTGTAAACAATATTTATTTCTACTGTAAAATTGTGCATTTTAACATGGAGGTCTATAAGGATTGACTCACTTATGGAGTCAGCCTCAAGTGGCCATTTGAGGAACTACAGTTTTTGCCAATTCTGCATCAGCTTCATTTTTCAGCTGCGCAGGTTGCTGCTTGATAAATTCACACCAGCCCTCTGGTCTAGTTCAACAAACTGCAGCCTGACGCATGCTCTTCATAAATAACTGTGTCGCCAGCACAGATAGATCACTGAAAGGACCTACCAGGAGACACAAAAACACCACAAAGAGATGCAAAGGAACTGCAAAAAGACACAAAATAAAAAAGGGCAAAACAACCCCAAAAGGTGAAACAAAATGACCACCCACAAAAATTTACCATAAAGAGACACAAAGCCAAAAACCATAATGAATACGAAAGCCTCATTTTCACCGAGCAGTACGGCTCAGTTCAGTTCAGTTCAGTTCGGCTTTTTTTCTGTTTCCACAGTGAAAAGTTGTGGATGGTACCAATAGCAGCGTTCCTTAGCGTCCCCATGTTTGGTCCCCCCTCTGTTGGGGTACCTAGCACACAGATGTGGTACTAAAAGGTGGAGCTGTGAACACTGCAGTCTGATAGGTCAGTAGAGGACGGTCACTCTGGTTTGATGTAACCTCTGTTCATACATCAGTAAACTACAACTATAACATGAAAGGATGTTTTGCTGCCTCTCACAGCAGCTGGAGTCGGAGAAAAAATCACTTCATTCACTGGGCCGACTGCCGGCAACTTTTAAGGTGGAACGTTAACTTGTAATGTTACTCAATGCATGAGTTGATGACGTGAATCCATCAGCACACCTTAAATTTACCTGTGACAACTTTGACCATCACTTTAGTTTTTATATGACACACACTTTTAGTAATGAGTGGATCTTCAAGTGTTTCTATAGATGAATTTGGAGCAGATTATGTGAAGGTCATATATTCTAATCCTCACTTCCTGTGGGCTACAGCAACACTAAACCCCTGAGCTTGCCTGAGAAGGACTAAATGCACAAAGCTGCTATTTTGAAATATCCCATGGAGAGAGACTCTCACTGCAGCCTGTTGGATTTTGTTGTGAAAATGTGGGCGTGCAGCCTCGTTCTGTGGACCATAAACCAGGTGCAGACTTCCATCTGTGTCACCGCTGATGAGGAAATACAGCGAGTGCTGGACGGAGCAGTGAGTGACAACAACCCCGCCCACATTTAAGAGGACTGTCTGTGGTGGAAACACTAGGGTCTAGGTACCATGTCTGAAGGGTTGCTGTTGGTTCCAGAGGGACTGTACTGAAAGTGTTTGGTGGAAACGTGGCTAAAGAGATGAAAACAACAACAACAAAAAAAAGAGGCTGAACAACTATAGTCTGTGTGTCGTGCTCCTGTGTTGGAGGAGTGATGGGGCTTTTTGCATATCTCTGCCCAGGGGCCAACTGTCTCACAGTCTGATAATGAAACTAATGACATAAATACAGGAGTTAAATACTGCTTCTGTTATGTTGTGTACATGGATTTACTGCAGTCTGCATATCACCTTGAATTTTATTCCTATTTATTGCATCTACTCTTTATGTTTGGGACTACAGATGGAAACGTGTTTGGCTAAATCTGGTGCAACCATGTCTTTGTGATTTCTTGTAAATAATTAATGTCATTGCACACTGTCCTCTTATAAATCAACTAAACTAAACTCAATGTATGCTTCATGCTGCTGCAACTCTTAAAATCTTAATTTTATAAATTGTCTGTTTTCATGTGAAGCACTCAGTGCTAATACTGCCCTTATTGTGAAGCACTTTGTGCTGAATTTCTTCTATTAAAGGTGATCTATAAATAAGGTTTATTATTATTATTATTATTATTATTATCATTGTCACAGTCATTTCAGATATACACAACGTCAATTTAGACTCAGTTCTTACGAGGAATAATTCCTGTTTTACAATCCAATTGATTTTAATTGTAGATATCAGGATTTGCATTTTTACCTGTCATATTATTTGTGAAAATCCAAAATGACATTTTTACTAGTCAAAATGTATTTTGGATTTTCAAAATAGCATTACTGATATCTGGATTTTTTTTTTAATATCTAAAATTAAACCATGGCTAGTAACAACTGGATTGTTGTATCTAAAACTGGAATTATTCTCAGTAAGAATGTTATTGCAGATATGTGCGATGTTCATTTTGACGATGTTAGATGACGATGTGGGTATCTGAAATGTCGGTTATGGATGTAGTTGTAGATTTATAAATAAATAAATAAGAAGGCCTACTTCATGAGCTGCTCTGTTGTGTTGTTGCTGAGCTGGACACAGAGGGCAGCGATCGACACATAAGAGTTCCCTCTCTGTTCACTGATGAACAGGTGCGCAGGTGATAATAATTACCAGAGAGACACAAATGAAGCCCTCACAGGGTTGTAGATCACAGCATCATGTCAGAGAGAAACAACGACAGTATGGAAACAGCAGAGCTCACAAATGTGGAGACTGAATCTTTACTCACTATAAAACATGCTGACACGTTGGAGTATGAAAAGCTTTCTTCTTGTGTACTGGGAGGTGGAGCTACAGTGAGGAGGAGGAGGAGGAGGAGGAGGAGGAGGAGAGCTGCAACGTCACATGAAACGAAACTGAAACTTAGTCTGAACGAACACAGAGCTGCAGTCCAGACGAGTTTCTCAGCTTCTCTACAGAAACTGAATCCAGCTGGTTTTTCCTAACAACAGACACACACAGGTGAGTCCACTGACACAAAATGCACTGACTAAACATCTGGTCATGATTTAGTTCACGTCAGAACCAATAACAAAGAAAAAAGTCATGTTAAGTTGAGACCAGGCTGCTGTCACACCTGTAGCTTCACTTGGTTCAGGTGATCTATTGTTGGAGTCTTGTTTTGGTTTCTGGTTTCCTGTTCACACTTACTTTTTGCAAACGAACCAAGTTGAGTAAACATGATGTCCTAACGACTGACAGGTAACATGCTGATTGGACAGTGTGGGTGTTTGTCATCCTGCATCATCAGGACTCAGTGAAGTTAATGCAGCAGCACTTTAATGCTTCTAAAGTATTTATATTCATGTTGTCTGGTTTCCCAAAGAGCTCATAGAGAAATAACTGACTGTAAGCATTATAAGGAGGTTATACGAGGCTGAAGTTGGTATCCGATTCACAGCTTCTGATTGGAATTTTCCGGTCCACCTTAAAAGTGTCATAACGCCTGTAGATGGCGGTATTCAGTCGTTTTCCTAATTCATGAACTGAGAGCATGAAACATTAGAGAACGATGAAAGGAGAATCAGCCCTAGATTGCAACGGTATTTAATTCATCTAAAACACAGGATTTTATTTATTTTAATTGTAGATCTACTCTCTAATATGTGTAACTCACAGTGAAATGTACACAATGTATTTCTATGTCTTTTTCTGATCTACATCACATTAGACCTGTTCCTGATATAAAACCACAAGACATAGACTCCTCAAATCTGGACTGAATTATTCTACAGGGTCTATACATTCATAAAAACACAGTCTGTGATTTGTGAAACCTTTATTCTATTTGTGAAAATGCAAAAAAGGCACATTTCACTGCTTTTTTCTCATCTAGACCACATTAGACCAGGTCCAGGTCTAGAACCGCAACACTTAGACTCCTCAAATCTGGACTGAATTATTCTACAGGGTCTATACATTCATAAAAACACAGTCTCTGATTTGTGAAACCGTTATTCTATTTGTGAAAAGTCACGTTTTATGTGTGTGAGATCCTGTTTAATTGTGCGCGCGCGCACCTTGAATATCATACGTGAGGCTATAAGTAAAATTTCATAACTAAAATGATGGTGAAAATATTTATCTTTTGCTAGACGGCATTTCTCTGAGTCACTCTATGGTATATTCCCATTGTGGTGATGTGTAGATGATGACGGAATCTCCGCTGACACCGACTTCCGTATCGTTAAGAGGAAATAATTTATTTGCTGTGGAAAAAAGGCCACATAATGCTGAATTATAGGTTAAACAATCTTTCCTTCCTTTGGATAACAGTAGTAGCCTAATAGCTGCAGCAGCAACAGCATTTGCTAACAGCTGTCTTGTTTTTATTGTTTTTATTTCAGATATGCGAAGTTTTTTGGCCATGGTGATCGGCACTTGCTGTTGGTTTGCGGGACTTCTGTTTTTCTGATGTTTTTTTGATCTATGTACACTACCTGTCATGTCAGAGGTAGTGAGTTTTGGAGTATAGACATTTGATTATTTTTGCATCTTCAGCACCAAGGGCAGTGCTTAAAATGACAATGTGGCTGTTAAAGCGATTTCGTTCTAGTCTGCTTTTGTCATGTGGTGAATCACTGTCAGCCTCCTTTTGGAGAAAATGTAGTAAAATTTGCATTTGTTATAACTTCTTAATGTTGTATTTGTGTGTAGCTTATGGCAGCCAGTCAGCAGCCTAGTGACTGGCGATGTGCGATGCACTATACAGCAGGAAAAAAAATGCTATGACGTCACTCATTCATTCATTCATTCATTCATAGGCTATTTCAGCACCATGGTCAGCGCCATGGACTTTACCAATAATTTGCTCAAACCTGGGTCAGATAAAGGTTAAAAAGTAAAGCAGACTAAACCAACAGGGTGGGAAACGAAGGATAGAAGGTCAACGACATTCAGCGATGTCACATGCACATACACACACAGTGAGAGATAGAGAGAGAGAGAGAGTTGTAATGGCTTTGGCAGTATTGTTCTTTTCAGTTTTATTGATGTATATTATATGTTTAAATTATTTGTTACATATATTTTTTTTTCTTTTCATACTTACGTTTATTATTGTACATTATTTGTAAATTTGTAATGGCTTTGGCAATGTTGTTAATCTACAATCATGCCAATAAAGCTTATTAAATTGAAAATTGAATTGAGAGAGAGAGAGAGAGAGAGAGAGAGAGAGAGAGAGAGAGAGAGAGAGACTGCCAGACAGTGCAAGAGAGGTTGACATGGCAACTATGATGTCACATTACCTCTTTATCTTATTTCAGAAACGCTCTGATCTGGACTGTTTTTCCCCGTTTTTTACACTTATATCCTTACAAATACAGCAGTAAGAGACCGACTTTCCGACTTTATGTTTTTGTTTTTGTTTTTTTTCGCCATCAGTCTGGCAGAAAGATGAGAAAAAAGCAGTGAAATGTGCCTTTTCGCATTTTCACAAATAGAATAACGGTTTCACAAATCAGAGACTGTGTTTTTATGAATGTATAGACCCTGTAGAATAATTCAGTCCAGATTTGAGGAGTCTAAGTGTAGCGGTTCTAGACCTGGACCTGGTCTAATGTGGTCTAGATGAGAAAAAAGCAGTGAAATGTGCCTTTTTTTGCATTTTCACAAATAGAATAAAGGTTTCACAAATCACAGACTGTGTTTTTATGAATGTATAGACCCTGTAGAATAATTCAGTCCAGATTTGGGGAGTCTATGTGTAGCGGATCTAGACCTGGACCTGGTCTAATGTGGTCTAGATGAGAAAAAAGCAGTGAAATGTGCCTTTTTTGCATTTTCGTTTTCTAATGTTTCATGCTCTCAGTTCATGAATTAGGAAAACGACTGAATACCGCCATCTACAGGCGTTATGACACTTTTAAGGTGGACCGGAAAATTCCAATCAGAAGCTGTGAATCGGATACCAACTTCAGCCTCGTGGAGGTTATTATTGGACTGCAAATCAATCACATGTAGTGAATAATGACTGACAGAGACGGGATGAAAACAAGGTGGTATCACTGTCACAAAGTACACAGAGTCAAATACAGTGATGGCAGTTTTAACAGCTTATAATCAGGAAAATACCCTCACTGATGTGCATGTATGTGTTGCCATGGTTACATGTATGCTTCAGGTGTGTCTGTGTCACTCTGCAGTTACAGCTCCGAAACACTAGTTGGCTTTACTGCGACAGTTTCAACGGCAGGAACCAGCAAAGAGAGGCCTCTCTGTTATTCAGTAGGCTTTGCTTTGTAGTTATGCTGTCTTGGCCTCATGTAAATTTCAAAATAATAGTATAATAATAATCTGACGTTTTACACACTGGATTTTGGACTACCTCACCAACCGTCCACAGTATGTGAGGACACGGAACTGTGTGTCCGACATGGTCGTCTGCAGCACGGGGGCCCCAGCAGGGAACGGTCCTGGCTCCGTTCCTCTTCACCCTCTACACTGCAGACTTCTCATACAACACACCCACCTGTCACCTGCAGAAGTTTTCTGATGACTCTGCAATCGTCGGCCTCATCACAGACGGGGACGACAGAGAGTATAGAGAACTAACGCAGGACTTTGTGGACTGGTGCCAGCAGAACCGCCTCCAGATCAACGCGGGGAAAACCAAAGAACTGGTGGTGGATTTCCGCAGGCGAACACTCTCCCCCCTGACACCGGTGAACATCCAAGGAACGGACATCGAGGTGGTGACATTTTATAAGTACCTGGGTGTTCACCTGAACAATAAACTGGACTGGGCTCACAACACCACCGCACTTTACAAGAAAGGCCAGAGCAGACTCTATCTGCTCAGGAGACTGAGGTCTTTTGGAGTGCAGGGGGCACTCCTGAAGACTTTTTACGACACTGTGGTGGCATCAGCCATTTTCTTTGGAGTGGTCTGCTGGGGGAGCAGCATCTCGACAGCAAATTTGGAAAGACTGCATATATTGTGTATATATTGTGCATTATTTCTATATTTTATACTCCATATGTTCCTCTTTTAAATTCTTAAAATTTTCATACTTTGTATATATTCTTTATATTGCTTGTTGCTATTTATTGTCTCTTACTGGTGTTCCCTATCTTTGTTCTATCCACTTTGCTGCTGTGGCACTGGAAATTTTCCCGCTGAGGGACTAATAATAATAAAGGAATATCTTATCTTATCTTACAACATATGTAATAGTGACACACTTTGGTAAGGGACTGTTCTTTACTTATCAGAGGAGGGGAGTGGCTGGGATGTAAATTTATTGGTTTTTATTTTTATTTTAAACCTCCCTGAACCCACATTTTATTTCTCCATGAGCCTCCCTGAGTGACCAGCGGTAAGTTCATGACCCTCCCTCCACCATGAATGAGTTATTAGAGTTTTAAAACTTCCCCGTCGTTGTTTTAAAGTTAAAAGTTGAAGACAAAATCCTGGAGATGTAAAACACCTCAGTTTTACACTCTTGTCGTGTGAAAGATATCTGTCCACTGTGATTGGTTGTTCCTTGTCACATGACATGCGGTGCACGCTGCTGCGTTCCAAACGTTGAACTCTGTGTATCTCAGGAAGCAGCTGTCACGCCCTGAAGAATAAGTGCTCGAAGATGTGGTTGCACTGCTCTGACATCGCTCCGGTGTTTGAGCGTGCCTGCCACACATCTGCATTAAAAACAACGAATTTCAGGGGGGCAAAAAACGCAGCGTGTGTACGGCCCCTGATAGATTAAAATAGGTCTGGCACTTCCTCCTCGCTTCACAATTGGCCATGTTTGTCAAAAAAGCGGGTGTGGCTCTACCGCAGTCCACTTTAGATGATGTGGAACACTGTGAATGGCTGTAAGACATCCAATCAAATATGTTTGTGCATTAGGGTGGAGTCAGATGATGGTGGCCATAGATCTAGACATCCTAGAAAAGTTTTGTCCACCTGCGGCGGTTGGGGGTTTGGAGAGAAATATTTAATTTCCTGCAGTCCAGAGCAGCAGCTTCCATCTTTTCTTCTGCACATTTAATATTTGTGATTCTCTGCTCTCTGTGTCATTATCCTCTCCCTGTACCTCCTCTTCCTCCTCTTTGTTCAAGCTGACTCTCTGACACTAAAGGTATTTGGACGGAGAAGGTGATTATTCTTTTGTCCCTCAGATGTTTCAATAAGACGAATAACAGAGCAAAAATACTGGCTAAATACATCACTTTAAATTGTAAGAAATGTCTTAACTTTATAATTAAATTTGAATTACAAATGTTTAGCCTTTTTTTAAAGCAAATAATCAAAAATATGTGATTATAGTTTTGTTTTGTTACACTTTTTGTCCTCAGAGTGTAGATATGGCTGCTGCCAGCTGTCTGCTGACTGAAGATCAGTTCCTGTGCTCCATCTGTCTGGATGTCTTCACTGATCCAGTCACCACATCATGTGGACACAACTTCTGTAAAGCCTGCATCACTAAACACTGGGACATTAATGTCCAGTGTCAATGTCCCAACTGTAATCAGGTTTTCAACACCAGACCTGAGCTGCATGTCAACACTTTGTTCTCTGAGATGGCTGCTCAGTTCAGACGGTCAGCTCAACAGAAACCAGAAGAAGCTCCCTGTGAAGTCTACTCAGGAACCAGACTGAAGGCCTTGGTGTTCTTCCTGGTGTGTCTGATGTGTGTCTTTATGCTCTGGATGGTTTTAGACAATAAGAAATATGTTGTTGTTCTTCTGAAAGAAGAGTATGAAGGAAAGAAGGCAGAGCTGGGGAAGACAAAGGCAGAAACTCAGCAGATGATTCAGACGAGACAACTGAAGATTGAGAAGATCAAACACTCAGTGGAGCTCAGTCAGAGAGATGCAGACAGAGAGATAGCAGATGGTGTTCAGGTCTTCACCGCTCTGAGGGAATCTGTTGAGAGAAGCCTGAAAAAGTTCATGGACACGATCAAAGAGAAGCAGAGAAAGACAGAGACACAGGCTGAAGGCTTCATCAAAGAGCTGGAACAGGAAATCTCTGAGCTAAAGAAGAGAAACGCTGAGGTGGAGCAGCTCTTACACTCTGAAGACCACCTCCACCTCCTCCAAAGCTCCCTTTCCCTTAACGCTACTCTACCCACCACGAACTGGACAGAAGTCAGTGACCATCCACCTTCATATGAGGGGACTGTGAGGAGAGCTGTGGATCATCTGGAGGAGATACTTAATGAAGAGATGACAAACCTGCTTTTTGCTGAGCTGAAGAGGGTCCAGCAGTATGCAGTGGATGTGACACTTGATCCTGATACAGCACAAAGCAGGCTCATTGTTTCTGATGATGGAAAACAAGTACATGATGAAGATGAATGGACAGATGTCCCAGACAATCCAGAGAGATTTGATTTTTGTTTTTGTGTCTTAGCAGAGCAGAGTTTCTCTTCAGGAAGATTTTACTATGAGGTTCAGGTTAAAGGAAAGACTGAGTGGACTTTAGGAGTGGCCAGAGAGTCCATCAACAGGAAGGGATACATCACAGTGAGCCCTCAGGATGGTTACTGGACGATATCTTTGAGGGCAAAAAATGAGTACTGCGCTCGTGCTGGACCTGATATCCGTCTCGCTCTGAAGTCTCAGCCTCAGAAGGTGGGGGTGTTTGTGGATTATGAGGAGGGTCTGGTCTCCTTTTATGATGTTGATGCTACAGCTCTTATCTACTCCTTTACTGGCTGCTGCTTCACTGAGAAACTCTACCCATTCTTCAGTCCCAGTCCTTACAATAATGGTAAAAACTCTGCCCCTCTGATCATCTCTCCTGTCAATGACACTGAGTAGAACGACAATTTGTTTTTTTTCTACAGCAAGATTCGCTGTCATTTCATATGATTAATGTTAATTTATTGTTGACGTATGGTGTAAACATTGCTTTTATTGTAGATTCTGGTCAATGTGGGGTTTTTTCCCTTTTTTTCTTGTAGATGTTTTTCTTCATGTCACATTTTCATTCAGTAGCACAACGAGGGCCTGACATTATTACCCACCCACTTGCCAAATGCAGGTAGAATTGGTCAGCACCCTGTATCAGAGTCACTCTTACCAACCACTTTGGCAGCTGTATATATAGAACCTTTAAGAGCCAACGTCACAGTGACATCAGTTTATTAGCTGGACGCAAAACCTGCCTCTCCCCCACAGGGCTGTAGGCTACATAGGAGTCTTCAAATGTGGTCTTGTTGTGTTATTGGGAGCCAGAATAGAAGGAGTCATGGCTCAAAACCAGCCGCCACTGCCCGTCAACAAAAACAAAGACAACTATGGTTAAATGTGATCAGACCAAAGGACTGGACGGAGGCCATCATCAAAAATGCTCACATGTGCAGCGCACACTTCATATCAGGTTAGGGACAAAGTATTTCCTGTTGTAGGGATGAAGAACGTTATGTGTATTAAGGGTTATCATGTCCACCTCATCAGAAACTGGGGAGCTATTAAGAGGAAGATTGGATTTCTCTGGAACGCTAACTTTTTAGCACATTAGCTAACGTTAGCTTCCATAGCAAAACAAACAAGATTGGCTTCCTGTGACATCATCCATCCACTGAGTGAGAGCATACGGGTCGGCCAGTCTGGTCCCGTTGGTCAGTGTTTACTTCTTCCAGTAACACTGGCGGTCCCGGAGAGTGAGTGACCTGACATGGTGCGTTGGTAAATTCAGTCTGACGCTCTACACTAAAATGAGAGCCCTGTTGGTGGAAGAAACGGAGCCTTATATTTCTACATGAGTGAACCAACACTTAAGTTAATCACACATTCACTCCGCTCCGCGCTCTGCTGCTCCGTCTCCACAGACAGCACAACTTGTTGATCTGTGATCAATAAGACTCTAAATAAACTCTAAAGAACCCCACTGAGTGACTCTACTTCTCAACCACTGCGATGGTCAGATCTTTTAACCATTACCTGCTACAGCTGCAAAACCAGAGTTGTTTGTGTATTTGCTGTTTTCGCCCCAACCCTCTGAAACAATCATCCAAACTGTTTTAAACCTTTCTATGGAGCTTCTTCATGTGCTGTGTTTTTGTTTTAGTTTGTTCTGTCTGTCATTGTGCTGTGCTCTACATTGTATTTTATTTCTACTTGATTTATGTTTGATTCATTCTGTGTATGTCTGTATGTTTTAAAAAGCAGTATATAAATGAAGCTTTACTCAATTATTATTTGTGTCCTTTGTGCCACTCATTCTGTGGGTTACATGTGATATGAAAACAAAAGTTTGACATTGAACTGATGTAAAGATCATTGTGGGTTTAAAGAGGGACTGTGAAGGGAGCTGTTTAACCTACTGAGCTACAGATACAGTACATTCTTTGAAAAAAAGGAGCTTGTGCCAAAACTATGTCACTAATGAGGTCAAACCTGAAAGGTAACAAAACCTCACCTGCAAAGCAGAAGGAGGAGGAGCAACTCTGCAAAAGTATTCAGATACCACATTCCTAAAATGAAACTAAACATTCATCTGAGTGACAGCAGACCTGCAGTCGAGACAAGACTCTGTTTCTCTCTGAACAAAATTCATCAGGGCTCTCTCAACGACACAATCTCTGCCGAACACCGGTGAGTACAGCTGATAGTTACTGTGTTGTAACAAACAACATGAACAGAAAACTTAATCTCAACTCAGACAGGAAGTTCTGTTGTTTTTGTGCTTTCAAATAGAACTTTTGCTTGACAAACCAATGGCGAAATCATTTTAAATTACTTTCCAAATATTCCAGTTAAGCTAGCAACTTTTTGTTTTTGCTTTTTTGCTTTATCACACTTGTACTTTTGTCCTCAGAGTGTAGATATGGCTGCTGCCAGCTGTCTGCTGACTGAAGATCAGTTCCTGTGCTCCATCTGTCTGGATGTGTTCACTGATCCAGTCACCACACCATGTGGACACAACTTCTGTAAAAGCTGCATCACTACACACTGGGATATTAATGTCCCCTATCAGTGTCCCAACTGTAAAAAGCTTTTCTATAGAAAACCTGAGCTGCAGGTCAACACTTTCATCTCTGAGATGGCTGCTCAGTTCAGACGGTCAGCTCAACAGAAAGCCAGCAGCAGCAGCTCAGAGCAACAAGTTTCCAAACCAGGAGAAGTTCCCTGTGACATCTGCACTGGAACCAAACTGAAGGCCCTGAAGTCCTGCCTGGTGTGTCTGGTCTCCTACTGTGAGACTCACCTGGAGCCTCACCTGAAGATGTCACGCCTGAAAAAACATCAGCTGATCGACCCTGTGGAGAACCTGGAAGACAGGATGTGTCCAAAGCACGATAAACTGCTGGAGCTGTTCTGTAAGGATGATCAGATGTGTGTGTGCATGCTCTGCACTGTTTTGGATCACAAGAAACATGATGTTGTTCCTCTGAAAGAAGAATGTGAAGGAAAGAAGGCCGAGCTGGAGAAGACAGAGGCGGAAATTCAGCAGATGATCCAGAAGAGACGAGTGAAGATTGAGGAGATCAAACACTCAGTGGAGCTCAGTCAGAGAGATGCAGACAGAGAGATAGCAGATGGTGTTCAGGTCTTCACCGCACTGAAGGAGTCTGTTGAGAGAAGACAGGCCGAGCTCATGGACACGATCAAAGAGAGGCAGAGAAAGACAGAGACACGGGCTGAAGGCTTCATCAAAGAGCTAGAACAAGAAATCTCTGAGCTGACGAAGAGAAGCACTGAGGTGAAGCAGCTCTCACACTCTGAAGACCACCTCCACCTCCTCCAAAGCTTCGAATCCCTGAGCGCTGCTCCACCTGCTAAGGATCTAACAAAACTTAACATCTACCCACCTTCGTATGAGGGGACTGTGAGGAGAGCTGTGAATTATCTGGAGGAGACACTCAGTAAAGAGAAGAATAACCTGCTGGCTAAGGACAAGATGAGGAGGGCCCAGCAGTCTGCAGTGGATCTGACACTTGATCCTGATACAGCACATCCCAACCTCATCCTGTCTTGTGATGGAAAACAAGTTAAACATGGTGATGAATTGAAGAATCTCCCAAACAATCCAGAGAGATTTGATACTTGCGTCTGTGTCTTAGCAAAGCAGAGTTTCTCTTCAGGAAAATTTTACTTCGAGGTTCAGGTTAAAGGCAAAACCTACTGGGATTTAGGAGTGGCCAGAGAATCGATCAAGAGGAAGGGAGATATCCCACTGACTCCTCAGGATGGTTACTGGACAATATGTTTGTGGGATGGAAAGGAGTACTATGCTCTTGCTGGCCCCGATGTCAGTCTCTCTCTGAAGTCTCGGCCTGAGAAGGTGGGGGTGTTTGTGGATTATGAGGAGGGTCTGGTCTCCTTTTATGACGTTGATTCTGCAGCTCTTATCTACTCCTTTACTGGCTGCTGCTTCACTGAGAAGCTCTACCCATTCTTCACTCCATATCCTAATGATTATGGTAAAAACTCTGCCCCTCTGATCATCTCTCCTCTCAGTCACACTGGGTGATTTTTCAAGATAAACTTTCTTTGAAGCAGTAGTTGTTACAGTGACTGAGTGTGTGTGTGTTTTTTAGTGTCCACAGCTAATCTCGCAAACTATTGGACCATTGAGCCTCAAATTTTGTGTGCACATTTGTGACTGTATCCTCAAAACTCTCTCTTGGTTGTAGTTGGAAAACCCGTTCTATTGAGTACTTTATGCCATCATTAACTCCTCACTTCTCTGGGCCATACACTTTTTTGGAAATTGGCTTGGCTAAAAACAAGGCCACATTTCAGACTTCATTGTGGCTAAAAAACTGACATCCCTAGAAAATTTTGGACTCATTCTGAACCGCAGCAGCTGCAGATTAATTCCATACTAGATAAGTTGTGATACATTTAAGTTAGACACAACACAAGACGAATTAGTCCCCATTTTGTTAGCTTCTTCACCATCTTGACTCTAAAGCTAAAAAACATACCAGTGCTGCCACCGCGCTGTGCATCATCACCCCTAGCACACACTGGATGCATCGCGCGGAAGCTCATCAACAGACAACCACGCACAATTATTACTACTTTTACTGAAAGATCTGCATTTCCTCCACCTGTACGTTAGCTTTTTTTTTTTTAAAGTCTCCTTATTGTTTTTTTAAGGACAGATAACATATATATTGCAAAGGCAACAATCTGTATCCAACATAGAGGCGAGATAAAGTAATGTCCACTTTAACTTAATGGTGTTACAGCTGCAACAGATAGTTTGCTGATATGGTGGCGAGTTTGGGCTGTCACATCCTGGGATTTACGCTGGCTGAATTCAGGTTACTGCAGCCCCTGACCTAAGTACCATCTCTGGAGCTGCTGCGTGCTCTCCTTCTGGCGAGGCGGCTTGTAGTGGGAGGGTGTCAGAAAACACTGTAATTTGAGGCCTCGCCAACGTCAGCTACATAAATGTGAACTTGAGGCTGCAGCTGTGAGCATTTTGCTCCTCTTAGCAACAGTTTCTCTCCATCTCTGAAATGCTTCGCTGATATTAATTTTATTTTGCTTATTGTCAAACTCTCTTTGATAAGTCCATCAACCTTTTTTGAGTTGCTTTGCAGTGTAGGCAGTGGTTGCCAAAGCTGGAATAGCAACTTTTATTGCAGGATTGTCCATCATTGAATCGGGTTCTCACCAAAGGGACGTGCACATGCATTTTCATTTGTAGATCAGCTAGTAGGAACACCCTCTCTCTGAAAAGACCTGTGATTGGCCAAAGTCTCAAAGGCTAGATTTTCTAAAGCCTGAAAACAGAGCCAGGAGGAGGTTAGGGCTGTGCGATATGGCCTAAAAAAAAAAATCTCCGATTTTTTCATAAAAAATCCAGATTCATGATTTAAATCGATTTTTTTCCCCTCCCTACTTAAAATCAATTTGCAGATGACAAATAAATTGTTCAAAACAAGTTTTAGCTTTATTTTGTTTTGATTTCCCTCTCTGGGGTTAAAGTGCAATCAGAAACAAGCCAAAAAGAAGGGAGGCAGGCCCTGTCTGCCATTGTAATCAGTGGAAATGTAACTTTTCAGTGAGCTTTTCTAGTTTCAAACTGACAGTGACACGATGCAAAACATAAAATGTATGTGACCCTGTTTTGATTGGGCACCATATCTCTAGCAATATACATCGCGACTGCATCCGTGATCGCTTTCCACCGGGCCGCTTTCTTATCATACGGGATTCAGTTGTTTCCAAGACGGCGGTGCTGCGGCTGCCGCGGTCTTGTTCATTTCATAGGGAGCAACACGTCTCCCACTCGGCAGCACACCTCTGTTTGAGCTGCTGCAGTAAATACGTAGTTCTGCTACCTTTGGTTGCGACAGCCTTCAAACACACTTTGCAGCGGGGTGCTGTTTGTTCTGTGTCCGACGCTACAAAACCGACCTAATTCCTAATAACTGAGGACACGCTCGCTGCCATGTTGTTATTGTATCAAGCGCGCGGGGGGAGGGGGGAGCCCACTCTGAACTACGGGAGCCCAGCGGGGAGCGACGGTGGCGGATGTTAAAGAGAAACTCGATTTTCATTCAAACAAATCGACCTACACAACAAATTCAAATTAATCGATAAAATCGATTTATCGCCCAGCCCGAGAGGAGGTGGTTTTTTTCTCAATATGCTTAAAGTTAATAATGGAATTTTTGCCCATTGCTGCCAAATTAAAACTGCTTACCCCACCTTTAATGTCTGAGTCCTGTCTGAGCAGCTGATGCAAACGCTTAACCAGTGCTCCCAGTGTGTAGAGAATAAGTGAAATCTGATGACACCCCCTAGTAGAGTTCATTACAAACTGCAGCCTGTGGCCACATGAGGACACGATCTGAATCAATAACTACACAGTCTGATGTTGGAGCAGATTATACGAATACAGGAGAACTACGAAAGCACTCTGTATGATGTGACGGACTACATTTTTTTGTTTTACAGTTGAAGAAGAGTTTTATTGTAAAGTATTGAATTTTAACTACTTTTAAAAGCGGAGACTCACAGAGAGGCACATTAATCTAAAGCTTCCTCGTACAAAGATAAAGAGAAATTCTCATAAAATTCTTAGAATTGTGACGTTTTCTTAGAATTTACCCTTAAAATTAAGACTGGTCTTTGTAAAGACAAACGTTATTCAAAGAGCATCTCAGACCTTAAAAGAGCTTCTAAGGCAAAAAACTGTTAGGAGCACGGAGGAGGACTTTTTAGAGATTTAAGAGTTTCTTAATCAGAGGAGAAAATGGTGGAAACACAAAGAGGTCGGAGAAATATTCTCCAGAACCTGGATGAAATGCTACGGAGTAGATTGTGCAGGGTTAATGTTTGCGGTCGATCTCATTAGGCACACATTTCCCACTTAACGCTATAACGCCTGAAATACAATGATCACAGCACTAAGTATTTGGAAAACTGTAAAAAATGCAGCAGTGCAGCAGAGATGACTTGAGTCTGTCTCAACCTTCCATCAGCAGTGATCACACTAAAAATGACAACACTTTCACAGTCAGCAGTTCATTTCATTTCCACTTGGTGTCCTCACACCTTACAGGCTCACTAAAGGGTGTGTCTGTGACAACCAATCACATCTGTTTAAAGAATATCACACCTAGCAACAGGGTCGACCACACCTCCTAACTGAGATCAAAGTTTCTGCTCCTTCTTTGCTCAGAGTTGCTCTGAGAACTTTACTAATCGCTCCTAAGCTTGGACTCCTTTCTGCTCTTTGGCTAAGTAAGCAACTCTCTGAGAGTGTTCTCAGGACGTCTGTGAATACGGCCCCAGATTGCCAGAATGTAAGAGTTCTGTTTTTGGAGGCTTTATACTTTCCTATCACTACATTAAAGAGGGAAATATTGCTCGTCGTTGTTGTTTGCATTTTGTAATCTTTAAAATGTCTGACATGTAAGGGAGGACTTTATTTTGCTGTTGGACAATAATCTGTGTGCTTCTGATATTCTTCCCAGTTCTTACAAGGTATTAATAAAGATATTGCTATAAAAAGAAAAGCTGTCTAAGTGTTTCCCTGTAAGAGGCAATAAAACCTCGCTCACAGCGCTCACCTGAGAGGTGGAGCAACAGTGAAAGAGGAGAGCTGCATTGTCACGTTTCCTGAAATGAAACTGAAAGTCTGAAGGACAGCAGAGCTGCACTCGAGACAAATCTTTCTTTTTCTCTCTCAACTGAATCCAGCAGCTCTTTCACAACAGCAAACACTGGTGAGTTCACTGTCCTACAGAGACAAGATGCACCGAATGAATACCTAGACAACATTTAATTAAAACTAGAATCAGATTTTTTTTAACATCTGTTTTACCATATGAAGAATATTTGCCATCAAAATGTGTCATTGTGTTATAAACCAAATTGTACATTTTGCCAGGAATACCAAAACAGAGGTACAAACCAAACCACAGTGACTGAACTCTGGTTAGTTAAAGTTAGACAAAGCAGTCACAGCTAGTTTCAGCTAAAGCTAATACACTGACTTTTGTCCTGTTTCTTCCTCGTAAAGGAAACTTAAAGGAGCAGTCCAGTATTTTGCACTTTGAGCCCCATTCCTGGTTGTTTATGATGAAATAGAGTGATTAAGACCAAAATCTTGACGATTGCTCCTTCTCGGAGAATTTGAGAGAATTTGTCTTTCCCCTGCCTGGCTTAACAATGCTGTCTATGGCCATGTGTAAATCTGTCCTAAAACCACCTTAAAGGTTGGTTTTCAAAGCCATGAAACTCACCCAGTGGTCAGTGGTGTTCCTTGATGTTCCCACATAAAAATCGTAGCAAACTGTGGTTTCCATCCGTGTTTTCTATTCATCTGGATTGTGGAACTATTTTTTCAGCTGCCTCACACCCGTGTGTAAACTTCCGCTTGATCGTTGGTTTGACCCTGAAGCGTTATACACTCCAGCCCACTTGATGGCGATAATGCTCCTTTACGTGAGTGTTGCCAACCGGCAGGAAACCATTGCAATGTAATGGGACACAGAAAGAAGCAGAAGAAGAAGGCTGGCGTTGTGTTCAAAGGCATCGTACTGCGAAGGTTGTTTACAAGCCAGTAATAATGGGCAAGTTTTGTGTGGTCAGGGACTGCAGGAGAATTCCTCCGAAGAGGAGGAGCGCACACAGCACTGTCGAGCCGGCACTTTGGCTGAGCTAAAAGACTACAATGACGACAACCTTGTCGTAAACAACCCCCTTTCTGTTTCCAGTGGCGGATTACTACCAACGGACAATGAGGCTTCCTATAGGAAATCAATGCATGGACAAAATGTCAAATAAATCATCATGGAAACCACAGTTTGCTACGATTTTTATGTGGGAACATCAAGGAACACCACTGACCACTGGGTGAGTTTCATGGCTTTGAAAACCAACGTTTAAGGTGGTTTTAGGACAGATTTACACATGGCCATAGACAGCATTGTTAAGCCAGGCAGGGGAAAGACAAATTCTCTCAAATTCTCAGAGAAGGAGCAATCGTCAAGATTTTGGTCTTAATCACTCTATTTCATCATAAACAACCAGGAATGGGGCTCAAAGTGCAAAATACTGGACTTCTCCTTTAAGATTTGATGCACCCCCCCACCCCACAAAGGTTATTATATTAATTGTTGAAGGTTTTTAACATTACAAAATATAAAGTGTCACAGCTGCTGTCAGTGTCGAGGCACACCTGGCTCTCCCTCACCTGACGTCGAAGCTGTCAGGGCACGCAGTGGTCTCTCTGTTATCTAATGCTAACACTACTGTGGTGTCTGCCTCAGCTGTAATGTAGTCTTGTTTATCACTGTCTGTACAAACAGGTGTTTCATCATCATGGACCTCGCTGTCGCCTTCTAAATCTTCGTGACTGGCTCTGACCCACAGACTGTACATAATATTTATACTTTCACTTTATATACACAAATATGTATTTTATGTTGTAGAACAAAATGTGAAAGTCCCTTAAGCTTGTGTTTGTCACAGACCTTATTTTCCTGTGGGACTCTATAGAGGTCTGACTGAGTGTATACTCCAAAGTGTTCAACTGTATTTTATGTTATAGAACAAAACGCGAACATTTCACGACAGTTTCTTGTATTGCCCAACTTGTAATAAATGCGTTAAGTTAAATATTAAATTTGAATGAACAGTGTTTAACCCGTTTTAAGAACAAATAATAAAATATATGTGATTACAGTTTTGTTTTGTTCTTTTGTCCTCAGAGTGTAGATATGGCTGCTGCCAGCTGTCTGCTGACTGAAGATCAGTTCCTGTGCTCCATCTGTCTGGATGTGTTCACTGATCCAGTCACCACACCATGTGGACACAACTTCTGTAAAGCCTGCATCACTGAGCACTGGGATATCAATGTCCCAAGTCAGTGTCCAAACTGTAAAAACATTTTTAACACCAGACCCGAGCTGCACATCAACACTTTCATCTCCGAGATGGCTGCTCAGTTCAGACACTCAGCTCAACAGAAACCAGAAGAAGCTCCCCGTGAAGTCGACTCAGGAACCAAACTGAAGGCCTTGGTGTTTGTCTTGTTCTATCTGGTGTGTTTTATGAGTGTCTGCATGCTCAGGATGGTTTTAGATAACCAGAGACACAATGTTGCTCCTCTGAAAGAAGAATTTGTGCATAAAAAGGTTGAGCTAGGGAAGACAGAGGCAGAAATTCAGCAGATGATCCTGAAGAGACGACTCAAAATTCAGGAGATCAAACACTCAGTGGAGCTCAGTGAGGAAGACGCAGACAGAGAGATAGCAGATGGTTTTCAGGTCTTCACCGCTCTGAAGGAGTCTATTGAGAGAATTCAGGATGAGCTCATTGACACGGTCGTGGAAAAGCATATGAAGGCAGAGAAACAGGCTGAAGGCTTCATCAAAGAGCTGGAACAGGAAATCTCTGAGCTGAAGAAGAAAAGCACTGAGGTGGAGTGGCTCTCACACTCTGAAGACCACCTCCACTTCCTCCAAAACTTCTTGTCCTAAACACGGCCAAGGACTGGACAGAAATCAAAATCTGTCCACCTTCATATAAAGGAATTGTGACAAGAGCCGTCAATCAGCTGCTTGCTGAAGCTGAGCTGAAGAGGGTCCAGCAGTATGCAGTGGATGTGACACTTGATCCTGATACAGCAAATCCCTATCTCGTCCTGTCTGATGATGGGAAACAAGTACGTGATGGTGATGAACAGGCAAATCTCCCAGACCACCCAAGGAGATTTGATTCTTGTGTTAATGTTTTAGCAAAGCAGAGTTTCTCTTCAGGAAGATTTTACTATGAGGTTCAGGTTAAAGGAAAGACTGAGTGGACTTTAGGAGTGGCCAGAGAGTCGATCAACAGGAAGGGATACATCACAGTGAGCCCTCAGAAAGGTTACTGGACGATATCTTTGAGGAATAAAAATGAGTACTGTGCTTGTGCTGGCCCTGATGTCAGTCTCTCTCTGAAGTCTCGGCCTGAGAAGGTGGGGGTGTTTGTGGATTATGAGGAGGGTCTGGTCTCCTTTTATGACGTTGATTCTGCAGCTCTTATCTACTCCTTTACTGGCTGCTGCTTCACTGAGAAGCTCTACCCATTCTTCCGCCCCAGTCTTAATTATGGTGGTAAAAACTCTGCCCCTCTGATCATCTCTGCTGTCAATCATTGAGTAGTACAACCATTTCATTTTCTACAAAAAGATCCACTTTCATTTGTAAGAATCTATTTTTATTGTTGGCGTGTGAAGTTTTGGTCGGTTGGTCGATTGGTTGGTTGATATGCTCTTCTCTGATCAAAGTCTCTCTGGTTGAACAGTCGCTGGTGTTACTTTAATAAGGCTGCGTGTCCACCAGTTGTTGTTATTCGGCCCTTGAATTTGTCCTCTGTGATGGTTGGTCTTCTTGGTTTTTGTTCTGCCTCTTCTTCACTGCAGTTAGACGGCTGGTGACAATGACAGGTACAGTGTTTCACCCAAAGTTTATCATTTTTAAACTCTCATTTTTAATCTGAAAACAAATAAATAATCACAGAGGACATTCAGTGTTGTATTTTAGCGCTATCGCTAAGTCCCCCAAAAGACACTGTAGTTCAGGGCTGGATTATAAAGCTTCAGAAAGGAACACGATCACACTGGAGCCCTTGTTGAAGTGGCAGGATGGCTACCATTAGCTACTGGGCTAAAAACAGTGAGTCTCGTTAGTAACTTTATGTTGTATATGACATCGTTAACCCCAGAGTTAACTAACTGTATGTAGCTGTAACTGTATGTATGTAATGTCCAGTATGAAAGATTTTTCTCACCAGTCCGGTGGCACTCTTATTGTCTGTACACAAAGTTTACTTGCCCTGGAGAAGTGTTAATGTGGAGCTTTGTGATAGGAAAAAACGCTTTGACACAGAACGCTACCAGGTAGAGTAAACTGTGGCCAACTTGGTTAACCAAGAGATAAAGTGCAGGTCTTTTCCCCGCCTCGATTAAACAACTGGTTGAAGAGCAGGTAGAATTTCAGTCGACCAAGATCTTTGATTGAACACAGCCCTCACTTAGTGGTGATGTGTGGTGTATACATTGTTGGGTTTTTTTCCTTTTATATTAGGGAAGTCAGTTTAAGTTAATTTTGCTTTTCATAGGCCAACACCCATGAACCGGGTGAGGTACCTGCAGGTACCCAACGGGTAACCTGCAGAAAGCTGTGTAACGGTAAACTATACCTGGGTAACAGGTATAGTTTTTATTTTTCAGAATAAAATAAATGGAAAAGATGTGCAGTACATGTGTAATTCTTTGACATCTAAATCACTGTTATCAAGCCTCAATTTCTTTTATTTTTAAAGTCAGAGACAAAAGTTGAAAATGGGAGCAAAAACAAAATTGATGCATTTAATTTTATTTTTGGTGTAGAATGGGAGGTTTCTCATAAACTAAAGCATGAGCTTAAATACTAATGAACTAAGGAAAGAATACAAGAGCTAAAAAAGGGTCAACTGATGGGACAAATGACTGATACTTGTTTGTTGTGGATGCAAAAGTGCAGAGTGCAACACTAAAAAACAAACAGAAATTGTCACACAGGGCAATGAAGTCAGCGGGCAAATGTCTGTCTGTTGTTCCTCCACTTTGGTCCAGACTGAAATATCTCAGTCTGACAACAGTAAATAAATATTGTTTTTTAAAGTTTGTACAGAGGAGTCAGTGATGTGAGCCAAAGAGTTAAATCCAAACCCTCCTGTTGACCCAGAGTCGAGCCGTCAGGTTCCAGCAGCGGTGGGTTTGTGGAAGAAGCTGTGGATTTGCTGAGCTGCAGCTTGACCCACGATGGGCTCCAGCTCGGCGGGGGTGGCGTTGCAGAGCTGCTGGATGCTGGAGAATTGCTGCAGCAGGGCCAGAGCTTTGACCCTGCCGACCCCGGGGACGTGCTGCACCAGAGCCAAGACCAGCGGGTCCAACAGCCGAGACGAACTCTTCCTCCTGAAGGGGTTCTCTCTGCCCTCCCCATGAACCTGGAGGTTAAAAGATCAGCATCAGACGACAAGGTGTAGTGCTACGAGAGCTTTCTGCCTTTTAAGATGGAGATATAGCCACATGTTATGTAAACGACAAACATGGCGACTCTCGAGGAGTTACCAAAGAGTATAGAAAGCTCTTTGAGGTAACTATAGTGTTAATGCTGAGTTAATGCATAGTATTTGTCACTGTGCAGATATCTTTCCCTTCTTCTGTAAATATTCAGTCTGATAAACAGGGAAAAGTTTATCATGTTAGTGCAGGACTACCCAGAGCTTTACATCTGTCCCACAGACGACAGGCCTACACACTTATAAACAGCTCCTGGAAGGAGATCTGCTCTGCTCTCAGGATTTCAGCTAAACAGGCTATATGATGCTTGTTAAGGGTGCTTAGCAACCTCAGACACAACCTGCCGCTGCGCTAATGAAAGCTGACACAGAAAAGGCACAAGAGCATCGCCTGACCTTGTGTTTTCCAGGTGGTTAAAGACGCAGCATGTGTATGGCCCCTAATTTCCAGGGCTGGTACCTGCGGTTATTCCACAGGCTAGTTAATAACATGTGGGGCAGGAAATCCAAAGTGTGGGATCATTTTGAGAAGGTGAAGGACCAACCCAACGTGATATGTAAACTCATCTTCATTGGTCCACTACAAACATGACGTATCATGTGAAACATGGAAGTAGCTACATGCCCATTAGCCCACAGCGTCATTAACAGGCGGCTCGCTCAGTGTGTGACGTGCACTTGGAGATAAAATATAGGCCTATATTAATGAAGGTTCATTAGTACGGTTTGTATTTCACTGTAATGTAGCACAGTGTTAACAATGTTACTGAGACTATTCTTTCTCACACCTTCAACTCAAACCACCAAAATATATCATTTCATCATTACATTCATATCACAAACATGAGGGACACTAGTCCACTGATGGACCCTGATGAGGACTATTGGTGGACTAGGAAAATTCTTAGTCGGGGGCAGCCCTACAAAACAGACACTAAAATGGGACTCTGGTCACGTGCATGGATCATTGTCAAATCTGCAGGCTGTGAACGTCACATCAGTCCTAATATTGGTCTGAACGGGCCTTACTTATTAACACCAGTTATTAAAGTTAAGTGGAAAGAAAGGAACAATCATAAACAGTGGACATATGAATATATATCAAACACAAAATACAGCATTAGCAAAGACGATCAAGCAACACTGACTGAAACACAGATAACACATCAGACAGTACCAACAAATCAAAGTGGTATTAACTGCAGGTTTATTGTTTTGTCTTCATTACTCACGATCTGAGCGATGAGCTGCGAGGCTTCAGTCTGCCCGCTGACCGGCAGCAGAGTCAAGCCGAGGTCAAACACCACAAACTTCTGCACGGCAGAGAAGTACTGCTCACTGAGTCTGGTGTTCTCCACCAGCACCAACTCCTGGAAACTACTGCTGGTCTTTAAAACAGGAGGGACACAGTTCATGTCAGGCAGAACACAGAAATGCTTTCAGCACAACTGGTTTGTCTTTGGTCTCATCTTATTAAACTCACATTTCTGTAGCGAACCAGTTTCCTCTTGTAGCTGTTTCCTGCTATGATGTCGCACTCAGACACGTAGAGGATGCAGCTTTTGTTGGGCAGGTGGAAATCTGACACGCCGAGCTCATTCTCAAAGAGGATTTTCACACCTCCACCTGCAGCAGAAGTAGAGCTTTTTTATGAGTGCATTTTCTTTATGGACACGACAGAGACAAGAGCATGTCATTATCTAATCTTATGCAACAGGGTGCATTTTGCATTCGACAGACTTCTAAACCTTTCTTTGTCAGCAAACAGAGACAAAAGACATCACATACTGCGGGGCACATAACGCACACACAAAATGTAAAGCACATTGTGCAACCGAAAAAATACACTTACCAGCCACTTTATTAGGTACACCTGTTCAACTACTTGTTAACGCAAACTGCTAATCAGTCAATCATGTGACAGCAACTCAATACATTTAGTCATGTAGACATGGTGAAGACGAGCTGCTGAAGTTCAAATGGAGCATCAGAATGATGAAGAAAGGTGATTGAAGTGACTTTGAACGTGGCATGGTTGTTGTGCCAGACGGGCTGGTCTGAGTCAGAGGAGAATGGCCAGACTGGTTCAAGATGATAGAAAGGCAACAGGAAGTCAAATAAGCACTGGTTCCAACCAAGGTGTGCAGAAGACCATCTCTGAAGCAACAACACGTCCAACCTTGAAGCAGATGGGCTACAGCAGCAGAAGACCACACCAGGTGCCACTCCTGTCAGCTAACAACAGGAAACTGAGGCTACAATTCACACAGGCTCACCAAAACTGGACAATAGAAGATTGGAGAAACCACATTCAGATGGTAGGCTCAGAATTTGGAAGCATGGATCCATCCTGCCTTGTATCAACGCTTCAGGCTGCTGCTGCTGGTGTCATGGTGTGGGGGAGATTTTCTTAGTACCAACTGAGCATGGTTTAAACACCACAGCCTACCTGAGTATTGTTGCTGACCGTGTCCATCCCTTTATGACCACAGTGTACCCATCTTCTGATGGCTACTTCCTGCAGGATAACGCACCATGTCACAAAGCTCAGATCATCTCAAACATGACGATGAGTTCACTGTACTCCAATGGCCTCCACAGTCACCAGATCTCAGTCCAATAGAGCACCTTTGGGATGTGCTGGAACGGGAGATTCTCATCATGGATGTGCAGCCGACACATCTGCAGCCACTGTGTGATGTCATCACATCAATATGAACCAACATCTCTGAGGAATGTTTCCAGCACCTTGTTGAATCTATGACACCAAGAATTAAGGCAGCTTTGAAGGCAAAAGGGGTCCAACCTGGTACCAGCAAGGTGTACCTAATAAAGTGGTCGGTGACTATAAATGAGGCACTCCATAAATGATAATTATGAACCTTAGTCTAGCCAACTACAAATATGTAACAAAAGTGTAGAGTGTCAAGCAATAATCATGTTACTATGAATTAATGTAACAATTCTAGTACTGATTAACCCTTTGGTCCACAGAGCCCACGTTTACATATTACACATTTCTGGTTTTCTTTAGTTTAATGTCATGTAACACTGAGCAAATCAGTAAATATTCAGCATTGAATTTTAGCCATATTTGCTCAAAGAATGAGGACAACTTGATGATCGAAATATTTACAGAATCAATCTGTCAATCAGCTATTACATTTGAAGTGACTACTGAGAGGGATTACATAAAATGGAAGGTAGTGTTGAAAAGAAAATGTAGACAATGCAACAGAAAAAATGAGATATAAAGAAAGCTATACATTACTCCCAACTATATTATCAAAATTTAGTGTTCATATTCAAGAAGGCCATACTTTGTTCAAGTTTAAAGTGGGAGTTGTATTAAAGTAGCGTATTAAACTCAACTATAACTATCAAAAGACGGTGTTATTAAAAAATGTAGTTTATTCATAGGTGGCTCGTCTGACCTTTTTTGTGAACACTCCTCATGTCGGCACTGATATCATCCCCTTAGCAATGTTTTTTTCTGTAAATTGTCCCTTTTCCCACTGTCTTTAACCAGGACGCCCTGTAGCATGCATGGATCATAGAAGCTGTTGTTACGTTATTAAACCATTTTAAACTATTGACATGTGAGCCGAATTGATGAGTGGGAGTTTTTGGAATAAGTCAAGTTGTACAGCCGTATTGTACTCTACGTTTTTATCTGAATATAAGCAAAACAAATTTACACACCGATATTTTTGAATGGGGTTTGGCACCAGTTAGTTGTCTCCGTGTAATGTGTAACGGCACAGACGTTAGCCAACGGTACATGCTAACAGGCTGGCGTTGGTCTGTTTGTTTTAATCAAACAAATAATAGAGAAATAAATGCATAACAATGACAAACTCTTGTTACCCTTTAAGCTTTGAACGAGGGACGAGTTTCTCCATTTCTCGCTGGCAATAACATGTCCGTACGGAGGAACAGCGAGCAGCACAGCGGGCGCTTTGGTCTCCATGACGTCACACACAGAAGCGTTTCACTGATTTAATGTTATAAAAGACACGTGTGTTAAACTCTTCAGTTAGTTTATATATGGACAGAGGACTGTGTCCATGCAGACCAACATCACCTGTGTGCTGGTTTGTTGCCTCCAAAAAGTCCAAACGTCTTCCTCTGCTTCACTTTGTTAGTGTAGTTGAGGAGCAGATGGCTGCAGGTCGCCCCCTGTAGGACTAGAGGGAAAGCACGCCCTTCACCAGCTTGTCACACATTAACCAGCTTCAGAGGTGAAAAGTAACTAAGTACATTAAATCCAGTACTGTACTTAACTACACATTTGAGATTCACTTTACATGTTGCGCCAATTCTTTTTATTCCTAATACTGTACATCCTCCAGCAGTGCAGTGCATGGACAGGTGCTCAAGTGTTTATTTCATATATTTCTCATTTGATTACTTTTATTGTTATTATCTTGTGTTGTCATCAGTCATTGCATTATTTTATTGTGTATTACTCTAACTGTTCGATTTGCTATACCTCAGTGCAATCTACAGGGCAAGTTGCCAACTTCCCTTCTCTGTGTCAGTGACGGTATTTTATCTTTATTATATTTTATTGTAAAATTGCCTCTTTTTATTTGCTTGAATCCCACATTGTTTTAAATACGGGATCAAACTGCAGCAC
Organism: Cephalopholis sonnerati; assembly: GCA_019142605.1. Lineage (NCBI taxonomy): Eukaryota > Metazoa > Chordata > Actinopteri > Perciformes > Serranidae > Cephalopholis > Cephalopholis sonnerati. Next base: position 43,911,181 of record JAGQAX010000005.1, on the reverse strand, counting down.
TTTGTAACTTTGTTTAGAAAAGCACTTTATCTATAAAGTTTATTATTACTATTATTTTAAAAAGGGCATCCCTCCCACATTTATTTTTTGTTTGTTTGTGTGTTTTTTAGGCAGGTGCAGTTTGCCAGTGCAGAAAAAAAAATGTGCACATGCAAAGTGTGGGTTTCTATCTGCCAGCCCCAGAGGGATTCTTGAGCCTGAGGCTGAAGTACGTACAGTACATTTGTGCACAGTAATGTGCAGGGAAAATGTTTGTCTAGCTCAACATATGAGGTGTCTAAATATCTGTACTATATACACCTCGCAGCTGCAACACATACACATACATTTTATATATTTATCATTTATCTGTAAGAGGCAACTCTAAAACAATCCCACACTGTGTACACTTCAGTGGTCTTAATAACCATCACAACCAACAAATCTTTACACCAAATTGTAAAACAGTGTTCTATGAAGGCAAGGCAAGTTTATTTGTATAGCACCATTCGTACACAAGGCAATTCAGAGTGCTTTACAGAAGCAGAGAAATACATTACAAACCAAAACATTAAAATTTAAACATTACATTAAAAACATTGGAATTAAAATAGGAAAGAAACAGTTAAAATCTAATTTAAAAACAATAAAACAAGCAGATAAAATAGCTAAAAGTTACAGTGCTTGAATATTGAAAATAATATACTAACAAGCTTACCCTACTACTGGCTCCAAAAAATAAGTGCTGTAATGACTTGCTATAATAATCATAGTGAATATTCCAAAAACAGCTGCAAATGTTTCAGTTCTCTTCTTTAGTTTTATTGAATTAGTTTCAAAACATGGACTCCAATAATGTTTTCCAAAAATCCTGAGTGAATATTGTAGCTCTCAAAGCAGACAATGTGACTGTAAAACAACATGTAAGCTACATCTGCTGTAAACATAACATTTGAATCAATTCAACACATATTGTATGCATTTAAACAAAGGGACAATTCTTATGTCAATACAGAGCCTTTCTCCATACTGCAGTGACATTAGCGCCATTTGATGACGCGTCTCATGACGTTTCAAATGACGTCGCATGTGTGACGACTTCCGGTCAGCTGGAAAATGCGGAAAAATTTGTGAGACTAAATATTGCGGACTTTCGTTGAATTTGCCTTAATTACCGGGATCGCAAGATCGCGATTTTCTGGAGGGACTGACTAAATGTCATCACTGGTCTGGTAAGGCCTATATATTTGTTGGGGCTGTTGGTTTCATTCTGACTTTAATAACAGAGTAAAATATGACACATTTTAAGATAAAAACAAATAAGAAAGAGCTCCACCCTCTCACCTTGGAGGAACCTGGTGTCTCCACAGTGACCTCTAACGGTCACAATCAGAATAACACTCCGCCATCTTTTTTCCCCTTCACAGGCTCACCTGCTGCTCCGGGTAACAAACTCGAAAACAGGTACGTTTAGCGGGTTAAAATGACGGTAATCGAACTGAAAACACGCAAAACCGCCTAAATAACCTGCTGTCAAATTCTGCTTCGTGTACCTACTTTTTAAATTGTAGTTTTGTGTGAACTGATGGTGATGCTAGTCAGCTAACGGTCGGTTTAGCTAACGGTCGGTTCAGCTAACGTTAGCCGACAGGCGGCGGGTCAGTGTCAGGTTCAATAGTCGACCTCTGGCTTTAAATCTTTATTGTTTAGGAAGAGTTACAGCAAAATCAGCTACTTCGCTAACTTTTTGTGTTTTCTCTCAGTGTCTGTTGTATTTAAGATCGAGGTGTGGATCGACGAGACCTCGCAAAATGTTTAAAATATCTATTTTGAAGGTAAGTGAGCTTTTCTCTAAGGTTAACGGTTGGTCAGCATTAATTAATGTGATGATTAATGTACATTAATGCTGATGCAGTTCAGATAAACGTTAGAAGGATAAATCATGGCAGGCTGGGGGCGTTTTCATCGTGCTTTTGTTCACTTGTGGTTACACTTAAGTAGCCTACATTTACTCAAGTACTTAGGAACAATTACAGTAATACTGTATAATGCTTAATGTTCTTATTAAACAGAAAAATGGCCTGTGTCAAATATTGGATTATTATCATTTATACATTAACGGGTAAATGTCATGTTGCTGTGGTCAGGGTGAAGCTAATTTAACTATTTTACATACTTTTGATCAAATCAATAACAAATTATTATGTAACATTATGACGGTTTGTATGTAGATTATTAATCTGGAAAGTACAGTGTTAAGTATAATAGCAAAATAACTGTCAAATGTAGGAATAAATATACGGTAAATCGATTAGGTGGTGGAAAGTAACTAAATGCATTTACTCCATTACTGTTTTTAAGTACAACTTTGAGGTGCTTGTACTTTATTTGAGTATTTCCATTTTATGCTACTTAATACTTTTGCTGTACCACATTTTAGAGGCAAACATTGTGCTTTTTACTCCACTACATTTATTTGATAACTTCAGTTTTAGTTTATTAATACAAAATATAAATTGACGAAGTCATTGTGATGTGTTGTTATAGATTAAACTACCCAGCAGTGTATAAAGTAATTGCCTCAGATTTACCAGCTGCAACATTAAAGTGATGACCACGATAATAAACCAATAATTATAATCCAACAATATAATATTTATTATTCTGAAATGAGCTTCTGTGTAATTTCTGGTGGTGGAAACGTCAGGTGCATTAACTGAAGTAGAATCTGGAGGCACTTGTGCTTTACTTGAGTATTTCTATTTTGTGCTGTTTCCTACATCAACTCAACTACATCTTTGCAGATGCAAAATTTGAACAGTTTACTCATTACATTTCTGACCTCTGCAGGTTGAGAGCCCGTCCTGCCTCTGGGGTCGGGTTGTTCAAGTTCCTGGCGCTGACACAGAGACCACAGACCAGTACGACAGTCTGCTGGCTCAGATGAACCTCTTCTACCATGATGTCACCCAGGACCTGCGCAAGCTGAAGCCCACATCGTTAGAGGAGGGACAGGTAACACCTGTAGTATGTCTTTTCCCATTTTTTTACCTACCTGATTCAGGTATGACGCATGTTCTTGTGACATTTTGCTCAGTTGTTATAGATTTGAAATTATGTGTTCCTTTTAATTTTGTCTTTAATTTTGGTTTTTGATATCAGTTTAGTTGTAAAAGTACATAAGTAGTTTTTCTTTTTTATTTGGAGGAATTGAATAGTTTTACTTTAGGTGTTTATTTAGTTTTAGTCTTAGTTTAAATATATACTATGCAGGATTGTTTGTTACTTTTTGTAAACACACTCGCCAGTGTACGTGAAAGTAAAAGGCAAAAGTCAATCTCATTTGGTGTTTTGCCTCACCATATTTGCCTTTTTTTGGCGAGGTATATTTTGGATACCTGCTCCCTATGATCAGGCACTTGGTCGCTGCCTTTTCATAAAGCCCTCACTTGAGCACTCTGAGGGAACAAGCCCATAAACGTCCCAACCAGAGGAAATAAGAAGAAAATAAGAAAACCCGGGCAGACTGCGGAGTCTGCAGAAAAATTAAAAAACACCACTACACACTGAGAGTGGGTCATAACTGATGATTGAGAGGAATTACTTCTGTATTAGTCTATACTTATCTTTTTTTTTTTTTTAGGAAACTCGTGCATAGAATGTCTTTACGTTTTTCAAGTGTTATGAGTGAAGCTTTGATTTATAGTATCTGAAAAAGGTAGGATGAAGGAATGCATCACATCAAATATGATTTACAAAACCTTTGTAAAGCTTAAAGGTCTCATTTTGTGCAAAACCATTTTATGCTTGAACACCATGAACCACTTATCTTGCTCAACTCACAGCGGAGCTCGATAATTAGCTCCCAGAGTTAAATCAAAATTGAAACTTTAAATAGAACAATAGATCACAGTCAAAGTATTCCCATAAATGACTGTGCTGGTGTCTACTCGCAACTTTAGTCACTTTCAGACAGTCTTGTTTCCATATCAAGCATAATCTCTTCCATAGGGGGGTTTACAGCGGCTGGCAGCTGATATGTTGCATTACAGCCATCCTCTGAAAGTCAAACAGAACAAGACCAAGTGATATAACAACCACAGTGCAAATACAGGGAGAAAACAAAGCTGATTTTACCCACAATTCCATTTCCTTTTAGTTTGTGTCGGATTGTTGATTGTAGTTTTTAATTCCATAGATGACTTTTTGTTTATTGTGGTTAACAAAATGTTTTTAACTGCTGGTTATAGTTTTCATTAACTGTAATAACCCTTTCGCATGTGTCCTCTCAGGTGTGTGTGGTGTACTGGTCACTGACAAAATCATGGTGCCGGGCTCTAGTGGAGTCGATCATTATGGACTCAGTGTCCTCTCAAGCTCGCTGCCTCCTGGTTGACCACGGAGAACGACTCATAGTCCCCTCAGACCAGTAAGCTAGAACTTTACCAGTCGTCCTCAACTAAATTAGTCCAAATGAAAGACTACTTTGATTGTGAGGGAGTTTGCAGACCTGAGAGCTGTTTGTGTGTCTGTGCTGTTTGATTTATAACTCTTGTGTTCTTGCTTCAAGGATCCGAATCGCTGTGCAGAGGTTCCTCCAGCTGCCTTACTGGGTGAGAAAGTTCCACCTGGCAGGAATCAAACCAAAAACCCTGCGAGTGTCTGTCTTTGAGGAGAAGGCAGAGCTCATGTAAGACGAGCTCACTGCTTACGACTGAACTGTTGGTTTTGTGATGAACAATACACACACATATCCACAGTCCTTTGAAATGTAAAAACAAAAAAATCTGATTTTTTCTACTTAACCCACTTTATCTCTGTGTCATGAAGTTTACAGATATTTATACTGTGACATTAATTCAGCGCAATGCTTTATTCTTTCCTCTGCAGTCCGTCCACTCAGTGGGACAGCTCCGCTACACTCTACCTGCACAACCTGCTCCAAGGTGACCAACATGGCAGATAGATAAACAACTGTGTTGTTTTCTGTAGATTTTACATCTTTGAAGCGACATTTGATTTGCTCTGAACTGCTGTGAGACTAGTGTTAAAAAGTATTTGTAATCCTTGGGATTCACTTTGAAAGTTTGCTTCCTTCCATCAGCATCGACTCTGACAGAGGCCGTGTTGTTAGAGTCCGATTCAGACTCCACCTCCATGGAGCTCTACCTGACCGTAAGAAACATCAAGGTGAACTTTGACTCTCACTGCAGGATTTAGCAAGTCACATTAATTAAAGATTAAAGACCCTCAGACATTTAGTTTAAACACATAAATACAGATAAGATCATATGTTAAGATTTAGTGTTTTAAAACCTGTCTTAAGACACAACGTCTTTATCTCGATATTGTTGACAACAGCCAGTTCTCATATACCCACCTTTTTGTTGTGTATTGCATATTGTGTTGTCTGTCGGCATTCACTTTCTGTGTGCAATTTGTTATCAGCTTGGTTTGTTACACATCAGGGTTTTGATGATTTTTCAGATCTGTGTGAACGACGATCTGGTGGCCAAGAAGTTTGCGTATTACAGCAGAGAGTCAGCTGACAGCGAAGGGCTAAAAGAGGTGGACCAATTTCCTGTCATGCTGTCCTCCAGTATCTTAACCCAGACTGACTCAAAAAAGTCAACAGCACAAACCCAACCACCTCACGGTAAACACACAGCCTGGACGGCCATAGTTTGTCGTATGTAGAAACATCCGCATGTGCAGTCAGGTCATAGTGGTTGTGCATTTATGGCTCCATGCAGAGCCTTGCAGACATGTGCATGGCACACTAAATCCTCGTAACTGTAATGATTTTCACTTTCAAAGTTCATTCTTGGCTTTGAAACAGCAGTTGACAAAACAGTCTCACCTCGAGGTCCATTCAATGTGTGTCCATTCAATTTGTGTAGCTTTGGCTCAAATCACAAGATGTTCATGTGCAGAGATTTCCTTAATAACTGCAAAGATTCTTATTTGGATTTTATGTAAATTTAAACAACTTTTAAGCTCCTGCAGACAGAATAAATCCAGAAAATAAGGGAATTTGAACATTTGAGGACCAGCTGAGAAAACTCCATCTCTAATTATCATGTGATATGATTAAAACAGTCCTTGTAAATGTGAAAGGTTGTTAAAAGTTTGGATTGTGGTTCTTCATAGACACAGCAGCTGTGGTCAGCCTGGATTCACGTCAATTACAGCGATTTTTTTCAAGCTCTTACTCTAGTAAGAAATGAAATAGTGCTGTGATTCTGTTTTACATTTACATTCTCACTGACTCTAATCTGGTTTAACCTTCAGTGATGTCACAATGTCTGGGTGCAGGCAGAGCAGGTGATTGGCTGGTGGCTCCCCCTTCTCTTCAGGTCAGCAGCTCCTTTCAATGTGTTACTGTCAGTTCTCAGGTAATTATCGGCACACATTTACCTCTGATCTCTCTGCTGCTGTAGAGCCATCTACATGAGACCTGTGAGGAAGTCGGCAGGTCAAAGGTCACAGATGAACACCTGTCTCCAGACCGCCAGTCAAAGAATGGCTCAGACACTGCTGCTGCAGAGAGGTGAGCACACATTTGTTTCAGTTCAGCACTTCGTTGTTGAACAGGGAAACAAGTAGTGAAGAGTTATGATGGTCTGCATTTAAAAAAAATGTAAATTTAAGTTAACCGACCTGCTGTCATGCTCAGTGACTCATCAGAGGACACAGACTCGTCTCTGGCTGCAGCTCTGACCAAAAACCTAAATCTTTTCAGGTGAGAATTGACCTGAATCACGTACAATGTCTCTCATGTGACTGGCTGAAACCAACAACACATTTCATGTTTGTTTTAGTATGACTGGTTGATAGTGACAGAACACTTCCCGTACCTCACAGGTTCCTGAAGTTTCTAAATCCTGCCAGCAGCTACCAGCAGGCAGCTCCCAGTGTGAGTACATACACAACACAGGAAGTGTTCCTCAAGCTTAATGGCAGAGCTTTGAGAGTTGAAGCTCTGGTGTAGTTTTCAGCACATTTTCTAACATGTAATCTTTGGACACCCTCACAAGGCTGTAGGTCATATCTACAGGGGTCCAAACTGCTGAAGGCCTGATGTTTTTATATTTCTTCCTGTTTTTATTTTCTGTAGCAGAGTTCATACATGTGGTTGTTATGTTGCTTACTTCAAGTCATCAAATTGCTGCACTGATCACATTACACGACTGTCTGTCTCATGTTGTGTTCACACTGGGCGCGGATAAAACAATTGGTGCAAGTGAATTACATGTCATGTCAATGTAAAAATGTAGATGTGAATTCCTGCTGGGTGGCGTGATGGACGTGACGCGAATGACGCAGAATATGTGAATTAAGCGGCGCGAGTGAAGCCAGTAGTGCGATTCCACATCTTACGCTTATTTGCGAGAGTTGAAAATTTTGAACTTCAGTGCCCAATTTGCACTGCGATCAGCATTGAGATCCTCCGGGGGCGCATGATGCCAATGACGGCGGAAGTTGGTTCATTGATTCGCCGATTTCACGCGTGTATGATGTGAGTCAACACAAAGTAATCTAGCATTCAAACTCGTGTGAGTAACGTGAAGTGAAAATTTTCATTGCGTTAGGTGTGACCACAACATTATGATGGGGTATCCTGAAGTATTGTGGTTTACACAACAATTTGCATGGGAGAAAATGAAAGACGTGAGCCAGGCAGGAGTACTTTCCTCCAAAAATGGATGTCCACCAGAAGTGAGTGATTGAAGCTGCCAATCAAGAAAGAAAAAGAAAAGAATATGGAGGACAGAATGGTTGCGGAGATGTAGGGAACAAAAATTGTCTCCTGTACCTGCTGATGTTCTGTTACAGGTGTTATGACTCCTCCCCCTGATAAGCCCTCCCCACCTGCTCGTATCGAAGACTGTCATTGGCTTTAGGTTGTCGCTGTCATTGCTGGTCAAAAATAATTTCATTCTACAGGATTTGGACTGGCAGACAGCTCCAGATATTTAACCTGGTATATCTCTGCGGCGTCTGTGAGAAATGATGCATCTCTCAGATTGTGTTTTTGAAAATCCACACATAGCGATCATAGCTTGTGGGAACATGTGTTGATTTGCCTCTGATCTGGAACTTTCGTCAGCGATCTCCAAAAACAGTCAGTGAGTGGAAAATCAGGGCCAAAATTGTGGAGTTCAAACTTGGGATTACTGTGTTTCACCTGTTTGATTTGGATAGTGATTCCTGAACAATGAATCTAGAACCAAAAGCTTGTTTGATTTTTTTTTTTCCCAGGAGAGTCCGCATGAAGAGCTAAAAGACTGTCAGCCTGAAGAATCAACTGCAGCCTCCAGCACCTGCACAGGACAGGACGTGTAAGCTACCAACAGACCTTCAACAGTTCAGTTCATTTACTACAGACCCATTTGGACAGGATTAAAATTACAGGGGGACGTGGGGAAGGAAATATTTATTGTGCTCCTCTGTAATTTAGCTCATCACTATATCATCATACTGATGTCCTATAATGTGTAGGGAACAAAATGATGTTAACAACCGCCAGTGGAAACCAAAATCATCAACCCACTGAGAGCTGGATTCAAAATCACACCGATCATCAAAGTAGAAAATAAAATCACAGGCTGATCCAACTTGTGTGAATTTTATCATGGCAGCTCATCATGTGACTCAGTATTGTGTACGGCCCCCTTCATGCCTGTATGCACTCACGACAACGTCTGGGCGTGCTCATGATGAGTCGGTGGATGGTGTCCGGGGGGATCTCCTCCCAGACCTGGATCAGGGCATCAGTGAGCTTCTGGACAGTCTGCAGTGGTACTTTGCAGGTGGCGAATGCACCGATACATAACGTGCCATAGGTGCTCAGTTGAATTAAGATCAAGAGAACAATCAATGGCATCAATGCCTTCGTCATCCAGGAACTGCCTACACACTAGCCACCTGAGACCGGGCATTGTCCTGCACCAGGAGGAACCCAGGGCTGCTGCACCAGCCAGAAGTCTGATAGTCGCGCTGAGGAGTTCATCCTGGTACTTAACAGCAGTCAGGGTACTGTTGGCTATGACATGGAGGTCTGTGTGACCCTCCAAGGATCTGCCTCCCCAGACCATCACTAAGCCACCACTAAACCGGTCATGCTGGATGATGTCGCAGGCAGCATAACGTTCACCACGGCGCCTCCAGACTCTTTCACACCTGTCACATGTGCTCAGTGTGAACCTGCTCTCATCTGTGAGGAGAACGGGGCGCTGATGGTGGACCTGCCAGTTCTGGTGTTCTTTGGTGAATGATGGAGCTGCACGGTGCTGAGCTGTGAGCACAGGTCCCACTAGAGGACGTCGGGCCCTCATGCCACCCTCATGGAGTCTGTTTCTGACAGTGTGGTCAGAAACATGCAAACCAGTAGCCTGCTGGAGGTCATTTTGTAGGGCTCTGGCAGTGCTCCTCCTGTTCCTCCTCACACAGAGGAGCAGATACCGGTCCTGCTGCTTTTGGTTGATGTCCTTCTACGGCCCTGTCCAGCTCTCCTGGTCTAACAGCTGGTCTCCTGGTGTCTCCTCCATGCTCTTGAGACTGTGCTGGGAGATGCAGCAAACCTTCTTGCGACCACATGTATGGATGTACCATCCTGGAGGAGCTGGACTACCTGTGCAACCTGATTGGGCTGCAGGTACCGCCTCATGCTACCAGTAGTGACAAGGACACTAGCAGAAGACCAAACTAGAGAAGAATCAGTCAGGAAGGATAAGGAGAGAGCAACTGTCTGTGGACACCACATGTAAAACCATTCAGTTTTTGAGGGTTGTCTTGTTTTTGCCTCTCCATCGCAACTGTTGTCACTTTGATTTGCACCAAAGCAGCTGATACCTGTGCTTCCTAAATGGACAGATTGACATCCCTGAAGTTTAACTGCCTTGGTGTTCCACTGTGACCATTAAGTGTTCCCTTAATTCTTTAGAGCAGTGTACATTTATACTCAACACACTCACCCAGCCAAAAACAAGACAGCAGTGGTTTCAGCTGTTGAGCCAACTCCTCACAAAATAGTTACAGTCCACAGGACTCTTGTATGTTCTCATTTGCTCACTGAGTAATGTCAGGAGGTTTGTAATGACAGTCGTGACCACACCGCGCACATCGGTCAAACTGTGGAAAAAAATCAATTTTTTAAATTTTGTGTTGATCAAATACATTTCATTTTTCTAACAATACCTGCTGCCTTCAGGTTCATCCAGTCCTTTTATATAGTCACTCTCCTCTATGAATCCTTTTATACGACAGCGAGCCTGTAACAGCGCACAAGCAAGCATTGTTCAGTATGAGGTGAGACTGATTGATGCTGTCTTAATTCAAATGTATGTAATGCCAAATGAAGATCAGTAATTAGTAACTGCATTCTCTGCATTGATTTGTATCTTATTAGCGCAGAAAGTGAAGCTGAAGGTCATTGTGAGAGCAGTCAGGTTGAATGTCTGGCAGATGAGGAAACAAGGTACAGTAAAATGTTCTGCACTACTTTCCCAACATTAAACTCATATCGGTTACAGCCTGACCACATTACAGTGTAGACCAGACACGTTCTGATTGTGTAAAGTTAATGTGTGTCTGAGCTGATGGTCTCCACCCTGTCTCTTTATTGTTCAGCATTTCAAGTATATCAGTCGAGTCGGGACCAGCAGAGAAGACGTGGAGGGGTGAAGAGGACTGGGCCTGCTCACGGTGAGCTGCAGCTTAGGGAGGGAAGATTCACAAACAAATACACTGAGTGATGAGTCAGTGTTGCATCGACAAGATAAAACGGGACAGGAGAGCTGGTTCCAACAGTGTACAACGAACATATTGTCTTGCCTGAAAGTTAATAGCTCAGAGTAATTCTATATAAAATCTTAATTAAAAAAAAGAAGTATGATTGCGTAAAGAGAAACTTTTGAACAGCATCCAAGGCAAAATTTCTGTTTGTGTGAAAATAGTTGCTTCTTTTAGGTAGTTTAAACGTTTTTTGTTTTGTTTGTTTGTTTCTTTTTCTTTGACCAGCAGCTCCACAGTGGGAGTCGCCTTAAAAAAAAAAAAGGTGCATAACTTCAAACAAATGGATTAATGAAACATGACCAAACTTTATAGATACACATACACACCATGTTGCCACGTTTCCTTCATTACTTAGGAAATGGTTGTCATAGGGAGGCATCACTGTACTAGAAAGTGTTAATGAGGTTGTCTGTAAATGCATGAACGTGTGGATGCTTACATGTACCTGGCTGCAGCTATGCAAATTGCATTTCTTTCAATACTAATGATGTCCAAGGTTTTTGAATTCTGGCTGTTGTGTCTGATGCAGCCTTTTGGAGTGGTTGAACCCGGAGCCTCTGAACCCTGATCCAGACGCTGCAGACGACGTGGTAGGTTGTCTTGGCTCATTCTAACCTTTGCATACAAAAGAGCCCCAAAAACAGACTGAATCCATGAGGAAGGAGATCATTCTTTAGTAAATTTTTTGGCTGCCTGTAAATACTCGTCACTTTTGTCAACGGATGGTGGCCTGAACAGGAACATTCATTTTTTGACATAGCATTTGCTGTGCACAGTACCACCTTAGCTTCTTTCCCCTGAAGGGTCATGCTTTATAAAAGTGCATTATTTGTTATCATTTAAAACCCTAAATCTTGACCTAAACTCGAGTTGTTGTATCGGTCATTTAAGGCAAATTTGGGGGAAGACCAGATGCAGCTCAGGTGCAGCTGTCGCTCTGCTTCACCTGAGCTGCAAAATCTGCAGCTGATGTAACATCAACACATCATCACCCTCAAGGTCATGTGATAACAGGTGAATATTGGTCTTAATGATGTTACCACCATGTGTACTGTCTCATACATCTTTGTCTCTGCCTCCCGACTGTGCTCAGGTTGTTCCCATAGATCCCAGAAGGAGTGGGATTCTGCTGCACTCTGCTCTTCCCGTGGAGCCCTGCACTAGTCTGGATGATGCCCCCGTCACGGATACTCTCCGCAGGGTAAACAAGAATGTACACTGACTTTGTGTGAGGCTTTTTTGACATGAGAATAAGAAATAACTTTAGAGAGCTGAAATAACATTCTCTTAGAGACCTTTACTCATTGGGTGGATTAAAAACAGCTTGTTGTAAAAATTGTTTCACTGTTAATAACAGGGTGTTTTTTTTTTGTTTTAGAATTAAGGATAGCTTCTTCCTGGGTCTTAAAAATTATGAAAAAATAACAATGATAACAAAACTTAATGTTACTGCAGACTAGAAAAGTGCACTCAGTAGAGTGTAGATCTCGCGCCAGTCAGCTGTGCAGTCGGCTTCAGCCGGCTTCAGCCGGCTGCCAGGGCCGATTGTAGTCTCTCCAGACAATGCACAGTGCAGCTGCACCTGGGGGCATCGTCTCTTTCAGCTCCTCTACAATCAACATGGCAGCGACAAAAAACAAAGCAGGGATTTATTCTTTATTTTTGTATCATGCCTAACTTTAGTGGATAATAGCAGTGTTATAACATTGTAAACTCACAGAGAGAGAAAAAAAATCATACATTTTGTTTTACATAATGACACTATCTTTTAAAATTATTACATTGTCATTTGTGGAAAAAATGACCCACCTGAAGAGTATTACGTTATTAATGAAAGTCAAAGTTACAATATCAGTCAGGAGATTTTATTATATTATTGGGTTTATTACGTTTTTGATTAGGCTAGATGCAACTTTTATTACAGTTTTAGGAAATGATGACATTATTGGGTGCTGCTGGGGTTTTATTAGTGTCCCAGCTTTGTTTACAGAAAGCCTGTCTACTCTGGTTACACCTTGATATTGTAACCCTTCATTCCACTTCCCTCATGTGTACACACTAGATTCACAGCCTGTCCTGCACTCCATGTTCCCCACACAGGCCCTACAGTGAGTGCACTCTTTTAGTTTTTTAGTAATTTACAAAAGAGATGTTACAACGTGCTTCAAAAGAAGAAGAAACTACAAGTTCCAAACTCGCGGTTCACTGAGTCAGACTTGAAACTGAAGGAATGTCTGTATTATAACAATCCTTTATAAAGGTAGTTTACTTTGTTTTTATATATTTAGGCATGCATGGAGGAACATGTTTCAGAGCAGAGTTCATGCAGTTAAGAGTGAGTAGGAAACAAGGGTTAGAGTTAGCCTGCCAGACAGACCATGTTAGATCATTTTGTCCAACATTACTGCCTTAAGGTTTTGTAACTTCAGCCGTATTGAGTTATTTTGTGAAATGTAAACCTAAATCTTTTCAGTTTCTTGGATGTTTTAGGTGGATGTCTTCAGATCTACAGTAGTTCTTATCTGTAATGATGTTGTCTGTTTAATTTGCTGTCACCAGAACTAGTGTGAGAGTGCACACTGTAACTCTAATTTCCACCATTATTAAAACAGCATTTTCATCTAAGTGTCATATATGTTGTCCATGTTCTGTGTCTCGTCTGCCACTCATTGTAGCTGTGTTTTTGCTTGCTCGTGTGGTGCAACACTTTAACTTAGCAAATCTATCTCTGGCAAAGTTTTCAACATAAGAATGGCTGGTGCAACTGGCTGCTGCTCAGGTGTTTAAAATCAAGCCTAAATCATGTATGAGATCTATTTTTTGATATCACAAGTTCTTGTCTGTTGATGTCAGTGTCTCAGTGTTTGATCTGTGAGTGTATTTTCTGAAACTGTTACAGGCGGTGCTAAAGTAAGATTTATTTTTTTGACATTCAACACCTTGGGGCTTTAACAGACACAGTTAGCGTCTGAGTAGTCGTGAAATGGCAGAAAGAGGTTTATTCAGAATGTATTGTAGTATACAGCGTGTTAATGATCCACCACCAGACTTGGAGCATTCAAAACAACTTGGCAAGAAGGCCATAGTTTGGTTGATGAAGTAGTGGATGCCAACACACATGATGATGGTAAGAAGCTGCCAGTGCCAACCACAGCTGCCCCCACAGCCTGCCTCAGTGGATTTCCCTCCAAACTGCAGCTGAAGCCCTTCCAGGTGCCAGTCGCTCTCTCCAGGTGTCAGTGGTAACCCCGGATGCCCTGGATGACTTTTGGCAGCAATGGCGAGTGATGAAGGGCTGCAAATCCAACAGTGACCTTCCCCCTGGTCAGCCGCGACAGTCACTGACACAAAAGGTGGCGATGACTTCAGCTTTATAGAAGGAGGGCGAAAGAGACTGAGACTGTTTTGTTTAATCACACTGAAACCAAGCGACATGTTTAAACTCCACCTGCGTTTCACACAGCAACCGGTCTGTCTCCAGGTGTTGCGGAGGAAGCAGTACAGCTCTCTGTCTCCAGCTGACTGTCACAGTTGGCCAGCTGTGGCTCAAGGGTGCAACAGCGTCATCGTCTCCCACAACGCTGACCAACCGCTCAGCTACCTTGGCCCGCTCCTCACCCACATCCTGCTCAACACCATCTTCACCTCCCTCACCTCCAGCGCAGGGGTGAGTACATCAACACTAGGCAAGAGGACATTTATTGAACTGGATCAAAATTACCTTTCCAGAGTGGAATCTTTAATTAAACATTACTATATTAAAACATTCTGGATCACCCTTTATGCAGTGCCACCATTTGATTGACTGAGCTGTCGGTCATTAAGATGTGTTAAAACCAATTTTCTGATCTGTGCTGTCTGTGTCGATGTCCAGCCGGTAGCAGTGCTGCTGTGCCCAGGCTGGGAGAAGGTCCAGGTGGTATATGACCTGCTGGAGGAGATGGAGATCACCTCAGTCCTCCACCCTTTCATCGTGCTGCTGGGCATCGGCAAAAACGAAGCCAAGGATGTCAGGATCCCCAAAAACTGTGAGAAAGGCACAATCTCAGTCTGCTAGTGATCCGCTGAAGGTTATTACAGAAACATTACAATTTAAAACGTGAATACAAACAGCCTCATGCACTGCTAAGTAGCGTGCGTGGACATGCACTTGCGTTTGAACTAGAGGTCAAACGCATGCTCAGGCACACTCGGCGCGCTGCTTGTAGGCAGAAGTGTTTTTTTTGTAAGGTTCTAGCTAAAATGCACGTGTTTTCAAATTACTGAGCATACGACTGGATTAATTAGACTTGGATTATACTGCACGAGTTATACGAGGGTTTGTAAACAGATGTTGTGATATAGTTTTGTTGTTGTGAAATGCGGTCCCCGTTTACCTCAATTCAAGAAGACTATTCACTTTTTTTAGGTTCTTCATTCACCGTGGAGGCATGGGTGAAGTAAACTAGTGACATAATTTCCCAAATGTTCTATTTTTTTCTCCCAGGCCTGCTATTAGTGACCACTCCTTTCAGTTTGGTCCGCCTGCTGTCCTGCCACTGCTTCCTGTTCCTGCGTCTCTACCACCTCGTGTTGGATGAGGCTGACCAGCTCTTTACTCTGGCTCCTGATCAGGTGACGCATCATTCACACTCAACGTCTCCTGAGCTTCAATAACAGGCTGTTACTTTTTATTTTAGGAGATTAAAGTCTGTTTCATCTTAGACTTTTTCCTGGGTTTTTAAAACGCTTAAGTTTAAACTTTGACAGTTATTTCATGATTCTGTTGAGGTTGCATAGAAGGTTTTTCTTTTCCACCAAAATGAAAACACATCTCATTATAATGATTGTATTCCTGTCAGATGGCGACCATCCTACAGCATTTCAAGAAGGTGACGTCCAGTGAGGAGAAGGTTTCCTGTCCTCAGCAGCTTGTTGCCGTGGCAAAAAGATGGACCAGTCACATGGAGGGTTTGTTAGCCAATCACATGCCATACCCCTGCATTGTCTTGACTGTCCCTGACGAAGCTGCTCTCTATGGTGACGTTCAGCAGGTGAGTGTCGATAAAGCATCTACAGTTACAAACAACAACAAATGTTGCCATGGTTTGCCTTTGGCTTTCCTTTGGCTTTCCTTCCTAAAATATGTACATTTAAGATGTGTAAACGGAGCATAAAGTGTAGTTAAATAACTTAATTTCAATATTAAGACTGATAAATCTAGTTTGATAATCTTGATCTCATTTTATAATAATCAAGTCAAGCCTTGACATCCTGAAAAAAATGTGGTTGATTAATAAGATACTTTCCTTATTTCAAGGCCAGAATAATTTGGATGATTCCAAACTGTCTCATAACAACAGATAGTTTTACGTCTACATGTTGTAAACTGACCTTAGGAGTACATACAAATAAAATACGCTAGTTATTGTGGAGACTGTAGCCACTTTCCCACTGTACAGAGAACCAACTCACTCCCACTAACATCTGACTTTGTGTTTAATGGCAAGGTTACAAATTGGCGTTCACCCCTCGGTCAAATGACTGCGGCAGTCACAGGTATTTATCGGCTTCTGCCTTGATAGGCCTCGATTGGCAGTAATGGAAATTCAACACCCATGTGGACGCGCTTATTTCAGCCCCTCTGCCAGGGAGATGCAATAATGCGCTGCCACAAAATACCATTTGTCTCTATCCAAGCTGCGCTCAACCACCATTGCACATTAGTCTCCATACTTGTCTACTGCAGAACTGTGTACATGGCTCTGGTCTACCAGCAGTGGGAAAGAAATCTGTTGCCTTTTTTAACTGGTTTTCCGCATATTAAAAAAAAAAAACCACACACACTATTTTTGTCGAAAAAAGGGTAATGCTCAGCTGTCTGCACTGATGTCTGATGAGATTCTCAGTTTGAGAAAATGTCTGTCTTCGTACAGATCATCCTCATGACTCTGGAGAGCAGTAAGGCCTCAGTACTGTTGGGTATGTTGGATTTCAACCCCGAAGTCGGCCAGAAGACTCTGATCGTAGCAAATTCTGTTCAGGAAGCTGAAGACGTGTTCAAGGTGAAAGAGTGACTTCAGTTACACTTTACCTTCCTGTACATTCAATGGCTCATCCTACTTCAAAGTACAGGAGCTGTGTGACTTTGTCTTTGCTCCAAATTGACAAACTAACAATTGAGAAACACAATATACTTGTTGTAACATAATAGTCAAGATAACTTTTGTTTTCAATGACAGGAGAGACAGTGTCTGCACGTGTAATCCACAGATGCAGTGGACTGATGGTGAAAACTGAAACCAAAGGGGAGCTTTCCTTCTATTAACCGGCGTATTTTCTAATCTTCAGGCCGTGAGCAACAAATCAGCGTTCTGCCTCAAGACCCACGAAGAGTCAACATACCTGTTTGACTTCGTCATCCAGCAGTGGAGGAAAGACATCGGCCCCGGCACTCATGTTATCCTGGGTAAACTGAACATATATATGAGGAAACTGCTAACACAGAGAGCGTAATCCACAGACATTAGGAGTCATTCTCTGAAATTCTTCCTGAATATTTATGTTTTTATAATTGACCTCTGACCTCTAGTGACCACCAATGAGTGTCTGAAGTGTCTGGGAATCAGAGATGCGACTTGTGTCGTCCACTATGGCTTCCCCATTTCCCCCAAAGTATTCGGCAGCCGACTCTTCTGCATGGCCGAGAACTTCAGGAACCTTTCTACACGAGTAAGAACAGACAGATGGGATACATGCAGTGGATAGAATCTTATATTCCTGTATAAAACATGAATGCATTAACATCAAAATTTTCATCCACGTTTGCAGCTAAAAGGTTGGATGAAAGTTGTCTCTCTTTTCGAAGGTTTCCTTGGATCAGGATCAGGCAGGGAGCCTTCATCTCACCAGGTCGGTGCTGCTGATCTCTGAGAGGAACGCCTGTCATGTCATCGGGGTTCTGCGTTACCTGCGGCGAACCAACGCCCCGCTGCCCCCTGAGCTGCTGTCCTTCGCTCATGGTGTCCATGTGGCCCGGGAGGACCAGAAGATCAGCAAACCTCTCTGCAGCTACCTCAAGAGCTTTGGAGTCTGCAGGTTGGCTTCTCTTCTAATATTCTTCATATTCTTCAAATAATGATAAACTGCTCTGTGGTTTTTATTTAAATATTTCTGTCAATATTTGTTGTGGTGAACTGAATGTTTAATTCTTATTCAGCTGTATTAACACATGGGAAGACCCAGTATCACACAGCCATTAATCACAAAATGTCAGTTTACAAGAACAAATGACAAGCGCATTAATCCATGAAGTCTTTAGTCAGAGTGCCAAACATGATCTGACTGCAGCTTCTCAGATGTGATGGTTGAAAGGGGACCTGTTAAAGTGCAAAAAATAGTTTTCTGGTTCATTACAGATTTTCATTCTTTTTATAACAGAATAAAAATGAACCACACAATCCGATTCTGTGTGTTTTCTTTTGCAGAGACAGCAATGTGTGTCCCGACCGTCACAGATTCGTTTCCCAGCTGGATAAATCTGAGCTTCCTGATTCAGGAGTCATAGAAGTGAGGACGTCCACATCTTTGTCTCTACTCTGTTGTGTCAACTTTTCATTTAAACTGGCTATCAAACTCTTCTGCTTTACAGAGCTTCAGACTTTATCAGTGGTTACACATAAACAAAACATACAAACTTCAGTTTGCCATTAATGCTGCTCATGGTGTTTCTAAGTTTAAATCTCATTCTTTGAAATAATAATCAGACATTTGGCGTAAAATACAAGGTCACTTTTCTGTCTGTCCTAATTAGAAGCAGGAGTTAACTGTATATTTTCATCTTTATTCATAATCACAAAATTGTTAATTAAAGCTGCTTTTTTAAATACAAAATATTTTCAGTGAAGCAACCATCATGTTCATCATCTGTTGCTACACCAAACTCTGTGTCCGGTGCTCCCAGGTTGTGCCTCTCTACATTAAGACGGCGTCAGTGTTCTACGGGCGTATCGTCAGGAAGGAGGACGGAGGTTTCCAGAGCATGGCGTCTGAGATGACTTCTTACTATGCTGACAAGAAACCTGGAGCTGAGGAGATGCTGGAGGGAGGCTTATACGCTGTGCAGGAGGACGACGTCTTCCACAGGTCAGACATGAAATCTGAACACAACTTTAAGGGGTGATGATCACACACGAGATTTGCAGTCACGACTCTTGAAGGCCAAATGCTTTTTCTTTTTATCAAGCTGATCTGTTAGTGTAACAGAGCGTGCAAGTAACCATGGTTTAGTTAATTAAAGTCTTTGCTAAATGAGATTGCTGGTTAATTAGGAGTTTTTTTCTTTAAAGTTAATTAAATTAAATTTCTTCTAATGTATGAAACGTCACCTGTGTGCCCCCTGCGGCAGGGTGAAGATCCTGTCAGTCCCAGACCGAGGTGACCGGCTGTTTTTTAGCGTCTTGGTTCGGTTTATCGATGTGGGAAAAGAGGAGGAGGTCAAGTCCCATCAGATCCTGCAGCTTCCGGAGCAGTTTCACTCTCTGCCCGGCCAGGCCATCGAGATCATCGTCTGCCGGGTCAAACCTGTCGATGCAGAGTTCAACTGGCACCCCAAGGTTTCCTGCTCCGCTCCTCCTCACTTTGCTCTAAAAACATACAATCACATCACCACTATTCTTGAGTTTCATTTTCCCTAGTAATTTAGTCTTAGCTTGAGAATACAGTTGTCAGGTGTCTTTAAAGCCCACTCATAGTGACCTCATGACTCAGTAAATGTCTAACAAACACTGCGGTTCAAAAAGTTATATTCAGTAATCTCTGTCAGCCACAGTCTGGGCTCATATAAGCTACAGGTGTTCAATAGGAGTAATAGTGTGAACATGACGAGTGAAGATGTCAGCAGTTAATCGTTAATCAGTTAACCGCTGAGAATATTTTTGAATATTACACACGTTGCTCTATAGATAATGCTATAATCTCTGTTAAACTAAATCCACTGCCACGAAAGCTAAGCAATGTATTGCTGTGAACGGAGGTCGCCGCAAAACATATTTTAGCCACCTAAAAAAATGCACTAACAACTCGAGGCCGCAGTAGCACTAGCAGACTGCTAAGTTAAATTACTGTTTTTGTCATTGGAGCTTTTGGCTTTGATATAACGGCTTTAATTCCCCGTCAGAAAAGGCTTTCTGATGGCCAGGTAGTGCAGTGAAAATATTTTAAAGAAAGCGTACACTTAAACTGATATTAATTTTTTAGGTGGCCAGAAACAAACTAATTGAGGCAGCATTTGCTCAGCACTGTTTGATTTTACATATGTAATGCGAGGATTTTCAACCTGGATGTTTTTGTAAATAAACACTGTGATTTGGTCTGTTGGTTAATTTTGCTACTCTTAAGTTTAGTAGTAGCATTAGCTCTATAATGTACAGAAACAAAGCTATGATATTCATGCTACACTCCTTAGCTAGCCATCGCTGTATTACATGCCACCCAGGTCGGGTGGGAGCTAGGTAGCAGCGCTGCTCATTCTGCGATTACTGCTGGTAACTCTGTCCTGACTCATGGCCACCTGCACCATGTGATTAGTGGAGGTAAAATACTAAATAAGTGATAAATAAGTGAATACATCCCCTTCTGGGTTTCTTAGATTTATAAAGTGTCCAGTTTATTTATCTGCTGGAGAGCTTTTCAGAGTGGTTCTTGTGGCAGCTGGAAACTACACACTTTGACAATATTTTGACAGAACTGAGTTATGACATTTTTTTTTTTTATGACAATTGTGAAAATGTTTGTAATTTAAATTAAACAGCCATTTAAACTGTTGTCAGTCTTTACACATTTTATACATCATGAAATCTGCAGGTATTAGTGCTCAAATTATTGGTTTATACTCCAGTCCACTCTGTGTTCTCAAGCAGAAAGATCAGTTCTGTGTAAAGCTCACTCATGTGATTGGACATTTTTTGGTCTCACAGGTCACCAGAGCGATCAGCCAGAAGATCTGCGGTCTGCAGCACCGAGCCAGAGCTGTTCTCAGTCTGGGAAACACTGTTTTTGTTGATCCCATGGTAGGTTTTTACCTGTCAGTCATCTTCTCCTTCAGTCAGTGGATTACTGATAGACAGATCAAGTGTACAATTAAAAACATGATTTATTGGGTATGGTAGACTTCCCTTTTTTTTTCTCTCCAAGGCCAAAGTAAATGAAAAGATTTTGTCAGTAAATGTCAGCCTCTGTGTTAGCCTAATGTTGGAATGTAGTATTTTGGGTGCAGCTGGCAGTAATCTTGTTGCTTTATGTTTTCCAGGTCCGTATGACCAAGGTGCCAGGTACAAAAACTGTGATCAATGAATACAGTGTGCAGTCAGAGATCATGAACTCTGGGATGGGAGTCAGCAACCCAGAGCATCTGGACCTGCTGAACGCGCTCTGCCAGGAGAGCAGCAAGCAGACGAGTCACAGTTCTGGGTAAGGAAACACTCGACTGACTCAACCGTCCCAGTAGAAGACTCAATGGTGGGCACTGATGAATCTGATGATGAATGAAGCAGCATTCTGTTGTTTGTAGTTCGGAGGATGGTCCGGCGTCTCTGGAGGTCAGGATCAGAGTTGAGGAGGAAGTTCTGGCTGAAGCCTTCAGAGCAGCTGAGGTCAGTCAGCCTGCTGACCTTCCTCCCCTCGAGCCATGTGAGCCACTTAGTCCAGTATCTTCTGTGATCCAGTCCCTGGTCCCAGCAACACCAACATCACCAGCAGTTGAGCTCCACCTGGTTCCTGTGTGCAATCAGAACAATCTGTTGGATCGCCAGGCAGCTTTTGGACAGAGAAACACTGACACTGCTGATCTGAAGTCAACTGAGCAGACGATGAGGTTGGTGTCTTCATAGTTAAAATGTTATTAAGACTAGTCGACTAGTCTAAAAAAGGAAAACACTCAGAAAACACAGACGAAGAAATTTAAGCACAATTTATTGTTAAGTATTTGAAACATGGTCCCAAAAACTATAGTGTGCATTAAGAGCCCTTTGAAGCCTTTAATCACAATCTTCAACAACCATGTTGGATTTTAAATGCTGCTGAAGTACGAGACACTTTGCACGATGCGGTATGAATGTGAACGTGAACGTTCAGGCTCAACATATTGCATTAACTTCCTGAAGCTTTTACCTTCAACAAAGTTAAGTGGAAACAGATCTTGTGAGGCCATTGTTGTGATGAGCTGCGTTATCTTCAGACCGGGCGGGATCACAGCGTCTCCAGGTGAACGATGTCAGTTTGGTCTGAGTGTGTCTAACACCGCTAGCAGCAGCAGCTGTCGTTCTGTGCAGGTTAACATCCAAATGCTTGAGTTGAATGTGGTTGCTCGTTGCTCCAGTCCAGTGATTATCTGCCAGTTTATTTTCTGACACAGCCTACATTGTTTTCATTTTCTAGATCACAGTACTGCCAAACCGCGCTGGTTTTGTATCCTATCAATATCAGGAGGTGGAACATGAAGTCCCTCAGAGGATGTAACGTCTCTAGCTCGAGTCTTTTGGTCTGAACAGAGAACTGAACAGAAGCTTTTTGATTTTAATTCACAGGAACGAAGATGGAGGAGAACATTGCCCCACAACCAGCCAGCCTGCTCCTCTGAACCCCTGTGAAAACGGTAAAAATAAAATAGAAGTTAAAACTGAGAAGCATCCTGCTGCATGTTGATCATGTAGATAACTGAATATAAAGAGGTGCATAATTACTCATACGTCACACCTTTTGTTATTGTGACTCTGTCAGGCACCTGAAACAGATGATTACACACACTGACACTGAGTCATATCATGTCAAATCAGCTTTTGTTTACATTTTAGATTTTGTTCAAGCTTTATGTGTATGCTATGTTATGTGTACATATTTTATTTGTCATATCTTACTGGGGTTCAGTATCTTCAGAAATATAACTCCTGTTAAATTTAAACATGAAGACACCACAGAAGGAACTTGAAGAACATAGAAAGTGCTGACATACAGACCTCTTTTCACACAAACTTTCATGGTCCTCGGAGTTGGTACACGTCACCATTTTGGCATCTCAAAACAGCAACAAGTTTCAACTTTGGCTCCTACCAGATTTAATGGCTAAATATAAATAATGGCGTCCTGCCTGAGATGTTTTTTACAGAGTGCGGAAATGGCAAAGTTTCTAGGGGCAAACAAATGAGCAATTTATTTTGTTGGTGTCAAGTGCCATATACATAAAGTTTGAACAAAATCTAAAATGTAAACAAAAACTTCTGACTTGACACGTAATGACGAATGACGAAGAATACGACGAAGTGAAAACTTTTGTGCGTCCTGACCCTGAGACAAACGCTGTGCTTAATATTTGTGATCTGTCTCTGTGTTCAGGTGTGTCTGCAGGAGACGCTCAAAGCAACAGCCTGGAGGTCACCAGCACTGATGAGACGGACTCTACAAAAAGGTACAAGATGGCCTATGTGGAAATTAAAATGAAATTATTTCCTACTACAACTCACAAAAATTAAAGTTAGTCTCTCCTTTTAAATCCACAGTAGATGATCCAGACTGTCCAAGTGTCTCTAAACAACATCTTTGTGTTTCAGTTTCCACCCTCCGGTCCGTTGGTACCAGACGTCCGACTCTGTGACTATAACGGTGAAGCTGATGAACCCGGAGAGGCAGCGCTGCGATTTCTACCCTGACAGAGTCGTCTACAGGTCTGTCAGGAGCAGGCCGCCAATGATCGCTCACTTACTTTACGTCACATCCAACATTCAGTGGAACTTTTTATCCAGAGCACTTTACACAGGTGGGAGTGGGTACATGTTTAGCATGGCCAGTGTTTGTGTGAATTAAGCACACATGAGTTCACGTGTTGCCAATGAAAAGAGTTGTTTACACCAAACATAGTTCAGGTTCACAGTTTATTAATAAGGTATGACTGTTTGTAGGAAACGTCATCATCAAGGACCATGACGTTTCTCTGTTAGGACATTAAAGTTATTCTGTTGTTTCTGAGTAATAGAGCTGCTCCTCAGCTGATCAAATAACCACACGGCACCATGTGGCACAAAGTGAGCACACACAGATGAGGTTAGAGATGACTGTGAGTCCATTCGTTGTTCTGCTGCAGTGACTCCATAGATTCAAACAAATTCAAACAGACTTCTCTTTGATCATGTCTGAACTGTTTTTTGGCATCAGCTTCTCAGTCACTTTAGCCTGTAATAAAATGTTTTAAAATCAATGTTTAGTGTCACATGATTTCTATACAACAGTTGGTTGTCATCACGCCGTCTACCTCACCTGGGTTATTCTGTGTTTAGTTGTGACACAGATCAGTGACATTAGCTGACACTTTGATGCTGGTGCAACTTGCTGTGTCGTCTGCATTTAGCAGTTTCACTTTACAAGCACATTTTAGAGTAAACTGTCGTTGCCTGTGAACAAACTAGAGAGTACGGTTAGGCTGTTGTGAAAACTTTTAAACAGGTTTGATATTAGACTGGACTGATACACTGAATTTTCCCACCAGGTGTCACACTAAAGTCAGCAGCTGCTCCTGAGTGCAACATTTTCACTGTGTTCTTACTCGCATACTTTTCTTTTTCCTTTCACTACGTGCTGCAGCTGGCGTTACAAAGTACGTACTGTTGTATGGAGCATGCGTACAATTGGGACATGCTACTGTGTCATAACATTGTGCCTTATTGTGCTCTTATATTTGTCGCAGATAAGAAATTTAAAGTAAGAAAAAGCAGCAGGTGCTAATATTATCACTTAACGTTACCTCAACTCGGAGAGCTCTGCTGTTATTACTTTAAACTTTTAGGTTATAACTGTACATTTTGATTGTTTGTATTTGATTTGACTGATTATAGTCGTTGTGGCCTCTGTCAGCTGTCATCTGTCTGCGGCTCGGTTGATGTGATGTATCTTACACTGTGCAGAGGATTGTAGACCAGCCAGAAAAGCATGCTAACCTGCATACTGCAAAATGCTGCCAGATGCAGTAGAACATCCTGGTATTTTTGGCATACTGAATTTGACAAACTGTGTATTGGGATATAGTAAATATTTTTCTGGCATATTAAATGGTATCGTAGTATGAGTGTTGGAACACACCGTGTGAGACTTAGTGGTGGTAATGCATCTCTGAGCTGGTTTGCCAAATGCCAGTAAACACAAACTAAGAGGAAGTAGCAGAGATTGAGGCGGCAGTGTTGTCACGCACACGTGGCCTCGTCTTCCTGCTCCCACCTCTTTTTGAATTTGATCACCTTCTCGTTGCCGTGCTCGGCTCACAGCCTGTCAAACACTAGTGACTCCGTTAGTTTGTTCATAAACAAACATAATATGTTAATCATGTGTTCATAATGCTTATTATAAATACAATACAAGTTGGATTCAGCGTTGTGACGCCGTCAGCGCACGTTGCTTCTGATGTAGGCTACTTTTTAATTTGCCAAAATAATAATGTCATAATGACAAAGACTGATTGAGACTGTTTGCATAAAATCAAACCGGTTTAAGCTCGTATGCCGGAAGGGACTGGCAAAACCAGAAATCGACCCACCTCTTCTGCAGAGGTAAACCTGGTAGTGGGATGGTTGTCCATCCAGCAGAAATAAGAAGAAGAAGAAGAAGCTTTATTGTCACTGTCATAAATACAGTGAAATTTCGTATGGTGCTCTCTTGTAGCAGCTACAATGTCCTTGTCATAAAATAAACTGGGGGGGGGGAGGGGTCAGTCTGTTGGTGCGGGCTCTCATGACTCTGAGTCTGCCAGAGGGAAGGCTGGTGAATAGAGAGTGTCCTGGGTGGGCGGGGTCATTCCGAATCTTTGTGGCCCGTCGGAGGAGACGGCTGGAATAGATCTCCTCTAGGCGTGGAAGTGGGGAGCCGATGATCCACTGAGCCGTCTTGATGACCCGCTGCAGTTGTTTCTTTTCAGATGCAGTGCAGCTGGCGTACCACACCGTACAGCCATAGGTGAGGACACTCTCTATTGTGCAGTGGTAGAAGTTTCTCAGCAGAGGTGGAGGGAGTTTGTTCCTCCTCAGTGTTCTCAGAAAGAAGAGACGCTGCTGGGCCTTTTTGATGATGTGGGTGGTGTTCACAGTCCAGCCCAGGTCCTCTGAGATGTGCAGGCCAAGAAACTTAAAGCTGGTGACCCGTTCCACTTCCTCCCCATTGATGCCCAGGCCTGAGTGCAGTGTGGTCCTCGACTTCCGGAAGTCAATAATGACTTCTTTTGTCTTCTTGGTGTTGAGGTTGAGGTGGTTGTCACTGCACCAGGCCGCCAGTGCTTGGACCTCCTCCCTGTATGGTGTCTCATAACCGTTGTTGATGAGCCCCACAACGGTTGTATCATCCACATATTTGATGAGGGTGTTGGAGCCGTGAGTAGCGGCTGTTAGATTATGACCTGTTAGATTGTGAGAAGCTGGCGAGGGATCATACCGTTATCGCTGACCCTATATGAGACAGCCAACACATATCAGGAAATTCAGATGTAATGTCCAGTTTGTCATTATTTGACCTTGATTTGTTGATAAATTTAAATAAACATTAGAGTTGCCAACACGTTAACTTATCAGAGTTTCATTTCACATCTGAACTTCCGAATTTTGGATTTTTAAAGCTCCATAAAAATAACATTTTAAGAAAATACACATTTGGTCACCTGTATTATCAAGCATGCTTAATGCTCAAATGATATAAAAACAGATGTTTCTTTTTGGGGGTTTTTTTTTTTTTTATCACATGTTTGGCACTGATCGCCACCTATACGCCAGTATCTGATCCAGCAATGCCAAAATGTGGTTCTGTAAATATTCTGAAGGTCCAGTGTGTGTGTGTAATTTAGGGGGATATATTGGCAAAAAATGGAATATAACATAAGTATGTTTTCTTTAGTGTAAAATCACCTGAAAATAGGGAAAGTGTTTTTGTTATCTTAGAATGAGCCGTTAATATCTGTATAAGGAGCTGGTCCCTTGTTCTGCCATGTTTCTACAGTAGCCCAGAATGGACAAACCAAACACTGGCTCTAGATAGGGGACATTCTCGTTTTCGTTTAGGCCAACGTAGTTAGCAGCCCCTCCGCAACGAGCACTGTCCAAAAAACAAACATTTTTTTAATGTGAAACTGCTTCACTCAGTGTTTTTACCAGTTTAAATCACCTGGTCTGTTTGTTTCAGAGAGTTAGAAACCTTTGTGGATAATTCTAACCGGGAGAAGTTTCAGCTGGTTGCAATCTGCAGTCCTCACTGCTAGATGCCACTAAATCCCCCTAAATCTTACACACTGTTCCCTTTATGGTGTTTAAGAGTTCGTCATATCCTGGAAGATGTTGTTGACACATCTTTTGGGGTG
This sequence comes from Cephalopholis sonnerati, assembly GCA_019142605.1. NCBI lineage: Eukaryota > Metazoa > Chordata > Actinopteri > Perciformes > Serranidae > Cephalopholis > Cephalopholis sonnerati. The sequence goes on along the minus strand of JAGQAX010000005.1, from coordinate 43,884,045 downwards.
TACACTAATTTTGTGTCCAATGAAACGAACACTAGCCTACCACAGGGGGATGAACCCGCCTCTGTCCTTCACCAGCAGCACTACCTGCTTCAGATCTCAGCTCGAACATGTACGGCCTCACTCCAAACATCGAACTCATCACAATCATCTTCCTCCATTTCATCCCTGTCTAGTTTGTAGGTTAATTTCAGGTGAGACGATGGCTACTGTAAATCACTTTATTTGTCCTTGAGTGCTCCTACACTGAGGTGCTGCTTGGCAGAGTCTGCTCACAGGCTGAGTATCATAAACCCCCAAAGAAACGTATTGCAGCACACTTGTGTGTAGGGTGGCCTCAGACCCGTCACACACTGATGGACTTTGATGACTAGGACTTGAAGGAGGTCGTCCTGAGGAGAGGTGAGACTGAGGGAACAGTGCAGTCCAATGTGGCACCTTACAGCCTGTGTTTTCATTGAAGGGAAAGTAAAGACACCTCTGTGTGCAGCGTAGTGAAGATAAAACTGTTTCATCAGAGTGGGATCAGGTTGACACTCTCTGTCTCTGTCTCTGTCTCTCTCTGTTGATTGTGTTCAGTGGCAGAGCCAACAGTCGCACCTACAGAGCTGACCTGCAGCTTCACGCCAACATCGCTGCTGACCGCTGCTGCTGGGAAATGAAGTCCAATGAGCCAGTGCTCAAACTGGTTAAACAACAGCAGGGCCACTGGGAAAGACTGCTGAGGAACAAGGTAGTGGAGTTTGTTCAGTCCACAGCAGAAATGATTCTTATTCTTCTCAATTTAGTTTTTATGATTTAATGACTTCAACATTTATAAACAAATAACCAACAGATGACCATGTAAACAAACCAACCCAAAAAAAAAAACCCCAAAATAATACAGAAAACACAAAGAAAAAGTTCCTTTTTTACTATTCGTTCACTGAGTTTCATCAGCTAAGACAGTTTTGGAATAGAGTCCACTTTTTTGTGTTTCTTCATAATGTAGATTTCCTCTACTATCTCTCTCTCCATTTTTTCCAGGGTAGCTGGTTCAACTTTACCCCATTTCCTTGTGATAAATTTTTTAACAGCTATCAACAATATTATGAACAGATACCTTTCCCTTTATTCAGATATTTTCTTCAGTAAAATGAAAATTTTCTTCAGTGACATTAAAATTACACAGGTAGAGCATCATGTAGCTGACAGGGATATCATATCGCACTAACTTTCAGCAAGATTTATATACTTTTAATTGTCATAACCCAGCTCATAGGCCATGACAAAAATGGGAGACACACGGTATCAACTGAAAAGTACACACATTTATTATTAAAATAAGTTATTTAGAACATAATTAAGTTATAAGGTGCGTGAATCTGGGTGTCAGTGTGTCGGCAGGTGAATTGGTGAGCCGAAGCCAACTAAACAAAACATGGTGACGGATGAGGGAACAAGGACAAATGCACTCTTTAGACATTGCAGATGCCAAATAACAAATAAAATGGTTCCCATGCCCTGTATGCTGTTACAGTCGCTCTTGTACGTGGGGGCAGTTTCAGCATGTTTCAGTCAATACTATGACTCTGACATTAACAATGTTAACATTGACTGTTAACAAGTAGAACACAAAGGCATAAAGATTGTATGATGATAGTTCAGGAGGTTTTTGAATTGTGACATCAAAAAACAAAAACCGTTAACTCCCCCTGGTGTCCCAGAATCCACCCTGTGTTTCCAGTCACAGAGACAGAGTGACTCAAATCCTGGAGAAATGCAGATGAGAAAGAGCTGGTGTACATAAAGGTGCCACGTCAGACATGTGGGCACAGCACACAACAAAACAAAGCTAAATGTAACCACTGTCAGAAAACAGCTGAGTTTCCACAACTTTGATTTCCATTTTTCCTTTATATATTTAGCAGTAATTACTTTTAACCCTCCGCTCACCTGTACAAAAATACTGTATTTTAAGCAGGAAGAAGTTCATGAAGTAAATAGCCTTTTTGACTGTTTTGTTGTAGCTGCACATTTGAAATGCCTTTAACTTTACAGAAGAGATTTTTGAGCTGCACCACGTCAGGAAAAAAAACAGACAAACATGTCATGATGAAGCTAACAAGATTATTTCTTTCCACAGAATATTTTTGTGAGCTACGACATGGAGCACTTGGAGGAAGATGAAGGCAGAACCCCAAATGGTAAAAAACCACATTAAAAAACCTGAGAGGGCCAAAATATGACTGTAATCTCTAAAGGTGGATGATCAAAGAAATGTAGTCTTTGATAGTTCCTGTGCAGCTGTATTGAACTGATGTCTGTACTCTTTGTGGTTCGGTCTTCAGGTCTGTGTTTCGTGGAGAACACGGGGAAGGATTACTGGTATGTGAACTCAGAGAGTGACAGTGAGAGCGACTGAAGATTACAGGCGAATGCTAAGACACAAAGATACACCTCAACGTTTGCTCAGGTCATATATTATTATCTGAGGGTCACTACAATAAAATTACCTCACCTCCCTAAAGGGATCTGGTGATAGAAACATCTGCTGTGAATGTAGTGAACAATTCAGGACCTTGGGATTTTGACTTTAGGTTTGGAAGTGTCTGGCATAAAGTGAGATGCAACATGACTATCAAAGGTTGATGTTACGGAAAAGTTCAGCCAAAACTTTGTCTGGAAAAAAAAACCTTGAAGTGGAATTTTCTTCTTGGCTTCTCAAATCCAAGTTAATTATTTATTTCCAGGTCCTGTGAATTTTCTCATTTTCAGTCCCCTTTATGTCAACAGAAGGAGAATATTAGGAAACCCTGACACTACATGTCAGTAAAATATAACACCAGCACAACTTACAGCACATTACCTTTGTAAAAGTGCTCTGCTAACATTAGGTAGCGAACTAGCTACTCAGCTGCAGCAGAGTAAACAGACTGTAAATGTGCCTTCATGTCACTTTGGTCCATTTACATGCTGGTGTGCTCTTTACTCTTTAACACACTCATGTCTCTGAAGCGAGAATCCAAGGACAGGGGATGTCGTATGCTGTACAGGTGAAGAATGCTGCAGGGATGATGTTTTTCTGTAGGTCAACACGGAAGCTAACGTCGCCCTGGTTCCCTCGACAAAAAGACTGTGGGACTTTTACATAAGATTTTTGATTTGTGCAGAAAATAAGCTCTGTGGCAAATAAATGTTTAGGATACTAACACAGTTTATTCAGTAAGATAACCCTCACAAATGAACCCCAGTTTTTTTTTTTAAGCCTAAATGAAATCAGAAGTAAATAGCTAATGTTGGGCTACAGACGAACTACAACACAGTCAGAAGACTTAATGTCGCCACCACAACACTGTAAAGCTGTGTTTGACGAGATGACACTCTGTAGCCTCATTTAGCTACTTGATAGCAACTGCCTTTTTTTAAGACAAATAAATGCTTTAAAATTTAGGAGTGGGGTATTTTCAGATGTATTTCATCTCTCAGAAGAAAACGTGAAAGACACTTAAGTTTGTGTTAACCACAGACCTTATTTCAGGCAGCTAACCAAATACCTATTAAAAAAAACACTGACTTTGAGACGAGGAAACCAGGAGTGTTAAAATGCTGACTCATGTCCACGTTTCAGGACTCATTCCTGCTCCAATCTTGAGGCAAATTTGTGATACTGGGCTTTATAAACAAAGTTGGAGGACTGTCTGTTTGTTTTTTTATTTTCTCAACATTAATTTATCTGATTGTGTTCACACATGGCGGGTGTGTTGCTCAGGACCTAAGGAAGTGCAGAGTCAAGTGTGAAGGCGCTTGCACGAGCAGCTGCAAGCAGAAATACAACAGGCCGAGCAGTCAGCCCCTTCCACACAGGCATATATCGTTTTCCAGCCTACTGTAGATGAAACTACATCCAATTTCCGTATGACGAAAGCGTAGACGGCTGCGTTTTCATGGAAAGCGCTCTTACACAGTTTGGATCAAAGCGATGTGGGGCACTGAATTTGATTAATTTACTGTGTATCAGACAAACACATTATGCAAAAACTAGCTAGCTAGCTCAGCCTGCACTCTCCCTCCGCCACTGGAAGACTCCTTTGCCGGGATGAGAGTGGACGGCAGCTCCGGAGACCGGCCTTCAGGTAGCGGCTGTAGCAACTCTGTGGGTCTAACTTGTATAACGGCAGGAACAGAAAGTTTGCTGATCAGGCGGTCTGGGATCACACCCCTGATGCTTGGTCTTGCACAGGCTAAATCAGAGTAGCGACAGCCTATTTTCCAAGCTACTGTAGACGTCATATTTCGTATCTGTTGTTTTCATGGGAACGCTCTCGTTGAGGCTTTTGTCTTTGTCAAACAAACGTGTGCGTAGTTTCATCTGAAGTAGGGTGGAAAAACAGTGAACTTGAACAGACTCGTTTTTTTAAGTGAACTGCACTCGTATAAATAAAACTGACTCGCTTGGGGCTTGTAGCTACAGCACGTCTGTTTACTTTGTCTCTTTGCAGATTTTGAGGACTTCTTGCTCCTAGAAGGGATAGTCAAGTGATGTCAAGTCAATTTCATTTGTAAAGCCCAGTATTACAAATCACAATGTTGCTAGAGGTGGCGTTACCTTCTATACAAGATACGACATCCTCTATCAATAGAGGCTCAGTTCAGGGAAAGTAATAACTCCCCCAAAAACCCTTTAACAGGGAAAAAAAATGGTAGAAAAAATGCTGTTTTTGATTTTATATTGAAGCACTTTGTTTTGTGATGAATGTTAAAATATGTTTGTGCTTGTCACAAAGGTTTTTTGTATACTTTGTATTTTCAGCGGTTGCAAAAATATTCACCCTTTAGATGTTTGAAATGAGCTCTCGTACCACAAAATCTTATGAAAATCACATGATTTGGATTTGAAGTAAACACACTGTTTGCTGTCACATCAAAGAGTTACCCTGCATACATGACCGAGTTTAAAGAAATGCTTAAAAATCCTCCACAGACCGTGGAACTCAATTTATTCACATTAATATCTATTTCCACTTTAAAGTTTGACATAAAAATCTCTTTTCTTTGCAAATGTTGAGAAAATCTTGCTGCTTGCATATCCTCCTGAGACTCAAACCTTTGTTTAGTGTGCATTTTTCATTTCTCCTAGCTATTTGTGGATCAGTAGGACCTGATGAAAATAAATGTCCTCAAACGAAACAGTAAGTCAGAATGTCCTCAGAGGATTACTTCCTAATCAGCAGCGTCTTGTTACTGTTTCTAAAGTTGGTCAAATTTGTTGCCATATCAAACTACAAACATTATTAATCATAACTAAACAAGTTTCAGCCATAACATGTGATCAGGTTTTGGACCTTGTCCACTTTTATGTCGGGATCAGCTGCAGACTGACTTGGCAGAGATGGCTGCCATCTTGTTTTTACATGGATTAGTGTATTGTGTTCTTACTACCACTAGATGGCACAAAAAAGAGTCCACGAACGAGGACAACAGGTCTGAGTTAAAGGAGAAGTCCAGTATTTTGCACTTTGAGCTCCATTCCTGGTTGTTTATGATGAATAGAGTGGTTAAGACCAAAATCTTGACAATTGCTCCTCCTCTGACAATTTGAGAGAATTTGGCTTTCCCCTGCCTGGTTTAACAATGATATTTATGTGGGAACATCAAGGAACACCACTGACCACTGGGTGAGTTTCATGGCTTTGAAAACCAACGTTTAAGGTGGTTTTAGGACAGATTTACACATGGCCATAGACAGCATTGTTAAGCCAGGCAGGGGAAAGACAAATTCTCTCAAATTGTCAGAGAAGGAGCAATCGTCAAGATTTTGGTCTTAACCACTCTATTTCATCATAAACAACCAGGAATGGGGCTCAAAGTGCAAAATACTGGACTGCTCCTTTAAACAGAATGAAATATAAAGTCAAGTAAACCCAAAATGTGATGTCCTCAGATGAGGACGCAGGGTCTCAGGAGGGTAGGACAGAGCATTCAATGTATTAAAAGCCTGATTAATAATATAATTTTGTTTAATGTGTGTGCGTCCAGTCAGCTATAAACACTGATGCTTGTGTGTAATTTGACAGGAAGAAGGAAAACGTACACCTTTCTTTTCCGTTTTTGGCTTTGACATGAGATACATGCACATTACTTGCCAACATTACGCTTCAGTTGTCTTTTAAGGACAAAACATTTTTACACCCTTTTTCAATCAATCGTTTATTTGTCATTTCATTTATTTTAATTATACGAGGCACAGCTCGTCACACCTCTGTCACAAAAGGGTGGATTGCCCTCTCCGGGTTGGGAGAGAGTTACTGCCTCAAGCGAGGGAGTTCAGGTATCCTAAATGTTTTGGCCTCTCGTCCACACAAAGGTCACTGAAACAGATTTTTGAAAACGCCTTTTAAGGTACGGATTTCTGTTGTAACTCCAGTTGCTTTGTATCTGTGTGTAGGCAAAATAGAGCGTTTGGGAAACAATGATGTCATCTCCTCAGTTCGCACTACAAACAACAACAATGGAGGACTACTGGTTTGTTTATGTTTACCTCGTCGTCCATCCACACACGAGTCACATTTTAGTTCCCTTTAGTTAGAATCTTCTCTGGTATTCGACCTACCATTGACGTAGCCTTCATCACCACTTACTGGCCTGGCGAGTGTAAGAGTTGATTTTGCGTTCTTGTGTTGACTGAGATAGTTTGTAAAACAAAGGTCGCATGGACATATTTTATTTTAAGAGGGGAAACTATCCCCTCTTTAGGGACAGGGTGAGGAGCTCAGATATCTGGAGGGAGTTGGAGTAGAGTCGCTGCTCCTTCGTGTTGAAAGGGGTCAGTTGAGGAGGTTCAACATCTGATCAGGATCCTCCTGGGCGCCTCACTTGTGAGAGTTTCTGGGTATGTCCATCTAATAGGACCCAGAATACGCTGGAGGGATTATATATCTCGTCTGACCTGAAACACCTCGGGATTTCCAGAAGGAGCTGGAAAATGATCCAGGAGAGAGAGATGTTTTGAATCAGACAGTTTGAGAGAATTTGTCTTTCCCCTGCCTGGCTTAACAATGCTGTCTATGGCCATGTGTAAATCTGTCCTAAAACCACCTTAAACGTTGGTTTTCAAAGCCATGTGGTCTGAGTCCGTTAGGAGGGCTGAAAAGGACCAAGTGCGGAAAAACCCGCAGTGTCTGTTTTTATAATCATAAACTTTATTTAGAGCTGTAAACGTTTTACATGGTTGAAGGAGGATTGAAACATTTCAGGCTGCAGTGAAACAAATTTACTTTATATCTGTCTTTTTATGATGATTTCTTCCCTTTTTTTTTTTGGAAAAAAAAGTTTACTTTGATGTTGACAGTGTGGAAACAAATCCTTTTTAATATTAAAAATAGTTGAGGTGAAACTTTAATTTGGTGGCACAAGAGTGTCAAAGGTCTGAGGGCTGAATACTTCTGTAATCTGCTGTAGGAGAAATTTAACAGGCTCAGATTTGTTTTGAGCAGGTGACATTTGTTTATACTTTAGAATAAATGACAGGGTGACGTCAGATGGATCCAGCTGAGTGTTTTCATGTGTTCATAATGACATACTTTAACACAGCTGAGTGTGAATCAGATTTGCTTCATTCATTCTGTCATCGTTCACTTTGTGTTTGTAAATCCAATAAAACAAAGTTATTTGTTGAGCTCATCCAAACAGGTCGGCCGTTTGTTGGCTCTCATGCGAGTCACTTAATTACTACTTACTTTGTACATTTATGTTGTTATGTTTTACTCGTTCACTGTCGTGCAAAAACAGTTCAAGTAAAAGTCCTGCAGTCACAACAACGTACACTGTAAAACATAATAGTAAAATAACTGTCAACTTTGGAAAAAAATGGTAAAAAGTACAAGAACATTACCTAAAAAATAGCAAAAAAAAAAGTAAAAGAAAATTACCCTCAAATTGGCCAAAAAATTTAAAAAGTACAAGAAAAATACCTGAAAATTAAGTTTTGTGGACATTTTCCCTATCTTATTTGTAATTGTTATTAATATAATTATTTATATATTTTTAGTGTGCTAAATCAGATGTTGTCTTGCAATTTGCAAGGCATCTCTTGCCAAGTTGGTTATTATATATATTTTTTTTCATGTGTTTGAAGAACATCAAGCCGACGGGGCTCAAATGTTTAAATACTTGTGAAAGAAATCTGAAAGCAGGCCAAGAAGAGTGATGTTGATCCAGGTTTAAAGGGTTAAAATCACTGGTCCAAAATATAAATCAATTTATAAATCATTTTTATTACAGGTGACACTACCAAACAGTCTATAAAGTATTTAAAATGAGCTCCACCTCCACCTGCAACACTGAAGAGAAGAACACATTAAAGCATCAATAATTATAATCCAATATTACAATAATTATTATACTGAAATGGGCCGCTCTGCATAATGAATATTTTTACTTTTGGTACTTTCACTGTGTTTTGATGCTGCTACCTTTGGACTCTTACAGGACGTGTTCTTGCAGTAGAGTATTTCTACTCTATGGTATTACTACTTTTATTTGAGTAAATGATCTTAATACTTCTTCTAAGACTGTCCTAATGACCTCGTGTATAAAACTGGTGATCAGCCAGTGATTGTTTCCCTCTCATGTAATACACCCTGCTGGGCTGTAGAGGGCAGTGTGAGCCAGTCTGGGTTGGTTTTATCATAGACATACATACATAGACGCCGCATACATAGATATCTGTATATATGTCTATGGGTTTTATGACGTGTAACCAGCACCGTACTTAAATACAAATCTAATGTTCTTGTACTTGAGTGTCACTTTATTCTTCTTCTCCACATCTCAGAGGTCATTATTGAACTTTATACTGCACCAACTGATTTAACAGCTTTAGTTAGTGTACACATGAAGGTTTACCAAACAGTTTGGAAAATATGATTTTATGAATAAAACTTCACAACTGAAACCATGACTCCATGACTCAGTCAGTGGACTGACAGGATATTAATGAACTATTAAGGTGGTTGAAGTCAAACAGATATTAGAGTCAAATCTTTTACGTGTCATCAAAGTGAGACAAGAACCTGACTGTCTGAAGTTCAGATTTTTATTCTAGAAATGTTTTAAAAATTAGTGTATATTTAATTATATGATGTCTTATCTGCACATTTCATCATAAAATCTAAGAAAATAAAAACTGTCTTACTGTCAGTAATCAGTTGAGGGAGTTTCATGGTGATATCTAGAAGTAAAAAAAATTAAACTTAGGGACTGTTCGTTACTTTGAGGAAGAGGAGGTGGTGCACAAAGGGGGAGGCATGTCAAATTATTTTTTAAGTACTGGGGAGGGACTTATGTTTGTTATTGGACATAGAGGAAGGGCATCGAAATTAAAATGGTTGTATTTTTATTTATTCTACTGCTTTCGCTTTCTGCCTGTGTTTTGAAAGAAAACCTGCCTTTAAAAAAAAAAAAATGCTAAAATGACATCACTTATCACAGCCAGAATCTGTGAAAACATAAATTGGATTTTAAAATTTCAAACTGAAAAATATTTGTTGCTTTGGGAAGGTTCAAAACAAAAAACAAAAAACAACAAGAAAATAAACAAAGACACACCCCAGCTGCCTCCTGATAAGTAAAGAACAGTCCCTTAGTACTTCAAATAATATTTTAAGTATGAAGGGACTAAATATTAGGGGAAATTTTTATTTAACGACATATTTTGTGAGTACTTTTACCTAAGTAAAGTATCCGATTACTTCCTCCACTGCTGGTAGAACCAGAGCTCAGTGACAGTGTGTGTTTCGCTCCGCTCCTCATTTGGCAGCTTGTTTTACGTGTTTCCTCCCTGAAGTCTGGCAACCCGGAGCAGAGGCTCAGAGGACGTGCGGAGAGTAAACAGCTCCTGACAGGCTGCTGTGTGTGTTTGTCACTGCCATGCCCACACCTGGATGACTCGAGGCAATCACTCATAACAGGTAAAACACTCACCTTACCGATCACCGCCTCTGTTAGCCGTTAGCTCGGGTTGTTAGCTAGCCTCGGCTGCTTGGAGCGGTGTTGTTGTGTTAGCTAGCAGGCTAACTGAGAAACTTCCGTTGTCCCGGTTCTGATCGCCTGAGTCACGGTTACAAGCCAGAATATAGAAACCTTCATAAATGTGAGCAGACGGTCAAAGATGGTGAGCTGTCAGTTTAGGAAAAGATCCCCAAATCCTCCCTGCCACCTGTCATGTTAGCTCAAGACACCGCTGTGTGAAAGCTACAGCTAATCCCAGCAACCAAGCGCTGAATCAGTCAAACCAAACTCCATTCAAAAAACAGGAAATTTAACGTTGCCTTTGAAAGTAGCGTAACGTTACTGTAAAATACTCCAATACACAGTGTTTCAAATCGCTGTTCACTGTCAGACATGTCAATGAAAACAAACATAAAAGACTTGGTTCGCTTGCGTGTACATGTCATTATACAGTGGATGGAGAGATGGAGCAGTGTAGGCGGTTGAAAACAAAAACAGCGGCTATTTTATTAAATCAAAGTGAAGTTAAAAGGATAATTTATTTGCCGAATGTATCAACATACCCCAAAGAGTTCGTAAACATATCAGATTTATGTTTTTAGTGCGCTGTACCTACTCAGTATACAATAAAACATTAAAATGCCTGTTTTTAAATGGAGTCTGGTTTGGCTTATCTACACAAAAACAAACCAGCTGCCTTAAAGCTGTAGCTTTCTAGACGACACAAACCTAAAATAAAGCAGAAATAGACTGGACGGCCTGTATTATAATAACAGGAAATATACAGCACTTAAACATGTTGTAAAATGTTTGTCAGTAACGATTTTATTTTGAAACTGTACCCAGATGTGCCATCCCATTATCTGAGGCTCACTTGACTCATCCTTGTTTTGTCTTAAAGGTCAGTAGGTTTTCTGATTGAAGTACTCCCTCCACACCTGCAGGTCTGTTCATTAAACTTAATTTATATAGCACCTTTCACACAGAACATGAAACTTAGTGTTTTACAGTAAAACAAGAACAGAAATCAAAACGGGGAAATGAAAGTGTGCAAATACTGTGCAATAAAACCAAACAATCAGATTAATAAAAACAGTAGAGGCAGAAATATCCAAAACAGATATGCCAAGAACTAGGGACGCATGTTACAGATATCCAATATGCCGATATATCGATATATCCACTTCTTTCTCCACCAAATTTTAGTGATGATAAAGTCTCTTTTGTAGTGGAATTAACATCATATTATGCACTATTCTCAGATGGAGACATGAAAAAAAGTCAATTTATTTATAAGATCTGTGCACAAAAAGAAAGGTGCTCAAAGTGCAGAAAATAATAAAAAGAAGAATAAAAACAGCAGCAAACGTTTCAGTTCTTGAGCGTGGCACTGATGACAGTGAAGGACTGAAACATTTGCTGCTGTTTTTATTCACTTTTTATTATTTTCCGCACTTTGAGTGCCCTTCTTCATGTGCATTGATGCTCTAAATAAATTAACTTTTTCCTGCACTGTTTTTGGTCTGTGAACCTTTTTTGTGGCCAGTTGAATTGGTGTGTGGGTATCTCCTCTGCCGTCCTGTCCAAATTAAGAAAACACACGTTGGCTGTTTCTAACTGTTAATTTTAAAGCCAATATCGGCCGGTACCAATGACGTGCCAATATCATGGTGCATTCCTACCAAGAACAATACAATTTTTGAAAGCTCTAAATAAAATAAAGAAAGGCTTAAACATGTAAAAGATAAGAATAAGGATGCATTCACACTGGTGCTATTGGGTTTTATATGTCTTGAAAACTCTAAAGCAGGGGTGTCAAATATATGGCCCTTGGGCAAGAACCGGCCCACTAGATGACTAGACTAAGGACGCATTCACGCTGGTGCTATTTAGTCCGCTTTATACGAACCCTGGTCCGCTTCCACGGATAGTTCGGTTGTTTTGAGTGGTGTGAACGCTCATTCAAACTCTGATGTGGACCGAGCAAACCCTGGTCCACTTGAAAACTGGGGGTCTCGGTTCACTTGGAAGTGAACCCTGGTGTGGTTCGCTTACAGTGGGAAATGCAAACGGACTATCCAGCGGACCAAAGACTGGAAGTGAACCAAAGTGAGGAAGTGAGTGCATTTTGGGTAGAAAAAAAGACAAAGACAAAGCCAACAGCGCAAACCGGGAGAAGCAGAGGTAAAAAAAGAAAAAGTTGAAGGGGATGGACTTCCGTTTTCGGTCCTGGCCAATCGATGAGCCGGGTTTTCTTCTTCCTCGTGCTTTTTTTCTTCCTGGTCAGCGGTCGTTTCGGGCAATACCGCCCCCAAACGAGCAGCTGTTGTAACTGCGTGACGTTGTCCAGGCGGTTTGGTCCGCTTTAAAAAGTGCAGTGTGAAAGTGAACCGAACCAAATGAAGGGGTGACATTTTTCAGCATTCCACCGGACTATCCTGGTGTGAATGCGCCCTAAAACAAAGGAAGAGTGCCAGTCAAAGACAGTGTTGAATAAATAAATGTTTAATTGTTAAAATGTTCTCAGGTATTTCATTGTTTTGGTGCAAAGTTAAAAACAGGCTGAGCTGCTGATGTTCCTATCTGTGTGTTAGTTGTATTTAAAAAGGGCGACAGAGAGGCTGTGAAGGATTATAAAATGAGAAATAATCAGTAGCGTGTGTTGAGGCTGCATCATGTGTGCAGTCCTGAGGAGAGCGCTGTGATGTGATGTCACCTTCAGGCTGTGAAACCTCTCTGCTGCTGCTGCTGCTGAAAGACGTTTATTGATCCAGAGAAACCAGAAGGCAGCAGTGATGTCTTCTTCCATTTCACCCAGTCCACTTTCTCCTCCCCACCATCTGCTCACTGTGTTACTGATCATTACTGTCTCTCTTCACCTGCCTGGTTATTTTCTACTACGTCTCTCTAACATGATCGATCAGCGGTCTGTGGCGACAGCAGTGCTCAACGTGCTGAAACACTTTTTAAAAATCAAACACAGTTTAGTCTCAGAGTCATGATTTCCCGCTCGTGTCCTCCCTGTTCGTCTGCCGTTCATTAGAGGGGAACTCTGGTATTTTTCAGCCTGGTTCCTGTTTTCCCATGTTTTTATGTCTACAGTGTCTACTAATGGGAACAACAGCTTTTGAAGCTATAGACAGCAGAGGCTGAACAGGCTGCAGTGTTATCATTCAGGGCAGGTACGCTCTGTTAATGTATGTTCACTAAGTGTTTGTTTTGCCACTAACAGGCTCAAACTGTTTGACAACATTACAGAAAAGACCCTGCAGAGAAATTAGAGTTTTTCTGAACCTTTCTCTTGTTCCAGTCTGTTTTGTGTCCAAGTCTTATGAGAAATGTTTTAAAATCTCTCAGTCTAATTAATTATTACTGTATGTCCTCCTGAGACCCTGTGTCCTCATATGAGGACATCACATTTTGGGTTTACTTGACCTTGTACTTCATTTACTTAATTCAGACCTGTTGTCCTCGTTCGTGGACATTTCTTTGTGCCATCTAGTGGTAGTAAGAGCACAGTACACTAATACATGCAGCAGGTACCAGAGCTCCACAGAGACATTTTAGTTGGCCATTACCATGCTTGGAATCTTGTCGAATGTCGATGGGTTTATTCATTTATTTATTTTTTATTTAATTTATTATTTATTTATTTTTTGTTCATTTATTTTTATAATTTTATTTTATTTATTTATTTATTATTCATTTATTTTTATTATTATTATTTTTTTTATTGTATTTTATTTATTTATTTTGCTTTTCTCTTCCTCTAGTGTGCTCTTGGTCCCAAGGGAGGGTTATGGGGAGGTATACAGGATTAAGTTCACTGATGTTCTGTACGTCTGTAAATTAGTGTATGTTTGTTTGCTCGTTTAATTGAAAACCTCTTAAATAAAGTCATTAAAAAAAAAATTTTAAAAAAAGAGAAAATGCTAAGTTAATGTTAGTTAAATATTTGTTAAAAATAAATCAGTATTTGTTAAACTGAAGGCAAATTACTTTGGAAAAGAACCAGCGTTGGCAGGTTAGCCACCAAGAGTAGCCACTGGGACTAACCCAGACAGTCTATGGGACTAACTAGCTTACTGCTACTTCCTCTATCTCACAGGAAGTTGTGACCAGAATCATTTCTACAGTCGCGCTCTCAGGAATAAGGTGGATATGGAGCCAGTCTAGATGCTGATGGCGTCATTATTCTGTAGCCGTTACATTGTGCTGTTAACATTTACTTCATAAGGACAAAAGCATCTGTTTCCACTTTAATACTGTCGTGTTCTCTTTTGCTTCGTCACTGACCTGTTTTTGAAGCCTCTGCACTTTTTTTGTGGATTAATGTAACAAAGGTCAAAACCCAGACATCTTGTTTACATGGTCAGCATCTTTTCACCAGGACGTCCTGAGGTGTAGTTTGGATTTGTGAATTCTAGTGACCTAAAAATCAAAGTATTGATGGTCTCGGCCCCGCTGTGATCAGAAAACATTGTTTGGATGTTTGACCTTTAATCTGCTTACTGTTGGTTGTTTGTTCTCCTGTTCACTCACATTTTAAGCTCCAGGCTAAGACGTCAGCTGAGTGTTGGTGTCTGCAGTGTGTACAGTGTGTGAGGTTACGGTGTGCTGGGCCGAAAGGGACGGACATTCCTCTGCACCGCTGAACACGCTGTTAGCTTCAAGCTTGTGAGGTCACGAGGGCTCATTCCTCAGTTTCATCTCAGCTGAGCAGCCTGACATGAGGCCACTCGCTGGAGAGTCTGTGTCTGCTCTGCTTGACTGGTTTCCAGTTAGTCTGTACTGGAGCTGAGGGAAGATGAAGCTGGTCTCTGAGCAGAGGGACGAGGTGAGTGAGTCGATGAACTGGAGAGTTTTAAACTCGTGGATGGTTATTATGGTTTAGGATTTCCACTGAACCTGATGAGTGAAGGGAAAGTGGAGCAGACGGCTGGAACAGATCGATCCGTTTAGGCTCACAGATCAGAGATCAGATCTTGTTACAGATGTCCTCAGAGCTGCAGACTGAAGAAACTGTGGTTTATTCAGAGGACTTTTAACAGTTAATGCAAAAAAAATTAATGTTACACCGTTATTATTGTTGTTGAACAGTTGTTGCTATGATGGTCGTGTTTGCAGCTGCTGTTTCTTTGTTTTTATCCCTTTTTATTTGTGTCGGATTTATATTTAATGTGTTGTTTACAGACTGAGTTGTGCAGTTGCTCCTGGATGGATAAAATAAGTATTTTTAATTGATTTTGGTGTGTCTGGAATAAAGTTAGCTGGTTTGTAGTTGAAGCAGGTGATTGGATAAAGTGATAAAATGTGGTCTCTTAGTTTTTTAATCGTGCTAATAGCAAGGTTAGACTAAAACATCTCAACACTAGTTTGATGGATTGCAATGCAGTTTGATTCAGACACTGATGTTCCTCAGAGGATGAACCCTACCGACTGTTTCTGTGACGCCACCATGAGGTGACATTTGTCGTTCTGAGTGAAATATCTTAACAACTGTTGAATGGTTTGTCATAAAGTTTGCTTTAAATGCTCATGTTCCTTGTGTTGCTCGTGTTTAAATAACTTTGGGTATCTCTTAAAGGTCCAGTGTGGAGGATTTAGGAGGATATATTAGCAAAAATGGAATATAATGAAATGACCTGTTAGCATGCGAGAAGCCGGTGAGGGATCACACCCCTTGTCGCTGACCCAGTATGAGACAGCCACACAACAGGAAATTCATATGTTCATTATCGTTTGATCTTGGTGTGTTTATAAATTCAAAATCAATCCCTCCAGGATCTCGCGGCAAAAAAACCCTTAAACACTTGAATTCTCACAGGATATCCTGGTGAACAGATCTCCTGTCAAAAGACAGTTGGACGTCACCAGAATCTTTCGGTGAGATTCTAAATGCTTGAAGGCATCATTGTTGGCCTTGCTAGCGATTAGCAAGTTATAATGCTAACGTTAAGCTCAGCTGCATCTGAGATGTCCTAACATGGCCACCGTACATAGAGATAATAAACCCTTTAGATTTATCTAACATAATGACCTCGTATCTGGTGCCAGTCTACAGTAGAGGAGGCCCGAGGCCAGAGACAGCTGACACTTCACACATTTCCTGTTTCAGAGAGATCGCACAATGATTCACAGCCCGAGGCCATTTTCATGTAATCTGCACTCCTGAAGGAAGGCGGTACCTCTCTCACAAACCTGTCAAGTGTTAGCAAGTAGGAAGCCAGTGAGGGATTATGCACTGTCGTTGCTGCACTAGCGACCCCCTACTGGCAGTAACAAGAACTGCAGCTCTGAAAGAACTCAACTGCAAATAAATGGGAAGAAAACAGGAAAATAAGCTCATAACAATTCTGGAAAACAGTCTGAAAGGGACTTTTTGTCTGGTGGCCTCAAACTCAGCTGATGATTCAAATAAAGTGGTTAATAATATTATATATAACTTTATTCAGCATGACTTTGGGCTCTGTTTTTGGAGACATGAAGGAATCATGAGATCTGCTTTGGAGCTTTGTTTTCATTAATCTGCTGTAACTTGACAAATGTTTAGTATCTCCAATCAGAAACTCTGAGGTCACTGTCACATTTTGTTGATTATTTAATATCTACTTATGGTTAGAATAGTTGATGTTGCTGCTCTGGGCACAGGGGTCTGATATTTGGTTCAGACATTCGTGGACCCCAGAGGATGAATCCTGCTGACTTTGTTGATGTTTTTCGCACCACCTCGAGGCTGATATTTGTGGTTTTGAGATAAATGTCTCAACAATTATTGGATGGATTGTCATGAGAGTCGGTTCAGACATTCATGATCCCCTCAGGATGAGCTGTAATAATTCATTGATTAACTTTTGGTTTTATTACCGTCATCAGGTCAAAAGTACAGCCTCACAGAGCTGTTAGTCTAGCTGTTGAATCTTAAGGCCAAAACACTGGCTCATCATTAGCTCCTTTTCCACCAACATTTCCAGGAACTTTTATTTCCAGGAATTTATTTACCTGGGTAAAAGAATTCCTGGTAATCTGTGTGGTTTGCGTTTCCACCACACCTCAAAGTTCTGGAAAAAGCAACAAGCCCACATCATCATTTGTGTGACACAATACGCCAAGATGGAGGACGCTCAAGTTGTTCTGTTGTCCCTCATGTTTTACTACATCACATATAAAACCATGTGATCTGCACGGAAAAGACAACAGGTGTTATTAGCAAAGACAACTGTGAACGCCCGAAGCTTCTTATAATCTTGCTTAAGTTTCTTCAACTATTCACGAATGTGTTTCAGCGTGTGCCCTATATTTAGCTCCACCAGCTTGTCAGCTATTCTTTCATAGACTCGGTCGTTTTAAGTCACCGACTCAAAGTCCCGCTGAATTTCTTCCTGGGCAAATACGCTCCAAAGAGCCTGGACCTCGTCGTCCGTCCACTTCTCGTAGCTTCTCTTCTTTTGCTCCATTTTCCAAATGATCAAAACACAAACCAAGTGAAGCTTGTAGAAATGAAATAAAGTTTGCAGCCTCACTGGCACGGAAGTGTGGAACGCTGCAAGTGTGTGTTCCGCCAATCAGCGTTCTTCAACACACACAGCCCCGCCCCTCAAGAATTCAGGGGAATCTGAAAAGTCCTACCCCCCTACTAGGTACTTTTTTCAGGGAAAGTTTGGGGTTGAGGGAAAGTTTTTTCTCCGGGGAATTTCGTTGGAAACGTGCCGAGGTTTTTCAAAATCCCGGGTAAATGATAAAAGTTCCTGCGGTGGAGAAGGGTCTATAGATGTGCAAAGAGAACTCTGTAGCTGTTGCTGTCTCGTGTGTGACAAAGAATGAATGAGGAGAGATTTGTTGTTGAGGTTTACAAATATCCAGAGCTAAACGACCCACGATCCTGTCATTGTAAAGACAGTGGCCAAAAAGATAAAGCCTGGCGAGTCACAGCTCTGGAGATCAGCTCCACAGGTGAGAAATCAAGTTTAATTACGAGCTGTTCACACATGATTTTAAGCTAAAGCCCAGGTGGAGAACAAACAGATCTTTCAGTAAAAGTAGTAATAACTTTGTGTGGTTGTCTGTGGACAAGCTGCAGTGTGACGCGTCCAGTATGTACAGTACTAGGGGTGGCATTTGATGCATGTCACATGACGCACCACGACGCAGCGGAGCCTGTGTGCTTTCAGCTTAAGTCTTGTTTCATTTTCTCTCTTTCATCAAAGCATCCATCTAAATTTCAAAACTTTGAAAATTAGCAAAAAATAGAATTTTCAATGGTTTCTTCAAATTTCACCATAATGACATAATTTGATTAAATAATTAATAAACCCAAAACTGGTTTGAAAATGTGATCTGATATCATTCAGGCTCAGCTATCATTGATGGAGCTCCTCTCTCCTGCTCACCCAGCAGACCATGTGCTCCCATCACAGCCTCTTTGAAGCTTTGTTTAATCCCTTCCCTCTGTTATCGTCTGCAGGATCCAGACCTCCAGCTCCTTATGGCTGTGTATGATGAGAACATCCTGAAGAATCCTTTCTACTTGGCATTGGAGAAGCAGAGACCGGACCTCTGCAGCCGAGTGGCAGAGCTCCACGGCATCGTGAGTCACACCTGTTACCTCCTGTTAGTTGTTAGAGCCAACCTGTGTGTGTGTCACAACAACAGAGGGACACGATCAATGGATCATCTGACATGATCACAGTTTTGCTTTTTGAAGAAACTGCTGCCTGGAAATTCAGTTTAAAAAGTGGTGATCTGAGGGGTCGGTGTCCACGATTTTAATTTAGTATCATTTCTTTTATTCACAAGGACAACACACATTAATCAACATTTCTCTAAGTGTGTCAGTGTCAGACAGCTGGCTGATTTTAAACTGCAGTCCTTTGGCAAGATGTTTTAAAAACTGTTAAATGATAAAGTTCACAGAACAAAACAGCAGGATGCCATGAAGACAGCAACAGCAAACAGTATTCTCAAGACAGAGCACAGGCCATACAACGTAACAACAAACAGCATTTTAACACAAACAGCCATGCCAGCAACATCAAGCGCCAACACACCACTAAGCATCACATGCAGAGCAGCAACAGACAGTAAACATAAATAACCAGTCCCTCCAGGATCTCACGGCCCAATTGTGGGAAATTGTGGCAAATGACAAAAACTGCAAGTCAGGAGAAAAAAAAAAAAAATTTTTAAACCGCTGCCTCCAAAAAGTTAGTTTTATTGAATTAGTTTCAAAACATGGACTCCAATAATGTTTTCCAAAAATCCTGAGTGAATACTGTAGCTCTCAAAGCAGACAATGTGACTGTAAAACAACATGTAAGCTACATCTGCTGTAAACATAACATTTGAATCAATTCAGCACATATTTGCATTAATTATTGCGATTACAAGATCGGGATTTTCTGGAGGGACTGATGAGTGTAGGAGGTGGATGTGGAGATGCCACAGCCAGAGGAAGGATATTAATGTATGCACTGTTACATGGACACTGTTTTGACACTTATTTGTTATGGACTGTGAATAGACATTTATTTATTTGTATTGTTGGACTCTGACCAATTTACTTACATGTCATCTTAATACTGTTTATTTTTTTATGGTTTATGAGCTTCTGTTTCATCTATTAGTGTAAGTCAATCCTTTTCCTGTTTTATTTATTATTTTTTTCTGCCTGGTGTTGTTTGGGGAGCTTTATTTTTTTTTCCTCTCAAGGTGGTTTGGTGTTGTTGAAAATTTGAAACTCAATTCATAAAAAAAAAGAAATACGTGCCTTGCCTTGCCCAGTTGGTCTGTTGATGACTAGTGTAGGAAGCCTCTAAATAACAGAAAACAAACACCAAAAACTAAAAGCTTTACGGTTAAGATTTCAACAGTGTTGTTGTTTTGCCAACAGAGATTAAAATGTGTGCATACAAACACACTGAAATAAATGAGGAAACACTGCAGAGAAAAAAATTCCACTGTACAATAGAAACTGTGACACTGCAGGTGTCAACAGACCACAAATATCTGCCACTTTCTCTTTTAGCTAAACTCCACAGCAGCTGATTTCATACAGTTGACATGCTGTATGTGTTGCTCAGACCTGTATCAGTGCAGGACTGTGGACTTAAACCACTGTGAAACCAGTTAAATGAACTGCAGAGACGAGCAGTTCCCACAGTCTGGATCATCACTGGGGTTCAAACGTGTCAGATCAGGAAACAGAGGCCACTCATTGTCAAAATAAAGCGACGTGTAGTTGTCGGGCAGCTTCCTGTCTTAAGAGCAGATTGTCACTTTAACAAAGTGTTTTTTTGTGGTTTCAACTCTCTCTGCTGCTTCCTCCTCTCAGCCCACACTTTCCTCCCAATGCATTTCTCAGTTCATATTAAAGACAGACAGGATTAGATTAACGTTTATTTCAGTTCGTCAGAGGTTCAAAGTGTGATTACTTAACGAGTTTTCTCAACCAGACGAAACTTTAAAAGCCCAGCCAGCGGGTAAATGCAAACGCTGGGAAAATGGGCAAATATCAGATGACCTAAACAACTGTATAATCGCTCTCTAAAACATGTTTTAGCTTGTCAGGATGTCTGAAACCTCAGCAGAGGAGGATCAAATGTCTGAATGTAGGCCAGCAGCAGCAGCTCTGACTCGCCGTCAAAACAGCATCAGCTTCTAATGCGCATTTCACAGCCGACTGCTGACCTGGAAAATCACTTATACAAGGCACAAGACAGTAAACACACACTAACCACTGCACAGTACCTCCTGGTTTCACAAACTGTTTCCAGATCCTTAAATCCTCATGAAGCTCTTATTAGATAAAATATCAGTTTATCATACTGAGTAATGTTTTCCAGTTTCAAGATGGCGTGTAAAGACATGATGTTAAATTTCAAACCTTACTTAGGCACAGCTGTGCTTTGAGCTAAATGCTAACATCAGGATCAGACAGATTCCTCCTCTGATATTCTTGTCGTTCTGCGTCTGGGCAAAATCAGAACTTCTTGCTGCCCTGTCACATCCCAGCAGCTCAGAGTGAAAACAAATCAGAATGACTTGATTCAGTTTGAATCAGTATGTTGAGTGGTTAATGAATTAAATGGAAAAGTAAAACGTTCTCTGTCTCATGTACCTGCAGGTTCTGGTGCCTTGTTGTGGAAGTTTGACCGTCAGCAGCTACTCAGACTCTCAGTTCGACAGCTATGTCCTGCAGCCTGCGGAGGACGGATACAAGACTGTGGATGGAAAGGTTTGTCTGTCCTCACTTTATAAACATCAGCTCCATCAGAGGTGCCCAAAACTCTGACAGGCGAGTACACAAAAGGTTTGTGCGGCTTTTGCGTCTGCTAAACCTGACAAGACAAGACAAAGAGAAACAGTGTCATTCTCAAAGCAGCAGCACCCTATGTGTGCCACCAATGTGCTCTTTGCACATATTTAAATGAGGTAATGTGCATTTAATTGACAAGAAAGTGGCTCACAGGAAGTCGCAAGTTAATTGATTAGAGTGTATCTATAAATCACCAGGGCCAGACATGATACATCCCAGGATTCTAACAGTATTATTTAATCTGTCATTAGACGATTCAGTTTTAGCCTGTGAATGGACAGAGGCAGCAGACACCAAGGTCCTCCCAAGAAGCACATGTCTTTCATCAAGGCAGGGGAGCAGTCCAGACTGGAGCGCGGTCGGACCACATTCTCCTGACCGAATCCGAGACAGTTATAATCAAGCCCGGCTCGACCCCGACAGACTTTCTGATTTTTCAGTCCGAACCAGACCGGAGCCCGACGCAGTTTGTTACCTGACGTAGTTACTGTTACCATGGTTACAGCTTGTCTGTTTACCGTGATCACACATGTGTAAATGACCATTAAAAGGCTGCTGTTACTCACAGTCAAACACGCTGCATGCAAAGCAGCGCAGCACGACACACACACTCAATTGGAGTGTGGCCGCACAGGACTGGCCACTGATTGTTTATCTGCGCAAGCAACTCAAGTTCCCAGCACACATCACAGTGACATCTTTGCGACCTGACATCATCATTCTGTCAGAGGCCACTAAACAACTTGGCCTGATAGAGCTGACTGTGCCCTGGAAGAGGCATTTAAAGTAACAATGCTAAGTATCAGGGACAGGTGGAGGAATGCTGGAGGTAGAGTTGGAGAGAACAGGCTGTGGGGGGATTTGCCGATCGGTCTCTCCTCCTAACCCACACCCGGCTGGGAACGAGCGGACCAATGAAGAAAAAAGCCAGCAGGGCTGCGACAGACGCAGCAGAGAGAGCCTCCAGGTGGCTTTGAAGAAAGAGGAGATATCCGTGGACTTATGTTGCTGGGACGCATGTCGGGGCTTGATCAACCCTGGCTGGGTCACTTGGGCAAGGGTGTATGATGTTGTAAGACCCCAAACACACGATGAACATCACCCTGTGAATAGAACGAGGCACATATTACGGGACAAATCATTAGCAGGGAACTATGGCCAGTTAGTTTGACGTCTGTAGTATGTAAGACAATAGAAAATCTAACCAGAACGGATATTGTTAAACCAGATGGACTGTTTTCAAAACCCTAATTTATAACACCTGTCAGCAGGAGCTAGTGTCACTGTCTGAGTTAAAAGCATGATGCTCTTGTCAGCCGCTCCAGAGTAAAGTGACTTTTCTAAGACTGAAACTAAAACAAGAGGCTCCTATTAAGCCCTGTTTTCATCAAACACTTCCAGTATGGTACCTCTGGAACCAACAGTAACCCTTCAGACATGGTAGCTAGACCCTAGCATTTTCAGTACCCTTAAATGTGGGCGGGGTTGTTGTCACTCCTCGCTGTATTTCCTCATCAGCGGTGACACAGATGGAAGTCTGCACCTGGTTTATGGTCCACAGAACGAGGCTGCACGCCCACATTTTCAGAACAAAATACAACAGGCTGCAGTGAGAGTCTCTCTCCATGGGATATTTCAAAATAGCAGCTTTGTGCATTTAGTCCTTCTCAGGCAAGCTCAGGGGTTTAGTGTTGCTGTAGCCCACAGGAAGTGAGGATTAGAATATATGACCTTCACATAATCCGCTCCAAATCAATCTATATAAACCCTTGAAGATCCACTCATTACTAAAAGTGTCTGTCATATAAAAACTAAAGTGATGGTCAAAGTTGTCACAGTGAAATTTAAGGTGTGCTGATGGATTCACGTCATCAACTCATGCATTGAGTAACATTACAAGTTAACGTTCCACCTTAAAAGTTGCCGGCAGTCGGCCCAGTGAATGAAGTGATTTTTTCTCCGACTCCAGCTGCTGTGAGAGGCAGCAAAACATCCTTTCATTTTATAGTTCCAGTTTACTAATCAAACTCTCCACAGTATGAACAGTGGTTACATGAGCCTCAAAACCAGACACAACTCAGCCCTGAGCAGAGTGACCGTCCTCTACTGACCAATCAGACTGCAGTGTTCACAGCTCCACCTTTTAGTACCAGATCTGTGTGCTAGGTACCCCAACAGAGGGGGGACCAAACATGGGGACGCTAAGGAACGCTTCTATTGGTACCATCCACAACTTAAGATGTTCCAAAGTCCAAATTTCTAAGGTTTTAATGAACATTAGATGGCAGGCTGGCAGTACTCAGTATTTTATGTCCTCCTGTTTGTTTAATAAAAACCACAGTGAGCAGCTGTTTTAGAAAAAGTAACTGATGAAACTGTATATTTGTGTTTTTAAAGATTGATGTCATCAGTAGGAACCAATGGGCTTGGAGCTGAGAGACACAGACAGGAAGTCAGAGTATTGAGATATGAAATAAGATGTTGTTGGTTTCAGTCTGAACATCAAATTTGTTGACAAAAAGAAACATTTAAATACCTGAGTGTTCCTGATGTGGGTATTCTACCTCTGTAATGAATACTGTACTATAACACTGTGTACGGACTGTGTTTCAGGAGGTCAGGATCCAGGACAGGCAGGTCCTGCTGGGCTCCGGCTTCCCGGCTCCCTCATCCGTCCCCATTCTGTTTGAGGAGACTTTCTACAACGACCAGGAGCAGAGCTACAGCATCCTGTGCATCTCCAGGCCCGTCGAGGTGGACCCGAGCCCGGCTGAGCCCGGCCCGCCGCCCCCCTACTGTCTGAAGAGCCTGGAGGACGTCAGGGAGTTCCTCGGCCGCCACGCCCAGAAACTGGACAAATTCATCCACGGCTTCTGTCAGGCCTTCAGAGAGCAGGAGAGGAAGGGACTGCGACACCACATCGTACGACTAATTCAGCGGTCTTCTTCACCGTCTTTGCCATCTCTGTTGTTTTCTCACCTCTTCATCGTCTTCCTCGTCTGTCCTTCTCTTCATCTAGTCTTTTTATTCCACTCCTTGTTTTAACAGATTTTTCTCCCTTTATGTGGGGTCACCTACCAGCAGCAGATCAAACTACAAATTTTATTTTTCCTCTAACAGTAATTATGAATTAAAGTTGATTCAAGAAGATGAAATGTTTTAAGCTTCAGTCCTGACAGTCCTCCTGTCCTCTCTCCCCTCAGGACTCTGTGAATGGTCTTTACACTAAATGTCTTCAGTGTCTGCTGAGAGACTCTCGCCTGGTGAGTAAACCCTGACCTGCAGGACCAACTGATGGAGATAACGGGAGCTGTACACTGAATATGATGTAACGGGTTAATGAGTAATGTACCACTTAGAAGGATCTGAGAAATGTGGCAGTTCTTCATCGTCCACTAGTGTCAGTCAGTAGGATCATTTCCTTTGAGTAAAACTAAGATCAAAGTTCACTGGCAAAAATAATCCGTCCACAAACTCCACTCGGTCGCTGCTCTGCAGCTGTCGATAATCTCACATGATCTTCTTCAGCAAATGGAGAATTGTAGATGTCCAAAATGATGTTTTCTGTTTAATGAATAGAAGTCAGACATTAAAGGTGCAGTGTGTAGGATTTAAGGGGATTTATCTCTCTAGATAGGGCCATTCATGTTTTGGCATTGGCAACTGTTGGAAACAGTCAAGCTGAAACGAAGCACCAGCCACTAGCAGGACCGATGTTCTCATGTTACAGCTAAACAGTACAACTAAACCTGTGGTTCTGCATTACGCCCTTAAAATATTGCGAACCTGTCCTTTAACTCCTGTGTTTGTTGTTGTTAGCAGCCTGAGCGTGATTTGTATCACAAATAAATGGATGTTATGAACTTGTCACACAGTTGTCACATCTGATGTCACAACTGGATCTGTGAGCTTTGGTACTGTGTAAAACTTTATCTCTGGTACGCTGGTATTTGCTGACCATTCTAGGACAAGCTGCGGGTGATAAAGCTGGAAATTCATTTTACCAACTACATCATTAGTTTTGAACTCTGTGCATCTGGTCTTGTCTGAGGAGGAGGAGGAAGAGGAGGAGGAGGAGTTTCAGTGTGATCTTCAGGTTCTCTAGAGCAGCGGCGGGAGTGAAGTCTACAATGGTTAAAATATGGGACGCTCAACAAAAAGGCTGGGGACCACTGCTCTAGAGGACATGTCCTCTGAATGATCTGACCCTTAAATTATGGCACAAACATGCAGATCACTAATGAAACCACAGGACACAGTGTGTCTCGTTAGGCTCTGCGGAGTCTAATAAGATCCTCTGCGTGCCTCCGTTGTCTCAGTTTTCTGCCTAATCACAGTAACAGGAGGAGTTGTTGCATCACGTCCTCAACAGTGACTAAGGCGTTCGCTGCTCTGATGAATGTGTTGTTTTTCTACAGAAACTTCTGGCGAAGCAGGAGCTTCAGATGACTCTTCTCAAACAGGCAGTTGAGGTAACGTCACTCAGATTCATCACTGATCAGCTTCACTCTCTCTAGTTTCAGTAAAGATGTGTGTGTTCATGGATTAAAGCTGAGGTTTGTTTCTGAGGCACATCACATGGAAACTGAGCTCACTAACAGAGGACATAAATATATTGATGTTAAAAAATGAAGCCCTTGACTTTGATTGTGTGCGGTCCAACAGACTCACACATAAACCTAACTGATAACACAGCTTCTAACACAGTCGTCCTTTTTGTAGTACTGCTTCTGCATTTTTGTTTTCAGAATAACAGAATAATGAAAACTGCTCATATTTATAGTTAAATGTATAACCAGAGTGTTTCCGGTCTCTTACATGAAGTCAAATCAGACAAACCTGTTGCGTAAATAAGTATTTTTTAGCAGTTTTATGTCCCTGCTCTTTCTCTTTAATGAAATATTCTTAAAGAATCCCTTTAATACCTCAAGAGAGTAACTCAGTGGTCAGACTGACCTGCTAAATCACCAGATCAAATTCTTTCTTCCAGCTTGCTTTGCTGATCAAACTGATGTTAGTGTTGAATTGTGACTTGTCTCTCTCACGGCTGTAAACTGAAATGTATTTTTTCCTTCTTATCCTAGATGTATGTTCATCATGGTATCCATGATTTAATTTTTAACTTTGTGGGAACGCTTGAAGCCAGCCAGGTATGTTTGAGTTCTCACAGTTCTGTCATAATAACAAGTGAATTCACAAAGTTTGAAGCTGCTGAAAGCATCATGAACTGTGCAGCTAAATGAAAGTGTGAAATTTTTCGGCACTCCCAGACTGTCCTGGTGAGAATGCGCCCTAAGAGGTGCCAGGGTTCAGGGGCACGTTAAACAATGCCTACTTCATGTAAAATTCTGCTTCAGAGGCTTTTCCACCCTGATCACAATACAGTCCTCTGATAAAACAATGAATACGTACTGTGACCGTGTTTAAAGATATTGAACATTGTGTAAAACAGTCAGTCAGCAGCTTCAGTTCAAAAGAATCTGTTTCAGGAAATGTGTGGATGAATGCTCATGTAATGAGAGTGAGAAGTCGACTGACTGAACGTGGAATAACTGAGACATACTGTTGAAATTGCACTGATATGTCTTGAGACATCTCAGGCTGTTCATCTGTTTTGTAAAAGGATGAACGTCTACAGAATGTAATTCTTTACACAAAAAATGGAAACACATTGGAGCTGATGTTTCCTACAATGAGATGGTTTTTTTGGTCCGGCCTGTCTGAGATCAAACTGGGCTGGATGTGGCTCATGAACTAAAATGAGTTTGACACCCCTGCTCTTAAGCAACTTTAATCTCTGTAAACAGTGCTGTGGTCACTCTGGATACTTTCAGTTCTTACGTGGCCAGTTTTCCATCGGAGCTGCTTTCTGCCTAAAGAAGTATGTCATACTTATCTATATGGTCAGTTAATGACTGTTGTGACAACTTGCTGTAAAGCTCAGTGAGTTAATGCTGATGGAAATTATTGCACATTACTAGAAAACACTCAAAATTAAATTCTTTTTTTTAATTTTTTTGTCTATTTGATTTTGCTGCAGTGAAAAATTCCCATTAATCAATGACAGTTGCAGTGGAAACGGATGTGCATGTACTTGTAGTGAGTGTCAGTGAACTGATCTCGTGTTCTGCTGCTCGTCAACAGGACGCTGCCTTCAACAAAATCACCAGGAGTCTGCAGGACCTGCAGCAGAAAGAGCTAGGAGTCAAAGCTGACTTCAGGTCAGTTCAGCATGAAGCACGTGATGGTTGATGCATAGTTTGTTTATGATCCGCTGACAGGACTAATGTCGGCCATTATGAGGGTGAAAGGTCAAAGTTAGATAATCGATAACCTGCAGTTTTCTTTATGTTTTTGTTAACATTAGGTTGTGTGGTGCTGCGCTGGTGCATTCAAGAATATTCAGACATCCGAGAAACTTTATGCATCTGTCAAAAAATATTGCTTTGATGAGCTGTATGGTTAAAGATTCAAATCCAGAAAACGTTTTCTTGAATGATGGTGTGAAATTGCAATTTTTTTCATCACAAAGTTTTCTGTCAGCGGCTGTCTCTCAAATACGAGATTTCAGAGTGACCATAAACACACCATCAGAGAGAGATTTCAAAACAATCCCTGTGTACAGCTGAGTGTGGAATGACCAGCTGAAGGCGTACCTGCGTGGTAATGATGTTATTTAATCAGCATCTTGATATGCACCTGTCAGGTAGATCGATTATCTTGGAAAAAGACAAGTGCTACAAGTACTAAGACGTATTTTAACAAATTTGCCATCAAAAAAAAGTCTGAGATCTTTAATAACATTCAGGAAAAATGGAAGCAAAAACAAAAGTGATGCTTTTTTTGCTGAGTGTATTTTTGATCTGTAACCTGCTGCTGCTGTCGTGTTCCTGCAGTATAAACTTGTCTCGGGCAAAAAGAGAGCTGAGTCAGCTCAACCAGCAGACGTCCCCCCTCCTCAAACTGCTCTGCCTGCGGAGAGTCGCCCTGACCGCCACCCAGACCCCCAGAGGCACTGGTATGATCCGTCCGTCTGTCCGTCTGTCCGTCTGTCTGTTTATTTATTCTCCATCTCCTCAGCTTTCTGATCTCTGTCTCAGGATCACAATATGAATTAATTTCATTCATTTTCACAACATTTCATATTACACTCTTAACAGTAAGGGGAAGCTTCACATGTATTTTTATAAGATAAAATGTACTTTATTGTCCCCTAGGACAGGATTCACTTAGAATAGAATAGGCTTTATTGTTATTGTGCTGCAGTGCACACACAATAACACACAACAAAGACACAATACAGAACGCAAAACACACAACGCACATAAATGAGATAAAACAGCACTTACAATAGCATAATGTATAGATAAAAAAATATTAAGAACTGTATGGAGCCTTAAAGAAAACCAAAAAAAACAGATACACTCAGCTGAGATGCATTTTTCCTAAAAACAGTCTGACATGGACAGACAAAATGTTTCTGTAAATCTAATTTTTCTAAATTCGGCCGCAAACAGAATCACATTCAAGTCCAGAAGTGTGAAAGTGAAACTCGCCTGCTTCTCTTTTTCTCTCTTTCTATCTTCTGTTATTGTTACACAGTTATGTATGACGTCAGGGCTCATCAGAGACAAAGTGTGACTTATATACAAACCCAACTTTATTTATTAATGTGGCACCTTTTAATACAAACCTGCAGCACAAAGTGCTTCACATAGCAAAATTAAAGTAACACAAACAATAAATCAAATTTTGCACAACTAAACATTATAACAAGACAATAAATTGTTAAAACTAAGAAAATAAAAGTCAATAGAATAAAATAAACACAGAGGATAAAAGTTTAAATTAAGGCTCTAACATTACTCCAAATGAAAAGCCTGATTAAAAGTTAGTAATTCAGCCGGTCACCTCACTGTACCGGCACACTGAACTCTCCGTGATCTGCTCTCACTGTCTATAATCAGATCAGCACTCGGGACAATACCTGCTCTGTCGGCCTCTTATGAGTTTGTACAGTTTGCTTTAGAAATCTAAGCTTATTGGCCCACAACAGCCCCGCTGTCAGCCTGCAGAGTGGTACGATCCGCTCCTGATTAATGTTTGTCAAGCGCCCAATTTAATCATTTAGTTTGGACAGAGGGAGAGTGTAGGGCAGCGTCAGGACTTCATGTCCTTATGTGTGTGTGTTGTCAGTGTTTCACCCAACTGAGCATGTGTGTCTCTTTGCAGTCAGTATCGAGGCTGTGTGTGCGGATGACCTGCTCTCTGTCATCCTCTATCTGCTGGTGAAGACGGAAATTCCCAACTGGTGAGCAGGGAGGGGGGGGCTCACTGTGACCTCTGACCTTGTGGGTTGTGTTCAGGATACAAAGATGCTGATTTCTGGAGTAAACGTCCAGTGGTGTCAATCAGTCATGTGGAGGGAACTGAAAGAGGATGACACAGTTGTGCAGTTTATTCTGCGTTCACATTAATCGTCAGCCAAAACAATGAAAGCACAGGCCATTTGTTAACTGTAAAAAGCAGGGAATTATGGGAAGTCCAAAGAAGATACTCTGAAAGATACAAACTCTGTGCGCTTGCAGCGTAGGTCTGATGGCAGTGTGGGTGAGTCTGTTCCAGTGTTGTAGTCAAGATCACATAAACCAAGACCAAGAGCAAACCAGTGCAAGACCACGCAGCTGTCTGTGCAGATTATACCTAACTATCCATCCATCCATTTTCTGTAACCACTTATCCTCTTGAGGGTCACGGGGGGTGGAGCCTATCCCAGCTGACACTGGGTGAGAGGCAGGGTTCACCCTGGACAGGTCACCAGATTATCACAGGGCTGACACATGGAGACAGACAACCATTTACGGAGCACCCAGAGAAAACCCACGTTGACATGGGGAGAACATGCAAACTCCACACAGAAGGGCTCCCTCCTGGGAGGAGTAACCCTCTTGCTGTGAGGTGACAGTGCTAACCACTACACCACCGTGCCGCCACTGTACTTAACTAAACATGCAGAAATAGACCCAGGCTGTAAAAGAAATGCAGGTCTCTGGTTACCATGGAGACGACTGAAACCTTCATCAAAGGATAAATTGAAAACACTGTGCCTCTGTTTAATTCCAATCAGGATTAAGAAGTTGAAATCGACTTAACCATCTTTATTGAAGACTCTTTTTTTTGCACAGCTAACTTGATGTCTTAACTTAACCGATGTCCATGCTGGGGCAAGACTAAGTAAGAATGGGGTCAAGTCAGATACGAGTGGTCTTGAGACTGGCATTGAGACTGAAACCATTCTCCAGTACTTCAACAGTGGCCTGTTCAGTACTTTGGTTCAAACTGAAATATCTCAACAATCCGTGCATAAATTGCCATTAAGTTTTGCACAGGTTCCCCTGAGGACGAAGTCTGCGGACTCCAATGATTCTCTATAACTTTTTATCTAGTGGCGCAGCACATTGTGGTTCAGAGTGAAATATCTCGTCCACAAACTGATGGATTACTCAGACACTCATGTTCCCCTTCGGCTGAATCGTAATAACTTTGGTGATCCTCTGACTTTTCATCCAGTGCTGTCATCAAGTCAACATGTGAAATTGCCCAGTTCTTAATTTATTTCCATCATCTAATTGTCTTCACAATGAGCATTACAGCCTCACAGAGCTGTCAGCGTAGCTGGAGACTTGTTTTCTAACATCACTTGTTGTGCAGTGATTCTCAACAGCAGCTTGTTTGAAAAATATTCAGCTTCACAAACAGCTTTAGATGAAATTGATTTATGTGTATTTTTTCCTTCCACATCAAGACATGATGTAACAGATAAATGCTTGACAGAAACATCTTACTGTTGCCAAAGTTTTCCTCAGTAGATCTGACCGATTTGATTTTGGAACATCCCCTGGCACACAATTAATTTTTATGGGATTATAGTGTCTTTGAAAATGCCTCAGTGTGACTTGACACCACTACAGAGCAATGACCTGGTGAGGATACTGCACCCCTTTGTTACCTCTTTAATGTGTGTGTGTGTGTGTGTGTGTGTGTGTGTGTGTGTGTGTGTGTGTGTGTGTGTGTGTGTGTGTGTGTGTGTGTGAATAAATATACTCAGCAGGGATCAAAACTGAATCTTGTCCTTTGAGCCATGATCTGATAAACAGTGACAGCTGCTGGAGGAAATGTCTTCCAGCTGTGTAGGTGGTTAATCATCGAGTCTTTTTGTCCTCAGGATGGCCAACCTGAGCTACATCAGGAACTTCTGCTTCAGCCACTCCAGTAAAGATGAACTCAGCTACTGTCTGAGCACTTTCGAGGCAGCAGTGGAGTACATCAACCTGGGGAAGCTGCAGGACACACACTCTGTGAGTCACACACAACAGGACTTCTATTCCAGTCATCCCAGTGTTGTTGCTCAGCAGCGTTCGTTGGTGATGAAGCTCCTCCGTGTGTTCTTGTTTGTGTCCGCTCAGAGCTCGGGTGAGCTGAATGACAAGGCGTTGTTCAAGGAGAGGATGAGTTTGCTGTCTCAGAGCGCTGCCACGCCCATCCACTGTCTGTTTGAGGTGAGCTCAGGAAACAAACTCAATATTTAGAGTGCAGCTGCACTCATGTAGCTCAATAATAATAATAATAATAAACTTTATTTATACTGCACCTTTCATACAAGAAATGCAGAAAGTGCTGTACAGTAAGGGCAGTATAAGCACTGAGTGCTTCACATGGAAATAGACATAAAACAGACACTTTGATATAAAAGGACATTTAAAACAGTTTATGACAGGGTTCACTGATTCTACAGTTTTCATTTAAAAGTGTTGGTGATTTGAGATCGTATCAATCGAAATCACGTATAGTATTTCTTCTTGTCTCACCTTTTAAGCCTCCGATGATATTAACAATCAGAGCCTATAATTCCCAACAGGCACAGACTCACCAACAGACTTTTATTAACCAAATGTTTTCACAAGAGTTAACCTCACTGTGGGTTTTGTCTGTGCTGGGTACGGCCCACAGCTGCTCCAAAGTCTGATACCACCCAGCTGTGGCACTGTGGATCAAACAGAACTCACCACAGTCTTTCTCCATCAAATCCACCACCCACTAATCATAGCAAAACCATAAATCTTAAAATCGTAAACAAAAAATCACAAGATGAAATAAATCATAAAGTCATGAAGTCACAGTTGAAAAACTATAAATCATAAAATCAAGTAAAATTTTCAAAGAGTTGCAGCACCGTGAGGCTTAAAAAGAAAATTTCAGACCTGTATCCGGATGAGTCGGAGCAAGTTAAAGGCTCAAGTGAACAGATGCTTTTTTAGTTTTCTTTAATAATAATCAAGGTCACTGACACTTTTCTGGACTGGGAAACAAATGCAAGACAATATTCTCCCTGGTTGTGCAACACTATGGGTAATTGACGAAAAATACAAGTTTGGATCATTTAAAGGTTCTGTATGTAACTTAATTAGGGCTGCCCCAGACTAAGAATTTTTCAAGTCGACCAACAGTCCTCATCAGGGTCCATCAGTGGACTAGTGTCCCTCATGTCTGTGATATGAATGTAATGATGAAATGATATATTTTGGTGGTTTGAGTTGAAGGTGTGAGAAAGAATAGTCTCAGTAACATTGTTAACACTGTGCTACATTACAGAGAAATACAAACCGTACTAATGAACCTTCATTAATATAGGCCTGTATTTTATCTCCAAGTGCACGTCACACACTGAGCGAGCCGCCTGTTAATGACGCTGTGGGCTAATGGGCATGTAGCTACTTCCATGTTTCACATGATACGTCATGTTTGTAGTGGACCAATGAAGATGAGTTTACATATCGCCTTGGGTTGGTCCTTCACCTTCTCAAAATGATCCCACACTTTGGATTTCCTGCCCGACATGTTATTAACTAGACTGTGGAATAACTGCAGGTACCAGCCCTGGAGATTAGGGGCCGTACAGGGGCCGCTGTTTATAAGTGTGTAGGCCTATCGTCTGTGGGACAGATGTAAAGCTCTGGGTAGGCCTGCACTAACATGATCAACTTTTCCGTGTTTATCAGACTGAATATTTACAGAAGAAGGGAAAGATATCTGTCCATACCTGACTCCTGTCTGACTGCTGAGTGTGGACACTTCCTGTGTCTGTCCTTTCAAATTAAATTCCCTCATGGTCCAGTCATGTAGGTTTTGATGTATTTTGACAAAAAGAAGCAGCTCCTGATAGAGATTCACATGTTTTTTGTTCTGTGACTGAGCGACCAATGAAATCTTGTCGACTAATGAACTCTCTGGGTGACTAGGGGGCAGCCCTAAACATTATACATGTATTAATCATTTATTATTGATAATGGGTAACAAGTTGCAACGTAACTTAAAAGCTGATGCTTCTCTGACCTTCTTCATTGCCTATAACAGCCTGCAGACTTATATCTATGTAAAAGGCTCAGGACCAGTTTTTGTGATGTTGAATCATGCTCCTGAGTGCCCTGCCTCTCTTCAGCTCCCCTCCAGTACTAACAGTGTGCAACACTAGCTAACGTTAGCTTAGAAATGGAGTCTGCTAACGTCTACAAACGACTTACACTCAGCACAACACAGAGTCACCACATGCTATGTTTCTGTTATCCAGCCTGCCCGTGGTGACACCCGGCGCCTTGTGCTGGCTGAATTTGACAAAGAGAACTTAAAGTTATTTTTCTTTTGAGACCAAATCTATTTCAGATGTCAGTAATGCATCTGGTGTCTGAATTAAGCTGTTCATATCTCTGTTGCAGCAGTTATTATTGAAGGAAAGAGGAAAAACATTAATATAACTGCTGATTCATAACTTTCCAACCGTTGTGTGTATGCATATCTGCACACATGCAATCACACAAAGACGCTCATATTATTTTTTTATTGATTCACAGAAGTGTGATTTTTCTTATTCTTTGTTACTGCTGGCTGTTTTACACTGCTCTACATACAGACACACATCTGGGACACATCACTCTTCACTTTCTGTTGGCATTACTGTCGTTGTTCATGTGGTCGTGGTTACAGTCTTTGTCTCTGTGCTCCTGACTTTTCTTCGAGATGACAAATTTGTGTTTTTCAGTTTGCATGCTGAGATTATTTGATATAATTCACTTTGGGTCATTTCTTGTGTGAATGAACTACATATTGAAGACAAACACAGCAGTAGACAGTATCTATGGGCATAACATGCTTATGTTTTCCTTACAAATTATGAACCAGTTTACTAGTATCAGCAGTTTGGAATGTGACCTGACAAAGCGCCGCCCATTAGCTGACTCACTCGAAGAAAAAATAGTAAACTGGATGTTATTCTGCCTGACTGAGACAGTACACTAAAACTACCACTTTTTCTGAGAGAGGACAGCTACAGGAGAAAATACTGGGAATACTGGGAATACAGGGAATACTGGGAATACGAGCACTTCAACCAGCTGCTGACTGCTCACACTGAAGGAGAGTTTTACAAGAAAACAAAGACTCAAAGTGAAAGTAACTTTCAGGGAACAGGGAGTGACTGAGCTGTCTGCCTGCTGTGATTTCAGCTTCACTCAGAGACTAAATGGCTTCCATGTTGGAGGAAGATCTCTGCTGTTCTGTCTGTCAGGAAGTCTTTAAGGATCCTGTCATCCTGTCATGTAGCCACAGCTTCTGTAAAGACTGTCTGCAGAGCTGGTGGACAGAGAAAGAAATCAAAGAGTGTCCACTTTGTAAGAAAAGACATTCAAAGGATATAATACATCCTAACTTTGCTTTAAAGAAGCTGTGTGAGCGTTTCTTACAGGAGAGAGATCAGAGAGCTTCAGAGACTCTCTGCAGTCTGCACTCTGAGAAACTCAAACTCTTCTGTCTGGACCATCAGCAGCCAGTTTGTCACATCTGCAGAGATTCAGAAAAACACAGCAACCACAGATTCAGACCCATCGATGAAGCTGCACGACAACACAGGAAGGAACTTGAGGAAACTCTGGAGCCCTTAAAGGAGAGGCTAAAGGGTTTTCAGCGAGTTAAAAAGGAGTTTGATCAAACAGCAGAACACATTCAGGTCCAGGCCCGACGCACAGAGAGGCAGATTAAGGAGCAGTTTAAGAAGCTTCATCAGTTTCTAGAGGAGGAAGAGGAGGCCAGGATCTCTGCACTGAGGGAGGAAGAGGAGCAGAAGAGTCAGATGATGAAGGAGAAGATGGAGGCTCTGAGCAGAGAGATAGCAGCTCTTTCAGACACAGTCAGAGCCACAGAGGACGAGCTGAGAGCTGAAGACGTCTCATTCCTGCTCAACTACAAGGCTGCAGTGGACAGAGTCCAGCAGCGCCCCCTGCTGGATGATCCACAGCTGCCCTCAGGAGCTCTGATAGACCAGGCCAAACACCTGGGCAACCTGACCTTCAACATCTGGAACAAGATGAGGAACATGGTCTCCTACACTCCTGTGATTCTGGACCCAAACACTGCTGGTACAGAACTCATCCTGTCTGAAGATCTGACCAGTGTGATAGTGGGAGAGGAGAGACAGCAGCTTCCTGATAATCCAGAGAGGTTTGATTATTACTGCTCTGTCCTGGGCTCTAAGGGCTTTAACTCAGGGACTCACAGCTGGGATGTTGAGGTTGGAGACAGTAAACGTTGGGCACTGGGTGTGTCAGCAGAATGTGCTCGGAGGAAGGGACCCCAACAGTCTGGATTATGGAGAATATGTTTGAGTTATGGTGAATATACAGCTCTCTCCCCTTTGGGTCCACGCATTGTTCTCCACATGCAGAAGAAGCTCCAGAGGATCAGAGTGATTTTCGACCGGGACAGAGGAATGCTGTCGTTCTTTGACCCTGATACTGACACACACTTACACACCTTCACACACACTTTCACTGAGAGACTGTTACCATACTTTACCACTACAGACAAAGTGAAGATTTTACCAGTGAAGATCTTTGTGACTGTAGAACTACACAGATAGAAGATGATGAACATCAATCAGTTCATGTGCTTGTGCACAGAAACATGAGAAAAACAATCCAGGTTGAAAAATGCTGACGATACCCTCAAACAATGGTCAAATCTTCCATCCATCCATTTTCATAACCGCTCATCCTCTTGAGGGTCACGGGGGGTGGAGCCTATCCCAGCTGACACTGGGTGAGAGGCAGGGTTCACCCTGGACAGGTCACCAGACTATCACAGGGCTGACACATAGAGACAGACAACCATTCACACTCACATTCACATCTACGGACAATTTAGAGTCACCAATTAACCTGCATGTCTTTGGACTGTGGGAGGAAGCTGGAGCACCTGGAGGAAACCCACGCTGACACGGGGAGAACATGCAGACTCTGCACAACTTTACACTCAACACTGCACTGTCCTTGGTCCTGAGCAGTACACCTGGACACCAAACAGCTGTAGCTTTATTGTGATGTTTAGATGTGGAAATTAAATTATGCTGCTACTCATTTCATTGTACCCCAAAATAATGAACATAAAGCCCCCAAAGAACTTAAAAAATATGCAACTCAATAGTATATTACCTACATACTGTGTACTTCTACTTCAGAGGAAAACATTGTATTACAGAGACATGTTACTGGTTAGTGTGCAGATTCAGATTTTACTCACAAACTATAATTAAAATATGATGTATTATTATTTAATAAATTAAATGTAAAGGTCCTGTGTTGAACTTTAGAAGTGTATTAATCGTTTTTTATCGCCAATGGGTGAACAGGTTGTAACATAACCTAAAAACAAAGACCCAACTTTCTCTCTGGCTAACGTTAGCTAAGAAGTGGCTAACTTAAACAAATGACTGGCACCCACCACAGCACAGAATTAACACATGTTGTGTTTCCATTATATGCACTTTGCAGTGGCAGCCTGGCGGAGATTGACCTTAACTTAGCACCATGTGGCAACTTGAATTAAGCCAGCAAGACCCCAAATCACTAAATCGCCCCTGCAAACACATCTTTCTCTGGTACAATGATAATATTTTGCTGGTGTAAACATTATCAGTGTTGTAAGTTATTAACGTTATGAAAAACTTACACAGTTAATGTAGGTGAAGCATTTTTGTTACCTTGTTACTATAAAATAAATAATGTTTTTTCTACAAGTGTAAAGTTCATGTTGTGGTGTTCATGTTGAGAAGAAAAAAATGCATAATCCTCTGAATGTGATTCTGACCGCTTGCTATTTAAAAATGTTTTTGAAGGGTTAATTGCAATACACGCAGTACATATGCAGTATATACTTGCAGATAGAAAGAGTATTGTGGGTTAACAGCAGTTTAAACAGCACCACTCAAGACCTTCTTTCCTCGTTATTCTTTTTTAAACAGTGTGTACCCCGTAAAGTTTTCTTTGACTATTTTACATCATGGAAAACAGATGTGTAACAAAGGTATACATTATCAAATTGGGAGACATTCCAGTACATTATTTTTAAGTTGGTTAGGAGACCAGGCGTTCTTTAAGAGATCTATTAATGACAGCTTGCTTTTTTATGACCAGTTTTTACATGTACTTCTACTTTCAATACTTAGTTACATTTAATGTCATATATTTGCTTTTGATACTTGAGTACAGTAAATATCAGATGCTTTAACACTTTTACTCAAGTAATATTCTTATTGATGACTCTAACTTCCACTGAAGTCGTTTTCTGGTAAGATATCTGTTCTTTTGCTTAAGTTTCTCCTTTAGGTACGTCACCCACCACTGTTTCTAGGCCAACATATTTCCTTATCTTGAGAAATGGGGGGCAGGATGCTGATTGCAGATATCAGGCACATGCCTGTCAGTTGATGATGATTCTGATTCACCAACATAACCACAGTGGTTAGAACAAATCAGCCCTTGCTCATGTGTCATAAATCTGACAGTTATTTTGTGTGCGCTCTTATTTCATGTGCAGAGTAAGAACATTTTTAAGCACTTATAAGTCGATAAGACCCACTGACGTTTGGTGTTCTGGGGAGCACTGATGTTTCTTGGTGTGTTCCAGACCCCATTCTGTGATCCTGCAATTGATTTAAGGGTTTTACTTCACAGTAAGTGAGAATACATGAATGAATATATGAATATAAATAAATTGTGTGTGTGTGTGTGTGTGTGTGTGTGTGTGTAGCATATAGCCAATGGAAACGAAGGGGAGGTGGAACGTCTCCTGAGTGAAGGAGAGATAAGCGAGGACGTCAGGATGTGTCATCCCCTCTGCTCCTGTGACCTTTGTGACCTCCAACTGTCAGGGTCAGCATCCACACACACAGGCACACACACACACACACACACACACACACACACACACACACACACAGGTCAAAAAAAGTGTATCAATGAAGCCACTTTAAGAGTCATGTTTTTTTTTTTTTTGCTGGAAATGACACAAAGCTGCCATGTTGTTTTTTTTTTCTCAGAAAGTCCCCTGAGTTTTCTTTTCTGGTCTCCTCAGCTTCATTTCCTCTTTCTTCCCTGTTGTGTTTCATCAGAGCTTCGAATCAGGAACAAAAAGCTGTTTTGCTCTTTCACTTCCCACTCTAACCTACACACACACACACACACACACACACACACGCGTATTACACAGCTTTTAATTTGTGAAATTCAGGGCAGTTTGTACTGAACGTCTCGTGGCTGTAAACTGTCCAGAGTCACCTACGGTGGCCCAGAGGGGACATGAGTCAGATTTACAGAAAATTCTTGACATCACGTCAAAGAAACTGTGAGCGAAGTGTGATTTTACAGTATTTTATGAACTTGAGGAACATTTGATGCACCTCTCCATAACTCTAAATCTTTAATTTCTTCCCCCAACCACTGGTTCCAGTAACTGAGGTCAGTTTTCTGCCCTTTGACTGAGTGACGCTCTCAAACTTAACTTTTCAGCCAGTAACTAAGTACGTTAACTCGAGTATTGTTCTTACCTTGTACCATATTTGAGGATTTCCATTTTCTCCTACATTGTACTTCTACTCCACTTCATCTCAGAGGGAAATATTGTGCTTTTACGTGACAGCTTTAATGACTTTGCAGATTCTGACAAATATTACAGTGATGAAATATAATGGATAAAGATAATACATGAAAAATGAGCTCCACAATCACCAGCTGCAACATTAAAGTGATGGACAGGTTAATGAATCAATAGTTTGTTATTGTTTTTTTTAATTCTAATTTTTCCAAGCGTTGAGTTTACAGACCGTCACGTTACATTACAAGACTGGTCTGCGAAACAGAGGAGAAAAAAAAGAGGCACAATAATGTGAGGTCAGTAATTATTATTAGCATTGATCCGATTCATATCCACTGTCCCCGATACAGACATTTATCCAATTTTTATCCATGTAAGTCCGTATTATGTTTAAGTCCAAGTGATTCAACAGTTCTTTCCACTTCTGCAGAAAAAGACGTCTCCTTCTATCAATACAACGTCCCATTTTTTCCATAGTCATAACCTCAGAGATTTCCACATAGAAACAGAAGGAGGGTCGTCCCCGACCCATTTTGACATGATGGCTGTCCTCGGCAGCATTAAAGCGATTGAATCACTTCCTTATGTTGTTAAAGAGAGTCAGGGAAGCAGACATAAAAGTGGATTTGCTGACACCTGTTGAGCATCAGTAATTTAATGCAATAATATAACATATATTATTCTGAAATGAAATAAATGCATGTAAACAGCTTAGTCCGACTGAAACTGGACTATCTGTAGCTCGACTAACACATCTAGATAATTCAATTGAAAATCAAACTATTGCTGCATGTATCCACTTAGTCCGACTGGAGTCAGTCTCGGCGTTCTGTGCATGCACCACTTTTTCTTTCACGGTATCTCACCTGGAAGAAGAAGGAGATGACGTAGCAGCAGTTCACTCCCAGATAAACAAACAAACACCATGGCGACCAAGAAGCAAAAGATGCACTTCTGGACAGACGAAGAAACTACATCCTTCTCCGCCATCTTCATTCGTCCTTAGCTTCCTCTTTGGGTCAACCAGAACTAGTTCAATGCGTACTATATTAAAAAGGACACAGCGCCGCCTATCGAGGTGGAGTCAGACGTACTTGGTCAGAAATTCAATTTGTAAACGTACCAAGTGTTTCTCCAACACTGTTTGGCATGTCAGAGACAGGTGGCTCACCCAGCACCTGCTAATTTCTGCTCACCTTTTCTCTTTGATAACTAAGGTCTGTAAGTTCTGGAGGTGTTTCCTGGGAGCCAAAGTCTCTGCAGAGGTCTGCTCCTCTCCAAAACAAACAGACCAGGTGATTTAAAGCCGTAAAAACACAGAATGCAGTAGTTTCACAGAAAAACATCTGTGTATTTCCAACGCTCTTGTCGTGGAGGGGCTTCTAACTGTGGTGGCTGATGGGAAAACATAAATGTCCCTCTCTAGAGTCAGTGTTTGGTTTGTCTGTTCTGGGCTACTGTAGAAACATGGCGGTGCAACATGGCGACCTCTGTAGATGAAGACCTGCTCCCTGTGTAGATATAAACAGCTCATTGTAAGGTAACAAAAACACGATGAGTCTTTGTTTCAGGTGATTAAACACTAACACACACACACACATTAAACACACATATCCGACACACTGGACCTTCAACTAAAATGGTGAATGAAGACTTTTCCTTGTAACAGAGTATTTCTACGCTGTGCTGTGGCAACTTTTTCCTAAGTGAAAGTTCTGAGCACTTCTTCCACCACTGCTGTGAAGTAACTTTGGTTGTTGACTTCCTGTTGCAGGCGGTTGAACGACCCATCCATCGTGACGCCGTTCTCCAGAGACGACAGAGGTTACACTCCGCTGCACGTCGCTGCCATCTGTGGTGAGCAGCTGTTAACACACACACAAAACATGAGATCCTTGGAGGATAATTTAAACTATAATTTACGCGTGTGTGTGTGTGTTTGTGTGTGCGGCAGGTCAGGCCCAGCTGATCGACCTGCTGGTGTCTAAAGGAGCGCCGGTCAACGCCACAGACTACCACGCCCTCACACCGCTGCACCTGGCCTGCCAGCGGGGATACCAGGGAGTCACGGTGAGGACACACACTTAAACACACACTCCTACAGTAGTGTTTGACTGTGTGTGTGACACATGACACAGTACTTCATTAAAAACAATTATTTAAAGCAGCTGTAACCCATGAATTACAATACAGTTACTAAATTACAAAATAAAGAGATTTTAAGAAAGATAAATAAAGATATTTGTAGATTAATTAAGATTTCAATAACAGAAAACAAAGGCAAAAATACCATGTATACAAATAAAATTCGTTAAACTCAATCAGTAATGTCGTCTCTGACCTCTAGCTGCTGCTGCTGCACTACAAGGCCAACACGGACGCTCAGGACAACAACGGAAACACGCCGCTTCACCTCGCCTGCATGTACGGACACGAGGATGTGAGTCAAACAATCAAATTTATAACTTTATTATAAACATTTTTCAGCCCAGATCCTATCTTATTATTATTTCTATTAATATTATTATTACTAATCGTTTAGGTCAGAGGTTCCAACCCTTTTTTGCTTTTGCCCGTTTAAGATAAACTCTTAAACTAATACATAAATAAGATATTTTTTCCTAAAAAAGTATAAACTCATACAGAAGTAATCCCTCTCAATCAGTACTTTGAAGTGTGAAGCAGCCACCAGATGCCAGACTGTAAGCAGCTACATCCAAGAGGAAGCTACGAAAATAGCAGATAAATGCAGAAAAAAAGCAAATGTAGCTTGACAAAAGGCCCAGTGGGCAAAGCTTGTTCCGAAATGAGAGTTAATCCAGGGTTGGCTTTCAGTTTCACCTTTTTTTATCAGCTCTTGTAATTATTTTCTTCCCCACTACGGTTTGGAAGCATTGGATTGATCTAATACAAGAAACAAATAGAAGTTAATTAACAGAATCATTTTTTAAAATTCCAAATATTTGCCAGTAGCAGATTCTCCAGTGAGATGGGTTTCCTGCGTTCCCTCTTTTTTACACAATCATCTCCACGAGGTGTAAACCAAGAGGGGATCACGCCTTCAGTCATGTGTGTGACTGTATATATCTGTCTGTCTGCAGCTTATCTCACACACTACTGGAACCATCAGCCTAATATTTTTGTGCACATTCATGACTGTGTGCTTCAGGATGTCCCGTGGTTGCAGTGATTCATAATTGTTGACTGTTTAATACGATCACTGACTGCTGACTCCTCACTCCAGAAAGTTTTCTGGAAAAACAGCTGATAACAACGAGCCTTATCGTTTGTTGCAGGACACATTTTGGTCTTCGTCGTGACTCAAAAACTGACATCAATAGAAAGGTTTGGTCTCATTTTGAACCAAAGCATTTCATACCTGATGTGTTATGATGCTCTAAAGTTAAGGAACATTACCAGATAAACCTTCGACGCCATCTTAACTGTAAGGGAGCTGGGAGGGACATTTTACAGGGTGCAGCTCGTCCTGGTTTGTTCTGTTTGCTGCATGGCGTCATACCACACCAGGAGCGTTTTGCCTGCCAGATTTTGTAGACTCGTAAATGGTGACTTGGTCATTTTTTACTTAATATTTGTGCTTCTACCATAAGTGAGTAAACATTCTGTGTAGATAAATGGTTTCTGTTTTGTCTGTTTTTATTGTGTTTATTATAATTATTTCCTAATTTGTTGTGCTGTAGCATACAGACAAAGTTAATGGTATAAAAGTCCAGTCATGAACGACATGGAACAAGGATTTCCTGCTGTGTTGTGGTCATAATTATCTTGTATTTGTATTTCACATTCAGTGCCTGTTAGCAGGAAAACTCAGTCTGTTCAACACACTACAGCTCCATCAAAGTAGATGAGGTGTGTATTTTTATAGCTTCAGGGACGCCTCTGAAAAACAGTGCAGGGTGTCTGCTGGAATTATATGAATTGTTTTAAATGGCCCCAGTCAGCTTGGATGGCTTCCTGATGGAGGTCTGCACTCTACTGTGTGCGCTTTTATGGTTGTTTTTGGACGTCCTTTTCTAACTTGTTTGGTCACTTTTGGTGTTATTATCTTTTACTTTAATAGACAAAGTAATGAAAGCAAAGTAATGCAGAGTGTAATGGACGTGTTAATGGATAATGAAGGTTGATGATAACTGATGGGGGTCCCTCCGTGTGTTGTGTGTCAGTGTGTGAAGGCGCTGGTGTACTACGACATCCAAACTTGCCGCCTGGACCTGCAGAACGATAAAGGCGACACGGCGCTGCACATGGCGGCCCGCTGGGGCTACGAGGGGATCATCCAGGTGCTGCTGGAGAACGGAGCGAACACAGACATCCTCAACAAGAACAAGGACTCACCGCTGCAGTGTGCGCTTAACTCCAAGGTCAGCAACACACACAGGGAACACAACGATCTGAATGTATAAGTGTTCAGTGTTGACAGCTAAAGGAAGCAGCAGGCAGGTTTTCACTCGCTACAGTTTGAGCTCTCAGAAACAGAAAGCTCATCTTAATATTCAGCATAACAGGCTGTTTTGAACAGTTCTGGTTCTGTGTGTCGAGGCTGACTCAGGTTTGTCAAAATGATGCATGCTCATACTCTGCCTGGATTTATTTCCTATTTTTGTCTGCACGTACACTTGGATCAGGATCTCTGGCGTCATCTGAAGCTGTTTTCTGACTCTAAAGCAGTTTTGCAGGTTTAACAGTTGAAATGATGAACTTTGGAATCCACCAGTCTCTGTAAACAGCAGTTAAAAACCTCGTTAACACAGAAGAGACCAGTTAGAAGATGAATTGGCTCATGTGTTTCTGTGTTGAATCAATCTGTTCTCACATTGTCCTTCTTTCTCTGACCGGTAGTGTTCCCTTCTTTCTTCTGCTTTGTTTGTTTTCTAAATGTCATTTTTTTCTCGTTTATTTCAGAGTTGTTTTTTTTTCTTGTAAACTTATAACTTTAATCTCAGAAATTCTGAGTTTTTTCCCCCAAATATTTCCCCCTCTGCAGCTCCATATCAGTTTTTACCCACAGTGGCCCTAATATTGCCTTGTACTTTGCTGCGTCACTACATGAGCAGTGCAGTCTGATAAATGTGGGAACTGACCGGCAGAGAGACTTAATAAAAGCTGCTGTCGATCATTAAAGGATAAAAAGACATCAAAGCGTTGTCTGACATTGTTTTCATGTTTCAGAGCTCTGTAGTTAATCTGATCAGCTGCTGCTGTTTCCAGGAACTGAAGG
This sequence comes from Cephalopholis sonnerati, assembly GCA_019142605.1. Lineage (NCBI taxonomy): Eukaryota > Metazoa > Chordata > Actinopteri > Perciformes > Serranidae > Cephalopholis > Cephalopholis sonnerati. The sequence goes on along the minus strand of JAGQAX010000005.1, from coordinate 43,839,526 downwards.
TGTTTGAGCGGCCAGGGTCGTGGGAACACAGTCTGATCTTCTTAGGCAGCTTTCATCCTGCAGAGAACCTGACCTCAGATCACCTGAAATAATGTGCTGAAACATCGTCCTGAAAATATTAAGTGGCTGATCTTTGTGTGTGTTTTACCTTCTTGTAGATCCTCGTGTTGTTGCAGTCGAATCAGAACGGCCGTCAGCGCAGCGGCAGTGGAGTCGATGTGAGTCTGATCTTCTCTCTCAGGGGTCACAGCGTCCAGACCCAAAAACCACCAGATATTCATGTGACCTTGAAACAATGATCGACAGAAATACAGTTTAAGGATAGCTGTGATACTTTTTCAACCTGGCCCCAGTTGTCCCATTTTTTGTGCCTGACTGACTGATGTGAACAACAACTTTTGAAACTGGCCCAGTGTTCAGCGAGAGCGCTGCAGCCGGCCGCCACGAAACAGGCCCCATAAAAACAATATCAGCAAACTAATAATATAGAATAAAAAGTAAAACAAATAAATACACTGTCATTTTGCATTAGATTTAATGTAATTATTGCACTAGAATAAATATTATTTTTGAACTAGAATATGATTATTTATAGCTTAAGAATAAATGTTATTTTTGCGCGAGAATAAATATAGTTATTAATATAACTATAATATAAAAGTAATAATTGCACTAGTATGAATGTAATAATTGCACAGATACAGCAGAGCAACATGTTCACTAACACAAATCATTTATTTTTATGAAAAACAAGCTGCTAAGTAAAATTGTTTTAATGATTTACCATCTCAGACACACTCCAGTAAAACACACACTTCAGATTAATTCAGATCTTTGTTCCACTGAACTCTGCTTCTGAGTTCAGAGCCTCAGTGGATAAAACCCGTCCTGATCCATATCTGTATTCCCTCAGTCTCCCAGTCGCTCCCCTCTGGCCTCAGACTGCAGCAGCCGTCGCTCCTCCATCTCCAGCACCTCCTCTCTGGGCTCCGAGGCCAAACCAGAGGGAGAACGGGTTCGACACAGAGAGGTAACAGACCGCCAAACAACTGATGCTACAGGAAGGCAGAGGCAGCTCAGTAAGTTACTGTCAGCTGCGGCTGTTTCCATGGTGACTGACACTGTGTGTGTGTTTGTGTGTGTGTGTGTGTGATTGACAGGTGGAGAAGCTGCTGCGTGCTGTGGCCGACGGAGACGTGGAGATGGTGAGGACAAAGTTAGGACAGTTGGATTTTGTCCATTTGAACGTCCTGTGGACCCATTAGTCACTGCTGGTTCTGCGTGTGTTTGTGTGTGTGTTCAGGTGCGTTACCTGTTGGAGTGGATGGATGAGGATGAGGATGAAGGAGAGCTTCGGTCCGAGGCTTTGCTCTGCCACCCGCTGTGTCAGTGTCCGACCTGCGCTCCCACTCAGAAGGTAGCGTCACAGAGACAAAATCTAAACTGGAGACAGGCAGGAGGCAGTTTATAAATCTGACACTCTGTGTGTCCTCTGTGTGTCTTCTTCTGTGTGTGTCGTCTGTGTGTCTTCTTCTGTGTGTGTCCTCTATGTGTCCTCTGTGTGTCCTCCGTGTGTCCTGCAGCTGTCAGTCCTGCAGGCTGGAACTCTCGGGGTTAACAGCTGTAACATTGACGGTTTCACACCGCTCCACGTCGCCGCCCTGCACGGACACTCTGCGCTGGCCGCCCTGCTGATCCGCCACGGAGCCAACGTCAACGCCCGCACCAACCAGAGCGCCACGCCGCTTCACCTGGCCAGCCAGAACAGCCACATCCAGGTAGGAACCAGGTGTACAAACACTGAAGGAAGCTGTCAGCTTAGACGCTACAAATATAGTTGATGAGCGTCGAGTGGTTTGTCAGTTCGTCACCTGGCCGCCAAGTTACAGTCATGAAGAGCAGTCATGTTTATTATGAACATCATCGTGTGTGCGTCATCAACACTTTCTTAGTCTCTGTAAGACATGAGCGTCTCACAATATTCGTCATCATGTGATCTCACTTTTGAGTGTATCCAGTATATCCCAGAATTTAATTAATTGTTACGTCTCTACATTTAAAGGAGATTAATTATTAAAGAAGTTTTAAATGATAAATACTTTTGTTTTGTTTTTCTAAACTGTAACACAGATTTTTAATGAGAGTTCAGAGCAGTGCTTTGTGAGGCAGCAGGTTTCCTGGTGGAGGTGACGCTGCTGTGTTAACCTGTTGTGTCACGCTGGTGATAAAAATAACCTTTTTACAGTGGCTTGTTAATGAGAAGTGGGTCGACAGCAGCACTGATTTATCTCTACTATCAGGAAGTCTGCTCGTGCTTTAACAAGGCTCACTGGTGCCACCCTGTGGCAAAAAGACAGCACTGCAGAGAAAAGATTTAAAGGATAAGACCTCTCAAATCTCACGTTGAGGTTCAAGCCAAGACTACAGCCTGACATATCTTCTTCCCCTGTGCCTTACACCTCCATTATTAAAAACACATCAGTGAGCCACACTGTGTCACTGCGTGACATCTTCCTTCATCACTATGAACACACACACTGTAGTTTATTCTGACTCAGTCACACACACACCGTCCTGCTGACAGAGACACTCACTAGAGCAGTGATTGTGTACAGCCATTTCCCAATGAAGAGGCAAATCAAGCTTAAAAATTTTAATTTATTCCATCATTTTCCATAGCTGCTTATCCTCTTGAGGGTCGTGGGGGGGTGGAGCCTATCCCAGCTGACATTGGGTGAGAGGCAGGGTTCACCCTGGACAGGTCACCAGACTATCACAGGGCTGACACATAGAGACAGACAACCATTCACACTCACATTCACACCTACGGACAATTTAGAGTCACCAATTAACCTGCATGTCTTTGGACTGTGGGAGGAAGCTGGAGCACCCAGAGAAAACCCACGCTGACACAGGGAGAACATGTAAACTCCACACAGAAGGGCTCCCCCCTGGGATTGAACCAGGAACCCTCTCGCGACAATGCTGATCACTGCACCACTGTGCTGCCGAAAAAATTGAATTGACTTGAATTGAATTGAATTTTTAAAAATACCTCACAGTGAACGTATTTGTCACCATTTGCTTGAGGGAATTAAAAGTGTGTGACACATTACATCATCTTTAAATGGATGTGTTATTGGTACTTTGATGTAATTTTAAAAAGTTTAAAATGAACGCTTAAGTCATTTTGTTATTTAATATTAGTAAATAAAACAAACATTTATGTCGTGACAAGCGTGATAACACATGTTACAGAGGCTGTTGTGCACAGATATAAATACAAGAGTGCCTTCAGATTTTGGCTTGGGCACAAAAAGTTTGAGAACCACTGATCCAGAGCGTGGAATATGGATTAATCCGCCACCGAAAATAGTCCCCAACAAAGTCACTATTCCCTCCAGGAAGGAAGTCAGGAAGTGTTGAGAGACGGATTGACATGTTGGTTTGGGTCATGAGATTTAACTAAAGTAAAGGACAAAGCCTCCCTTAAATCAAACAAGGAAGATTTTTCCGTTTATTATTTAGAATTTACTCAGAGAAATGAAACTTGTTGGACGATGTCTGACTGAAAAAAAGACCTCACCTGATCGTAAAATAATCAGCATGTGAAGTGAAGTGTGTTGGTGTCCTCGTTGTGTTTTAGGTGATGAGGTTTCTGCTCGAGTGCAACGCCAAACTGAACAAGAAGGATCACTATGGCAACACACCTCTGATACAGGCATGTCTCTGTGGAAACCTGGAGACAGTCACCACCTTGTTACAGGTAAACACTGACGCCGCTTTCACACGTTCACCACATCATGTTAATGTGATGGTGATTTAACATGTTTGAACTGTTCAGATCCTTTAATTCAGTATAAGTATGAACATCACTCTGTATCAATACTCCACTACAAATTGAACTCCTGGGGCCAGTTGCACAAAACACCTTAAGTTAAGATTTTCTGGTTGAGCATTCCTCAAAATAAAATTAGTTTCACCAAACACCCTTAAGTCCTCTCCTTAATGTTCTTTTAAAATGTTCACTCAAGTATTTGAGGCTTTCTCCTCATCTTGGACTGAAACTTAACACAAAAGACCTTAGCAACAAAAGCAAGGTTAAAAAAAAGCTTAAGGTCCCCTCTGACGTTATCTTAACTACAACATGACTGAGTTTATGGTGAGAAATGAAAAAACTAACACACCCTGAGAAGAGTGTTCTGCGACCAGAGAACCCAGTGGATACACTTTTGATTTTACACTTTAGATTTGACTGAGTTTATTTTTGTTGCTTCTTCCTACACTTGTTTTCTGCCTTCAGGTATTTGAGGATCAGATTTACTCAGCACTTTGTGCTTTCTATGAAAGTATTCCTCCAGGAATTTAATCTTTTCCTCCTCTGACCAAAATGGTTTTCTTGTCTTCTTGTCTTCTGCTGTTTTTTCACTATCTAACTATGAGCCAACTTTATGAGACAATAACAGGCGTCTCAAGCCAAACGAGCAAACAATCACCATGGAAACTTTCACCGCTGTAAAATCTCTTTCAACGCAATAAGTGAGTTAATGTTTTTCTTTAACTGAGGAAACCTTTGTGAAACTAAGGAGAAACACTTCAGTGTCATAATTAATGAGAAAACTGGAGGAGTTTTTTTTTTGCAACCAGTCCCTGCACTCTAAACCTTACTTTAATAAAATGTCAGACACATGTAGTGCAGTCAAACATAGTGTTTACCTCTGAGATGTAAAGGAGTAGAAGTTTAAAGCTGTTTAAAATCTAAATACTCAAGTAAAATGCAAACACCTTTAATAGCTGCTGTGTGTCTGTGCAGAGTAACGAGTCGTGTGTGTGTGCAGAGTAACGAGTCGTGTGTTGTGTGTGTGTGCAGAGTAACGCATTGGTGAACGTGGTGAACCTTCAGGGGAACACGGCCCTCCATGAGGCAGTGCGGGGTGGACACCAGGCGCTGGTGGAGATGCTGCTGAAGGGTGGAGCCTCTCCTGGCGTCAGGAACAAGAGGCAGAGGACGCCGCTGGACTGTGCCTACGAACTGGGCGGCAAGGTCGCGTTACCCACATGACAGGGACACTGAAGCCCCTTTTTACTAAACTGTCGATTCCTCTGATGTGTGTTTTGCCTCATTTGTAAAATGTAAACTGTTGTTTGAGGAGTCTGTGGTATTAAGAGGCCAAAAATAGTGTGTCAGGGTGAACACAAGCCATCGGGTTATTTTATCGCTTTGTTATTTTTATAATTTCGCCACTCCTGCCTTGGAATCGAAATGTCATCAACACTGCGCAAAGTGGCGGAGGGAAATGAGCTGCAGCATCACCTTCAAGATCTTTACAGATAGATAGATCTTTGGTGCTGCCAGAAGATGTGAGTGAAGCGTCCATGTTTTCACAGACATGGATGTAAACTGTAAGAGAAACTTGACTGGTGGCCGAGGCGTACAACCACATGGCGTTAATTCTAGTTAATCATTTGAAATGAGTCAAAATCAAACAATTTATAATGAAGAATCGGTGGTGATAAAAATCAGAATAAAAATATGAGCAGTAAAACTAACTGTTTAACATTTTCCTCTGCAGAACACGGAGATCCTGAGAGCTCTGCAGAAAGCGTCTGGACTTTCTCCTGATGCTGAACCAATCAAACTCCTCTCTGTGCCCAAAGGAGCTCTGGGTAATCAATACTGTCCACTCCTCTATGAGAGAAAATGTTGTAGGGCTGCCCCTGACTAAGAATATTCCTAGTGGACCAACAGTCGTCATCAGGGTCCATCAGTGGACTAGTGTCCCTCATGTTTGTGATCTGAATGTAATGATGAAATGATATATTTTGGTGGTTTGAGTTGAAGGTGTGAGAAAGAATAGTCTCAGTAACATTGTTAACACTGTGCTACATTACAGAGAAATACAAACCGTACTAATGAACCTTCATTAATATAGGCCTATATTTTATCTCCAAGTGCACGTCACACACTGAGCGAGCCGCCTGTTAATGACGCTGTGGGCTAATGGGCATGTAGCTACTTCCATGTTTCACATGATACGTCATGTTTGTAGTGGACCAATGAAGATGAGTTTACATATCACCTTGGGTTGGTCCTTCACCTTCTCAAAATGATCCCACACTTTGGATTTCCTGCCCCACATGTTATTAACTAGCCTGTGGAATAACCACAGGTACCAGCCCTGGAGATTAACCTGACACTTCCTGTGTCTGTCCTTTCAAATTAAAGTCCCACATGGTCCAGTCATTTAGGTTTTGATGTATTCGAGTAAGTGACCAGTGAAATCTTGCCGACTAATGACCTGTCTGGTCGACTAACGTCTGGTTGACCATTAGCTGGCAGCCCTAAAATGTTGTTTATTTCAAGCTTCGAACAATACGACTCATCTTTACTGAAATGTCTGATATTTCATTTGTTATTCATTATCAGATGTTTTGTCTTTAAGAGTCTTTACATTATTTTGTAGCGAAACTTGTCTTTATTTCCCTCGTTGTCGCTGCAGCTCATTCGTTCGTCCAGCGTCTGAGGCTGCAGGATCACGCCAACGGCAGGAAACAGAAGCTGGCACAGTCCATCAGCAGGTAGCCTCTCACCAGCCTCAGCTCCCACACAAACCAGTAACAACATTATAGTCCTCGTGTTAACTGTGTGCTTTGATTCAGGATCCAGCAGATGAAGAAAGGCTCCTCTGGTCCTCCCTACAGGTGTTCAACAAACCTGAACCAGGTACACACGTGCACATGCTCACTGTATGTTTGTAGTCATGCCAGTACGAATCCAGAGTGAAATATCTCAACAACTATTGGATGGATCATCGTTCAATTTGGTTAAGATAATCATCATCCTCAGAGGGTGAATCCTAACTTCTCCTTTGTCCTCTTCCCCTTCTTTCTCGTTTGGAAAAATGTGAAAAAAGATGCAAAAGTTGTTTTTCCACCTGGATCTGTGCGCTCTATTTTTACCCGTCACACACACAAACCTGCATTTATTTCAACAGTTATTTACGAAGACTAGGGCTGAGTTCAAATCGATGTTCATTTGAATGACCTGATATCAGTTTATAAAATCCGAGATCGATCTTTTAATATACACTCTTTCCCACAGATGTGTGAAGCTTTGACTCCATAAATCTCGCTGGTAGTAAACGGTTCATGGCGCTAAATTATTAATGACCGTAGAACTAAGAAGCTCTGACATTACCCTGCTGTTTTATCTGTAACTGTTGGCTTACTGTTTTTATGTTTTGGTGTAATTTACCATGACGCTGCAGCAGCCGCTCCTCCTGCTGTCTGTGCGTCCTGGCTGCTGCGCCACTTTTACGTGCTCACACACAAACACAGAGTAGAGATGTTGCGGTGAAGACAAGAAGATAACTTGACCTGAGGACAGCTATGCTTGCATCCCAGGTCTAACGTGGCCCCTGATCCCACACTACTGAACTCCCCTTTTTGTAACTTAACCCCTCCTCTGTGGAGCCAATAGCAGTGTCTCTGTCAGCCATGCTTGTTGTTGCTGTGCACCACGGTGTGATGTCATTACGTCAACAAGTTGGAATATTGTCAATATCACGATATGAATATTTTTATCATATTAAAATTTTAGCAGCATCATCGTGAACAATATTATGCGACACACCCGTTCTCCCTGGGTAACAACATGATCGTTCCTGTTCTGCTTAGTTCACTGAAGCTGTTAAAATATGACCTTTGTACTGGGGCCACCCTCAAGACCAACGTTTTTTACTTGTTTTAGATTTGTTGTCTTGTTTTTAAATGCTTTCTTTATATTTTCTCTGCGTCTTCATGGTCTGAGCTTGATTTTTGTTCCCAGGGGAATCCAGACCGGAGGAGGGTGAGGCGAGGGGAGACGGTGGAGGTCAGCAGCCCGTCTGCAGGCTTCGACGGCGGGCCCCGGCTGAGAGAGCAGCGGCCCCTGGGTCGCTGTCACACCCTGGACTCAGGAGAAACAACACTGGAGCTGCCGGCGCCCACACACACTCCGAACACGACGGAACACACTCCCCAAGAGAGTAACCAGACAGATGACACACACACTGAGAGCACAGCAGGTGTTGAGATGTCCGGAGACGACACAAAGCCTGAAACCAATGAAACGCAGTCCGCTGATGACTGCAGCACCGGCAGTGAGATCTCGCCATCATCGACCTCGAATGCACCGACTCAGGCTGATGATCCGTCTGAACCCAGTCCCACACACACCTCAACCACTTCCTCTGCTTCACATGACGGCACTGAGCCGCATGACACCAACAACCTCCGCCCTCTGAACGGTGAGCTGGAGTCACCTGACGATCAGACTCACACCGACAACGAGGCTTCGCAGTCAGAAAGCAAGGACGCAGACTCCAGCCCCACGTGCCCCGCTGACCTCCCCCCCACAGTCCCGAGCGATGGAGGCGATCAGAGAGACGCTGACCAAACACCAGAAGGGAGCGCAGAGTCGGATCATTGAGGCTGCGCGTTGGTGAGGAATCGTGCGGAGAGATCATAGAGGAGCACAAAACAGACTTTTGGTTCCCTCAGTGTAACACCAAAAATGAAAACAGGAAGCACACAGTTTCAGATCAGATGTGACACTGACTGTGATGAAGCTGACTCAAACTGTCGCATCAAGTCACATCTCTGGGGCCGACTGTGTGACTCCTACCAGCCGAAAACAGTTCTTACAACAGTTTTAATTCTACAGAAACAATGCAGTAACAGAAAATTGTAACCAGTTAAAGGGTCGGTTCACCCAAGTTACAGAACAGTGTGTTTTCTCCCTTATCTCCGCTGGTATCTGACCGTGCAGATGGGTTTGGTTCAGGGGTCAGGGTTGAGCGCGGGTCGGGAAGCTGCTCAGCTTTGGTGCAGTGGCTTTATATCGGCTGTGGAATTTAATTTAATGATACCTTTATGTAAATGTCAGTTTACTAACGTCCTGAAAAGAGAGGGAAATATAAAATGTGCAAATATGGGGAGCGAAGGAGAGGAAGGCAGTGTGTGTATGGACAGAAGGAGACTTTTATTTTGTAATTATTAGATGACTCAGCAGAGACGTGTACAAGCAACTCTGCAGACTGGAGTCTCTGTGACTTTAAAGGTTTAAAGGTTAAAGGTAAAGGTGTGAAGTGGGGTTGTATGAGGCGCATATTCATGATCAGTGTATTAACGACAGTAGATGGCGGTTGGCATGCCCCCAGTTTGGAGAAGCAGGCAGGAGCACTGACACAGGAGTGAGGCAATGTAGTGCTGTGGATGGGGTCAGCAGCAAAACATATTTAAGCCACCTAAAAAATGCAATATCAGTTTAAGTGTGCGCCATATTTAGAATATTTTTCCGCTTAATCTTCTCGTCGGACGGCCCCTTCCAAAGAGAAACAGAGTACATATGGAGGTGTTTATGCTCACACGTTGTTCACTGCAGTATACTCCAGATGCAAGGTGTGGTACAAAGAAAATATCCGTCGACAAGTCTTATCAGAAGCAGGTTACCGGAAAAGTAATCTGCCTGGCGACAGCAGTAAACACAGATATACTGCCAATTATTATGTATGTGTTCTGTCATTAGAACTGTTGCGTATCTCCAAGTGGAAATTATTAGTCTAAAAATTCTGAGGTGCACCTGCAAGCTGTCAGAGCTTCCGCACTCAACGCAACAGGGGTGATTACATTATTTAGTGGTGCGCAGACGTTGTGCGACACGACAGCGTGGATAAATCTAGCTCAGTTTTATCTCGTAGCTGCTGGTCTAACGCTGCCTCCATCAGTTAGTTTGTCTGTGTTATCGTGTGACTTTGGTGAATCTGAACTAACCCTTTAAAACACCAAAGTAAAAACCAACCATAAAACCAACACAGCTGAATCTGCAGCGGCAGGTAAGTGAGAAAATGTGTTTGTAATTTGGGTGTACTGACCCTTTAAAGTCACAATGAAATGTTTAAATTTAGATTTCTGTGGTGCGTGAGTCTTTTAAAGGTGACGTCATCTCATAGCGTCCATAAATCCCTAAATTCTCTCCTGGTTGATGTTTTGACATGTGATGCAGCTTTGAGAGTTGACGGAGATGTCAGGTTGCAACAAAATGGGTCCACTTAAATCCTGTTGGGGCTCACGACAGCATCTTATCGTCAGGTGACGGCAACACTTTTTGTTTTCTTCACTTATATTGTATATTTTGGACAGCCATCACTTTCACTTCCTGTGGAGCAGCGTGTCTTTAATCATTTAATTAACTGTTGATCAGTTGATGTACAGAAACCTCATTTTGCACATTTCAAACCTTTTTTTTTTTACTAACTGATGATTTACACGCTTGTTTTTTGATAAATAAAACTCATGAAAAACATCAAATCATAAATTTCACCCAGATTATCCAAAACAGTTAAAAACATTAAAAGCCTTTTTTCAACAACATATTACAGATTAAAGTGAACATTTATTTTGAAAGGTCATTTCCTGCTTTATGTCTCGTCTTCCTGTTTTCTAACAGCAAATGTATGAAATCTACCTGAAACATCATTTCATTGTGACTTTAAAAGATCACACGTTGTTGGTGATGTTAACACCAGTTTAATCTCCCAGTGTAATTCCTCCAGTCTGAAGAGGTCTTCAGTCTGTGGAAGCCCATTTCTGCCAAAAAGGATCCTGTAATCCATTATAACGACAAATGACGTAGTATCATAAAATAGTAGCACAGTAACTTAAATGTCTCAGAAACTCAATTTAATAAATTAGCGTCTCAAAATAATCAAAAACTTTATAAAAAATAACGACTTAGTATCACAAATTAATCAAAAACTTAAACTTAATATCGCAAAAGGTAATAATACATAATTAAAATTTAAATTTTTAAAATGAATACACACATTTAGAACAAATAAAAAATAAATGCAAATGAAATAATTAATTTAAAAAAATTAAAATAAATCAAAGGGAAAACAATTCACACATATTATTTAATTTAGAAATGAATACATATCTTTAAAATGAATAAGAAGTAAAAGCAAATTAAAGAATTATTTTTTTAAATAAACAAAATGGAAAAATTAAATAGCCAAGTAATTAAAAAGGTATTAATACATTTAGTAATATAATGTATTTGTTAAGTAATGTAGTTATTTTTTTATTTTGATAGCTTCCATCCTCCGTACAGTTTTGCGACGTTACTTAAATGAAGTAAAATCATCGCCGCCTGCAGGCAGATCAGTCTAAATAAATATAATTATTTAGTATCCGAAAATAAAGTTTCTCATTGTTTTAAGATACTGACTAATTTGAGGACGTTTCTTGTTATGATTTACAGGATCTTTTAATCACAAGTTTTCATCATTCTCTTTTCTTTAATTGGCTGAAATGGGCTTCCATAGACGCCTCAGCAGCTGCTGTGTCTCCTCCTCCTCTTCCTCCTCCTCTTCCTCCTCTCACCTGAGTTTGATGCACTTTCTTCTTGTCGCCTTCACAAAAAGAAAAAGGGATGCAAACTGACTGTTATCATTAGTTTGTACGAATGTTGTTGTTTTAGTTTTGAGGAACGTGTTGTTTTACTTGAATAACTAGACGCTGTTAAAAAATGGATTTACAGTTTGGTTTGTTTGCTTGTTTTCCCTGTTTAACATCATGCTAGTCCACTTATATATATTTTTAGGATCATTTCATTTTATTTATAACCCTCGTTGATGGCAGCGTGTTGTGTGCTCACAGAGTTTTGGCTCCTCCTGAATGTTTGATGCAGAGCAGCTTAAAGGATCACACAGCTGGTTTTAATGTTTTTATTCTGTTCATTATCTCATATTTTACATCTCTGGCAACTATTTTCTAATTAATACCAACATGTTTTAGATTGATCACTTTTTATTTTAAATGCACATGCCATGCACGGCGCTGTCGGCCCTCACAGCTCGGTGCGGGTGATGGCAGGAAACATCAGACTGATAGTCAATGCGCAGACAGACTGCATTCAAGAGGGCTGAATCGCTTTTTCTTTTAATTTGAAGTCTTTGTTTTCATTTCAAATGAAGACTAAATTAAAAAAAAAAAGCAGTTCAGCCCTCTTGTGTGCAGTGTATTTGCTTATGTATTTTTATTTAGTTTGAGGACTTGAAACTTGCCGCAGATAGATGATCCATCACATTTTATTATTGATTGTGAGAGTGACATTATCGCTGCATTGTGATGGAGTTCAACAGCCACTTACGTATGGATATAAACTAAGCACAAAAAGTAAGGAAATTTGTGTTTGGTAGATTATTTCTTTCTTGTAACAGTGCTTCTTGGAAATAAATTTTATATCGTTGGAAAGCCTGTTTATTTGTGGGATGAGCAGCAGAGCTGAGTATGTGGGTTGCACCCATGAAAAATGTGCCAGATCTTCTCTGCCAATGCCAAACAGCTTTTTCTTTGCTGTTGCTATTGACTCTTGTTTTGAGCTTGTTTTCAGCTCTGCTGCTCATCCCACAACAGGCTTTCCAGTGGTATAAGATTTATTTCCAAGACGCATTGTTACAACAAAGAAATAATCTACCAAACACAAATGTCCTTACTTTTTGTGCTTAGTTTATTTATTTTTTTATTTTGGCAACAGTTTTGCAGCGTTACTAAAAAGAAGTGAAACCAGTGGCTGGCTGCAGGAAGATCAATATAAACAACAGTGTGTGTGATTTGGTCGACAGTGATGTAAAGATAAAACATGTAAAACCAGCAGTTTGGTCCTTAAACATTAGAAGATAGTAAATCCAGATGCAACATAATGAAGCAGCTGCAGTACTGTAGACGTGTCACCGTCAGTGTTACCGTTCACACTAATGTCACATGTTCACCTCCCATAGTTCACTGGGTGTGTTTCAGTGAGGATGAAGCTCACTGGTTCACTTTGAACTGACCTCTCCGACTCTTTGTGTTTCACTGTTAACCGTCCATTTGTTTCCACTTTCGTTCGATGCGTCCGCTGTTTTTTCGGCCCGTCTCACACACACACACACACACACACACACACACACACACACACACACACACACACACACTCACTGAGTCTCAGCAAAGCAGCGTCTTTGTGTTTCAGTGTCTGATTTAAGATGAAAGGATGTCAAACCCAATCAGAAGTCAAGTCTTAATTATTTTTGTACCACTGTTTTTATTTTCAGGTTTGAATGTTAAATGATGTGAATGTGCCTTATTTAATTCACACCCAAATAACCAATAATAAACCTATCATTGAGACTTACTGTATTTTTATCAGTGGTGTTTTTTTTCCCACTGATGAAGCTTCAACAACATTTAACATGAGGACACTGACAGTGTTGACAACGTGTGTCTTTATTGTGTAAATTCAGGATAGAAGGACAGAAATATGTACAGGTAATATAGAAAGATAAAAAAAAATGTTCAGGTATAGTTAATTCAGCTGCTGTTGTTCTGTGATGACTTCTGAGCAGCATTCTGTATTTTAAACATCCGTCTACAGCTTGGTTGAATACAGGTCTGAACAGCTGGCTGTTTCTTTGGAGGTCCCGTTTCTGAAAGAGAGGCGGACAAATGTGAAAGATATCAACTTGTCTAATGACATACACTCACCGGCCTCTTTATTAGGTACACCTGTTCAACTGCTCGTTAACACAAGTAGCTGATCAGCTTATCAGGTGGCACCGACTCAGTGCTTTTAGTCATGTAGACATGATGAAGACGAGCTGCTGAAGTTCAAACGGAGCATCAGGATGATGAAGAAAGGTGATTGAAGTGACTTTGAATGTGACATGGTTGTTGGTGCCAGACGGGCTGGTCTGAGTATTTACTGGGATTTTCACCACAACCATCTCTAGGGTTTACAGAGGATGGTCCCAAAAAGAGACAATATCCAGTGTTGATGCCAGAGGTCAGAGGTCAGAGGAGAATGGCCAGACTGGTTCAACAGGAAGTCAAATAAGCACTGGTTCCAACCAAGGTGTGCAGAAGACCATCTCTGAAGCAACAACACGTCCAACCTTGAAGCAGATGGGCTACAGCAGCAGAAGACCACACCAGGTGCCACTCCTGTCAGCTAACAACAGGAAACTGAGGCTACAATTCACACAGGCTCACCAAAACTGGACAATAGAAGATTGGAAAAACCACATTCAGATGGTAGGCTCAGAATTTGGAAGCATGGATCCATCCTGCCTTGTATCAAGGCTTCAGGCTGCTGCTGCTGGTGTCATGGTGTGGGGGAGATTTTCTTAGTACCAACTGAGCATGGTTTAAACACCACAGCCTACCTGAGTATTGTTGCTGACCGTGTCCATCCCTTTATGACCACAGTGTACCCATCTTCTGATGGCTACTTCCTGCAGGATAACGCACCATGTCACAAAGCTCAGATCATCTAAAACATGACGATGAGTTCACTGTACTCCAATGGCCTCCACAGTCACCAGAGCTCAGTCCAATAGAGCACCTTTGGGATGTGCTGGAACGGGAGATTCTCATCATGGATCAACTGTGTGATGTCATCATGTCAATATGGACCAAAATGTCTGAGGAATGTTTCCAGCACCTTGTTGAATCTATGACACCAAGAATTAAAGAGGAGGGCCAACCTGGTACCAGCAAGGTGTACCTAATAAAGTGGCTGGTAAGTGTATAAAGATGTTAAATATCTGTTATACTCACCTGTTGTTTTCGGCCTTGTCGGCTGACTCAGGAAGCTCTTTCCTCCTGGTCTCAGGAAACCAGAAGCTGAGCGCTCCACTGACCAGTATGAAGACTGTGGTGGGTATGACCCAGAGGTACGTGGCCAAGATGTTGAGCAGTGGAGCCAGTAATCCAGCAGCTCTTCCTAACATGGCTCCTAAAGCTGTGGCTGTTTGTCTGAAAGGGGGACAGTGGAAAATATTACACACTGACATTTTCCATGTTTGAGTCTAAAAGCAAATTTTGCAAGAAACACTTAGGGTGCTTTCACACCTGCCCTGTTTGGTTAAAGTCTGTTTGCCCCCTCAGTGCGGTTCGTTTGTGCAGGTGTGAACACAGCAATCACACTCAGGTGTGCACCAAAACAACCAGGCCGAGACCTTCTTGAAGAGGTGGTCTCGGTTCTGTTACAAACGAACTCTGGTGCGATTCGTTTGTGGTGAGAACGTGCTCTGAACTCGAGGATTATTAATGTGCGCCTCCTCCTGTACTGCCTTAATATGCACATTCAGCACATCCAATGCATCAAAACATTGTTTTCTAGTTGCGTAGTTGTGCAGAGGTCTGACTACGTGACACCATGTCTTAACAAGCAAGCGTCACATTGCATTGGCTGTTTTTTTTTTGTAAGTCCCGTTTCTGAAAGACAGGCAGACAAATGTGAGAGATATCAGCTTGTCTAATGACATTTATAAAGCCGCCACATATTTGTGATATTCACCTGTTGTTCTCGGCCTCGTCAGCTGACTCAGGAAGCTCTTTCCTCCTGGTTTCAGGAAGCAGGGAGCTGAGCGCTCCACTGACCAGCGTAAGGCCACTAAAGACTATGGTGGGTATGACCCAGTGGTACGTGGCCAAGATGTTGACCAGAGGAGCCAGTAATCCACCGACTCTTGCAGACATGGCTCCTAAAGCTGTGGCTGTTTGTCTGAAAGACGGACAATGGGAAGTTTTACACACTGATATTTTCCATGTTTGGAAAAAGCAAATTTTGCAAGAAACACTATACATACAGCGGTGGGGCCGATCAGTCTTTAACAAAATATACTCAGTATAATTTAAGATGTGTTTCTGTGACTGGTGCACTAAAATAAAAGCTATGTAAAAACCGTAAGCATCACGCATCCAAGAGGAAGCTACAAACATACGCTGACAGTGCTAAAAAAAAAACAAAAATGCAAATGTAACGAGGCAAAATGCCAAATCGATAAAGCTTGTTCCAAAACAATAGAGAAATTGGGGATTGACTTTCACTGTAAAACACTGTAAAACTGATTCCTTCAAAGTACACCCTTGACCTTTCAGTGCTTATTGCCCGATGTTGTCAAGCCATTCATCGGACACCTGCAGGCTAATACAAACCATTTCATGCATCTGAAATGACTCTAAGGTCTGGAAAGTTAGCACATTAAGCCTGTAAACACCTACCTAACAGATGTGGGAAACAACTCCTGAACATAAACATGACATACAGTAATACCACAGACCAGGAAAAACTGCGCGACGACTGCTAAGGACGTGACAGCAATGGAATTTTCTGAAACAAAAAAAACAAAACAAACATTGAAAACCAGACAAACAAGACAAAAACATTTAATTGTGATTTTGCCAAAATGTACCAAGAGGTGTTTACCCTGAGGAACAGCGAGGACGAGCATGCAGCAGAGTGCTCCGCTCACAAGTGTTGCTACGAATATTTTTTTTCTGCCAAAAACCTCCGACAGCCACATGCTCAGGACGTACGCTGGTACTTCTATTGCACCAAAAAAAAACTGTGCCACAAAGATGCTCAGGCCGAAGATTTCCATACTGAAGTACAGGCAGAATGTTGAAAGGTGCAGTGAAAACCTGAGTTTGAACACAGGAAGAAAAACACTTAGACATGCGGAAGATGAGATGCCCCGTCTCCAGAGGAAAATGTTCAGCAAATCAAGGATAAGTTACCTTTGTATGTATTATACGAATCATATCAACATTTCTAAAGTCATGTATTATCATTACATGGACATGAGCTGGGACATTTCCTGTCATGGTTGGGGCGACCAAAGCAATTATTTTTTTAACGAGAGGTTGGGACCTTTCCAGCTGTGGTTGTGGTGCTTAATCCATTTTTTTTTGATGAGAGGTCGGGACATTCTCGCCAGCGGTTGTGGCAACAAAAGCAGGTATTTTAGCGAGAGGTCGGGTGGTTGTGGCGACCAAACCAGGTATTTTTTAAATGAGAGGTCTGGACATTTTCTGCCATGGGTGGGGCGACCAAACCAATTATTTTTTTATCGAGAGTTCGGGACATTTCCAGCCTTGGTTGTGGTGACTAATCCAATTTTTTGTTTTTAACAAGATATGGACATTCCCTGCAGTGGTTGTGGCAACAAAACGGGTATTTTTTAAGAAGAGGTTGGGACATTTCCTGCCTTGGTTGTGGTGCTTAATCCAATTTTTTTTTTTGATGAGAAGTTGGGACATTCCCGCCAGTGGTTGTGGCAACAAAAGCCTTACCGGGACATTTCCAGTCATGGTTGTGGCGATCAAACCAGAGGTTGAGACCTTTTCAGCTTTCAACAAGAGGTCAGGACATCTACTGCCATGGCTGTGGCGACCAAACCAGGTATTTTTTTAACAAAAGTTTTGGACATTTTGAGCTGTGGCTGTGGCACGTAAACCTGGTATTTTTTAAATGAGAGGTCTGCACATTTCCAACCATGGTTGTGGTACCAAAAATGGGTATTTTATGCCAAAAGTATTATCTTTTCCTCACCCTAAGCAAATAAAACAACTGTGACTTTTGGTTTCACACTGCAACAAAAAGTGGTCCTCCTTGTTTTGTCGACCCATCCACTTCCCCTTCTTCCTGCAAGATGCAGACTTTCTTGCTCTTTATAGTACGTCAGTTGCTCTCAGTATCAAGTTTTGGCATGGATGGGTTTACGTTGGAGCTACTTGAAAGCCTGGTGCGTCTCATAAAGACGCTAAAGAGTGCCTGTGGCATCGAAATCACACCCTGAGGGGTTGACAAAGTGTTGCTATTTGACGACCTGGGAATGAGAACAGGCTGAGAGGAGCTGGTTGTACAAAGTTATTTCATCCAATGTTGATATAAAAATATAGAAGCAATGCAGCTTTAAGGAGTTAGCTCTTGGTCATTATAACTCACCATGCCAGTGTCATGATGATGAAATATTTGGTCAGTACAGGTGATCTGAAAATAACTGAAATGCCTCCTTTGTTCTCAACGTCTTTCACAGCAATCTGTAACAGAAATCTTCTTCAGTGAAACACTTCAGCACACGACACCTTCTGTTTAGTTTTGATATCAAGTCATATTAATAGTCTCAACAGCTCCTCCAATACAACCACACAGGTTGTATTTTCCTACTCTCTTACGCTGTCTTCGGACAGATAAGTCATTTTCAATAGAAGCTGGGGACAGGAAGCTTCCACCCAACGTCTGACACTTGTCAAAGCTGAGCTGACTTCAGCTTTAACAAGTGTCAGACGTTGGGTTTTGGCTTCATGTCACCACTAAAAATCAAAGTTAAACTGGCCTCTACTTTTTTTCACTGAAGCATCTGTCAGTGCCTGATCTGTCCCGGCTGCAATCAGTACTGCACTTAGAGTAAAGAAAATAAATTGTAAGGCATCAGTACATTATCCAGAAGAGAGTCTGGAACAGTGTGTTTGTTGATGGCTGCTGCCTTTACAATCAGCTGTTTAGCCTCCTCTGTCCTTCCTCTGCTCAACAACCATCTGGCTGACTCTGGAATAAACCTGATAGAAACAAAGAAATGAAGTTTAAATAGTATATTGTTTACAAGTAAAACAATTACGATTAAAAAGAGTTAATGCACACCATATGTAGACAACAACCACTGTGAGAAGTGCTGCTGTGATGAAATGAACCAGTCTCCACTGTCGGACAGCGTAGATCACACCGGCGAGGACGCACTGTCCAACCGTACTAAACAGCGGAGTCACACATGCTCCCCACGATCTTTTGGACGGCCCGATCCACTCAGTGGCTGCAGTGAGGAAAATATACGATTTGAAGTTACCAGTTTCCATCATTGTTTTATTTTTCATCAAACATATGATTAATTGGAGAGATGCAATAATGACATACACATATTTGCATTGAAACAGCTGTAGAAACCAACAGGTGGTCATTAGTCACTGACTTTGTTCACGATTTGCAAAATACTATCAAATAATAATATCATAAATTTGCTATTATGCCAGTGTCTGATTTGAATAACCTGAAGTTTTTGATAAAAAAAACAAACAAAGGTACATCCATCCATTTTTTTGCATGTTACACCAGCAGCAGCAGCCTGAAGCCTTGATACAAGGCAGGATGGATCCATGCTTCCAAATTCTGAGCCTACCATCTGAATGTGGTTTTTCCAATCTTCTATTGTCCAGTTTTGGTGAGCCTGTGTGAATTGTAGCCTCAGTTTCCTGTTGTTAGCTGACAGGAGTGGCACCTGGTGTGGTCTTCTGCTGCTGTAGCCCATCTGCTTCAAGGTTGGACGTGTTGTTGCTTCAGAGATGGTCTTCTGCACACCTTGGTTGGAACCAGTGCTTATTTGACTTCCTGTTGAACCAGTCTGACCATTCTCCTCTGACCTCTGACCTCTGGCATCAACACTGGATATTGTCTCTTTTTGGGACCATCCTCTGTAAACCCTAGAGATGGTTGTGGTGAAAATCCCAGTAAATACTCAGAGCAGCCCGTCTGGCACCAACAACCATGCCACGTTCAAAGTCACTTCAATCACCTTTCTTCATCATTCTGATGCTCCGTTTGAACTTCAGCAGCTCGTCTTCATCGTGTCTACATGACTACATGTATTGAGTTGCTGGTTGTCCTTAAACTGCCGGACTGTTTGCCCACGCAGTTTTTCACAAAGTGACCATGCTTGCATGTGAACATCCAAGCCTTTCAAGCATGCCCATTTCATACATATTTATGATACTATCATTTGTTACCAATTAACCTCTTTACCAGAGGAATGTTCCAAACTGGTGTTTTTTGAGCATTACACAACTTCCCCAGTCTTTCGTTGCCCCTGTCCTAACTTTTCCAAAACTTGTTGCAGGCGTCAAAATCAGAATGACTGTATATTTACAAAAAACAATACACTTTATCAGTTTGAAGATCACATATCTTTTCTTAATACTTTAATAAATTGACTATAGGCCAAAAAAGATTTGCAAATCATTGCAGTCTGTTCTTATTTGCATTTTACACAGTGTCCCAACTTTTCTGGAGTCCTGGTTTTACCTTCAGATAGAACATACCCAGTGCGACAGAGCTGATCCGATAGCCTCCACTTCCAAGTCCCACCATGAACTGGGATGTTAGATATGAGTAGACACTGGGGCAAAGTGCTGGTGTTATAACAAATATGAACATTGTAACTGCTGAAATTTGAGTTGTTCGTCTGGGACCAAACCTGCAGCAGAGAGAGATGAACACAGTCATGGGAAAAGACAACACAGAGGATCAGAAGAACGGATGGTGCCTAATAATGAGCAGCTAATTTAATCTATGATACAAAGCAGAGAAATCGTAGGTCTGTTGGTGTTTAATATGAACATACAGGGTGTTTGAGTTAATACTAAAACAGGGCAGCAGCTTAATCATTTCAACACAACAGCCTTAACGACTCCTGATGTAAATAACATCTGTATTTGTAGTATGTACATATGTATTTGTGTACACTAGGTACACTGGGGTTCTTCAAGCACAGGTCCTCAAGATGTTTGCCATTTATTGTTGGGTTATCTCTGGCTTTAGAGTTAGAGGAACTTTACACAATATTTAGAGCATGAGGCCCTGTCTACATGTATACAGATATTTTTATTAACGAATATTTACCTCTGCGTTTTGGCTCTTCTGTATCAGTGCAGCAGTTTTACGTTATGTTGTTTATTATAAGAATGAAAAAAGGCTGTATTTTACAGCACTGAAAATTTTAATAAAAATATAGTAGAAACAAAAATTAAACCTGGATAAGCAGCATAAAATAATTCAATGGATAAACAGATTAAAAATGATTTAAGTTTCTGCTAAAATGGACAAACACACCGAGGCCTCAGTAACGAGTGTTTGCGTAAGGTCTGATGGTGATTACTGGAACTCCAGTTTAGAGGTGTGTTTCCTGACAGCCTGCAATCACATATATAAACATTAACTAACATTATTGTCTACGGCGGGCGAGAGGCAATATTTAACAGTTTTGTTATTTTAAGACCTTTTTATTACCTTTTAAGACCTCTTTGTGAGAAAACTAAATTCAGTGCCTTTTAAGACACCGTGCATGGTTTTAGTTTAGTGTCAGAAGCACATAGGTTTTGTGTCAGCTGCATCTTATGTGTAAAATTGTAAAAATAAATGTATATTCATTGGAGCTGCATGTGGTATTGTACATTTTATTGTTTCTTAATCTTCACAGCATAAATCACAATCACAGTTTTGTACCACATGAAATACACTTACGATTCAGCAAAAGGTCCAAATATGAGGGAACCAACAAGAACCCCGGCCATGAGCACTGCCTGTGTCACTTCCAACATGTTAGCTCTGTCACACACCAGATCAAACTGTGGGACAAATGTCAACATGTTTTATAAAAGTCACGTATGAACTGAGTAACAAAAGGCCCACTTGTCTTCACTCGTTTCTTACATCAGTGACTATGGTGGCCTCATACATCATGTTGTAGTACACCCATCCATCCTGGCATCCTGTGGTCTCGTTGAGTCCGTACTCCCTGATGGCACCAACGTCCCAGTCCACAGGGACAAACATCCGACACCTGCTGAAGGTCCCGTCCTCCTGGCGGGGCAGAGTCAGGTTCAGCTGCTCCTCTGTGGTCAGGTTAGAGTCGGCCTGAAGGATCCAGTCTGTGTTACAGTGTCGCTCTGGATCCGACTGGGTAAAAACAAAGCTTGCAAAAACAAATGACTCGATGGAATTTGGAAAGCAGAGTGCGATGAGAGTGAGCTGCTGGAATAATCCAAACTCTCCAATGTTCCTGAGGATCTCTCCAAAATCAGCCATGTTAATATCAGTTATCTCACTCTGTGCAGGATGTGAAACGTCTGCACCACAGCTTTTTAACAGCACCCATCAATGTGTAACCTAAGTAGAGTATTCGTTAACAAACCAATAACTGATTATTTTTATTCAAATGGTGTTCACTGATGTGCACTGAAGGCTGTGATGCATTAGGACGAAGATGTTGGTCATTATGTGCCTTTTTATTTTCACCTAAAACGAACCCCAGACTGTTCTCTTCATCTGGTAACTGAGGAACTGGTGGTACGTCGGACCTGTGGAGGACTGAGCAGGAGACAGGTGATTGGACTGACAGGGTTTCTGGCAGGCCCTGCCCCTGGGCCGTCCACCTGAGGTCTGTCTCTGCCTCTGCCCTGACCCAGGACGCTCTGCTGAAGGTCTCCCTGTCAGCCCTCAATCAGCCCCTCAACATCCTGAGACCCTGTGACCTCACATGAGGACATCACATTCTGGTTTTGCTGCACCTTATACTTCATTATACTTAACAATGACCTTTTGTCCTCGTTCATGGACACTCTTTTGTGCCATCTAGTGGTAGCAACAGCACAGTTCTCTGCTCTAAACTGGACCTGCTGCCTGCTCCTCCTTCTCTGCTCCAGCATCTCCAAACGTGGTTTTCAGAAACATACCATGCCAACTTTTTCTTCTGGCGACTGGGCCGGGTATGTAAAAGAGATATCAGCTTGCTTTCAAACACAAACACAGAAATTATAATAACATATGTGAGGGCTGACATGTGGGGTGAGAGCACTGCCCTCTGTAGGCAGGGTTAGAGAGAGTTTCCTGCCTGTATAAGGACAGGTGTGGGCAGTCAGTGCCTCTTTGTCTAAATCGTGGGAGATGTGTAGGACTGCTTGGTGTGTGCAGTTGTGGTGAAGCTGTGTCCTGACTGATCCTGACCGATGTAGCTCTGATGTAGCTCTGCAGCTCCATGTTGAAGAGGCAGGCCACAGATAACTGCTTTTCTTTGTTTGACTGTGGGACCATCATTAATAAAATAAATGAATCCCTTTTGTTTGAGGCAGCGTAGTCAGCCTGCTGATCCTCCCAGTGTCAGAGAGGCAAGGCTAAGGTCATGTTAACACGAAAATGATCCGCTGAAAACTGAATCATTTCTTATTTTCGTTTTGAAAAACGTTCCATGTCCAGACGACAACATTTTGATAACACTGGCCGTGCACACCAGTGGTGGTTGCTGGTCTTTCAAACAGGTGAAGCTCACTTTAAGTTCACATCATAAAATTCATGTCACATTGCAGCGAGGCAGTAACTTATAAAAGCAACATTTAATTGAAGCCGTTTTCCAACCACACTCATGCCATTGAACCACAGCAAAACACACCTTAAAGATTTTCAGATGGGTTTAAACACCTGAACGACACTCACACATGGGACTGAGCTTGAAATGCGACGATGCCAGTGTGTATTTCAAAAGCGCTGTCAATCACAAAGAGGTTCAGCCTTTTAGACAATGCGATTCTGTCGCATTTATCCAGTGTCTCACTTAACTGCATGAAAAAAACCTGCTCAGCGCTGTCTCATAGGAATGCTTGACCTGAGAATGTATGACAGGGAGGTCGCGTTTGAAAACTGGTGATAAACAGCTGACATCATGACTATGATGTTAAACGCATCATAGCGCACGTTTAATGCAATGTAAATTCTTATTTTAATGTAAATTCAATAGCGCTTATTTCTTCTATGAAATTTTAGGGGAAGTTCAGCCCCCCTTGTTGTCTCAGAGCAATCGCCCCTGGTGCACACGGATCTGCAAAAATGACCAAAACTCTGTAGTATACATGCCAGGCCAGTAGTTGGCAGTGTGACTTTGTAATGAAACAACACGTGCCTGCACACATGTGCTTCCTTCTACAGAGCAGTGATGTATAAATAAACAAAATGGTAACTGCACGAATGTTTGTCTGGACGGACGACGAGGTGGAGTTGCCGCAGTAAATCTACACTTTGCTGGAGAAGCGTTGGTGAGCAGCACAAACAGAGCTCGGGAGTCCGCCATTGTTGTTGTGATGGTCGACTTTCTCGCACATGCCTAGTGACTGGAACTGTATTGCACATGTGCAGAAAGCCTCTGTTTTCATATTGCAAGTTTACATGGCAATAGAGACGGTGCTGTTTCTGAAAAATTGCACTCTGGAACCTGTTTTCAAGATGTTGCCTTTTTGGGCAAACTAAAGTTCGGGTTGGGTTGAAATCGTTGTCGTATAAACAGGACCTAAGTGCCAGACGGCTGTCGTCTGACCTAACATGTCTACCATGATGATTTGGACTTGACCTTAGTTTTAGTTTGAATTGTCCATGATTTGTGTATTGTTACTGTGATGACTAACGGCTACACCGTCTGTGAGCTGAACCAACTGAAATTCATTATTTCTTTATAGGCGGCAGGACAAGCTGCGGGGAGTATGCGTGGGATCCTCGCCCTTGCATGCAGTGTGGTAGGCCTGATGGTGGTGGTCACTTGAGTGTCTTGTAGAAGAATAAAAAGCCTTTATTGTCGTTGCATTGGAATACAATGAAATTAGTTGTGACAGTCGAGTGATGCACTCCAACAAAGACATAAAACAAAGACACAGGACGCTGTGAGAGTTAAAAATGCAAAAACTAAATATAAAAGTATTTGAAGTACAGCAAAGTGCTGAGTGGATGGCAGTATGGCAGCAGTGGTAATCAATATTGTCATTGGTTGTATTCAGTGTGCTGATGACTGTGGGAGAGAAACTGTCTCTGAGTCTTGTTTTGGCAGCTCTGTTTGCCAGATGGCAACAGTTCAAAGAGTTAGTGCGCAGGGTGAGAGGGATTTTTAATGATGAAGTCCAGTATCATCTCCTTGTTTTTGTGGCGTTCAGTGTCTGATTATTCACTGAGCACCACTCCGACAGTCTCCATACCTCGCTCCTGTACACAGACTCGTCCAAAAACAACAGTTCATTCTTGACAGCTTCATGAAAACTCAGGTGAGGACAGAGTAAGCAGAATAAACAACAAAAGCAGAGAGAGAGCTTTGTGTGTACACGACTCTCCACTCTTCAGCTCTTCAGCTGTTGATCTTTGATGACTTCTGTGCAGTTTGAAGCATTCTGTGTTTCAAACATACGTCTACAGCCTGGTTGAAGATAGATTTGAACAGCTGGCTGGTTCTTTGTAAGTCCCGTTTCTGAAAGACAGGCAGACAAATGTGAGAGATATCAGCTTGTCTAATGACATTTATAAAGCCGCCACATATTTGTGATAGTCACCTGATGTTCTCGGCCTCGTCGGCTGACTCAGGAAGCTCTTTCCACCCGGTCTCAGGAAGCAGGAAGCTGAGCGCTCCGCTGACCAGCGTAAGGCTGCTGAAGACTGTGGTGGGTATGACCCAGTGGTACATGGCCAAGATGTTGAGCAGAGGAGCCAGTAATCCACCGACTCTTGCAGACATGGCTCCTAAAGCTGTGGCTGTTTGTCTGAAAGAGGGACAATGGGAAGTTTTACACACTGATATTTTCCATGTTTGAGTCTAAAAGCAAATTTTGCACAGAACATTTAAACATACAGCGAGCCTGGTAAAGTACGGTAACTATTTTAATTACTTCATCAAAGTAATGTAACTTATTACATTTGATTACTTTTCTAACAAATATTTTAAACTGGGCTGTAAAGCTAAAAAAATGTCCAGAAATATGCCAAAGCAAGACGTTCCTGCACGGTGAGAAGATGCAACAGAATGAATGTTATATTGTACATAAAACCTTTTTACCAAAAAGAATATATTCAGATGTAACTCCTTTGTAATCACCAACATTTTGATTAGTAACGATGCCTTAAAGACATTTGTTCTCAGTAACTCTTACAGTTACATTCATTTTGTAATTTAATTACATGTAACTAGTTACTCCTCAACGCTGTTATCAAAATATACTCAGTATCACTTAAAATGTATTTCTGTGACTGCTTCATGTTGTCAAGCTATTCAGCGGACACCGAAGTGGGATAACATTTAGCGTAGCAGTTAGCACATAAAGCCTGTGAACACCTACCTGACAGATGTTGGAAACAACTCCTGAACATAAACATTACATATAGTGATCGCACAGACCAGGAAAAAACGCACTATGACCACTAAGGACGTAACAGCAATGGCATTTTCTGAAAAACAAACAAACAAACAAAAGCTGACAACCAGAAAATCAAGTTTCAAAAACTCAACACTGTCATTTTGCTTAAATGAGCCAAGAGGTGTTTACCCCGAGGAACAGCGAGGACAAGCAGGCCAGAGAGTCCTCCACTCAGAAGTGTTGCTACGAATAATTTTTTTCTGCCAAAAACCTCCAACAGCCACATGATCAGCACATGAGCGGGTAATTCAATAGCACCAAACAAGAACTGCGTCACAAAGATGCTCAGGCCGAAGCTTTCCATACTGAAGTACTGGCAGAGGACGGAAAGGGTCAGTGAAAACCTGAGTTTAAAGACAGGATGAAAACACATTAAAAACACAGTCGACAGGAGGAAACTGTTTCTACAAACCAAGGATACGTTACATTTGTATGTTTTATACGTATTAAAGAGGACAGAACATTTTGTGGTAACAAATGTCTGTGTTTTTTTAATGAGAGGTAGGGACATGGCGACCCACAGTTCTCCCGCTCCTGTTTGGACGGGCTGAAACTGAAACAAATTTCGTTGCTCTGTAACATGTGCAATGACAATAAAGATCATTCATTCATTCATTTCCAGCTGTGGTTGTGGCAGTCTACAGTGAATTTATCACAGCTCTTTCACTGGAAAAAAAAAACTGCCTACTGCTCCTGGAAACTAGCGCGATGGCAGCTGATTCTCTACCTCAACCAAAACAATAAGCTGAAGGGTCCTAAAATGTTTCATATAGCTGAGAGAAACTGCAGAGTTGGTGGTAAATTATAAACTGTACACAGTAATTTTATTCATTGTTAGTACATACATATTAGAGCAGTGGATCTTTAAGGAGTTAGCTCTTGGTCATTATAACTCACCATGCCAGTGTCATGATGATGAAATATTTGGTCAGTACAGGTGATCTGAAAATAACTGAAATGCCTCCTTTGTTCTCAACGTCTTTCACAGCAATCTGTAACAGAAATCTTCTTCAGTGAAACACTTCAGCACACGACACCTTCTGTTTAGTTTTGAAATCAGGTCATAGTAACAGTCTCAACAGCTCCTCCAGTACAGCCACACAGGTTGTATTTCCCTACTCTCTTACACTGTCTTCGGACAGATAAGACCAACAAGTCATTTCCAGTGGAATCCAGTGACATGAAGCTAGGTACCCCATTTTGGGGTGACTAAAAATGGGGACGGTACAGAACGGTTCTATTGGCACCATTAACAACTTTTCACAGTGGAAGCAAAAACAGCGTACTGAACTGAACTGTGTCGTACTGCTCAGTGGAAATGGGGCTATGACAAAGAGCTTCCACCAATGACCCACAGGGTCATATTTCATAGGTAGACAGGCTCAATAGTTTGGTAAAAGTAGTAACAAATTATTACCCAACACAATGGATAGAGTAAAGAAAATAAATTGTAAGGCATCAGTACATTATCCAGAAGAGAGTCTGGAACAGTGCGTTTGTTGATGGCTGCTGCCTTTACAATCAGCTGTTTAGCCTCCTCTGTCCTTCCTCTGCTCAACAACCATCTGGCTGACTCTGGAATAAACCTGATAGAAACAAAGAAATGAAGTTTAAATAGGCTATCGTTTACAAATAAAACAATAAATGACAATAAAAAGAGTTAATGCACACCATATGTAGACAGCGACCACTGCCAGCGGAGCTGCTGTGACGAATTGAGCGAGTCTCCACTGTCGGACGACGTAGATGACACCAGCGAGGACACACTGTCCAACAGCACCAAACAGCTGATTCACACATGCTCCCCACGATCTTTTGGACGGCCCGATCCACTCAGTGGCTGCAGTGAGGAAAATATACAATTTTAAGTTACCAGTTTCCATCATTGTTTTATTTTTCATCAAACATATGAATAATTGGAGAGATGCAATAATGACATACACATATTATAGTAACATGTACCATGACACAGCCAGACAAATAGTCATATACACTCACCGGCCACTTTATTAGGTACAACTGTTCAACTGCTCATTAACGCAAAGAGCTAATCAGCCAATCACGTGGCAGCAACTTAATGTATGTAGGCATGTAGACATGATGAAGACGAGCTGCTGAAGTTCAAACGGAGCATCAGAATGAGGAAGAAAGGTGATTGAAGTGACTTTGAACGTGGCATGGTTGTTGGTGCCAGACGGGCTGGTCTGAGTATTTACTGGGATTTTCAGCACAACCATCTCTAGGGTTTACAGAGGATGGTCCCAAAAAGAGACAATATCCAGTGTTGATGCCAGAGGTCAGAGGTCAGAGGAGAATGGCCAGACTGGTTCAAGATGATAGAAAGGCAACAGGAAGTCAAATAAGCACTGGTTCCAACCAAGGTGTGCAGAAGACCATCTGTGAAGCAACAACACGTCCAACCTTGAAGCAGATGGGCTACAGCAGCAGAAGACCACACCAGGTGCCACTCCTGTCAGCTAACAACAGGAAACTGAGGCTACAATTCACACAGGCTCACCAAAACTGGACAATAGAAGATTGGAAAAACCACATTCAGATGGTAGGCTCAGAATTTGGAAGCATGGATCCATCCTGCCTTGTATCAACGCTTCAGGCTGCTGCTGCTGGTGTCATGGTGTGGGGGAGATTTTCTTAGTACCAGCTGAGCATGGTTTAAACACCACAGCCTACCTGAGTATTGTTGCTGACCGTGTCCATCCCTTTATGACCACAGTGTACCCATCTTCTGATGGCTACTTCCTGCAGGATAACGCGCCATGTCACAAAGCTCAGATCATCTCAAACATGACGATGAGTTCACTGTACTCCAATGGCCTCCACAGTCACCAGATCTCAGTCCAATAGAGCACCTTTGGGATGTAGTGGAACGGGAGATTCTCATCATGGATCAACTGTGTGATGTCATCATGTCAATATGGACCAAAATCTCTGAGGAATGTTTCCAGCACCTTGTTGAATCTATGCCATGAAAAATTAAGGCACTGAAGGCAAAAGAAGTCCAACCTGGTACTAGCAAGATGTAATAAAGTGGCCGGTGAGTGTATTTTGCTCTACATATATGTATATTTTATTTCTATGGATCTATGAGTGGCATTTGAAAATCCCTTAAATAGTAATGTAATTGCTGTATATGCTCTATCATACTAATGCCTTTAATTACTGTCTGTGTACGTTTGATTTGGATAACCTGAAGTTTCTGATAAAAATCAATGGTACATGTGATAACTGGACCCAGACCACCTCTTCAAGAAGGTCTCAGTCCGCTTGTTTTGGTGCACACCTGAGTGTGTTTGCTGTGTTCACACCTGCACAAACGAACCGCACTGAGGGGGCAAACGACCTTGAGTTTGATTGAACAGAACCAAACAGGGCAGGTGTGAAAGCAGCCTTATACTTTAATAATTAGTGTTTTGATTAGCATCAAGAGAACTCTCTGCAACTTTGAAAAATAAAATGGCTACTAACTAAGACTGCTGTGAAATAAATAAATACAAAACTTTCTGTCAGCTCTGTAACAGATAAACTCCGTCAGATCCTACCTCTGACTAACATCATGTATGCCATTCATGGAAAAATAAAATCACTGGGAGGTTGACCCATTACAAAGTTTAAAAGTCAAGATTTTGATCTTTTAAAATACATTTTCCAGCCTGAACACTAAAAAGGTTTTGTCCCAGTTCCTTAAGAACGGGTGCCATGTGCAGACAGTACATACCCAGTACAACAGAGTTGATCCGAAAGCCTCCAGCTCCAACTCCCACCATGAACTGGGATGCTAAATATAAGTAGACACTGGGACTTAGCGCCACTGTTATAGTAAATATAAACAGTATAACTGCTGAAATCTGAGTCGTTCTTTTGCGACCAAACCTGCAACAGAAAGAGATGAACAAAAAGTTAAGCTTCTGTTACTGTCGACACACACAATCAAAAGAGCTGACTGCATTTTAAAAACTCCGGCCAGAGTGGAGATCTTGGAAAACTCCGGTTGCACGTTTGCATGTAAACTGAGCAAGACGGAGAAAACGCAGGCAGCAGACGTCACATTATGCGACAGAACTTGCACCCGCCTCAAAAGTTCGACCTACAGTATGTTTACATGTTGCTATGGTGATCATGGATGCTTCAGAGTAGCAGAAACAAGAAAGAGGAAGTGATTCGTTGCTGTTGTTGCTATTTTCGGGATTCTGATCGGCTAACGTGGGCTTCAGCTTCTCCTTACACTGCCACCTACAGTTCTGGAATGTCCTGACGGCATACATACACGGGTTGGTGTAAACGCAAAGTTTTCTGTAAACGGACACGTGTGCACGAAATTATTTTTGAAAACGGAGAGGGTGAAATGTCTGTTTATGAAAATAGCCGGCTACGTGTAAACGTAACATTAGTTTATTGAAGTCCCTGTCTTCCCCTCTGTTGCTGGCAGATGTTTTTACTTTTGAGTGAGAGTTTCAGCATTTCCCTGGTGTTCCTTTTGAGTGTGTTTCTGGCTGTTTTTTGCCTTTCGACCACCCTTTCTGCCTGTTGGATTGGATACCTTTGCCTGGGTAACCCATCAGCTGTGAACCTTTCTGAGACCTTGAACTTTTATCCAAGTCTTTGAGACTGCTTTGTGAGTCCATCTCGTGTTTATGCTTGACGTTCACAGCTACGCTGAGGTACTTAGAGCACAGGTCGCCAAAGGCCAGCCATTCATTTTAGGGTTTAGCTTTCGAGTTAATGATGCATGAGGCCCTGTCTACAAGTGCACAGATATTTTTAAAAACGTTCTCTACATTTTAACACCATTAGCTCCGTCAGTTAGCTGTGAGTTCAACCACCTTTGTATTGAGAATTGTGTGCAGACAGCCTCTGAATCATAGATACACTGTGATTACCGTACAAAGCTGCTTTAAGTTATAGTTTGGGTCTCACGGTCAGAGGTTTGAAGAATGACTGAGGTTAGGCATGTAGCAGCTTGGGTTTGGGTAAGCCAGAAAATAAATGTTTGTCCATTATAAAGCAATGGTAATTTTGTGTGCATGGTTTGCATGTCTTGGTTGGATTAGAGGACTCAAGAAGATTTTGTTTAGGGGCAGGGGCGTAAGGAAGTCGTTGACCTCTTCTTATTTTTTTCTTTTTTGATATTTGGATTTCATGCAGTTTTATGTGTGTGTGCAAAAATTGTTAAAAATGATAAACACAATGAGGCTTCAGTAGTGACGAGTGTTTGCTTCAGGTCTAATGGTGGTTACTTAAAGTTAACAGGTGTTTCTCACATACACAATCATTGACTAATATTCCTGCCTACGGCTGACAGGAGTCGATATTAAAGACTTTTGTTATTTTCAGACATTTTTGACACTTTTTAAACTAAACTCAGTGCCATTTAAGACTTTTCAGAACATGCAGGTACCTTGTTAGATTTTAGTTTAGTGTTGGCAGCACATAGGCTTTGTGTAAGCTGCATCTTATATGTAAAAATAAATATGTAATCATTGGAGCTGTATGTGGTGTTGTACGGTATAATATCTCTTAATCTTCACAGCATAAATCAGAATTTTGTACCACATGAAATACACTTACGATTCAGCAAAAGGTCCAAATATGAGGGAACTAAAAAGAACCCCGGCCATGAGCACTGCCTGTGTCACTTCCAACATGTTAGCTCTGTCACACACCAGATCAAACTGTGGGACAAATGTAAACATGTTTTATGAAAGTCACGTATGAACTGAGTAACAAAAGGCCCACTTGTCTTGACTCATTTCTTACATCAGTGACTATGGTGGCCTCATACATCATGTTGTAGTACACCCATCCATCCTGGCATCCTGTGGTCTCGTTGAGTCCGTACTCCCTGATGGCACCAACGTCCCAGTCCACAGGGACAAACATCCGACACCTGCTGAAGGTCCCGTCCTCCTGGCGGGGCAGAGTCAGGTTCAGCTGCTCCTCTGTGGTCAGGTTAGAGTCGGCCTGAAGGATCCAGTCTGTGTTACAGTGTCGCTCTGGATCCGACTGGATGAAAACAAAGCTTGCAGCAAGAAATGACGTGATGAAATCGGGAAAGCAGAGTGCGATGAGAGTGAGCTGCTGGAATAATCCAAACTCTCCAATGTTCCTGAGGATCTCTCCAAAATCAGCCATGTTAATATCAGTTATCTCACTCTGTGCAGGATGTGAAACGTCTGCAGCACAGCTTTTTAACAGCACCCATCAATGTGTAACCTAAGTAGAGTATACATTAACAAGAAGATGACTGAGTATCTTGTTTGGATGGTGTTCCCCTGGTGCAGCAGGACGAAGATGTTACTCATCATGTGTCTTTGTATTGTCACCTGAAATGAACCCCAGACTGTTTTCAAACATCTTGGAGTCCTTGCTACAGGGTTTCCACACCTTTCCCTGGACAAATTTTCCAAACTTTTCCATGACTTTTCAAGGACTCGTGACGCTTCTTTTTCTTGCGACAGTTGCCCAGAGTTTTTCCAAACATCAGATGTAAGCTTAATTTAAACATATTGTCAGCTGGGTGGCACATATAAAGAAAGAAACATAACGCCAGGAGAAATTTGATGAAACGTACGCGATGGGAAACTAACTAACGACACATGATAGAGCTACGTTACGTCGACAGCTACAGAAAATAAATTTGCCGTTATGTTTGTGGAGGGTTATCCGCAGAGGATTACTGCACAACTTCATGACACACAACAAAATTTCATTTCTTTTTCAAAACTTTTAAGGATTTTTACTAACTCCTGACTTTCCCAGGCCTGAAAAATGTGACTTTTCCAGGTTTTCTATGACTGTGGGAACTTTAAAACTCTTCACATCAGGGGTGAAGATGTTTCTCTGAAGTTATTGCTATCACAAATATGTATAAGTAGTAACAAAGATTGGCGGCACGGTGGTGTGGTGGTTAGCATTGTCGCCTCACAGCAAGAGGATTCCTGGTTCAAACCCGGGGTGGAGTTTGCATGTTCTCCCCGTGTCAGTGTGGGTTTCCTCCAGGTGCTCCAGCTTCCTCCCACAGTCCAAAGACATGCAGGTTAATTGTTGACTCTAAATTGTCCGTAGGTGTGAATGTGAGTGTGAATGGTTGTCTGTCTCTATTTTTTTTTTTTTTTTTTTTTTTTTTTTTTTTATTGTCTTACAGACACACATACAGTATATACATATGTACATAGACAATGATCCAAACAATACATACAATAATACAATACAATAAACAGACGATGAACAAAAAATTATTTACATATATACAATATAGGGGTATTTATAGGTCGTCTCAAATAGAGGTTTTCAATGAATTATAGTATTCCGGTTGTCTGTCTCTATGTGTCAGCCCTGTGATAGTCTGGTGACCTGTCCAGGGTGAACCCCGCCTCTCACCCAGTGTCAGCTGGGATAGGCTCCACCCCCCTAGGACCCCCAACAGGACAAACAGTCATGGAAAATGAATGAATGAATGTAACATAGACCATCGTAGACATCCAGATTCTGATGTTTATGAATTAATTCTGCAGTCTATTGGATACAACATATCTGGCAAAATAAAAACAACCTTTGATTTGTAAACATTTCCATAATTTTCCAAAGATCATCATCATCATCATCATCATCATCATCATCAAAGCATTGTTTATTCAGGAAAAACTGACTGAGCAATATCTTTTTTACAGCGATGCCCTGAGTTCACATTCAGTGGGCTAGACAGATCCAACTATATGATAGCAATCACAATAAAATAATAAAAAAAGGCTTTTGTATGTTATATTTTCCTTAATGTGCTTTGGTTTTACAGTGATGTCACTGTCCTGCTAACTGTGCTCGTGTGCTGTTGTCCTTGTTCATGTGTTTTGTTTTGTGCTCTTGTGTGTTTGTTTGTGACTATGTGCTTTGGTTTATGTTGTGTTTTAATGCTGTACTTTTGTATAGTACATTCTTAATGTTTTAGGTCATATGGTTAGGTCATTGTTTTATTAGTGCTTATTTCTTGTTGTTTTTGCCGATGTGCCTTGTGATGTGCTCTTGTCTGTGATTATATGCTCTGTGCTCATGTGCCCTTATATGGACATGCCATCAACCTGTTTTTATCTGTGCTTGTGTGTGTCTGTGTTTTTGTATGTTATTTTGTCTTTTTCTTACACCATCAACCTGCCAGGGACTGCAGATGAAAACTAGCCTGTAGGCTAAATCCGGCACATTCACGTGACTTACTGTAAGTGATTATGTTCATTAATGATTCTCAGTCATCCAGGTCATGGCGATCATAAGTGCTATATCGTAGGCAACTGGACTTGCTTGTGTTTCTTGAAGACGTTTCGCCTCTCATCCAAGAAGCTTCTTCAGTTCTAACTGACTGGTACAGAGCTGCAGGCTTTAAACTCTCTGTGGGTGTGAACCCTTTCAGAGTCGTTGAGTTCGCATGTAAGCTCTGAGTTTCAGATCATTAGAGTCACAATGTGACTCGTTGACCCACCTGGCCATCATGTGTGTCGTTAGGGTCAGATGGGACCAGGTGTGAATGGGTGCGACAGTTTTCAGCCAACACCACGAAAAACATTTTGTTTGAAGCAACAGTTATAAAAGTCATTATATCCCGAGTTACAAGACTTTAAACAACAGCTGTGTTTTGCAGATTGCCAAAACAGGTTGCTGAATGGTTGTCTGACCTGAGGACACCTTGATGTCTAACAGCAGTCTCAGTAGGATCCAGTTTATTAGTGCTTCAACTGGACTGACCTTTAAAGTCATTACACTCTATAGCCTATACGTAAAGAAATATAAAGTCTGTAGAATTACACACACGTCCATAAAGTGAAGTTCACTGAGGACAACTGTGGTTGACAACAGTAGACTCTGTGGTGTAAAGCAGTGGTTCCCAACTAGTGGGTCGTGGTCCAAAAGTGGGCTGCAGGTCCATTCTGAATGAACTGTGAGTGACTTACAAACATGTCAAGATAGTAAAAAACACTCTTTATGTTGAAATACAGTGAATTTCGGCAGAGAACTTTTATTTTGAAGTGCCAATTTCTGCTGTGGGGTGATTGGATTTCGGATAACTACTTGACAGAGACAGCAAACTAGCTTGACAACATGGCCGAGTAGGACAATGAATACATTCAACTGTGTGAACCTGGAACTAAATCTGTATATATAGAGATGTGTGTGTCCACAAATAAAAGTCATTCCTGCTTATCAGAGGTGTTTTTTGTTTGTTTGTTTGTTTGTTTTAATTTTGTTACTCTCACTTACAAAAATTTAGTGACTGAATATGAATAGATTGGCAGTGTTGGTGTAATCAGACCACTGTTCTGTGATAACGACTAGCTGGGGACATTGATGTTTTTTTTTAAAGATTGTTCTATAATATTTATGTAAATACTTTATGTAATTTTTCTTCAGTTTTTGAATCCAAAAAAGTACATTTATTGAATATGTTGTAATACTTATGTATATATTTTATGTAACTTATATTCATCTCTTATTTTAGTTAAAAAAAATTATTGCATATTTTATCATATTTATGTTAATATTTTCTATTATTTTTCTTCAGTTTTGAGTCCAAAAAAGTTCATTTATTGAATATTTTTTTATATTTATGTTAATAGTTTATATTTTTCTTCAGTTTTTGACTCCAAGAAAGTACAATTATCAAATATTTTCTGATATTTATGTAAATGTTTTATGTGATTTTTCTTTATCTTTTATTTGAGTCCAAAAAAGTGCATTTATTGAATATTTTGTAATATTTATGTTAATATTTTGTTATTTTTCTTGAGTTTTTGAGTCTAAAAAAGTTCATTTATTGAGTATTTTTTGATATTTCTATAAATATTTTATGTAATTTTTCTTCATTTTTGAGTCCAAACATTCCTGTGAATATTGAATATTTCAGCGGGTGTAGTTCTTCCGGCGGCCACAGGAGGCAGTAACGCAGCGCCCAGCCCATCCACACCTAAAAACAAAGTTCGCCGGGAGACTCAAAGGTGACATTTATTCTTTATCTGAAGCGTGTTTAAACAACATACTTCAATTTTACAAGAGGAAGGACTGACAGGATGAACTCTAACAGGTTGGTTTGACAGATATCAGTCTGGTTAATCTGTCCTTCCTCCGTTTGTTTAAGAGCGGCTCACAACTGCTTCCTTCTGCTTTTCAATGGGAGGTCAGCTGCGTTAAATCAGATTAATTTATATGATAAATTATCTGACCAGAGACTCATGTATGGTTTGTTTTCCAAAGGTGAGTTGTCTGACTCAACGTGATGCAGGTTTCTACAGTAAAAGCACAACTCCCAGAGCTGAAGATTAATATATAAGCGATGAAGATGCTAAATCTCTGTGACTGAACATGTTGCTGTTTAACCCATTTAAATTACTGTTTAGCTAAAATATCATTCAGGTGGGATTAATCGTCACACACAAAATGAATCATCTCGTAGTGTTTATTACGGGTCTCGTTTCTGTTTAACTACCAGGTGCTAAATATTCAAAAAGAAGAATTCTAGTTAAAGATCGACAGCTGGTTAAGCTAGCTTAGCTGTTAGCTAGCTTAGCTCGTGCAGCTGTAGGAGCTCGTGTGTACTGTCACGGTAATGTAATGTAACTTTGTCGTTGTAACGTGTCTGTTTGAGTTACTTTATTGAAGTTAGATCATTTACATGGAGCTAAGTGTGGCTGGGGTATAACGTTACAGCTCAGAAGCTAACGCTAGGTGGCTGCTAGGTTTGTGATGCTAGGTTAGCTAAGTGTTGTTTTGGTGTGATGTAGGTTTGACACAAACGTGAATGTGAGTTAACAAATACCCAGTGGCTCAAAGTAACTAAGTGTATTCATTCAGGTGCTGCACGTAACTTCTGAATCGTGCTTGTCCTTAAGTATTATCATTTTATATAACTTACTACTTCTCCTTTACATCCCAGAAGTAAATATTGAACTTTTTAACTGCACTACATGTCTGACAGCTTCAGTTTTCATTCACTTCCTGTCCAGTGAAATCAATGTAACTCCAGATGTGTTAATGTTGAATATTTGTGATTAGCTGAAGGAATATTCTCCTACTACTTAAAGGTCCAGTGTGTAAGATTTAGGGGGATTTATTGGTGTCAAGAGATGAGGGCTGCAGATTGCAACCAGTTGAAACGTCTCCTGGTTAGAGCACCAGAAGTGTCTGTTGCTTAGGAGGTTTTAACAAAGAGCCAAATTATCTGCAGAGGACTTTTCCTTTTCAAAACAAATGGACTAGGTGACTGAAACAGGTAAAAACACAGGATGAAGCAATTTAATGTTAAAAATCAGTGTTTCTCTAATGGTCTTTGGCATGCTGGAGACAGCTGTTAATCTCTTCCTCTTCAAAACCAGAAGATGATGTCCATTACAAAGCATAGTTAATACTACAAAGTGTGCATGGTTTGCATGCAAGTCTTGGTTTATCAGTCCCTCCAGGATCCCTTGAATTTGTGGCCAATTTTGTCAAAAAATGTGATTAAAAGTTGCGGCAGTTTTATGTGATTTTTTTTTTTTTTTTTTTTTTGTGCAGAAAAAATTTGGCTAATGACCAAAATTGCAAGTCAGGAGAAAAGAATGTAATTTTGTTTAAACTACTGGCTCCAAAAAATAAGTGATGTAATGACTTGCTATAATAATCACAGTGAATATTCCAAAAACAGCTGCAAATGTTTCAGTTCTCTTCTTTAGTTTTATTGAATTAGTTTCAAAACATGGACTCCAATAATGTTTTCCAAAAATCCTGAGTGAATATTGTAGCTCTCAAAGCAGACAGTGTGACTGTAAAACAACATGTAAGCTACATCTTGTGTAAACATTTAGGAGCTTTTCTTCAGGAGCCAAGTTATTTCTTCCTCTCCAAAGCAAACAGACCTAGTAATTTAAGTTGGTAAAAACACTGAATAAAGCAGTTTCACATCACAAATCATTATATTAATTTAACAACATCAGATATAATAGGAAAATACTGACAGCAGTGAACATTTTACTGCACAATATAGACTTATGCTTCTCAAACTTTTAAGTGCATTTTGCTGATACATACTTTTACTGAAGTAAAGTTCTGGATGCAGGACTTTTACTCACAGTAGAGTACTTTCACAGTGTGGCATTAATACTTTTACTGCAGTTAAGGATCTGAATGTTTCCTCCACCAATGCTTGAACTTGTGTCTGTGTCTCGTCCACAGTGATGTGACTCAGAGGCAAAACGACTAGTGACTCCATGGAGCAGCTGGAGAAGAGGAGATAATGCTATAAAGTAAAGGCACTTTCAAGTGAGTCAGTACGCATCATCCTGTCGCTGGACTTCTGTAAGATGTATCTTTACTGGGACGTTACGATACGAAGTTTGATTTTCCTCTGATATTCTTGTCTACGTGCAGACTTTCACCACGTTTCATATTCTTTGACATTATATTAAGTTGGATGAAATCAGCCTTTATCGATTGTCAGAGGGAATTCAGGTTTTGCAGCAAAAGAACAGAAACAAATGCAGATAAATAAGCAAGTAATAATAGAATATAGTAATTAAGTATAACATAATATAGTATAGAACAGTCATATAACAGAACGTCAAATGTAATATGGTATATTTAATCAGACTTTATAAATATATTTGAAAACTTGTATTATTATTAATTATGTTTTGAAAAAATATTAACACAATTGTTGTTTTCTTATATTTATTTATTTAGGAATTTTTTTAATTTATTTTTTTAAGGATGTATTTTATGTCTTTTTTTGTGTATATGGTAAAGATGGATGGTAATACCTTGTTGTTTTGTTATAGTTGAAAATAATGCTGCACAATAAAGCATTTGAAACAGAAGTTATACCAGTCAAAACTCGCTGTGACCTTTGGTCCTCGGTTCCTCTCCATCAGGGCACAATGTCCTCAGGCCACAGGCTGAGGGACGTGGAGCAGCAGCGCCCCCTGCTGGACGGGGAGGACGAGGCGGCAGAGAGGTGTGCCCGCAGCGATGCGAAGCGACTGTGGTTCATCCAGGACTGCTGCGGCATGGTGTGTGCCTTCATCACCTGGTTCCTGGTGTTTTTCGCTGACTTTGTGGTCACCTTCGTCATGCTGCTGCCCTCCAGGAGCTTCTGGTACGCTGTGGTCAACGGGGTGGTCTTCAACAGCCTGGCTGTGCTGGCGTTGGCCTCCCACCTCCGCACCATGCTGACCGACCCGGTGAGGACGCTGAGGGGAAACCAGTTGGCTAAGTCTAGATTAGTGGCAAAAAATAAGAGCTCTAAGTTGCAACTAAGGCTTAAGGGGGAAAGTCTGGGTTTCTTTGAAGTGGGGCGGTGTGAGATACTTATCTGCTGTCAGTGTATGACATACAGTACACACAGGGCGTTTTTGCAGAAGCTGGAAGGTTGAGAAAATGTTTTGCCAAAGGAAAGGGTTTTCTGACAGCAAGGTAAAGAGGTGAAAATATTCTCAATATAGCATCCACTGAAACTGATATTAATTTTTTTAGGTAGGCCTTTTTAAGTGGCTATAATACATTTTGCTGTTAAACCTAATCTGCAAGTGCGCCGACCTCCATCTACTGTTTATAATACACTGGCGATAGATAAGTATCTCATACAGCCCCGCTTCAAAAAATCCAAACTGTCCCTTAAAGATGTTTCCTGTTTCCTGTTCTCTCCTCTCACTGCCTGAGTTTCCTCCTTTCTCTCTTCAGGGAGCCGTTCCCAAAGGAAACGCCACTAAAAAGTACATGGACAGTCTACAGCTAAAGCCGGGCGAGGTCATCTACAAATGTCCAAAATGCTGCAGCATCAAACCTGAGAGGGCTCATCACTGCAGGTCAGGAGGGTGCACACTACCTGGAGGGAGTTATAACATGAACTCTGTTGAGCTTAAAGCTGCACTGATTGATTTGGGAGGTTTTCTGGTCACATGAGAGCAGAACAAGATGCTGAACCAGTAAGAAAATTAGCCGTACAACCAAAAGTATTAGCTAAAAGAGGCTGAAAAGCTCTGTAGAGCTGAGAAGCTGGTAGTAATTCTTTGTGGATTCAGCACATAGGTGGTATAAAAAGATGGACAACGCATCTCCACTTACCCTCACTGTGCAAAGATGAAGCCAAAACATCCTGGATATGGCCGCTGCCATTTTGTGCTAGTGATGTCCTTTGGAGCCAGAGTCTGTGTGGTAGCGATCTCTGCCAGTATCGGTGGGGTGACCTATACTGCAGCCAGCCACCAGGGAGCAATTGAGATGTTCGGCTATACTTTTAGGGAGCTGTCATGTCGCCCGTCTTTATATACACTCCATGGC
The DNA here is from genome assembly GCA_019142605.1 of Cephalopholis sonnerati. NCBI lineage: Eukaryota > Metazoa > Chordata > Actinopteri > Perciformes > Serranidae > Cephalopholis > Cephalopholis sonnerati. The sequence continues at coordinate 43,799,359 of JAGQAX010000005.1, read as the reverse complement.
TCAGCACTATGAGCAGCCACTTTGAAAACACTTATTGATCAGATTTTATGGGCAGCTTTGAACTTCTATTTATATTATGATATCATGTCTTTTTCCTGATAGTTTATCTTGTGATTTGATGAAGAAATTCTATAGTTTACATGTGGTCATTAAATTCCTTCTTTGAAGTTTGACAAAAAATTCCAACTCAGGGCCCACTGACGAGCTTTTACTAGCTGCAGCCAGAGGTATTGTGTTTATGGTTTTCTGTGTGTCTCATTCTTGTGAACATGATGTCTTGTTCAAAATTGATGTCAAAGATTAACTGATGAGATTTTGATGATCAAAGTTCACTGTGATCTCAGGAAACATGTTTTAGGTCATAGCTCTAGAATTCATATGCCAATTTTTTGCCAACTTGTTTTAAGTTTTTTTTTTTGTCTTTATTGGAAAGAATAGTTTAAACATGAAAGGGGTAGTGAGAGGGGGGATAACGTGCAGCAAAGGGCTGGAATCGAACCCACAGCCACTGTGACAAGGACATTGTCTTCTTATGGGACGCCACCAGACACCTACACAAATGTCTAATAGGTTTAAATGATGAAGTGATGACATGTTCTATCCAGAAGTACCTAAAAAGTGGGTTCATTAATTCATATAGAAATAGAACGCTCTGTCTTAGAACAACAGCACTCTCGTGTTAGTGTAGTCCATCGTTCTTCCAGTCTACTTTAGACGGAACCAACTGCATTCCCATGATGACCGTGCACTCCGTGGTCCAGTACTGGGTCTCAGAGTTTGCTTTCACTGGCCTCTGCAGCAGCTGCTCCTCTAATCCATCGCTCTGATCTCATCAGCTCTGATCAACTGATTTTTTTTTTCACACTACGATACAAACGCAAACTGCCGCTTAGGAGAGAAAAAAGCATATGAGAAGTTCTGTCTGCGCTGCGTTCATAGACCTCAAACACTTCAGACTCAGAATGATTGTTCTTCTTACTTCTTCTTTACTATTCTTCCTCTTTTTGTCTGTCTTCATCCTCATCCTTCCTCTTCTTTCTTCTTCCTCTTTTTCCTTCTTTCTTTTCCTTCCTCTTCAGTATCTGTAAGCGCTGCATCCGAAAGATGGACCACCACTGTCCCTGGGTCAACAATTGTGTCGGGGAGAAAAACCAGCGCTTCTTCGTCCTCTTCACTGTGAGTTTATTTTCTGTCATGTCCACGTACTAACCTTTAATTCAGAGTGACTTCCACACACAGACAAATGTTTTTGTTTATTTTTACTAAGTTGTGACGTAAAACTTAAAAATGATTATTTTGTTGCATCGTTAAATGACTCGCATATTTTTCTTTTTTTTAACGTGCAACCCCGACAGTCAGTCTCCGTCTGCTGATTGAGGAACCAACAATGGTGACAAATCTGTGTGTGAATAGATTAGACTGTGTAGCTGCTGTAGCACTTTTATCAATAGTTAGAAAAGTGTTTAGAGCGTAGACGCTGCACTGGGTCAAATAAAACTAAAGTGAAAAATATGATAATACAAGGACAAATTTTGTACAGGAAAATTTCTCACTTGCTGCATTTACATGGCTTCCTCTGCATGTAAACTTCCTGTCACTCATGTTACACATTTGGCACCTCAACAAGCTGAATCTGATAAAACAGTGTGTATTTTAAAACCCCCGTCAGACTCTGAGCGCTGAGTAAAGAGGTCTGGTGCTTTGTGTCCACAGATGTACATCGCTATAATCTCCAGTCACGCTCTGGCTCTCTGTGGATACCAGTTCATCACCTGCATCAGAGTCCAGTGGAGAGGTGAGTCCTAAACACTGCTGGAGCTGCTGGTTCAAACTATATTGTCTGTCTCTTATCTCAGGCTGTGGATTAATGTTGCTGTACTGAGTTTGTAGAAAAGCCTTTCAGACGACACGCAGCATCTCGTGAGTGATCGAATCAGGAATCTGTTGTGACTGAAGTTAGCTGTAGTTCACTGTGTGTTTTTTCTGTGTGCAGAGTGCAGTGATTTCTCCCCTCCGGTGACGATGATGCTGATGATCTTCCTCTGTATGGAAGCCCTCCTCTTCTTCACCTTTACAGCTGTTATGTTCAGCACTCAGCTCCACTCCATCTGTAACGATGAGACGGTGAGGACATGAACTCATGTTCTCTATATTCTACTGTATTCAGTCCCTCCAGGATCTCGCGGCAAAAAAACTTCAATTTGTGGCCAATTTTGTCAAAAATTGCAGCATTTTTATGTGATTTTTTTTTTTCGTTGTTTGTTTCCGGGAAATTGCAGCACATGACAAAAATTTCAAGTCAGGAGAAAAAAAATGTTTGATTTTTTTATTATTATTATTTTTTAAACTACTGCCTCGAAAAAATAAGTCATGTAAGACTTCCGGTCAGCCAGAAAATGCGAAAAAATCGCGGGACTTTTAAACATTGCAAGCCCCCGCAAATATTGCGGACTTAAGTTGAATATGCGTTAATTATTGTGATAGCAAGATTGCGATTTTCTGGAGGGACTGAGTATTATGAATAATATTGGTGCACTACTTCTTGTCTGTGTCAGTGTTGGGTTGATCTGCGTGTAGTGTCTCTGTGTGTAAAGAGGACATGTGTATTTTGTGTAACTGAATATTGTCCACATGAAAAATATCTGTGTAGCTTATTATGATGAGGATGTTTGTGTGTATCTAGGGCTCCAAACTTTTCGATACTGGTACTGGTACCTCGACTTTGATACAGGTCCCTGAACAATTCTTTTTCTGAGACCAATGTTATGAAATCCATTTTAACAAAGAGAAAATTAATTTACACATTAGGGTTCAAATCTTAAATTTTTCAGCTCCTTGGCATTTTTACACAGTTTCATAACATAAAAATTCAAAACTATTTATAAGTTTTCTGTGTCAACTCTGAAGTGTAAAGCCCAGTTCAGACCAGAGATTTGAGCAGTTATTGATTACAGGAATCTTCATTTGACCAGTGATATATGTATCTGTGTGTAATGAGGCTGTGTATCTGTGTGTAACAAGGCTGTGTATCTGTATGTACGAGGCTGTGTATCTGTGTGTAACAAGGCTGTGTATCTGTATGTACGAGGCTGTGTATCTGTGTGTAACAAGGTTGTGTATTTATGTTTTTGTGTCAGGAGATCGAGCGTCTGAAGAATGAGAAGCCGACCTGGGAGCGTCAGACTCGCTGGGCTGGGCTGAGGTCAGTGTTCGGAGGTCAGCCGTCGCTGCAGTGGATCAGCCCCTTCGCTGGACTCAAACTAACAACCCTGCTCCACAGACGCACCTGGAGGGGCGGGGCAGAGTTCTCCGTCTGAGGAGCTGTCAGTCAAACACTGCACAGCGGTGGCGTTTCATCGCGGTAACAAAGGGTTTGCAGATCTCCTCTTTACCTGCAGTCTGTTACTGAGTCGGAGGAATCCAATTCAGATTCTACTGCAACATGCCTTGTCTCCATCTCAAACCCTCCTGTCAGGTGGGGAGCATCTTCTCTACAGGAGAAACTAAAGATGTAACCCAGTCAGACTGACTGGAGGCCGATGCTGTGTGGAGAATTCTTCCTCATTAATCAGTGGAGGAGTCTGAATGTTTTTTTAAATGTGCTCATTAAGATGCTGGATCTTCTTAGAGCAGTTACTGATTACAGGAATCTTTATTTGACCAATAATCATAGAATTTGTTTCCTCACATTTTGGGGGAACCCTTAAACTGATTTATTTTTTGCGTCTGTAGAAGTTGATCTGCACTGTGTGCATCAACATCAGTGAAAAGAAAGATTATACAGCTCTGATCATGATTATTGCTTTCTGTTGATTTTAAATAATATCATCTATTTTGGGGCCCTGTGGAGTTTTCCTTGTGTGGTTTCCTGAGGTTCAACAAATGTATTACTCTAATTTCCTTCCTCAAAACATTTGCAGCGCTGACTAGTGAAGTATTTAAATCCTGTATTGTTTGCATCCAGCATGCAGCACCTTGTGTTTGCACATAACAGTAACTGATGTATGGATCACAGAGGTTTGTGGATCACATCACTTGTCTTCATGCTTGAGACAAACAAAACAGGAAGTGATCCATGGTGCTACTAGAGGTCTAAAACTCCACAGGAGCCTTTAAGAAATCATGTTTTAAAATGAAAAGCGTGTAAAAAAAAAAAAAAAATCATATCAAAATCATATCATTTATTTTCCTTTGTCAGATTATTGTGAAAGCCTCAATCGATGAATCAAACACTCCAAAATTCCTGTTTAAATCAAACCTCTTTTCTTTCCTTAAAAAAGTCACTCTGAATGTTTTTTACATCTCACAACACTTTAGCCCTCTGCAAAACCGTTTCTGTATTCTCATCACGTGAGTGTCCTTAGTCAGCTTCACCAGACCATCTTAACTGCACAAACACCTCATAAATTGTTTGTTTCAGCCACAAAAACCCTTCAGATGACCACATAAAGCAACCTGGTCCTTTCTGTTTTTAAGCAAGTTTCACTCACAAAATGTTGAAGAAAAGAAAAAAAAGAACTTCTACCCCAAGTGTGATGTTTTGCTGTCGGACTGTAAAAGTTGTTATGCCAAAATGCTCCTGTACTAAGCATTATAAAAGACATAAATGCTCAGAAAATCCAAACTACAATCCTGTCACATACTTCCCAGTAACATGGCAGCCACAATGCACATCACACTGATTATGTCATTTCTATTAGCGATGACTTTAGTCAGTCCCTCCAGGATCTCGCGCCAAAAAACCTTGAATTTTGCAGCAAATGACAAAACTTGCAAGTCAGGAGAAAACAACTTTGATTTTTTTTAAAACTAGTGTCTCCAAAAAATAAGTGATGTAATGCCTTGCTATAATAATCATAGTGAATATTCCAAAAACAGCTGCAAATGTTTCAGTTCTCTTCTTTAGTTTTATTGAATTAGTTTCAAAACATGGACTCCAATAATGTTTTCCAAAAATCCTGAGTGAATATTGTAGCTCTCAAAGCAGACAATGTGACTGTAAAACAACATGTAAGCTACATCTGCTGTAAACATAACATTTGAATCAATTCAACACATATTGTATGCATTTAAACAAAGGGACAATTCTTATGTCAATACAGAGCCTTTCTCCATACTGCAGTGACATTAGTGCCATTTGATGACGCGTCTCATGACGTTTCAAATGACGTTACATGCACAACGACTTCCTGTCAGCCAGAAAATGAGGAAAATTCGCAGGACTTTTGAAAAATTGCAAGCCCCGCAAATATTGCGGACTTTCGTTGAATTTGTGTTAATTATTGTGATCACAAAATCCCGATTTTCTGGAGGGACTGCTTTAGGAATAGAAATGTTGATCCATCAGTGGGTAACGTGTCCAGTACACCAAATACCTGCAACACTAACAACATTCCCAAAAGCCCCAGCTGTACTTTGTGTTTACTGCCGATTTGAGAACGTTAGCACGCTAACATGCTAAACCAAGACAGTGATCGTGGTAAATATTATGCCTGTTAATCATCAGCATGTTAGCGTTTAGCTCAAAGCACACTGTGTATAAGCTCAGAGCTGATATCATGACTGCAGACTCTTAGTCTGGTTTTATTTTTTTCAGTTTTTATTTCAGTTAATTTCACATTTAAACTACAAACAATGTACACTAAGTGTAAAAACAGACTATCTCCTCTGTTTACACATTTTCTGAAGCTCTGCTAATGTCTGGTATTAACATACGTCTTGGGTAATCAGATCGCAAGTGGAAACTCTGATGCATTGTGATCTGATGACTCAAACCAATTACTATGTGGCAGCATTTCTTTTTTGGTGTAAATGCATCTCAACAAGGACTATGTCATCAGTGTAGGGCATGGTGGTTGTTTTGGTCACAGCCAGGGATGCCCCCGGCTAAGAATTTTTCAAGTCGACTAATAGTCGCCATCAGGGTCCATCAGTGGACTAGTGTCCCTCATGTTTGTGATATGAATGTAATGATGAAATGATATATTTTGGTGGTTTGAGTTGAAGGTGTGAGAAAGAATAGTCTCAGTAACATTGTTAACACTGTGCTACATTACAGAGAAATACAAACCGTACTAATGAACCTTCATTAATATAGGCCTATATTTTATCTCCAAGTGCACGTCACACACTGAGCGAGCCGCCTGTTAATGACGCTGTGGGCTAATGGGCATGTAGCTACTTCCATGTTTCACATGATACGTCATGTTTGTAGTGGACCAATGAAGATGAGTTTACATATCACCTTGGGTTGGTCCTTCACCTTCTCAAAATGATCCCACACTTTGGATTTCCTGCCCCACATGTTATTAACTAGCCTGTGGAATAACCGCAGGTACCAGCCCTGGAGATTAACCTGACTCCTGTCTGACTGCTGAACGTGGACACTTCCTGTGTCTGTCCTTTCAAATTAAATTCACACATGGTCCAGTCATATAGGTTTTGATTTATTTTGACAAGGCACAGCTCCAAATAGTGTTGCATGTTTTTTTTTCTGTGACTAAGTGACAAATGAAATCTTGCCGACTAATGATCTTTCTGGTCGACTAACGTTCGGTCGACTATGAGCCCTAGTGACAGCGCACTGTAATGCTCTGTAACTTGCCCATTTAACGACTGATTGGACAAAGCGTTGCCTGAAACAAAATCTGACCACAAGTGGTCAGCTGGAGACACATGACAGGCACAGGTGTGTCTCAGCCCTCTTCCTGTTTTCAGATCCCTAAAGCATGTTAATACCAGGTGTAAGCAGGCTCAGAAATTATTCGCCACTCGAGAACAAATATCCGCATGACTGGGTCTTTCCTGACGCCTCATACCCTCAAAGTTCTGTTTCTTTGTGACTTTCATTGTCTGGAAAATGTAAACATATAAGTGTGCGCAGTGAGATTTAACCTTGTGTCCTGTGTATCGAGCCTCACTGAACTCCTGTTTGACATTCCTGTAGAGCATGAAATGTTGTGTATGTTTTATTTTTTGAAACCCCTGTACAATCTGTATGAAACCGCAGTGACCCATCAGGACTGGACCAAGATGAACCTCACAGGATGAACAGCTAATTTCAAAGTTTATCTCTGGTTATTTTATGATGCCTCTTCCTCCTGCTCACTCAGGGGAGTTTTCTTTACTGATTATTCACTAAATCATTTCTCACAAACTCTTTAAAAGTCTGAAATTCTCTTAAATATCAAGACACAAACCTGAAAATGGCCTCTATAGTACTTTAAAAGAATTTGAAAAGTTATTGAAATGTCCCCAAATCAGTGCCGTCCAGCAGACATTTATTCTGATCATGTTTGGTTTAATTTCTTAAACATGGGTATTATTAATTCTGAAAACCACTGAAGTATCCTTCAGTTTTAATTTAAATCCAATAAGACTTGCAACATCGTGGGAAAAAAAGTTTCAAAAAGAAAACAAAGGGAATCTGACTTTTCAAAGAATGTATCTGACTGCAGTGACTGTACATTTGTTTTTTGAGATTTCAGAGATTTTTATACGTTCATCTGTTTCCATTTTTCAAGACACCTAGAATAAACCGAGATCCTCTCTACCTCTTTAAAGAATCTCAGCTTCTAACTGGTTTTATTGTCTTGAAATTTTTTTTGTCCTAGTTGAATGATCTGCCAGTTCAACACCAAGACGTGTTGAACAGCTACTGGTATATCTAGTGACATTTACTTTGGATATTCCTGCTCCTTAAGAGGGTGAACCCTTTTGATTTTGTCGACCCTGTCTCTTCTCCTCTAGCACCACCCTCAAGACAATCACTGCTCACCACATGTTCCAAAAAAATAGATGCAGCAAAATTGCCCTCTTGGATGTCCCTTTGGTCTATAAAATATAAAGTCTCCTCTAGGGTGTCCTTTCAGTGCAGAAAACAAGATGAATTGCACTCTAAGGTGCCCTTCCAAGAGATAAAACGAGATGACATGCACTCTAGGGTGCTTTTCAGTAGGGAAAATGAGATTGAGTGGACTCTATGGTGCCCCTCTAGTGGAGAAAACAAGATGAAGTGGCCTTCAGGTTGACCCTGCAGTGGAGAAAATGAGACTAAGATCCCTCTATGGTACGCTTCCAGTGGAGAAAAGAAGATGAAGTTTTGTCTAACGTGTCCTCCTAGTGGAGAAAACAACATAAGGTGCCTTCTGTTGTGTCCCTCTAGTGGAGAAAACTAGTTTTAGTGCCCTTAAAACTGAGAAAATGCCATGTGGTGCCATGAAAACTGCCTTACTCTAGAAAACCGTCTGCATGCTGGTGCCTTTTTTTTTGGTATTTTTTCCACTCCTGCCCTTCAGACAAAGTCCACCACGAGCCTCAGCTGTACTCTGTTTACTGCTAATTAGTAAATGCTAACATGCTAACACAGCAAACTAAGATGGTGACTATAGTACACATCATATCTGCTAAACATCAGCATATTCAGACTCTTAGTCTGGGCTCTTTATGAAGTTCCTCCAGTTTTGAGATATAACCTGAATCCTCCTTTTTAAGGACAGATTTTCTGATTTACACCATTACAGCTTCATGTTCTGATGTAACAGGTGGGGAAACATTTCTCAACCTAAATCTCAATGGTACCCGCAGTAATCTCATATAAGTTGTCTTTAAAAAATGTCCAGTGTCCTCCTCTTGTTCACCATCATACTGAGACATAAAACCTGTGTGGTCTTAGTTTTTATTCTCTCAGTCAGTCCTGCAGGTCGATCAGTTATTCCTCTCTATCACAGTGACTCCATCTGTGGAGTCAGCCCACTTTTCCCACTGACGGAGGCAACATGTTGGTGCCAGTTAATCATTCCTGATCTCTCCACACAGACTCAACCCTTTCATATAGAGAGGAACTCTCTGTGTTCTCAGACATGTTCTGTAGGAGTCCCTGCTTATTTCTCGTCTTGGTGTTTTGGGGTCCGGTTCACAGCGGGCCCCAGACAAACCTCCACCCTGACATAACGGACCAGGAGCTGTTCTGGGGTGGCGACCAGTACGACTTCTCGGTGGTGCTTCCTGCTGCAGGGGTGGAGTGCTTCTGGCACTTCGCTCACCGAGGAGAGAGATTCTACCTGAACTTCATGGTAAGAGGAGAGGCCAAGGCTTCGACACGTCTCCCTCAACATGAGGAGATTCTTTTGCATTTACTTCTTTTTTAAGTCGCTGAAAATGTGGTTTCAAATCAAAAGTATTTCTTCATAAGATTATTTAGACATTACAAAATGTTTTCCCACTCTAAATCAATCAGATGATCAGAGTCAAAACAAAACATGCAGAAATCTTTTATCCGAAAATATTTATGTTCAATTTTGGCAGAAAATTTTGTGTTCGTACAGAGAACTTAAGTTTTCACGCCTTTTGTGAGATAGAGGAAGTAGCATTAAGCTAGTTAGTCCCATAGACTGTCTGTGGTTAGTCCCAGTGGCTACTCTTGGTGGCTAACCGCCAACGCTGGTTCTTTTCCAAAGTAATTTGCCTTCAGTTTATTTTTGAACAAATATTTAACTCATGTTAACTCAGCATTTTCTAAAATGTCTTTGTGGAGCTCTGGTACCTGTTGCACTGTCCGTGTCTGTGACGACTAACAACCAGTCTGAGCTACATGTTTGTCTTCAGCAACTGTGTGTTGAACATGTGACCAGAACAACAAGGGATTGTTCCTGCTGCCATGGTTACCATTGACCATAAGTCATCAGAGATCATAAATCATCTTTAGAAGGAGCAGATGTTTACCTTAAGCTAGCTCGGGACATGTTCAAGTTAACTAGATTTTAACGGAGCAAGGCCAGCTAATTGTTAGCGTGCTGGGTTGCTTTGAGATGGCTGTCAGAGATGGCAGAGGTATGATCACATGATCCTGTTTGAGCTGTAACAGGTGGTGTGTTCCACCTTTTATTTCCCAGTTGCTCTTGGGAAGAAGAATAGAGGACTGTAAACAAACTGTAAACAAACTGTTACCATTGAAAATTGGTTTCAGTTCACAACAGAAGTCGCGCACAGGAATAAGGTGGATAGTACAGTAGTATTTTTATATGTATTTTATATATAGTCACATATATACATGCAATAGTATTTGCAAATGTATGTACCTCCACTGAACTCTCTCTGCTGTTGCTGTTGGTGTGTCTGTCTGTCTCTGTGTCTGTAGGTCCAGTGGGTGACAGGAGTCGGCCATGACAGACACCTGTCTGTAACCGTCAACGCACCCGGTGGTCTCATAGTGTCGAATGTTGATGATGCCAAGGGTCAGATCAACTTTGAGGCCCAGGAAACAGGTAGCTGGCTGTCTGTCTGTCTGTCTGTCTGTTTGATGCAGACTGCTGTGGTTTTATTTTTTTAAAGTACAAAACTGAAATGTGCGTACGCCACTTTTTAAGCATAAATTGGGATTTATAAAGAAAAACTTGATGAGGAAATGTGCGTACGTTTAGGGAAACTCAGACCCATACGTACACATATTTTGGAGACGGGGGAAATTGGCAACACAGATGGTGACATGGTGAATTGAAGAAGTGTAGAAAATTAGCAATGTCAGGGTGCAAGTCTTCATTTTTTTGACATCCATCTTTAGACCTTTATCAGCTGTGACATGTAAGTGATGAACACATTAATGCATCAGTGATCTTCAGGACCTGCAGGAAACACGTAGGATTGATAAGTGTCACCTCGTCTATATTCCGTCTCACTTGTCGTGTGTCTCTGCAGGTTTCTACCAGATGTGTTTGAGCAACTTCCACAACCGCTTTGGCACCATGCAGGTGTTCCTCAGCTTTGGCGTTTACTACGATGGCCTCCAAGACCCCGCCAAGCGCAAAGAGGAAGAGAAGAAGAAGAAAGAGGAAGTCAGCAAAGACCTGAACAACACCCTGAGCGTAATACAGGTACACACACACACACGCGCACACTGGTGGTGGAGGACATATTCAGAGTACACTGTAGAAATAATCTGTTACACATAAAAGCAGAATTTTACTGTTGTTGTTGGTCATGAGCTCTGGGTAGTGACTGAAAGAATGAGATCACAGATACAAGCGTCTGAAATGAGTTTCCTCCGTGGGGTGTCTGGGCTCAGCCTTAGAGATAGGGGGAGGAGCTCGGACACCCAGAGGGAGCTCGGAGTAGAGCCGCTGCTCCTTCATGTTGAAAGGGGTCAGTTGAGGTGGTTCAACATCTGATCAGGATCCTCCTGGGCGCCTCCTGTTAGAGGTGTTCGGGGCACATCCCACTGGTAGGAGGCCCCAGGGCAGACCCAGAACACACTGGAGGGATTATATATCTCATCTGGCCTGGGAACTCCTTGGGGTCCTCCAGGAGGAGCTGGAAAGTGTTGCTGGGGAGAGGGACGTCTGGGGTGCTTTGCACAGCCTGCTGCCCCCGCGACCCAGCCCCAGATAAGCGGATGAAAATGGATGGATGTACCTGTATGATCATTTTTATAGTGGCAGTAACGATGGCAACAGTTGCAGTTGCAAAAGTAGTAGTCATATTAGTAGTTGTAGTAACAGTAGCAGCAGTAATACTGGTGGTGTAGTTGTAATGGCAGCAGTAACAGTAATATACCCATTTGTAATTATAATGTGAGTGTGTCCTATCATCTCATTCATGATAATACAGTTATAATTTTTAACATGATATGAAAAATTCATATCGTGATACTCGCAATTTTTCGACTTGTTGACATATTGACGTCATACTGTTACCCACGGCAACAACAAGCATGGCTGAAAGCGAAATTGTTACCGACTCCTTGGTGGTTCCAAAAAGAGTGTGGAATAAACTGTGGCGTCCTGAATGTTTTACTTCTCTTACCACTTAGAGGGAACTCATTCAGCGGCTCCTCTGGCAGCAGCACAGCGTCTCTCCCTCTCCTCTCTGATTCTGTCATAAACCTTTGGTGATGTAAACCTACGTGAATAAACTCCATATATGTGACTGTGTGATAGTTGTGGTATCATAACAGCCTGTCACAGGTTACAGCGTGATGATTAGAGGAGAAATGGCAGAGCATAAAGGTCCAGGTGGAAAAAAAGAGACGGAAATCAGCTGTTGATTTATATATATAGATCCCAGGGGACATGTTTTGTATTTGGGAGCTGTTTAAATGTGTCATTAGTGGTAGATTTGATTTAGTTGAACTATTAATATTGTATACAGAATCTGAATCTCACTCTGAGTTACTGTTGTTGTTCACAAACTAAAGAAATGAGAGATAATTTTAGTTTTTACTGTGAAACTAGATCACTTATTTTGCTGCAATACTGTTTTGTTAAATTAATAATATATATATATATATATATATATATATATATATATATATTTGTTTTACTAATTTGTGATATTGTCAAGTATATCGTTTTCGCATTAAATAAATATCATGATCCTATTTCAGGGCCAGTTCTCCCACCCCTGGTAGTAGCAGTAGCAGTAATACTTGTAGTGTTTGTTGCAGGATGCGACTCACAAAGTGGAGAACTACGTCTTCCACATGTTCCGCTACTACAACTTCGGCCGCATAAGGAAGAGCGCAGACTACTTCCTGCTCCAGTCCAACTCGCAGTACATCACCTGGTGGTCGATGGCGCTCAGCCTCCTCATCGTCACCTCCGGGTACCTGCAGCTCCTCTTCCTCAAGAGACTCTTCATCACCAAGACCGCCGCTGAGGAGGAGAAGCCTCGCTGCTGACACACTCAAATCAAAATGTGTCTGCATGGAGAATTACTGCATGTGTTCTTTCTGGTATTGTGTTTGTGAACTTGCACTTCGTCACACAGCATGAATAAACTTTACTGTGAGATGATGATGTCAGCAGTTTGTGATGTTTCCCTCATGTTTCAGCAGGCAACGCGAATTGTGTGATGCTAATGACGTAAAGACCTACCATCCACATCTTGCTTCATTTGTGTGAGTTGAATTTTTCAACTTGAACAAGATGTTGGTGTGACGTTGTGTCGCGAAGCCTATCAGCACAGAGATTTAGTTGAGATTCTCTTGACGTTACTGACAATCAGAACAAACAATGGACAAACAATGTCACCATCTGTGACCACCTGGAGCTCTACCACCTAATATCAGCAGAACATAAAGGAGAAAAGATAGTAAGTTCTTAAAATATGTATTTGTGACGTGCGAACTATTTTGTGAGTTGCCTCTTGTAGAATGATCTAAGTCAGTAGTTCCCAACTGGTCTAACTGGGGGTCCAGATTCTTAGTCATGAGTTCACGGTCCAAACAGTTAAATATATTCAGCGTCATGTGTGCGTCTGGCCGTGTCATCAAGCAAGTCAGCTGACTCCATAAAGTAGCTGTCCGTTTGTCACTCACTCTACAGCAGGAAACATTACTTCAAAATAAAAGCTCTGTGCCAGAAATTCACTGTACTCTAAAATAAAGTGTGTTTTTTTTTACAAACTTGACGCGTTGGCGAGTCACTTGCGGTCCATTCATAATGGATTTGCGACCCACTTTGGAGCTCAATCCACCAGTTTGGAACCCCTGCTTTAAGTAAGTCAGGTCTTTTATCGTGAAAAGTAAACGACTGAATGAGTGAAGCGGTAATGAATGCGTAATGCGACAGTATGAAAAATAATAGTGTGTTGTCCGTCTTGGTTCATAGTTGTTCAAAACACGGAGCCTCCTTTTTTACCATGTTCACTTGATTCCAGCTGTTGGTTGTATCTTACCGCAAACCAATTTAGCCATTAGCTAGAATTCAAACTAAAAAAAAAAATTAAAAAAATCACAAGATTCCTCTTTATGCTGATGATGTTCTTTTATTTTTGAGTAATCCCACATACTCTGTTCCCGCTGTTATTAAGATAATTAATGAAATTGGGTTGATTTCTGGTTACAACTACGGGAAATCCCTGGCTTTACCACGAGGGAATTTAAGAAGCTCTGATTTATTTAAATCCATTCCATTTCAGTTGTCTTCTAATGGATTTACATATTGAGGCATTTTTGTCTCTTTTCCTTTTGACAATATGATAAAAATGAATTAGATCCTGTAGTGAAGGAAATTAGAAAAGATCTTCAAAGATGGAGCCCTTCATCAAGTGCACCACTTGGACGGGTTGCCATTATAAAGATGAATGTTTTACCTGAGAAAAAAAAAAAAACCCACTCCAGCAGCAGTATATGCACAAGAAACAAAAGTGACAATTTGCTTTGCATTACATACCATTACAGAATGGGTAAGATTGCTCTGAAATGTAATAAGTTACTGAACACAAAGTACATTGCAGTTTTGTAATTAGTTAAGTAATCCATCGGATTACAAAAAGTATATAGTCTAATCTGAATACTTTTGGAATACCGGATGCAGTCGCAAAAATTTGAGTGCCACAATTGCTTTGTTTTTTTCTCTTCCAACATCTGAAAACTTTTTTGATGCAACTAAAATGTATTTTGCTCATTCAACATTTGAAGTTGGGCAAATCAAATTACACTGATACTGGCACAAACTACAGGTGCACTGTGTGTGTTCTACAACATCCATATTCTTAAGTCGAAGTGATGGAGATATTGCCAGCAAAGGAAGGCTCCTTTGGAGGGAAAAGGTCCCTTATTTCTGCCACAGTAATTTTAGTGTATAACTGAGTGAACTGGGTGAATTAAGGGTTTATTTCAACCAGAACAGAGTTGGTGATTGTTGGAACAGTGGAAAAACGAAAACCAAGATGGCTCCCAGTGAGTTTTATTTTGTGTCTGTGGACTTTAAACGAAGTGTGTCATACAATCATTAAAATGGAGTCTGGTGGGTTTGGTGATGGAGATTTCTGTGCTGTTTCTGCTTAAACAAAAAGGATCTTATTCTTTAACGAAAAGCTCTATCTCTGTGGAGATCCTTTCCATCATGTTGTCAGGCCCTTAGAATAACAATCTGAGCCTGTCAGTGACAAAAACAAAGACTTTCAGTGGACGTACATTGACGGTGTGAACATGTCCAAAGTGGAATTGCAGCCTCTCAACACTGGATTAGTTTAAAAAATGATTGTCCTCATTAGTCCCTCAGAGAAAAATAGACAAGTAGTGTCCAGGTTGAAAAATATCGACTTACCCTTTAAGTGCAAAGACTGCTCTTCAGTTAATGTTTCACTTTGTATTAATGCGTCCTTTTACTTGTTGGCTCTTGAGCAACACTGCATCATCTCTCTTACAGTACGTGGCTCATTGCCTGACTGGTTTTTCTGAATAGTTTTGGTGACTGAACTGGAGCACAGTGAACAGTTATCTACAGTGATGTTATCAAGTCTGCGTGTTGTGACATTGTGTTTTTTTGCATGCGTAGTTGTCGATGGGCGGTACGGTGGTGTAGTGGTTAGCATTGTCGCCTCATAGCAAGAGGGTCCCTGGTTTGAACCCAGGGTGAAGGAGCCCTTCTGTGCTGAGTTTACATGTTCTCCCAGTGTCAGCGTGGGTTTCCTCCAGGTGCTCCAGCTTCCTCCCACAGTCCAAAGACATGCAGGTTAATTGGTGACTCTAAATTGTCCGTAGGTGTGAATGTGAGTGTGAATGGTTGTCTGTCTCTATGTGTCAGCCCTGTGATAGTCAGGTGACCTGTCCAGGGTGAACCCTGCCTCTCACCCAGTGTCAGCTGGGATAGGCTCCAGCCCCCCGTGACCCTCAAGAGGATAAGCGGTTACAAAAATGGATGGATGAATCAACTAATCTGACATGTATCAAAAATGCACTGATGGACCGTCACTGTGATGAAGCTGTCGCAGCTCTTCAGACATGCCACAGATGCAGCAGAGGAGAACAGTGACGTCACCGGCAGCAGAAAACTATAAAAGCAAAGCAACAGTTTCATTTTCTTCAGTCTGCACACCTGAATCCAACAGGACGCTCCAACCAACAGCCACCTACAGGTAATCTTCCTGAGCACGACGAGTTTAATCATTTAAGGTGTTGTTGTAGATTGAATCATCTCTAAAGTGCGTTGTGATGCAGTTTATACGGTCACTAAATGTAGATGTGGAGTAAAATTAGAAACAGAGGGAAATGTGTTGCTCCCAGTGTTATTAATGAAAGATCACAGATCATATTATTGTGTGTTCAGTGTGCTGTCTTTT
The DNA here is from genome assembly GCA_019142605.1 of Cephalopholis sonnerati. Lineage (NCBI taxonomy): Eukaryota > Metazoa > Chordata > Actinopteri > Perciformes > Serranidae > Cephalopholis > Cephalopholis sonnerati. The sequence goes on along the minus strand of JAGQAX010000005.1, from coordinate 43,783,297 downwards.
TAGTAAATGCTGTGTGCAAAGCTTTTTTCTTTCTTTCTATGTTTTTTCCAGAAAAATTTACTTGTAGTATTCCTCCATACCAATGCATTTTGGTCCTATTTGCTATTTGCTATTTGTAGGACAAGGAGTAAACGCATTTTATAAACTTCCTTAACAGAAGAAATGACTTTTTCTTTTTTTTTTTTTTATCTCTGCTGATATTTAGGAAAGCTAAATAAGATATTTTAACTTTTTTTATTGATATATTACATTAAACATTATTTATTTATTTTACTCTATATTTCTACTTAATTTTTAGTTTTTTAAAATCTCTTTTTATCTTTTTTTGTGTTTCTGCATGTTGTGTTCATTTGTTTGTGTTTTTTTTTTTTTTTTATGAACGTGTTAAAAAAGTGTGTTGTTTTATGATGATGTATAAATCTAGACCAAACATGTAGGTTGGCATTCAGACTGCAAACAGCCCTGTATTAAACCAAAAAAAGCTGCACTGACAGAAGAATTTTCTTTAAGACATGAAATCTGATTCAGGGAGTTGAGTTTGACCAACAGATTAATGTGTTTACAAGTTGATCAGACACCAAAACACCTGCACAGAAAGTTGATACAGCAGTGATTATTTAAATTTTTATCACAATGATCGCAAGGTAAAAAGTAAAAAGTATGAATACTCCATTCACATTACAAAGTAATACATCAGGAGTGTATTTGAGGTGAAGCTATGCGACTTGCTAACCCAGGTTCAACTTTTTTGCCGATGACTCTGTGTCTTTTCACACAGACCTGCTTTCAGTCTGAACATGGCCTCAGTCTTGTCTGTCTGTCCGTCTGTTTATGCAGCTTTCTTTTTGTTTGCCTGATGAAGACTTCGTAGGTCGAATTGTAATAAAAACAGTTGGAAGTTTGCACATTTCCGTGTGCAGACTGCCTCTCCTTTATCTTCAGGACTGGGCAGGCTTTACGTTTTGGTATACGGGTTGATAAAATGCAGATAATGGTGAAAACAAAATGTCTGAGTTTGTGAAGCCACATCTGTTATGATATACATCTCACTTGTGACCTCTGAGGAATGTGAGCAGTACTGTCTGATAGTCACGTTTGGGAAGTTCGAAAGATTGTGAGGAAAGTCCGTCCCTATTGTATTTACAAGAAATCGGTTTGGACACATTGTGACGTGCTGGTGAAGTTACATCAGATCTGTCATTTAGAGAGTCTAGATAAGCTGGACAGAGAGGATGTCTCTGTGTGGGACACTGTTCTTGCTTTTTGTGTTATCACAATGTCAGCATCACTGAAGACTGCGATACTGAGACTTTTTTAGTTATTTGAAAGAGAGTACGGTCAGAAAACTGCTCTGTAACTATCTCTTTTTTCTTATAAGTGCCTTTTGTGTTCACTTCAATTTGTCCAGTAAAAGAATTTTGGATTTTTTTTTTTTTTTTTGTAATTCAACACACAGTTTGTTGTATTTTAGTAAATGACAGAAACCAGCAGTTTGCAGTTTGTCAACAATTCACCTGACCACACGTTATTTTACGACATGCACGCCCATGGGTGTACAGATTGGTGCAGGGTGTTACACAGGGCCAGTCATGTTTAGAATGAATAGAACTGAAAGCCTTTATTGTCATTGTACAAAAAGTATACAGCGAGGTGCTTCATCTGATGAGGCGCCAACTGGTCAATAAAACAAGCAAATAAAAAAAGAGACAATCATTCATAGAAGTCGAGGTATCAAGCTGTTGTAAACTAAATAGTGGATTGCACTTAGAAAGCAAAATTATTTCATATGTATACGTTTATGTATTTGTGTTGTTCCTTGTTTCATGTTGAATCTGTTTGCTGTTTTATTTTGTTGATTCTCTCCTCGTGTGTCATGTCTGGTTTATTTCCTGTCTTTGTGTGTTCTCCCGCCTGTTTTCTGTCACACCTGTCTTCCTTCCCTAGTGCTCCCCCACCACACCCATTTCCCTCCTTTTACTTGTGTCCTCCTCCTCCAGCTTTGTCTCGTTCTTGTGATTAGTTTTCCATGTATACATACCTGTGCATTTCCCTTTGTTCTATGTCCGTTCGTCTTTGTTCTTCCTGCTGTTTCATTTCCTGCTCCGTTTCCTGCCTGGTGTCTTGTGTTTGGATTTCTTCCCTGAGTTAATAGCATTGTCGCGGTTGGTTTTCAGTTTAATTTTGGTTCTTCTTTCTTTTGAATTTTCAGTTACCCGCCTGTTTTAGATGCTTTTTATCAACTTTAATAAAGCTCGCTTTTTTAAACCTTCAACCTGCCTGCTGCTCTGCATTTGGGTCCCTCCTAAACTAAAGCCCCATTTCCACTGAGCAGTACGGTTCAGTTCAGCTTGGTACACATTTTTGTTTCCACTGTGAAAGTTGTGGATGGTACCAATGGAATCATTCTACACTGTCCCCATGTTTGGTCCCCCTTCTGTTGGGGCTGAGTTGTGTCTGGTTTTGAGGCTCATGTAACCACTGTAGAGTGCGGCTCGGGCTGCAGTTTCCTGATCGAACCAGACCTGTTTGTTTGTGTTGAATAGGCCATAGCACAACACAGCAGCATGTCATGTCGGGTTTCAACGGGTACTGCTCGCCTTTAATTTTGACCGGGTTATATTCTAATCCTTACTTGGATAAATAAAGCATCTCGGAGCGTTGTTCCTGTGGGCTACAGCAACACTAAACCCCTGAGCTTGCCTGAGAAGGACTAAATGCACAAAGCTGCTATTTTGAAATATCCCATGGAGAGAGACTCTCACTGCAGCCTGTTGTATTTTGTTCTGAAAATGTGGGCGTGCAGCCTCGTTCTGTGGACCATAAACCAGGTGCAGACTTCCATCTGTGTCACCGCTGATGAGGAAATACAGCCAGTGCTGGACGGAGCAGTGAGTGACAACAACCCTGCCCACATTTAAGGGGACTTTTTGCGGTGGAAAAGCCACGGTGTAGGTACCATGTCTTAAGGATTACTGTTGGTTCCAAAGGTATAATACTGAAAGTGTTTGGTAAAAAGGGGCTTTATATATAACAGGAACATTGGCTGAACTATGTCATTCATATGACACAAACAAACGTAACATATCCGTGGTTTGCAGAATTACACCATGCCAATTCTTCAGTACTCCTTTTCGAAGTGATTTATTTTGTACTTTGCTTGATTTATCTTTGACTCCTCATGCCTCTGTTTTTTCAGCTACTCATGGAGTACGTAGACAAAATCTTATCCTTGTCTAAAAGCATCTTCTGGATGGTTACTGAGGTGAAGTCCAATAAGAAGCGTTGTCGTCGCCTCGCCGAAAGAGTGAAAGCCCTGGAAGAGCTTGTTGAGTCCATCAGACGAAAAGGGCCGGGCTCGATCACCCCAGCTGTGAACAGAGCTCTGTGGAAACTCTGCATGACTCTGACCACGGCCCAGGAGCTGGTCAGGAAATGCACCAAGAACAAATTCCTGAACGCCTTGAAGTGCAAAGGCAAGTTCAACAGTCTGAACGAAAGTCTCATCGACACCTTCCAGGTCCTGTCCGGAGCTCTGCAGGTTGACCAGGGCAGCGTGATGCGCAGAATGTTTCAGGATTACACTGTGGAAGAGGACGATGATGACTCGGATGATGGATTGCTGCTCTTTAGTTCCATGGCCCCCCGGCCTTACTCTGGAGCCATGGCCCCTGCCCGTTATCCTGCTGCAGCGGCCCCTTCACCTTTTTATGCTGCCCAAAGGTCTCAACCCGTCACCCTCGTCCATGCAGCAGTGATGGGGGTGGAAGATGATACCGTGTATTACGCAGAAGGTGTTTTTCTTGCGCAGTGATTTGGGGAGGTACTGTTGGAGTTTCATTGTCTCTTATCGTCTTATTTACTCAGTCATCACTTTAAAGCAACTACAAGGAGTTTTTTTTAACTGAAGTGAACTCTATATGACCCACATAAGCAAACTAGACCATCAGCGAGAAGATTAGGTATTTCTTATTCTTTATGTCTGTCTGTGTCAGATCCCCTGCCAAATCAGACCAAACGATTTACAGCACCCAGACCAGAAGAGCTTGTTTACATTTTCCCTGGTTAAGTTTGGCAGAGAGTCGTACGTTAGCTAGTCAAAAGGAAGCAGGACATTTTTCTTTAAAGAATATGGATGTTATATTTTATGGCTATGGCTAGAACTGGGACAGGATCAGCAGAGTAACACTAACCTCTATTGTCAGAGCTGTGAAACTGCCCCATTGCAACCCCCAACCCACAATCGCCTGAGAGAGGCAGATTCTGTGTAACTGGATCAATGTGGATGTGGAAATTCCTACACAAATTTAACAAAAATGCTGTTTTCTCTCAATGCTGTTTTCAAGATCTGAAAATACAAAATGTTTCCTACATCAAGGACTGAATGATTGTAATCACTATATAAGGAACAATAAACGATAAAAATTCATCTTAAAAAGGATTTTTAATTTCACCTAAACTACACAACTGTTATTTTATTACTCTTGCTTGAATTTTCCTCTTCCTATGGTGATACACCTTCATGATTTCGTACATCAGATTCATCTGTTGGTTAAATTATGGTTCTCCTTTTAGTTAAACTGTAAAACAACAGACTGTCTTTGTGTCTATATAAGGAGCAATTTATGATAACTATGTCCTGAATATGACAGTGTAAACAATGGATAAGTCTGTATATATTTTTCTTATTGTTAATAAATCATGAAAAGACCAAAGCCAACGATGTGTCGGTCCGTCTCTTAATATTTTCTGACTTCCTGTCTGTAGCTCTCAGCTCATTGGTTCCTATTAAAGATGAAAATCTTTAAAAACACAAATACACTAACATTTAGTTTCATTAACAAAAATGATGGTTAAGTAATTACTTGAAAAGCTAGTCACTGTAGTTTTAAACAACCGTTCCATGAAAAGGAGAAACTAACGTGTTGGATAGGGATTATTTCCGGCTGCAGATTAGTGAATATTAAAAGAACACCTCACTCGCAAAACAACTATTGGTACATCAGTTATTTACTGTGTGTTTCACTGAATTTTCTCACATGCCTCCACGTTGCACAGAAAATCCTGAACAATGAACACTGAAGGAATTCTAAACAGGAGAAGTTTCAGCTGGTTGCAGTCTGCAATTATCACCACTAGATGTCACTAAATCCCCCTAAAGCTTACACACTAACCTTTAAAGGGACACGTTAACTAAATATAAATGTGAGTTTTTCACTGTTGTCTCTTGCTCCATCTCAGGTACGTACAGTAAAACCCTCAAAACCCACATAAACTTTAAAGGACTAGTTCACATTTTTGGGAACCTCACTGTTTTCTTGCAGAGAGTTATTTTGATAGCCCATGAAGTCACTGCACCCAGCAAAGAATTACCTGATGTAAAACCACTCACCGTAAAACTGCAAATTATGTTTTTTAAACTTTGGGTTTTCGTGCACATGAAACAAACGGGATATAACGTGTCAATCAGTGAGTAGCTGAGGCACTAGTACGCGATTGTGTTAAATTTTGGACGGAGCCAAGCTACCTGTTTCCCCCTGTTTCCAGTTGCAAAGCTAAGCTAACTGGCCTCACATTTACCACACAGATATGAGAGTAGTAGCGATTTTGTGAGCTAACCCTCTGCCCAAAGCTGAGAAAACATTAAAACTATTCCTTTAAAGTGAGTGCAGGTAATGTAAAACAGGTTGAATGCAGCTCCCGTGACGTTTATGGTAAGTTGATAAAGTTTCATTAAACCTGAAACACATACAGCACACAGTTGTGATTTCATTGATACGTTATCACAGTGTTGTGGCTGAGACTTTGTAGATGTGGTTAATAATTCTTTTCCAGCTGATATCAAAGAATCAACAGAAGGAAGCAGCGGGCTCCTTCATGTCCTCGTCCACAGTGAGCTGCAGTCATGCTGCTGACCGCTCTGCTCGTCGTTTTGAGCTCTCAGTGCGTCTGGACCAGAAAGTCTGAACCTGTCCTGGATGAGGCGGACGCAGGTTTCTTCAGGGGGTCGGACAGGTATGACTTTGCTGTGGAGGTTCCTGCTGCAGGGATGGAGTGTTTCTGGCACTTTGCCCATCAGAGTGGAAGCTTCTACCTGATGTACATGGTGAGAGTTTATCACTGTAAACCTGTGGGACTGGGTTTCATCACGTCTGCAGAGACACATGTTTGTAATGTGATGCAGTGTTTTGAGCTGAATGCACAGTGAGATATGTTTCTGTGTCTGTGTGCCTTCCTTTGGTTCTCAGGCTTATCACAGTGACTTTCAAGGTGATCCAGTTTGACCTCTAAACATGTGAATGCTGCTGTTAGTGAACCATGACTGTGTGTAAAAGCTTTCCCATACCTTGTGTGGAAATACATATACGTGCAGTTTATGAAGAGATTAAACTCAAAGGTCTTCGGCCCTCTTCTTACATCGTATTTTTCTTCACTTCCAAACTGGCTTTAAGACGATCAGGAGTTCTTTTCAGTCCTCAAACACAAACGAGTGCAAGTGCAGCTTCATGACCGAAAGTTCTCAAGTTGAATGTCTATACCAGGGCTCAGCAACCTTGGGGACATGTGCCTCAAGTTACCCTTTGCTAAGTCCCGCCTGTGAACGCCGACTGGCCAATCATAACGTAGCATCAGGCCGGCTCAGCCCAGAGTCCAACAACACAGCTGTGCTCCATTGACTGTAATGCAGTCGTTTCAGATTTCCTTCATTTTCAGGCTGGTTTTGTGATTCGGAGCTAAATGTTGTGTCTGGAGCTCGTCACTTGTTACCTGGAGAGGTCATATGTAAATGAGCTACATGCAAAGTGAAGTAAAGACTCCTATTTTCCTTTATTTTGGTAGACTGATTAACAAGAAAATCTATAAATAACACTTGGAAAAAGGTATCCGACCCCTGGTTTATTCTTTCAGTCATTTTGTCAGGTCAAGATTGAGACCTAAAGCGCTGAAGGAGCTCTGCTCTAGTGAGTATTTGTGACAGCAGGACGGTGTGTGTGGGACTGAGTCAAAATAAATTACAGTGTGTGTTCGTGGTGATGAAGAAGGATGTCGATATATCAGGCTGTAGATACACACTAGCTGATGTGGTTTTTTGAATTGTTCGATATGTGAACACAGGTACAGTGGGTAACAGGGATGGCGAACAATCATCGGCTGTTTGTGACGGTCCACTCACCACAGGGCGCTCTCATGGCCTCAAAGAACGAAGCTGTCGGTCAGATGAACTTTCAGACGGAAGTGACAGGTGAGATAATCACAAACACACATTATATATCCATCCATTTCAGTATACCGCTTATCCTCTTGAGGGTCGCAGTGGGGCTGGAGCCTATCCCAGCTGACACTGGGTGAGAGGCAGGGTTCACCCTGGACAGGTCACCAGACTATCACAGGGCTGACACATAGAGACAGACAACCATTCACACTCACATTCACACCTACGGACAATTTAGAGTCACCAATTAACCTGCATGTCTTTGGACTGTGGGAGGAAGCTGGAGCACCCTGGAGGAAACCCACGCTGACACAGGGAGAACATGCAGACTCCACACAGAAGGGCTCCACCCTGGGTTCAAACCAGGAACCCTCTTGCTGTGAGGCGACAGTGCTAACCACCACACCACCGTGCCGCCCCCATTATATATCCAAGAGTTATATATGTAAATCGTCTCTGAGATAACTGCAGTGTCCTCCCTACAGGTTTTTACCGGATGTGTCTTGGGAACCGTAACAACCAGTTCGGAGGCATCAGGGTCTTTGTGAACTTTGGCGTCATCTACGAAGGTTATGAGGAGTCAAAGACAGAGATGGAGGAGGAAGTGCAAGTCCTCAACAACACGTTGGCTGGTATCGAGGTATTTACATCAGTTCAAGTCAGTTTGGAATTTTAGACTTTATTATTTTTAGCACAGCTGATTCAACAACAGGGAGATAAACTCTGCATGAAGTGTTTAAAATATGAGGAATTTTACAGCTGTCTCATCAAAAAACAACAAAATGTTGTCTGCATAAAGGAATATGAAATGAGCTGTGTTACTGAAAGTGATGGGGGTGATACATATGACTATACGCAGCTGCGCACGGCCTTCTGAGACACAATAACTTCCTACAAAGAAGGACCCAACACTGAGAGTCCAAAAATAAATCAGAAATCACTCACAGAACCATTTCCTGTGTACTACCAGCCCATTCTCATTCCCAGGCTGTCAAATACTGACGCTTTGTCACACACCTTTGCGTCTCATAGTGATGCACAGGGCACCTTTTAGCAGAGGCGGAGTCCGCCTCAAGTCGTAAGTTTGAGGACTTGAACCTTGCTTGACTAACACTGATACGCGACTTGGCTTTGACTTGAGACAGATGACTTAAAAGAACTTGACTTTTTTATTTGATATATTTTTCTAGATATTAAGAAGTTAAGTTTTATTTAGAATATGATGACACACATGTCGTAGTGGAGGAGGACCCGCTGGCTGATATTCATGCCCACACTACTACAGCTCTGTCCTCCTGCCCACAGCTCTCCTTGAGGAACGGCAGTATGTACAATAACTAATTCAGTATTGAACATGCTTTTTTCCATTAATCGGTTGATTGTTTGGTTTGTAAAAATTCTGGAAATATTTCACTCTAATCACACAGCTCACACACTCGTATTTCCTCCTGAACATTTTGAGTCGACAGACGTCAGTGAGCAGAGGAAGAACAGCAGCTCTCAGCTGTGACACTAAAGATTAAGATTTAAGTTTACATTAGAGCACAAAGTGTTCCTGTGGATGTACGACATATCCACCTTCGCTCGTGGAGACCTGTTTATATTCATTATAATGTTTTAGAGTTTGGCTAATGAAGGTTACCTCCAAATGTGACCATATTTGGCCTGTTGTATACTGACATACAGCTACATACAAATGACATGAAACTATAATCTGTGCCATGTCTGGTTTAGGGAAGTGTGCAGAAGCTCCAGAATCAGATCTTCCACATATGGCGTCATTACAACTTTGCCCGCATGAGGAAAGGGAAAGATCACTACCTCCTCCAGTCCAACTTCAACTACGTCACCTGGTGGTCGGCGAGCCAAAGCCTCGTCATCGTCCTGTCAGGATACCTGCAGCTCCTCATCCTCAAAAGACTCTTCCACACGGACTGCAGCAGGCCGCGATGCTGAGAGAAGAACATCCACACCACTTCTAGAGCGCTGCTTTCACCAGCTGCCACGACCTCTACGTTCTCACATCAGAGTTTTATATTAATACACATTTGGAAAAGATAAAAGATTGTGCCCACCTCCTGAAGCTGGAGGATGCAACAATTCTCTGCAAGACATTTGTTTCATAAATGTTCTTTCTTGGCATTTAATCTGTGCATCACGCCACCCAAACGTCTCACAACTTATTGTCTCCAGTTCCAGTTCATATATCTCAGATATGTCGCAGCTTTTTCTGGGCCAGTTCTTTTGAATAATGTCTAATGATGCCACTCATAAAATAAAATTCTCTACATTTATCTGTTGATATCCTGAATTTGACTGTCAAAAACAGCTGCAGAGCATCGACTGACCCCACGGAAATACATGAAATGACAATGACCTCTTAACTTAAGCCCTGTTTCCACCAAACACTTAGTATGGTACCTTTGGAACCAACAGTAACCCTTCAGACATGGTACCTAGACCCTAGTGTTTCCACCACAAACATACCTCTTAAATGTGGGCGGGGTTGTTGTCACTCACTGCTCCGTCCAGCACTGGCTGTATTTCCTCATCAGCGGTGACACAGATGGAAGTCTGCACCTGGTTTATGGTCCACAGAACGAGGCTGCACGCCCACATTTTCAGAACAAAATCCAACAGGCTGCAGTGAGAGTCTCTCTCCATGGGATATTTCAAAATAGCAGCTTTGTGCATTTAGTCCTTCTCAGGCAAGCTCAGGGGTTTAGTGTTGCTGTAGCCCACAGGAACAACACTTCATGGCACTTTTTTTTTTCTCCAAGTGAGGATTAGAATATATGCAGTTCACATAACCTGGCTGAAATTAATATATATTTATAAACACTTGAAGATCCACTCATTACTAAAAGTGTCTGTCATATAAAAACTAAAGTGATGCTCAAAGTTGTCACAGTGAAATTTAAGGTGTGCTGATGGATTCACGTTGTCACCTTATGCACTCGCAGGTACTTTGACGTGAATCTCTCACTAAGATTGTGTGAATGACGTTGTTGTTTTTCTGATAGGAAATCTCACAGCCTGATTTTCCTGTAATGGATGCCAGAGCTTTTGATCACCCACACGATTGACGCCAGCGAGCTCCTGCTGGTGCATCCTTGAACTGGATGAACAGGTTTAACTTAGAAATGTTTGTGCGAATGACAGTGTTAATTTCCTGATAGGAAAGACTTGTGATTTTTCCTGTAAGTGCTCGTATTACTCATTGATGCCAGAGCTCTTGATCACCGATGTGTTTGCTGCCAGTGGACTCGTACCGTTGCAGCCTTGAACTGGACGAACAGGTTTAACTAACAAATAACATTGTTGTGATTGCGTCTGCACGTCGTGGGCGCAGCGTCAGTGATGCCAGGAGTGTTTTAGGGAAAAACCGAAGAGGAAAAAGGAAGTGATATTTAAACACATATGCATTTTCAGTTTCTTTAATTTACACACCTGGATTCAGACGGCTGCTTGGCAACATATATCAGATAGTCTAGTTGGTTTATAGACTGAACAACAATCACCTCCAGGTAGATGACTGGCTATTTATTTTAATTGCAGAGATATGTAAAATTGGCAAACTTGTTTATTTCTGTTGTTATTTTCAGAAACTTCAGGAGTGTTTTGTGAATTGGAGATCTTCACCCATCCTCATATCAGCACAGGGGTGAGTAGATATCAAGTGAATTGTCATTTTTGGGTGAACTGTCACTTAAATCCTTAAGTTTATCTGGAAATTTAAAAATGCTCAAATTTGGAGATTTGTGGTTTTCAGTGAACAGCTATGATACATGTAATGGAAATATTATTTACAGGCAGACTGATACGGCACCTTCAAAAAAATGTATAAAAAATCCACTTTAGACTGAGGTGTTGCAGACAGATGTTAGAGGTTTTTGTGCCAACCATGGGTGGAGTCTAAGGCAGTAGATCCCTGGACACAAATATGCAGAAGGCTGCAACACCTCTTGTGTGTCTCTTTGTGGTCATTTTATGTCTCTTCCTGGTCGGTACGTGTTAATTTGAGTGACAGGTGAAAGCCCTGGGGGCCCCTGATTCTTTGGGTCCCTGGGCCTGTGCCAGATAGGCCCGTTCAGTAATCTATCCATAGCGCCAAATACATGACGGATAGGTGAGCATTTAAATGTGTCAACGCAAGAGTATTTAGGCTTTAATTAGTACAAAAGTACAGGACAAGTCATGATGGTAAAAGAAATGTGACTGAAGATGAAAACAGTTTTTAAGCTCTTCATGAAGAGTTTGTGAAGTGGACATAATTTGCTCACTTGAAACTCGCTCTTTCAAAGAACTGACACATGCAGAAGGTATTCATAACTCTTGGAATGTTTCATTGTCACTTTTGGGAAATGGCAGATTTGAGAGAAACCCCACCCTTTTATTTCTGCTTCAACCACCTCTGTGTTTATTACACTATTGCACCGTTGTTACATCATAAAGGCTTTGATGAGTTGGATTAATAATGTGGTTAAGGAACATTTCAGCGCTTAGACAGAGAGATGGCACATATGATACTGATTCTGTAAGATGAGAGGACAAAGGAAGAGAAAACAGAGAGAAGTAAAAGAAGGAACTGACGTTATCTGTGAGACCAGTTAGAGGCTGAGCTGTCACATAAGTAAAGACACAGTTACTCTCTACCAGCCTGCCTGCTATGATGACATATTATGGCATTGTGGGTTATAAAAAATAAAATAAAATACTGGAGAGGTTAATATTTTGAGAGAAACACTCCAAGTTCTAAGATTTACAGTCATAGCTACATTTACAAGAAAAAACCTTGGATGTTCTCTGAGGTAATAACGTCACAAATTTATGAGAAAAAATGCTTTCAGGGCTCTCTGCCACAAAGTGATGTGGCATAAAGAGCAACAAATACAGGGAGGAAGTCACGGTGGATGAATGGGTCAAGCACAGGACCTTCGCCCAGGAGACCAAGGGTTGTGTCCTGTCAACCTGGTCTCACTCTCTGAAGGTGTCGAATACTGGCGCTTGGCAGTGACTTCCGGCACCAGACACCGACGAAGAAAGCCGTCCTTTCAAGTCAACATGATACGTGGCCAGTTGCTGTTATTGTGTAACCGCAACTGACGGTGTCAGGGGGAAACACGGTGGGACAACAATGGAAGTTAAGGGGGTGAAGAGTCCAAGTGGGGCTGGCGGGAGGGTACAACAACCAATGACGTTTGCCTGGAAGGCCGGTGTTCACGTCCTGTAAGATTGCAAAGCCAAACCCTGGTACTTTTTCCTAAACATAACCACATGCTTTGGTTGTTTTTGGAAAACATCATTTGGGCTACATTAGTATAGAAACTGTTTGTCCATCCTCTCTGGTCACATTTATAATACCCTAAAGCGCATCACTACAATTCTACTTCCACCAGATGCCCGATGCCCTCGCTCTCCCCCTTTTTTCCTCATTAACTGACATTCCCTGCCTGCTCACCTGTCCCCACTTCTCTCATCAGCCCTGCAGTTACCTGACATGCCCCGCCCACCTGCTCACCTGTCCCCACTTCTCTCATCAGCCCTGCAGATATTTAACCAGCCTGTTTTCACTCACCCCTTGTCATTTTGTCTTGGGTGCTTTCTTGCCCTCAGCTTTTTGTGTTTTAGCGCCTATCATCTGTATGTTTACCTGGACCCGTGTCTGCTACCTGTGTGTGTGTGCCGACCTTTAACTGCCTCACAAATGTTTTATCAGTTTAAACTGATGTGCCAACTGCACTGACATTAGCAGAGCTAGCTAGCAGCAATAAGCAGTGAACACGTGTGGAAAGATGCTGACTGATCTCAGAAATTGCCAGAAAACTCCAGGGTTTTATCTTCCTCTCATTTTGTACCCTTCCCCTCTTACATCTTCATTAACGAAGTGAAGGCATCAACACACGTGTTTTGCACTAACTGAAACATTTTCAACGTGCACCAACTCATGTTCACCTCAGTTCGTGCTAGGTAGAGAGTGTTTACATCCACTCTTATCTTTTCTGTTAACTCTGTATGTAAATCATGCCATCTCAATTAAATTTGCTTCCATTGTGAACACACTTTAAGACCTGTGACTGGAATCAGTTACGTTCTTTACACCTGGCATCAACATGCGTTTTTTGTGATCTGGTTAAGATAGCACTTGACCACATACATTTATACCTGGTATTAACATGCGTCTCTGGTGTCCACATCCAGATCCGTTTGCTATCCAATCACGCTCCGTCCCGCTGACGTCACATCCTCCTCTTCTTCTTCATTTCCAGCAGCAGACTACAATGTCATATCCTGTGCGCCACAATAACAACAACAACAACAAGATGTTAGCCTCTCGAAAAGTCACGTTATTGTATGGACTCTTTCTTGTTTTTTGAAGTAGGGGAAGAAACCATCTTTGACAAGCAGAATACCGATGAAAGCAGAGGAGACAGCTGTGTTTAGCCGCTGCTTTTACTTTAGCTGTGCTCTTGTTGTTTTCTTCTTCTTCATGTGTCCAGCTGGAGCACCTCGCTCACGTATTTCCGCCCATGGAGTTGTTGCATGTGGATTGGAGACGCATTTGCTTTTACGCTTGTGTTGGATGTGGTCACAGTGCGTCCCTGACCACCTTCAGGAGTGGTTTGGCAGATCAGATAACAGTCCATCCTCAATGCATTTCAAGTGTATTTACACCTGTACTTTAATGTGGTCACGAGCAATCTGATCCCAAAAAACGCATGTTAATGTCAGGTGTAAAGGGGGTATATATGACATATATATATTGTACATGTTTTTCTGTATTTTTATCAGTCATTTTCTCTTACTTTGTTTTTTGCAACACGTCATCATAGCCAAAATACAGAATAGGTTGTTGGCCAGAGATTTTATTTACACACGACAATATTCTGAATTTGATGCAGGTCATGTTAACAGCATATTCAGTGTGGATATTCCAAATTAGACTGATTATCCAGATGTATCGTTACCAGATCAAGACATGCGGAATATGCTGATATTATTTTGATTTTAAGAGCGTTCTTTAAACACGTACGCAGCGCATTCAGAATATGTGTCTTAATGTGTTTTTACAGCAGTTTGTGGCACATGGTCTTTTGCCTGTCAACTGTCAGCTCTGTGCGTTGTGCACAAACCAACTCGCCAACAGCCCAAAAGAACAAAACACATTTCTGGTTGGAAGGAGGAACACACCTACTTTTAAACATGATGAAAGACTTGGATATCAATGGATATGCGCAAATATCGCAAGGCTAACCTTTTCAAGAAGGTGGATGAAGGCATGAAGGAGGAAGGGTGTTTTAGCACGGTCAAAGTCCACTACTGGTGAAAAACCTTTAAAAATTCCTTTTTTGATGCATTACAAGTATTGCAGCTTCCAAAGAGCCGCCCACAGACGCCATAATGATGCCATAATGATGCCATAATGATATGATGAACTCACAATCTGTGGTTCAGTTTTTTGCTTACCATTTCATGATCCAGGTGCTTCAGTTGGTTTTAGAGTTGACTAATTTGCAGGATATATGACGAGTTGCAAGATGGCTTTAACAAGTAAACTGGCACAAGCATCTCCAGCCATTCCAATGTGATTAATAACCCTATTGTAAGATCATTTCTGTGCTGGGATCTGCACTGGTTTGTACGTTAGATTTGATAAATGAGGGCCATTGTCTTTTTCAGAATAAGGGCAAAAGCCGAAATATTCTGTGCATGTAAACGTAGTTATTAACTGTTGTTGAGTACCAGTGACAGACACACTTAAAATTGTGGAAGCGTCGTAGTTTGGTTCGGTTAAGGCACCAAAACTTATGTTGTAAGTTAACCTAACGTTATGTATGTGTCGTAAATAAAGTAGGCTACGTGAGTAAACTTAGGTTTATGAAATAAGTAAGCACTGACATTTTGGTTTCACACGGGACATGAACCACGGTCTCCTGTCTCAAAGTCCTGTTTTTGTTTGATCCCCTCCATCTCCATCCACCCTGAACTCCTCCATATCAGGACTCTGTTGCCCTTCGTCCTACGTCACCTGACTTCATCCTTTGCATCCGTCATAACTACTGCCGCCACTACAGGTTGCCGCCTCAGGGTGTGTCCACATGCTGCATCTTTAACCACCTTGAAAATGTGATTTCAGGCACTGGGCGCTACTTGTGTGCCTTTTTGTGCCAGCTTTAAAGAGTGTGGTGGCATGTTGCGTCTGAGGCTGCTAAGCAACCCTCACCAGCACAGTACCATAGTCCATTTACCTGAAATCCTGAGAGCAGAGCTGATCTTCTTCCAGGAGCTGTTTTATAAGTGTGTAGGCCTGTTGTCTGTGGGACAGATGTAAAGCTCTGGGTAGCCCTGCACTAACATGATCAACTTTTCCCTGTTTATCAGACTGAATATTTACAGAAGAAGGGAAAGATATCTGTTGGCTGTGATTGGTTGTTCCTCGTCACATGACATGCAGTGCGCGCTGCTGCGTCCCAAAAGTTGAACTTGGTTGATCTCAGGGTGCAACTGTTGCACCCTGAAAAAAATAGGCACTCAGGAACGTGTGCGTGCTATGACGACGTCGCTCTGACCTTTACATTGAAAACAATGAATCTGAGGGCTCAAAAAACGCAGCATGCGCACAGCCCCTAACAATACGCATGAAAAAGGGTTGTAATAAGCTGCTTGCACAAACAAACTACAGGGCCACTTTTTGGAAGGACGGTCTGTTTATTGTTGTGCAACAAAACACCAAGAAAATTCTTTGTATGTGAAAATTTACTTGGCAATAAACCTGATCCTGATCAGAGTGAACATATGCATGTGCTGCTCTGCTACTTCTCTGTTTGGGTTGACACGTTCCCTTAAGACTTGAGACTTGACTTGAACTTGTCTCAAATAACTTGAAAATGGTTTCTGCCTAAATGAATTCTCAAGCAGTTTAATTCTCTTCACATGAAAACATCACTGGACTCTCTGCTGAGATTTGATTTTACAGGAAGTTTTATCCACAAATCAAATGTATCTCCTCAGCTCCACTTCACCAGACTTCATTTTCACTCATTCACTTTAGCTCAGGTCAGATAAATTTGTGTAACTCGTGGTTTTGTAGGTTTTGGTTTAGTTGTCTGGTGTAGTTCACTGTGGCACCGTTATATTCCAGTCCAAGCTAACTTCCTTTCTGTCTCCACAGCTAATCATGGACACTGTGGAACCGATCTTGTCTCTATGCTCGACCATCTACCACATGGCTGCGAATGTGAAGGCCAACAAGGAGCGCTGCCAACGTATCGCCCAGAGAGTCAGAGCACTGGAGGAACTGGTTCTCAACATCAAACAAAGAGGGCCAGGACAAATCTCTGGTGTTGTGGAGAACCCTCTGAGGGAACTCTGCACCACTCTGGCCTCAGCCAAGGCGCTGATGACGAAATACTCCCAAACTAAACCTGTTAAGAGATTCCTGAAGTCCAGCAGCCATGAAGAGGAGTTCGACAAGCTGCACCAAAGACTCACTCACGACCACCTGGTCCTGTCAACTGCTCTGCAGATCGAGCAGTGGAACAAGCTGCACCAAGTGATGGAAACCTTTTCAGGAAGGAGACAGGATGGAGTGTATTACAGTGAACAGCATCGTGGTGTCACTGGCACTCTGCTCCAAAGACCGTATGGCTTCATAGTCCCCATGCCTCCAAGCATCACGCCCCCCAGTCCTCAATGCGAAACCTTTGCCCCCAGGCCTCTCTCCACGGCCATTGCCTCCAGGCCTGCCACCATCTCCTACACCACAGCCCCCAACTCTGTCCTAGGCCTCCTGGCCCCGATTAAAGCCCACATGCTTCTCACCAGACCTACAGCCCCAACGACTTTTCCATCACAAAATACCTTTCTGTTGTAGGAAGTTAGGTGGTCAGCGACTCTTATCCCATAAAATCAGGAGAAAACTGCTGTAAAAATCATGAGACGCGTCATCAAATGGCGCTAATGTCACTGCAGTATGGAGAAAGGCTCTGTATTGACATAAGAATTGTCCCTTTGTTTAAATGCATACAATATGTGTTGAATTGATTCAAATGTTCTGTTTACAGCAGATGTAGCTTACATGTTGTTTTACAGTCACATTGTCTGCTTTGAGAGCTACAGTATTCACTCAGGATTTTTTGAAAACATTATTGGAGTCCATGTTTTGAAACTAATTCAATAAAACTAAAGAAGAGAACTGAAACATTTGCAGCTGTTTTTGGAATATTCACTATGATTATTATAGCAAGTCATTACATCACTTATTCTTTGGAGACACTAGTTTAAAAAAAAAACAAACAGCCTTTTTTTTCCCTGACTTGCAATTTTTGTTATTTGCAGCAATTTCTCGCAAAAATCACATAAAAATGCCACAATTTTTATGTGATTTTTGACAAAATTAGCTGCAAATTCAAGTTTTTTTTTCATTCACTGTCAACTTGTTTTGTTGAATATTTATTGGTTGTTATGTTATTATTATTTATTTTTTAAGTTACTTTTTGTTCTTGTTGGCTTTTTCAATCTGCTGTTATTTTCTCTATCTGTGCCTGTAAGGTGACCCTGAGTGTTGTGAAAGGTGCCTATAAATAAATTGTGTTATTATTATTATTATCATTATTATTATTAAAGATTAAATTATGGTTAAATTAAAAATCAATGGCTCCCAATGTTTTTTGGCTTTTGAACCAGTCTGATACAGCAGCGTCTGGGTCCCTTGTCATGTTTCAGATGTTTGTTAGCTGCTCCATTAAAGAAAAATTTACCCTCTAAACTTCTCACATGGTTTCATTTAAATAAATATTTAAGGCAAGAGGTAAAATTATCAACAATTTTAGAAAACAGTAAATATCATAGAAAAGCCCCAAACATTCTTTTCCTCTCACATTAATCATCTTACAAACAGATTTATCCAGTGGCCCTTACTAACTGCACAATGCTTGATGCATCGTAATATAACATATAATAATAAATATGCCAAACAAGGGTATTTTTCTACGAGACAGTACTTTTAATTTTGGTACTTGAAGAGCTTCCACTGTGTTGGCGCTTGCGAGCACAGTTACGTGGCATACACAAGACTTGCAATTTCAGTATTTCGGTGCGACCCGGTCTCACTACGAAGTCGTCAAAATCCGGTGCTTGGGCGGTGACTTGCACTGTCAGACATCGACAAAAATATCTGTCCTTTAATGTTAGCATGATACCTGGCCAGAGCCTGCAGCTATCAGGCTCCTCCTCTGTGGAATCATCTTCCTGTTTCGGTCCGGGAGGCAGACACCGTCTCCACATTCAAGACTAGACTTAAGACTTTCCTTTTTGATAAAGCTTATAGTTAGGGCTGGCTCAGGCTGTCCTTGGACCAGCTCCTAGTTAGGCTGACATAGGCCTAGTCTGCCGGGGGACCTCCTATAATACACCGAGCCCCTTCTCAGTGAGGGTCTGAGGACAGAGGGATGTGGCTTGTGATATTGGGCTTTATAAATATAACTGAATTGAATTTGAAATGAAAACGTGATGTGAGAAATAAGCAATGCAGTTGTTAAATCTGGCTTCATATTTGATCTAGTACAGTTAGTTTTAAAGTTTTTCAGGAGTTTCTAAAGGCAGCGAGTCGCTCTGGACCCCCTCATTTGCATAAAGTATCTTACATTACGCAATTGAGGAGTAGAGGCCCCGTCGCTCCAGACACAACGCAGCACTACCAGAATGCACTGCACAGCTGCTTACATAGACAGTGAACGTGAAGTGTGAGAATGACCAATCCTGTGGACACCTACCATACGGAGCAGCCAAAAAACCCAGCCTACCCCTCCCATCAGTGCCACAGACATTTTGCAGGTCAGGTGTTGGGGTACCTAGCACACAGATCTGGTACTAAAAGGTGGAGCCTGTGAACACTGCAGTCTGATTGGTCAGTAGAGGACGGTCACTCTGCTCAGGGCTGAGTTGTGTCTGGTTTTGAGGCTCATGTAACCACTGTTCATACTGTGGAGAGTTTGATTAGTAAACTGGAACTATAAAATGAAAGGATGTTTTGCTGCCTCTCACAGCAGCTGGAGTCGGAGAAAAAATCACTTCATTCACTGGGCCTGACTGCCGGCAACTTTTAAGGTGGAACGTTAACTTGTAATGTTACTCAGTGCATGAGTTGATGACGTGAATCCATCAGCACACCTTAAATTTCACTGTGACAACTTTGACCATCACTTTAGTTTTTATATGACAGACACTTTTAGTAATGAGTGGATCTTCAAGTGTTTATATAGATTGATTTGGAGCGGATTATGTGAAGGTCATATATTCTAATCCTCACTTCCTGTGGGCTGCAGCAACACTAAACCCCTGAGCTTGCCTGAGAAGGACTAAATGCACAAAGCTGCTATTTTGAAATATCCCATGGAGAGAGACTCTCACTGCAGCCTGTTGTATTTTGTTCTGAAAATGTGGGCGTGCAGCCTCGTTCTGTGGACCATAAACCAGGTGCAGACTTCCATCTGTGTCACCGCTGATGAGGAAATACAGCGAGTGCTGGATGGAGCAGTGAGTGACAACAACCCCGCCCACATTTAAGAGGACTGTACGCTAGGATCCAGGTACCATATCTAAAGGGTTACTCGTGTTACTGCTGTTTGATGGAAATGGGGTTAAAGAGTCTTGCATTCAAACAGTGAAAGTGTTACCACTGTTCATACTGTGGAGAGTTTTATTAGTAAACTGGAACTATAAAATGAAAGGATGTTTTGCTGCCTTACAGACATATGATCGTTATGGATCTTTTAATTCCCCAAAAGAAAGCAATTAACGTTTCTCAAAAACCTGTGAGTGATGCCAGCAGGTGTCAGATCTGACAGCTTTAAACGGGAAGGGCAGGTTTGTTGTTGTTAAGGTTTCTGGCAGTGGGTTGGCTCATCATCATAGATGCCACGAATGTTTCAGGTAAAACTCAAATGCACTTCAATTTTCTCTAACTTGCACACTTGGAGTCAGACGCACCACTTGTCAAGATGTCTAAGGTAAATAATCTTTTAAGGGTTTTGATCATTTCATCACTTCTTTTGAAACTTTGCTCCTTCATGAGATCTCATATTATCACTGCTGTTCAATGAAAAGCTTTGTCACAATTAATACATTTGTTAGTTAATTAATTTGTTTTTTTGGTTTTGCTGAAGAATCTAAAATCATGGAGGAACATTTAAAAGATGTGGCTTTGGATAGGAAACTGGTTTTGCTTGCTGTTTTACTCCTCCTCCTCCTCTTATTGAAAGATTGACTTCTAATGCCACATCAATGTGATTTATGGGCTAAAAATCCACAGTCAGAACTCTGTGCACAAATATGTTATAAAGTTTATCTCAAGCTAATATTTAACTTTCCCCCCCAAAGTTACAGCATTTCCTGTTTATTATTTCCTGTTTTGAACTGCACACAGAGAATTTGGCACTAACAGACTGTAACTTTGGAAGATGTCCTCATGACCTGTCTTGTTCAGACTGCGGCAGCGTCACATTAACTTTTTATAATGGCCAGTTTGAACAGGAGGAATGATTACAGCAGGCAAAACCTGTTTGGATGTTTATATAGACTAATCAATAAATGTGAACATTCCTTTAATCCTTGTTTATCTGAAACATGAAAAGTGCTCACTTTTGTACATATGTGGTTTTCAGTGGAGACAACTATGATACGTGTTGTGGGCCTTTTTTCTTACAGAAACCTAAGCACATATTATAGACAGGTGTTACAGGCAGATGTTGGAGGTTGTTGTGCCAGCACACACATGATGAACACACAAGTTGTCCAACAGTATGTAGCACAGGACACAATGGTGAGAAGGGGGCAAACTGATGAAATGCTCCTCATGGAGAGTTTGTAAAATCAGAAGACGAAATTACAGCTGAGGTAATTAATATCAGAATAAAATTTATTTCCGAGTAAGTTTTTACTGACAAGGTTTGGTGCACAGATTAAACGTACAATAAACATATCGTAAGGAAATAAAGGTAAGGCAAAGGACATCAGCACTCAACTTAAATATAGATAGAAAAGTAACAGTATAGAAATATGACACAGATATTTAAAAAGTACTATAACATTAAAAAATGTGCGACAGAGCTGTTTCAGAATTTAAAAAAAGCTGTGTAATTGTGCTGGATGTGCAAAAATATAGTTGCCTTTGCTCACTTGAAACTTCACCAGCTCTCTCAAAAAGATCGCTGTAATTTCCCCGAACTATTACAGCGACACGAAGCCTGACCAGCAGCACGGTGCTGCAGTGGTTAGCATTGTCGCCTTACATCAAGAGGGTTCCTGTTGCGAACCCCGGGCTGGGGGAGCCCTTCTGTGCGGAGTCTGCATGTTCTCTCTGTGTCAGCGTGGGTTTCCTCCAGGTGCTCCAGCTTCCTCCCACAGTCCAAAGACATGCAGGTTAATTGGTGACTCTAAATTGTCCGTAGGTGTGAATGTGAGTGTGAATGGTTGTCTGTCTCTATGTGTCAGCCCTGTGATAGTCTGGTGACCTGTCCAGGGTGAACCCTGCCTCTCACCCAGTGTCAGCTGGGATAGGCTCCACCCTCCTGCATCACTTCAAAGAATGGACTGAAAGACTGGACTTTCATCAGCTGGACACAAACACAAAGACTCCTAATGAATCATCGTGTTTTCCTGTAACTGCAGGAGAAGGAAATGAGCTGGTGTTTGTTGCACAACAGTTCAGGATTTCATATTAAAAGGCCAGTGTTCCAAACCAGTTTAGGTTGGCCCCAAGCAGCCAAAAAAAGTCTGGTATTGCAAGTCCAAGTTAATTGCTTTGAGCAACCACAATCACAGCTTCCAAGTTGCAAACCAAAAATTTAGATTTGGTGAGAAAGAGGACAAAGACAGAATGAGTCAGCCAAATATCCCAGCCTGTGCAGGTGCAAGATGTCAGGTTAGATGGCTCCACCCACCTCCACCTGCAGGCAGTCTGCTGAGGAAAAAACAACAGACAGTCAGAGGCTGTCACTCACTTCAGCTCCAGTTCACCAGACTTATTTTATTTTCAAGTCACTTAAGTTTAATTTGTGCAGTTCACAAGTTTGTTTCAGTCTATACTGCGGCACTATTCCATTTCAATCCAAGCTAACTTCCTCTCTGTCTCTACAGAAATTCTATGATATACTGGGCAATGCCACAAACATCTTGTCCCTGGAGGATTTTACCTTGTCCCTGTGTTCTGAAGTCTATGATATGGCTCAGAATGTGAAGTATAACAAGGAGCGCTGCCAGGAAGTCACCAAGAGAGTCAAAGCACTGGAGGAACCCATTCGCAAGATCAAACAAAGAGAGCCAAGACGAATCCCTAGTGTTGTGGGGAACTCTCTGAGGGAACTCTGCACCACTCTGATCTCTGCCAAGAAGCTGATGAAGAAATGCTCTAAGAAGAATGTTTTTACAAGCTCCGTGAAGTCCAGCAGCCACGAAGACAAGTTCAACGAGGTGGACAAAAGTCTCACGGATACCTTCCAGGTCCTGTCGGAGGCTCTACTGACCGAGCCGGGGGACGTGCTGTATAAAGTGTCTGAAGTATCACCGCAGACCCACGATACGTACAGCTATACTCATACTAAACACCCACAGGGCGGACACAAGCGTGTACATCACCATGATTCCCATTGGCTAGAGCACCATATTTCTTGTTCACACTAGATATGAGCTCCTCTCTCCTTTGAACCATGGCCTCCAGTCCTTTCTCCACCAACATGGCCTCCATTCCTGACACTAACATCATGGCCCCGATGACTTTTACACCCCACAATACAACTGGTGTAACAACGTATGGTTACGGCTCTTTTTTCTCCTCCAACAAGGGAAACATGCTGTAAGAAGTCAAAATATTTCTCTGATACGTGAGGACAAAGAGGACAAACGTGCACAGACATTTTGGGGGGCAGGACAGGGCACCCCTCTCTAAAAAACAAAGCTATATACAGATGCACAACATTTACTTACTTACTTTTCTATTTGTTTCACTCCCCGTACACTGAGTGGCTGCTTCATTCATTAATCTTTTACATATGATCATTAGTGTTCACATTTTTAATAATCTGTAACAATAAATTTTGGCCATGTTCTCTTTTCATGGTCTTTCAGAGAATATTTACTGCAAGAAATTTGTATTTTTGACGAGCACACTGATCAGAAAAGACTCAATCATTTTGTGTAATTAAAACTAATTTCCTTAAACTCATAGCGCCATCTGGTGGTGTTTAGGCAGAACAAAGCAGGTGTTATTATTGATAGTGGACACATGCAGTACGTTATACTCTACGGTCTCTTTCAAATGTTGTTTGGTGCCAGGTGATGAAATCAAGCATCATCATTAGCACTGCATTATTTTTCTTGCTTTGACTAAGTTCAAGAAATGTGAAAAAGTTAAAGTTCCAGTTTGTACGATTTAGAGGGAGATATTGGCAGAAATGGAATATAATATAATAAGGCTGTTTCCTTTGGTGTGTAATCACCTGAAAATAAAAATCGTTGTGTTTTTGTTACCTAAGAATGAGTTATTTATATCAATATAGAGAGCAGGTACTCTTCACCATGTTTGGTGTGGGGGGAAAAAAATCAATTATTATTCCTTGGCAATACTTTATTGTTGCACAGACGCTGAGTATTGATTTTTTAAATTATATATATCACAAACATTACAAACACAAATCAAACTTTTGATCGCCTACTAGAATAATAAAATATTTTACTTTTTCAGTCTACTACATACAATGTGCTGCTGCTGCTGCAAAAAATATCCTAAATCTAAATTAAATCTCCCTCAGTCTGAACACACTTAAGCTTAAAACCAACCCGAAAGATAAAGTTTGGTGAACACCAGCTACAAGTTACTGTGAATGAAAGCTGCTGCACCTGAAGTCACACGCATAAAACTTAGTGAAGATTCAGGACTAAAACTATACACACGAGAGCAGACATGTACATACACAGTCTTTTAGTCTGGGACCGGTTGCACAAAACACCTTAAGTTTTAAACCCTTAGTATGACACTTAAGGCTTAATTTCTCCTTAGCTTTGGGACTTACACAGTTGCACAGAATCCCTTAAAAGGTTTCCTTAGTTAAGGAAAAACTCAGTCACAGTGATGAAAGAGATTTTACAGCAGAAAAAGTGTTCATGGAGACTGTTTGTTTTCTAAAAGAGCATCAATACTTGTAAAACGTTACGGAACCTTTATTTACGAAGGATTTTTAAGAGGCTCGACTCAAATGCAGGTGTCAGGCGTACAACACACTTTTTAGTGAGAACTGATGCCATGGGCCAAATTTAAAAACTGAAATATAAAACTACTGAAAGAAATAGAAAACATGTCTCGCAATAAAGGCACTTATCTAAACAGAGGGCAAAAGGGCAGGTGCTTGAGCACCACCTGGGGTCTATCTGTGCACGTGCCTGATGCACCATGTGCTTCACCTGATAAGCTGACTTTATCCATCACTGGTTTCCTTCTCTTTATGCTAAGCTAAGCTAACTGGCTTCATATTTACTGTACAGACATATTTTAATTCCCAATAAATATTCTCCAAAACCAGAACATTCTCACTCAGACCTTGTCACATTTCAACGTTTGGTCATGGACTTTCCACGTCCAGATACGACGTCCAAGGTACCCTGGGTGTGTTGGTTTTTGACGTTCTGGGACGCTGTGTCAACTTCAGCCTGTTACATGCATTGTCTTCTTTCAAAATACACTTCTGTTTTCATAGGAAATTTACTGTTTACATACATTCTCTTTTAAAACAAAAGCAGTGCGTTGGTACAACAAACACACATGGTTATGTTTAGGAAAAAAGAACAGGGTTTAGCTTTAGAATCTTATGGGACATGAACACCGCTCTCTCAAGTGAAAGTCAGTGTTTGTTGGACCCATCCACAACCCCTCCCTCCTGCGTCCGTCAGACTTTCACCACCTTTACTTTCATCCTTGTCCTGCTGCGTTTCCCCCTGACGCCGCTGGGCGGCATTAAACTCTAGCAGCAACCGGCTGCGTATCATGCCGACGTTAAAGGATGCCTTTATTCATTGGTTTTTGACGCCTTTAGTCACTGCCTAAGCACCAGATTTCGACCACTTCGAAATGAGACCGGGCTCCAAAAACATGTAAGTGGTGCCAGCGGGCTTCAACGCTTACAGCTTTGAGTAGGAAGGGCAGGTTTGTTGTTGTTAAGGTTTCTGGCAGTGGGTTGGCTCATCATCATAGATGCCACGAATGTTTCAGATAAAACTCAAATGCACTTCAATTTTCTCTAACTTGCACACTTGGAGTCAGACGCACCACTTGTCAAGATGTCTAAGGTAAATAATCTTTTAAGGGTTTTGATCATTTCTGACTGAACTTCTTTTGAAACTTGGCTCCTTCATGAGATCTCATATTATCACTGCTGTTTTATGAAGAGCTTTGTGACACTTAATACAACTGTTAGATAATTAATTTGGTTTTTAAATGGTTTGTTTTGCTAAAGAATCTAAAATCATGAAGGAACATTTCAAAGATATGGCTTAAACTGGTTTTGCTTGCTGTTTTACTCCTCCTCCTCCTCTCATTAAAAGATTGACTTCTAATGCCACATCAATGTGATTTATGGGATAAAAATCCACAGTCGGAACTCTGTGCACAAATATGTTATAAAGTTTATCTCAAGCTAATATTTAACTTTCCCCCCCAAAGTTACAGCATTTCCTGTCACCAGATTCACCCACTGTTTCCTGTTTTGAACTGCACACAGAGAATTTGGCACTAACAGACTGTAACTTTGGAAGATATCCTCATGACCTGTCTTGTTCAGACTGCGGCAGCGTCACATTAACTTTTTACTGATGGCCAGTTTGCACAGGAGGAATGATTACACATGTCAGGCTCAAGATTTTTTTTCAACAACAACCACTGACTTTCACCCCGGAGGCCGGTGTTCACTTCCTGTTAAAGTTTAGAGCCAAGCCCTGTTGTTTTTTCTTAAACCCCTCCACGTGCATGTGTTGGCTAAACCTAACTGTTGAAGCAAAAAACATCAATTCAATTGTACCAATGCAGTTTATTTTGAAAGAGACTGTATGTAAACTGTACATTTTCTGTGAAAGTGGAAGTGTATTTTGAAAACAGACAATACATGTGACAGGCTGGAGTTGACACGGCGTCCCAGAACATCAACAACCAACACACCCTGGGTGCCTTAAACAGGAAGGGCAGGTTTGTTGTTTAGTGTTTGTTTGAATAGGTTGGCACTGCATCATCGATGTTTCAGGTAAATGTCCTTTCGTTTTCTCTAACTCGCACACTTGGACTCACACTCACTAGTCGCCAAGATGTCTGAGGTAAATAATTTTTTAAGGTTTTGATCATGTCTAACTGAACTCCTTTTAAAACTTTCCTTTAAAACTGTTATGAGATCTTATATCATAACTGCTGTCAAATGAATCTTAAGTGTAAACTTTTCAGTTTAAAGCTTTGTGAAAATACCGTAAAACTTCAATTAGTAGCCCAGGTTATCATTTGCTTCAATCACTGCAATCAATGGGCCTATATTTGAGACAGGTATCTACATGGGACAGGCCTATTTCATCTAGCTCTGACAGACAGAGAATAAGAGCGAGTGAGTTACGGCACCACTTCATCCTGTTAAAACAATCCTCACAACTTGGATTAATTTTAATGTAAAACCATTTTGATTCTTTTGATCTATGGACCCTTACAGACTACAGGAATGTGAATGACTTACTGCTTGGCAACCAGACCAGGCCTTAAATTGAGACAGGTGTTTATTTGTCAAAATGTGTAGCCTCAACGGACTAGTGAAAGGGACTAGGTGTTTACTTCAAGTTTTATGGTAAATACATTCGTAAGATACAACACCTTGTTCCAAACTGGATTACTGTGCTGACGAATCCATCTTAAATCAGAAAGGACCATTTAAAGGATTTGGGTTTTAGGATAAGAAACTGGCTTTGTCCTCGCTCTGTGCAGAAATACGTTGAAGTTTATGTGAAGCTAATAGCCCCACCACACCCCAAAGTTTCCTTGTTAAGATAATTTGGTAGTAAAATACTGTAATTTTAGACGACATCATCATGATTTGTCTTGTTCAGACTGCTGAAGCCTCACATTACCTTCTTATCATGGCCAGTGTGAAGAGGAGGAATAATTACAGCAGGCAAAACCTGTTTAGATGTTGATGTAGGCGACTGGATCAATAAAATCTGAACTTTCCTTGAATCCTTCATTTTAACTTCAACATTTAAAAGAGAGATGTGGTTTTCAGTGGACAGGTGTGATGTTAAACCAGGGGTCAGCATCAGATGAGCCATTTTTGACCCAAAATAATGAAAAAAAATCTGCGTGGAGCTGCAAAACATATGTGAGCCTTAAGGTAACACTGCACATTAAGTCTAAATTAGCCTGTCTGCATTATTAGGTCTAAATGAGCATTCAAAAATATGTTTTACCGAGTCCAGTCTCACTGAATTTGGTGAAATCCAGCACTTGGGCAGTGACTTGCAATGTCAGAAACCAACAAAAAATGGCGTCCGTTAACGTCGACATGATATGCGGCAGATTGCAGTTATAGTTCAAGGACGAAAATTAGGGTGGCGAAAGTCCAACTGAGGCAGGCGGGAGAGGTGGTGGATGGGTCCAACTACACCGACTTTCACCCAAGAGAGCGGTGTTCATGTCCTGTAAGATTCTAAGGCCAAACCCTGTTCATTTCTCCTAAACCTGACCACGTGTTTTTGCTATTGAAAGAAAAAACATCAATTCGCGGTGTTGTGCTGGCTTAGTGCTTTTATTTTGAAAGATATGTTAATGTTAAATTTCCTGTGAAAACAGAAGTGTATTTCAAAAGAAGACAATGCATGTAACAGACAGAAGTTGACGCAGTGTCCCAGAACGTCAACAACCAACACACCCAGGGTACCTTGGACGTTGTATGTGGACGTGGAAAGTCCATGACCAAATTTCGATTTGACAAAAGAGACCGGGTTGGAGCCCTCTCCAGTGGCTCTCTGTGGCTTTGACAAAAAAATTTCACATGAAAATGATGACTGTTATTTATTTTTCAAACATTTTCATTTAGGCCTAAACAAGTTCACCAGTTGTAAAAAAAAATGTGTAGCCTATGCACCAAAGAAAAGAAAAAAGTTTAACATTTCGTCAATTAAAACGTGTGTCATACGTCTACAGCCTGGCGCCTCTCTCTTTAAATTTTGCCAAACCTCAGGAGCCTTCAGCCTCCATGCGTAGCTGGGCTGGCTGTAGATTCAAAATCCATAAAAGTAAAAGTCTCAGAGGAAAATAGAGAATGTAATAGTATGTGGACAGATTTGTTTACTGTCACCGCCAATGCTGCAAAGTTAAAGCAGCAAATAATCATAAATATCCCACTGCAGAGGAGCCATCTTGTGGTAAAACATATTTTTGAATGCTCAGTTAGACCTGGTAATAATGTAGATAGGGTCATTTAGACTTAATGTGCAGTGTTACCTCAAGGCAATGTTTTGCGGCTCCATTTTATTGAATTATTTTTGGCCAAAATGGCCTGTGATAGTTGAGGTCACTGACCCCCCTGGACTTAGTAGATGGGTCAGTTAACAAGGAGGAAGTGTGTACACAATATTTATTCCAACTGCTTTTTGGCTGATAGATGGGTATATCCCTTACACCTGCATATACCGTCCACTATACCACTGGAATAATGGAGTATTTTTATAATTTGGTATTTTACTTTTGCTTGTATGTGAGTAGAACAGTTCTGGATACTTCTCAGGGACGAGCTGTTGAACATGGTGGAGCATTTAGCAGCTAATGAGTCAGACATTTTCCTCAGGAGTTACAAACATCTCACACAGAGAGAATACTGGACTTTCATCAGGTGACACAAACACAAAGACTCCTAATGAATCATCATGTTGTTCCATAAGTGCTGGAGCAGGAAATAAGCGACTGTCTGTCGCACATCAGTTCAACATATGAAGAAAGGTCTGTGATTAAAACCTGTTTTGGTCGGCCTGAAGCAGCCAAGAAAAATCTGCCATGTTATTAAGGTAATTACCTTGAACAACCACAACTGCAGCTTCTGTGTTGATGAATAATATCTGCCTGAGCAGTAGAGTGGAACAAGCTGTCTGTATCTGACTGTTTGGGATGAAAAAACAAAGACTGCAAAATATTTTGTGGTTAAATTTGCAGAAATAACAGATCCAGTCTGAATGTTTTTCTCAAGATGTCTTTACATCATATACAGAGTGTATTTGAAAAAAAAAAAATTGTGCCTTTTGAGGGCTACGTTAAAAGGAAATCCAAATCAAAAAGTAGATGATGAAGGTGAGAAAGACAGTATTACCCCCTTTACACCTGCATCAACATGTGTTTTTTGTGATCAGATTGCAATGGGATAGCTCTTGACCACATACATTTACTCCAGATCCGTTTGGTATCCAATCATGCTCTGTCCTGCTGACGTCACATCCTCCTCTTCTTCTTCTTCTGCAAACATTTCCAGCAGCAGACTACAATGTCATATCCTGTGCGCCACAATAACAACAACAGCAACATGTTAGCCTCCCGAAAAGTTGCGTTACTGTATGGACTCCTCCTTGTTTTTCGAGGCAGGGGAAGAAACCGTCTTCGACAAACGGAATACCAACAAAAGCAGAGGAGACAGCTGTGTTTAGCCGCCGCTTTTACTTTAGCTCTGCTCTTGTTGTTGTCTTCTTCTTCCTTCTTCCTGTGTCCAGCTGGCGTACCTCGCTCATGTATTTCCGCCCACGGAGTTGTTGCATGTGGATTGGAGACGCATTTGCATTCACACTTGTGTTCGATGTGGTCACAATGCGTCCCTGACCACCTTCAGGAGTGGTTTGGCAGATCGGATAACAGCCCATCCTCAATGCATTTTGAGTGTACATGTATTTACACCTGTACTTTAATGTGGTCAAGAGCAATCAGATCACAAAAACATGTTAATGCCAGGTGTAAAGGGGGTATGTGAGTCAGCTGGAATCCGGATAAAAGTAAAGAAAACCGATTCGTTTTTCTGTTGGGTCTTTTTTAAAAACAGGTATTTTTAGTGGGCTTAAATTGACGATGCAGGATTGTCCCTAGGGATTTACATTGTAGCCTGTTTCAGTGCTTAAACAATATCAAAGATTGTCTCCATTTCTTACTTGGCCACAAAAACATTGAAGAAAATAAGGGACCAGGTTCAAAAACCCCAAAGTTTCCCTTTAAGTGCATGGTTCATGTCAGTCAAAGCTAACTGCCTCTCTGTCTCCACAGTTGGATCTACCCAGTAACATCTTGTCCCTGGTGGATTTTACCTTGTCCTTATGTTTTAAAATCTACAAGCTGGCTCAGAATGTGAAGGCCAACAAGGAGCGCTGCCGGCAAGTCGCCAAGAGAGTCGAAGCACTGGAGGAACTGGTTCTCGCCATCAAAAAAAGAGGGCCAAGACGAATCTCTGCCACTGTGGAGAACTCTCTGAGGGAACTCTGCACCACTCTGATCGCTGCCAAGAAGCTGATGAAGAAATACTCTCAAACTAATGCTTTTATGAGCTTCATGAAGTCCAGCAGCCATGAAGACAAGTTCTGCAACGTGGACAAAAGTCTCACTGATACCTTCCAGGTCCTGTCGGGGGCTCTACTGATCGAGCAGAGCGACGTGCTGCACAAAGTGTATAAAACTGTTAGAGCCAGTAGCAAGACTGGTAGACCCACAATCCCTACACCTGTACCCAGCACCACGACCGCCATGACACTGTACAGCCCCACAACTGCTACAGCTTTCCCCAGCACCACAACCGCCATGACACTGTACAGCCCCACAACTGCTACACCTTTCCCCAGCACCATGCCCACCATGACGGTGTACAGCCCCATGACTCCCATGCCTGCCTGCAGCATCATATCTTCCTCTACATCCTCAATTTCTCTACCTGGAACCATGGCCTCCAGTCCTTTCTCCACCAACATGGCCTCCAGTCCTTTCTCCACCAGCATGGCCTCCAGTCCTTTCTCCACCAACATGGCCTCCAGTCCTTTCTCCACCAACATGGCCTCCAGTCCTGCCGTTAACATCATGGCCCCGATGACTTTTTCACCCCACAATACAACTGTAGTAACAACGTATGGTTACGGCTCTTTTTTCTCCTAGAACAAGGGAAACATGCTGTAAGAAGTCAAAATATTTCTCTGATACGCGTGGACAAAGACCTGTCTCCATGAGCTGCATGCCCACACCTCTCACTACACTTGTCTGTAGTGCAGGGCCGTGCACAGACATATTGGGGGGCAGGAAAGGGCACCCTTTAAGCTACATACAGATGCACATTTACCTTACTATTTATTTGTCTTACCGCCCATATACTCCAGAACATTCCCACTCCGACCCTCGTCACATTTCAACGTTTGGTCATGGACTTTCTACGTCCACATACAACGTGCAAGGTGCCCTGGGTGTGTTGGTTGTTGACGATCTGGGAAATGTACAGTTTGCATACAGTCTGTTTCAAAATAAAAGCACTACATCGGTGCAACACTGCAAATTGATGTTTTTTTTCCTTCAACAACAAAAGCTCGTGGTTGGGTTTAGGAAAAAAGAACAGGGTTTGGCTTTATAATCTCATGGGACGCAAATACAGCTCTCCTGTGTGAAAGCTGGTGTTTGTTGGACACATCAACCCAAGCCGGTCTCACTCCGAAGTTGTTGAAATCCGGCACTTAAGCAGTGACTTGTGATGTCAGACACCGACAAACAAAGCCGTTCTTTCACATCGTCATGATACGCGGCCGCTTCCTGTATAGTTTAACGGAGCTCGGCGTTGTCCGGGTGAAATGAGGCGGGACAAGAACGAAAGTTAAGGTGACGTAAGTCCAAGTGGGGCAGGTGGGAGGGGTCGTGAACCAACACACTCTCACTCCGACCTCATCACATGTTGACCTATGGTCATGGACTTTTTATGTCCAAATACGACATGCAAGGTATCCTGGGTGTGTTGGTTGTTGACGTTCTGGGAAACCGTGTCAAGTTCTGCCTGCTACATACATTGTCTTCTTTCAAAAGGAAATTTACTGTTTGCATACAGTCTCTTTAAAAATAAAAGCAATACGTCGGTACAAAACCTCAAATTGACTTTTTTTCCCCTTTGCCAACAAAAATGGACACAGATGTCTCGGGTGAAAGTCACTGTTTGTTGGACCCACCTGCCCCAGTCGGACTTTCACCACCTTAACTTTCGTCCTTGTCCGGCCGTGTTTCCTCCTGATGCTGCCGGGCACAGTTACACTGTAATGGCAACCGGCTGTATATCATGTTATTGTTAAAGGATGCCTTTTTAGTTTTAAGTTTCTGACGCCACAAGTCACTGCCCAAGTGCTGGATTTTGACGACTTCGGAGTGAGACCAGGCTCTGCACTCAGTAGTCTAAAATCACAACAGTCAGTACATTTACACGATATTAGAGAAAATCAATTTCTTTTGTTTGTCCAACTAAAACTGGACTTTTAAAATACATGTCAACATGTTAGTCTGAGAGTGGCATGGTGGTGCAGTGGTTTACACTGTTGCGTCACAGCAAGAGGGTTCCTGGTTCAATCCCAGGTGGGAGCCCTTCTGTGCGGACTTTGCATGTCAGTGTGGGTTTCCTCCAGGTGCTCCAGCTTCCTCCCACAGTCCAAAGACATGCAGGTTAATTGGTGACTCTAAATTGTCCGTAGGTGTGAATGTGAGTGTGAATGGTTGTCTGTCTCTATGTGTCAGCCCTGTGATAGTCTGGTTACAGAAATGGATGGATGTTAGTCTGACTAAAATTGTACCTCAGTGAACTTCTCTGGTGCACATATACAGTCAGTCACATGAATAGCATTAAAGCAGACAGCGGAAGAAAAAGCCACCAACAACATGATGAAATCTACATTCAGAGGCGTGCATTTTTGGATGGACAAGGAGACACAGTTCATGCTGCGTCAGCTGAAAGAGTCAAATATTTTAAAAACCATGGATGGGAGGAAAACACACCTGTTCAAAACAGTGGCGGAACAGCCGGACGACATTCGATTGTTTGGTCTGTGACATAATAGGTCAGCCAGAAAAAGGTCCAATACTAACAAGCTGAAAGAGGGAATATCGCCACCTATCGTAGCAGAGTCGGACATACTTTGGTCAATAAATGGATTCCCTTCATGTGCTTGTAAACCAGCACAAGGACTGTAGTCCTATGAAATGACCGAGTCGAGCTGTAACTGTATCTCAACATAACTGTGCATGTAACCGTACTGAGGGCAAACACTGTTGTTACCCAGCTGTCAGAAATATTTGATGTTACAGAATTCCCACTGAAATTTTTATAGACCTGTCTTTGAAGTATCATTGATTTTGAAGGATCATTAAGTGTGGTGATGGATATTAACTAAGAAAACTGTGTTTATTAGTGCTTTTAGAAAATATTTAATGTCTGAGCTCAGAGTATAAAACAGAATAATCTGCATGCATGTTCACATGGATGTTTTGGGCATCTTATGTATACAAAATGTGAATTAATATTGTCATGAAAACAAGTCAGAGGTGATGACTCATGAACTTTATTGTACAGAGAACAAGAACGTCTGGTTAAAATGTTACACTGATTTTTATTTTATTTTGTTTTTTTAATCAAAGGAGCAACAACAACCCCAAAATTTGAGCTTGGACATTTATTTTTATCCTCAACAACACATCAGTCATGAAATATGTAATGAGTATTATTTAATCTATTTAGTCTTTAATGTATCATCATTAGTGTTCATCAGTGATCATTCTCTTTTCATGGTCTTTCAGAGAATATTTACCGCAGGATATTTGTATTTTTGACGAGCACACTGATCAGAAAAGACTCAATCATTTTGTGTAATTAAAACTAATTTCCTTAAACTCATAGCACCATCTTGTGGTGTTTAGGCAGAACAAAGCAGGTGTTATTATTGATAGTGGACACATGCAGTACGTTATACTCTACGGTCTCTTTCAAATGTTGTTTGGTGCCAGGTGATGAAATCAAGCATCATCATTAGCACTGCATTATTTTTTTTGCTTTGACGAAGTTCAAGAAATGTGAAAAAGTTAAAGTTCCAGTTTGTACGATTCAGAGGGAGATATCGGCAGAAATGGAATATAATATAATAAGTCTGTTTTCTTTGGTGTGTAATCACCTGAAAATAAAAATCGTTGTGTTTTTGTTACCTAAAAATGAGTCTTTTATATCTATATAGAGAGCAGGTACTCTTCTGTGGAGATCACAATATTTTTCCTCGGCAATACTTTATTGTTGAGCTGTGCGGACCTTAAATGAAAAGTAAGAAGAAATCTGGACTGTGTGGCCGGACCAGTTGGGAACAACTATTTTAAGTTATTAAAGAAAACTGGTGAGCACACATCGCCACATCTCCGACATGCCAAACAGCGTAGGAGAAACACTGATTTTAACATGAAACTTCTTTATCCTCTGATTTACCAGCTTTAAATCACCTGATCTGTTTGTTTTGGAGAGGAAGAGACCTCTGAGGATAATTCAGCTCCTGGTAAAAACCTCCTGAACAATGAACACTGAAGGAATTCTAACCAGGAGAAGTTTCAGCTGGTTGCAGTCTGCAGTCCTCACCACTACTAGATGTGACTAAATCTTAACACATTTAGGCTTAAGACCAACCTGAAAGATAAAGTTTGGTGAACACCAGCTAGAAGTTACTGTGGATGAAAGTGACTCTAAAACTGATCATCTGTCTGGTCTGCACCTGAAGTCACACGCATAAAACTTAGTGAAGATTCAGGACTAAAACTCTGTTGTACACATTAATGAGTCCCTCCAGGATCCTGAGGCAAAAAAACCTTGTTTGTTGTGATAAATATTGCAGCATTTTTATGTGATTTATGCGGGAAATTGCAGCTAATGCTGCAAGTCGGGAGGAAAAAAATTTTATTTTATTTTTTTTAAACTAGTGTCTAATGATGTAATGACTTGCTATAATAATCATAGTGAATATTCCAAAAACAGCTGCAAATGTTTCAGTTCTCTTCTTTAGTTTTATTGAATTAGTTTCAAAACATGGACTCCAATAATGTTTTCCAAAAATCCTGAGTGAATATTGTAGCTCTCAAAGCAGACAATGTGACTGTAAAACAACATGTAAGCTACATCTGCTGTAAACATAACATTTGAATCAATCCAACACATATTGTATGCATTTAAACAAAGGGACAATTCTTATGTCAATACAGAGCCTTTCTCCATACTGCAGTGACATTAGCGCCATTTGATGACGCGTCTGATGACGTTTCAAATTACATCACGTGTGACGACTTCCTGTCAGCTGGAAAATGCGGAAAAATTGCAGGACTTTTGAAAAATTGCAAGCCCCTGCAAATATTGCTGCCTTCTTCTCCATCTGGTTACCAACTGCCATCTCATCAGCTCTCTCCCTGCACGGACACTCCTGCTAAATTAGACCACCTGGACCCCATCTGCTCCTCTTCACCTCCCCGCTCAGGAACCTCTCTGCTTCTCTCCCCGATCTCAGACTTTGCCTCCCAGTACTCCTCCACTCCTCCACCCAGGTGGCAATCTGAATCACTTGCAAGGGCCCAATCTCTCTATGGGCCCCTTCACTCCAGGGTCCCCCATTTGCAGTGCCTGCACTGTCAATATTTACGCCCCTGCTCCAGAGTGACAGTTTGTACCAAAACATCAGAAGCCGACACTGTCCACCAAATCCTGAGGAAAAAAAAAAAATATATCATATATAGTTGACGTGATTAGTCTGAAACATGACAGAGGTCTCTGACCAGGATCTAATGAGTCTCTGTGACTGAACTTGATGGTAAAATGAAAGAAGTTGTCATTATCAAGACGATCTAACCTCTGCTCCACCCGCGAGGACTTTGCTCCTCTTTATTGCAGGACACAGTAGTACGCCCGACTTTCGAACGCTAATTTCGATTCCACCCGTTGCAGTTTGTCCTCCTGCTCTGCCAGCCTCCTCTCCTGCTCTGCCAGCTTCTTCTTCTGCTCCTGCAACATGTTCTCCTGTTCACCCAGCATGTTCTCCTGCTTGGACAGTTTGTTCTCCTGCTCGTCCAGCTTCTTCCCCTGGTGGACATGCAGAGCCCCAGAGAGAGTCACAAAGGCATCAGTGAGACTTTTGTTCAGGTTGTCAAACTCTAGCTTGTAGTCGCCAGATTTCACCACCTGAGTCAGCTTGTATGACTCTGTGAATTTCCTGATCAGCTCAGCAGCTGATAAAAGAACCTCGTTGAGTTTCCCCAGAGCGCTGATGACGTCTTCAGAGAGTTGGTGTGGCTCCTTCTGTAGGATGAAAAGCACCAGTTTCTCCAGGGCTCTGAGTCTCTGGTAAACGTGGGGGCATTGCTGATTGTTGTTCTTCATTCTGTATAACAGGTTGTAGATACCCTGTAAGGGTTGAAGGATCTCCATGATCAGCTGGAGAGACAGGGTGGTCGTTAGCATGGAACAAATGGACTGACATTAGTTAGACATTAATGGGAGGTCTAATTGTTGTTGAGGAAAGTTACAGTGACTGTAGAGCCGAGCTCTGCTGAGTGTTATCAGCATAACATGATGCTGATGGAGAGTAAAATTGTCCGTAGGTGTGAATGTGAGTGTGAATGGTTGTCTGTCTCTATGTGTCAGTCCTGTGATAGTCTGGTGACCTGTCCAGGGTGAACCCTGCCTCTCACCCAGTGTCAGCTGGGATAGGTAAAACAGTCAGTGAAACGGTTCACAGTGCTTCTTAGAGGCTAGCTGTTGAACATAGTGGAGCATTAAGCAGCTAGAGAGACAGACATTTCCCTCAGGAGACTAAAGGAATATTGGACTGCCATCAGGTGGACACAAACACAAAGACTCCTAATGAATCATTAGCCTCTTTTCCACTGCAGGAACTTTTATCATTTACCCAGGATTTTGAAAAACCTCGGCACGTTTCCACAGAAATTACCCGGGGAAAAAAACTCTCCCTCAACCCCAAACTTTCCCTGAAAAAAGTACCTAGTAGGGGGGTAGGACTTTTCAGATTCCCCTGAATTCTTGAGGGGCGGGGCTGTGTGCTGAAGAACGCTGATTGGTGGAACACACACTTGCAGTGTTCCACACTTCCGTGCCAGTGTGGCTGCAAACTTTATTTCATTTCTACAAGCTTCCCTTGGTTTGTGTTTTGATCATTTGGAAAATGGAGCAAAAGAAGAGAAGCTACGAGAAGTGGACGGATGACGAGGTCCAGGCTCTTTGGAGCGTATTTGCCCAGGAAGAAATTCAGCGGGACTTTGAGTCGGCGACTCGAAACGACCGAGTCTATGGAAGAATAGCTGACAAGCTGGCGGAGCTAAATATAGGGCACATGCTGAAACACATTCGTGAAAGTTGAAGAAACTTAAGAAAGATTATAAGAAGCTTCGGGCGTACACAGTTGTCTTTGCTAATAACGCCTGTCGTCTTTTCCGTGCAGATCACATGGTTTTATATGTGATGTGTTGCACAAATGATGATGCGTCATCGTGCTTGTTTGGCCTTCAGCTTCAGCTGACTCGAATACATTCTCCAGAACTTTGAGGTGCGGTGGAAACGCAAACCACACAGATTACCAGGAATTCTTTGACAAAGGTAAATAAATTCCTGGAGATAAAAGTTCCTGGAAATGTTGGTGGAAAAGGAGCTGTTGTGTTTTTCTGTAACTGCTGGAGAAGGAAATCTGCTGCTGTTTGTTGCACAACAGTTCAGGATTTTAACTTTAAAGGCCAATGTTCAAAACCTGTTTCAGTTGGCCCAATAAGCCAGAAAATCTGGTATTGCAAGTCTAAATGAATTGCTTTGAGCAGTTTCTATGTTGCCTGATAATGTCCGCCCAAATAATGAACCGCTGTATCTGTCTGTCTGGGACTGAAAAACACAGCCTGCAAAAAAACTGAATACACAAATGAGTAACAAAACTGGCCCTGAGCGTG
Source organism: Cephalopholis sonnerati (assembly GCA_019142605.1). Classification (NCBI taxonomy): domain Eukaryota; kingdom Metazoa; phylum Chordata; class Actinopteri; order Perciformes; family Serranidae; genus Cephalopholis; species Cephalopholis sonnerati. The sequence goes on along the minus strand of JAGQAX010000005.1, from coordinate 43,745,060 downwards.
TCCTTTACCCTCAAGACAAAACTCCCTTTTTTCAATCTAAATCTTTAAAGGAAGCTCTAGCGAAGGTTCAGTCAGGATGGAGATACTTTTCATGCTCAGGCTGTAGGTTTTCTTCCTCACCCTGCCACCCACTCCCTGCACATATGCTCATTTACTTTTTGTAGGTGTCATTGTCTCATTCTCTCTCAGCCTATCAGCTTACTGCTCCTCATTTTAAATATGGTTCTCTCTCTAATGTAGCTCTTTCTTGCTGCCGTCGTGTGCGCCCTCCACCTCCCCATCACCATCTAGTATTCACAGATTCATCAGCCGTCAGCAGCCACCACCTCCACTGTCTGGACTCCATGGGGGGATTTATCTCGCTGCCGCTCAGATGTCCCTCAATCACAAAATATTTCCCTCTGGTGTCCAAGTGCCAAAGCACCACCACAAATCACCTGTTAATCTGTACACTCATATTCCGTATTAAATATTATCTTTACTTCATCCTTCTATCTCTCCTGTTGAAATGTATCTCTGAGTTTTTCATCTGTTGGTTATGTATTGTCATTTTCCAACATCACATGCAACACATCACAACTGTCCTCTGTGCTGAATTAAAGGTACATTTCTTTCTTTATTGGTATTGGTAGCATCCACAACTTTTCACAGTGGACACTGAGAGAAAGAAACACCAAACTGACCTGAACTACACGGTGAAAACGTGGTTTAAGACCACAGGTAGCGCAGTCTATCAGTGCGATCAACACTGAGTCTCCCTCTAACTAACAGGTTCTAACAGGACCATAAATTGATAAATAAATTGAGAGGAAATGATCACTTACGGTAAAGTCAATGCTGATGCAAGGTGTCTGAAAGCAGGTGTGTGTGCATGACGGCAAATGAAACAGAGACTTTGTTTTTTAATACTTAGCTGATAAGTTATCGTTGCTCCCTCCTCTGATGAGACTCAGCGGGGTCAGAGTCCTGCACAGGTCGGGCTGCACAGCTCTTTACCTTCACAGGTTCCTGCAGGAGCTCTGCAGCTCTCTGCTGGTGACCTGTACACACACCTTACACAGCTCATTACTGAACATTATGATTATTGGAACAAAATACTGGATGTTTAAAGGTTTATTGGCAGCATTCATTAAACTCAATAAAACTAGGTCTGTATAATTTTATGAGGTTTTATGAGTGCATGTAGCCAGGCCTGCCCTAAACAGACTTTAACTGTCTTGTTGTCCTGCTGGTGAACAAACATCTGAATAGTGTTAAGTTGTAAAGGAAACCACTTTATTATACGTTTAGAGTTAAACTGCTCTTTATTTTCAAAGTACCGCACCGTCCCTCTTCCTGGAAACACTTTCCAGCTCCTCCTGGGGGACACCAAGGGCTTCCCAGGCCAGACAATATATATAATCCTTTCGGCATGTTCTGGGTCTGACCTCCTACCAGTGGGGCTCTTTTCTTTCTTTTTAGATTCTAAAGCTAAACCCTGTTCTTTTTACCTCAATCCAACCACGTGTGTGCGATGTTGAAGGAAAAACATCAATTTGTCGTGTTCAATGCTTTTATTTTGAAAGAGACTGTATGTAAATATTAAATTTCCTGAAGTGGACTAATGCTGAATCAAGAGGGTGATATAGTGCAAAAAGTATACCACAGGAAATAGGTGTGTCAACAGAGCTATTTGTAAGTGAACCAGTACTAAAGGCAGACGTGGTTAAAGTGAAATGAAGTCAAAAATGACCATGGAGACTAAAGTGATAACGTGTTACATGGATGTTATATAATTTATGTATTTCTTTTACATTACCGTAGCTGTATCCCAGTGTCCACTGCTCTTTCAGCTCACTGTATTTGACTCCACCTACCTCCCCCTAGTTGTCATGTATGTACATACTTGTGCGTGTTTTTACTTGCTGCGCATCCATCTGCCCTGCAGAGACAAAGGAATGTTGAGAATATCAATCAATCAATTTTATTTATAAAGCCCAATATCACAAATCACAATTTGCCTCAGAGGGCTTTACAGCATACAACATCCCTCTGTCCTTAGGACCCTCACAGCGGCTAAGGAAAAACTCCCCAAAAAAACCCCTTTAACGGGGAGAAAAAAATGGTAGAAACCTCAGGAAGAGCGACTGAAGGAGGGATCCCTCTTCCAGGACGGACAGACGAGCAATAGATGTTGTACAGAACAGATCAATATAATGAATTAACAGTAATCCATATGACACAATGAGACATAAGGAGAAACAGATATTATATTAATAATATGATTATATATGTATGTGACAATAATGTTATGTGTATAATAGTCCAGGTATGACTAATAGTAACAGCAGCAGTGGGAGGCATCAGGCAGGACCACGGCAGCAGCACAACCACGACACATCATCCAGGCACAGCTGCGACACAAGTTAACCTGAGAGACAGTGGAGCACAAAGGCTCCAGAGAACAAGCCGAGTTAGTGACATGCAGTAGAGCCGAGTTAGTGACATGCAGTAGGCCTGGGTTAGAGAGATGCATTAACAGGACATGAATACTAGCAAGGGAGAGAGAGAGAGAGAGAGAGAGAGAGAGAGAGAGAGAAAGGAGAGAAGGGGCTCGGTGTATTATAGAAGGTCCCCCGGCAGACTAGGCCTATGTCAGCCTAACTAGGGGCTGGTCCAAGACAGGCCTGAGCCAGCCCTAACTATAAGCTATATCAAAAAGGAAAGTCTTAAGTCTAGTCTTAAAAGTGGAGACAGTGTCTGCCTCCCGGACCGAAACAGGAAGCTGATTCCACAAAAGAGGAGCCTGATAGCTGAAGGCTCTGGCTCCTGTTCTACTTTTGGAGACTTTAGGGACCACGAGTAACCCTGCATTCTCAGAGCTCAGTGTTCTGGTGGGATAATAGGGCACTATGAGCTCTCTGAGATATGATGGAGCCTGATCATTTAGAGCTCTGTAAGTTAAGAGAAGGATTTTAAATTCAATTCTGGATTTTATAGGGAGCCAGTGCAGAGAAGCTAAAACAGGAGAAATATGATCTCGTTTCTTAGTTCCTGTCAGTACACGTGCCGCCGCGTTCTGGATTAGCTGGAGAGTTTTCAGGCACTTATTAGAGCTACCTGATAATAGGGAATTACAGTAATCCAGCCTCGAGGTAACAAACGCATGGACCAATTTTTCAGCATCTTTTAGTGACAGGATAGGCCTAATTTTCGCAATATTACGCAGATGAAAAAATGCAGTCCGAGACGTCTGTTTTAAATGGGAGTTAAAAGACAAATCTTGATCAAATATTACGCCGAGGTTTCTTACGGTAGTGCTAGAGCCCAGAGCAATGCCATCCAGAGAAACTATATCATCAGATAAAGAGTTTCTGAGCTGTTTGGGGCCTAGAACAATAACTTCAGTTTTGTCTGAATTTAACATCAGGAAATTGGTGCTCATCCAGGTTTTTATATCTTTAAGGCATTTCTGAAGTTTAGTTAATTGATCCGTTTCTTCTGGCTTTATCGATAAATACAACTGTGTATCATCCGCATAACAATGGAAATTTACAGAGTGATTTCTAATGATGTTACCTAAGGGAAGCATATATAGCGTGAATAGAATTGGTCCGAGCACTGAACCTTGAGGTACTCCAAAACAAACTTTAGTACGTGAAGATGATTCATTATGAACGTGAACAAACTGAAAGCGATCGGATAAATAAGATTTAAACCAGCTTAGTGCAGAACCTTTAAGGCCAATTGAATGTTCCAGTCTCTGTAGCAGAATTTGATGGTCAATTGTGTCAAATGCGGCACTAAGATCTAGTAAAACAAGTACAGAGACGAGTCCTTGGTCTGAAGCAATCAGGAGATCATTTGTAATTTTAACTAGTGCTGTCTCGGTGCTATGATGGGCCCTAAATCCTGACTGAAATTCCTCAAATAAATTATTATCATGGAGAAAGTCACACAGCTGGTCTGCGACTACTTTCTCAAGGATCTTTGAGAGAAAGGGAAGGTTGGATATTGGTCTATAGTTGGCTAACACCTCTGGATCCAATGTGGGCTTTTTTAAAAGAGGTTTAATTACAGCTACCTTAAAAGACTGTGGTACATAGCCCGTTAATAAAGATATATTGATCATGTCTAGTATGCAAGTGTTAACTAAAGGTAAGACTTCCTTAAGTAGCCTAGTTGGGATGGGGTCCAAGAGACACGTTGATGACTTGGATGAAGAAATGATCGAGGTCAATTGTTGAATAGAAATCAGGGAGAAGCAATCTAGATATGTATCAGCACTTATAGCTGTGTTTGAAGGCAGATTAGTACTGTTAGGCGGCAGGAGGTCATGAATTTTGTCTCTAATAGTTACAATTTTGTCATTAAAAAAGCTCATAAAATCATTACTGCTAAGGGCTAAAGGAATACAAGGCTCAATAGAGCTGTGACTAGAGAATAGTGGGAAACACTCTACTGCACAATGAGTGCTTTTACTTTAACTACTGAAAGTACATTTTGCTGATACAGTCTTTAGATTAGTGAGACTGCAGGATTTTTTTGTGTAGTATTAGTACTTTAACTACAGTAAAGGGCCTGAGTGCGTGTTTAAGACCTGCTCTGTGAAGAGATGAATTGACCGTGGTTTGTCTGTGTCCTGTTACAAGTCTTACATCATGGTTTGGGTGCGAACATAAAACCTGACAGGTCATCAATACAACAGTTAGTCAGGAAGCCTCCACATCTTATCTGCTCTGCACCTCTGCCTCACTGCAGTCAGTTATGCCTCTGCTGCAAAGATAAGAGACATGTATCCTGTGGGTGTCAGAGCACAGGAGCATGATTAATGCTCAGAGGAGGGAAGCACTGGAAACTACTTCCTCAGAGAGGAACAGGAAGTAGAGGGAGGAGCTGAGCTCTGCACAGACCAGTTTTAACCCAGCACTCATTCACACACCACACAGCTGAGACGGATATCTCCCACTGACTCCCACTAACAGGTAAATAATCTTTATGTTTTTGACTATTTTGACGGTGAACTCCTCTGCTGACCGCTCTGTGTGTGTGTGTGCTCTTGTTGTTGTGTCTGTGAGCAGCTTCATGTACAGATCAGAGGTGTTTTGTCTTCTTCAGCACAGCACAGTCGTACAACAAGTGTTGCTGTAATGTAGGTTTGCAGTTTTGCTGAAGAGAAATGTTTTGAGCATTGACCCAGCCCTGATCCTTCTCTGTGATAAGGTGATATAAACTGACACAGAGACAAAGGCAGGGTATTTCCCTCTCGGGGCAACAGGCAGCCGTGAATACCTCCCTCATGCTCTTACCTGTGTGAAGAGGCTTTTTAAGGTGGGGTTCAGCTTCTTGTAGCAATGCATGAACACACAGAGTGAGAAAAGAAAGAACAAGTTTTCACCCACCAAACAACTTCAGTAAAACAAAGTCGGTGGTTTTCAAACTTTTTGTGCCCAAGACAAAATCTCAAGGCACACCTGTATTGATGTCTGTGCACAACAGCTTCTATAACGTGTGTTGGCACTCTTATCACGACATGAGACAATTACGATAAGAAAAAACAAGACAGGCAGCTTAAATGATACTGTCTACTGACAGTTTGTTTCTCTTTCCTTTCAGTAGTAGGTCGTCTTCGCTGGTGCTTTGTTGTAATTTGCTCTGTACAGGAAAACAATCCATTGTCCCGCTCACGGCTTTCTCCTTTTAAATGTTCTCATCCCTCACACTGGCTGCCAATCAGGGTTTTTGAAGTGTCACACACTTACAATTCCCACAGGCGAAACGGCAGCAAACAGGTTCCCAGTGAATGTTTTTTTTAATTAAGTTAAATTAAATTACACTTTTCAGCTAGAGTTTGCCTCTTCATCAGGAAATGGGTGCTCACAACACACTGATACAGTTTATGAAAAAAGCATTTATCATTTTTTGGATAGGACCAGCTGAACATTGCAATGATCACAGAGAAAGACATAGACGCATACTCACATTCTGTGGCTTTAAACGGAGCTGATGTTTTTATAGATTCACACACACATCAGAGCAACAATTATTCATCCAAAGAGCGTGTTGTAAAAGTGACTTTTAACTCGGTCAGTAAGCTGGAAACAACAAAACAATAACAACAAAATAAACAGAGAAAATTAAACCAAAATAAAAAGAAATCAGTGCTCGGATGAGAGGATCTCAACCTTTTTCCTAATGGATCACTGAGTTAACCTGAGTAAATGACATATGACCTTTCATATTAGATTCAATCAGTGGTGTATGGTAGTTAGAACGGGCCCCAGATTTTACATCTAAACTAGCTTCGACTTGACACTGGACAAAATCAACATACATATCACTCAGCAATCATCTGCACACATCTGTATGTGACAAAAATACCAATTAAAATAAGTTTAAGTAATAAGTATTCATTCAGTTCAATATCTTTTATGGATTATCTGTGGTTTTATAGTTTATTTAAAGTAAATATAGAACTATATTGTAGAATGGATCACTACTGACTCTCTCACACACACAAAAAGAAACCATAGTAATAAAAAAATAATAATAATAATAACAATAAACTTTATTTCTATAGCACTTTTGGAAACCAGAGTTACAAAGTGCTTTACAGTACCATACAATATGAATAACAAAGAAGTAAAAGCAATTGAGAATTATACATATATTTATAAAACATGTATAAACTTAGACACAAATGTCCATGCAAACACATATATACTCTTACATACATCCATACATGCATGTCTGTGTGCATACATACACATAAGCCTTCGCATAGCTACATACATGCACACATACAGGAAAACACACACATGTATATACACATAAGCACACATACACACCTTCAAAATACTAAAACGTTATATAAATGCCAGTCTGCACAGGTGGCTCTAACACTGAGTCAGCTGATTTAATGTTACGAGGGAGTTTGTTCCATAACTTTGGTGCTACAACAGTAAACACGTGATCGCTCTTTGTTCTTCGTCTGGACCGTGGGACTGTTAATAACAGTTGGTTTTCTGATCTGAGGGACCTCGGAGCAGAGTGAAGAGCTGAGAGCTCTGAAATGTAAGGCGGAGCCAGAGCGTGCAGGGATTCAAGAGTAATTAATAGAACCTTAAATTGAATTCTGTAGTGAATGGGGAGCCAGTGTAATTCAGCCAGTTCTGGGGTGATATGGTCCCTACGTCGAGTGTTTGTGAGAAGTGTGTTTGTACCAACTGTAAACGGTTAGTGGATGAAGAGTTAAGACAAGTAAATAGAGAGTTACAGTGGTCTAGGCGTGAGGGCGTGGATAAGTTGTTCAACTATGTCGGTGAAGGTTCTCAGTCATCCCGGTCATGGTAATGCTTAGTGCTATATTGTAGGCAACTGGACTTGCTTGTGTTTCTTGAAGACGTTTCGCCTCTCATCCAAGAAGCTTCTTCAGTTCTAACCGACTGGCACAGAGCTGCAGGCCACCTCCTCTCCAACACCACTTATCACCCACCTACAATGCAGTCCTGGGATCCCTCCCCAGACCACTTCGCACCCACTCACACCTGGTCCCACCTGACCCTAAGGACACACATGATGGTGAGGTGAGCTAACGACTCACATTGTGAACCTAACGACTCTGAAACTAAGAGCTCACATGTGACCCTAACGACTCTGCCTGGGTTCCCACCCACACAGAGCTTAAAGCCTGCAGCTCTGTACCAGTCGGTTAGAACTGAAGAAGCTTCTTGGATGAGAGGCGAAACGTCTTCAAGAAACACAAGCAAGTCCAGTTGCCTACGATATAGCACTTAGCATTGTTCAGCTATGTGTTTGGAGAGTGCTGGTCTGAGCTTGGCAATATTTCTGATTTGTAAAAAACAGTTTTGAACAACACCCCTAATGTGCTGATTGAAGTGAAGATATGGATCAAAGACGACCGAGTGTTTTGTGTAAGTTGTTAGTGATCTAAGGTGGGGGGCGACACTGTTGGAGGTGTGGTCAGAGCCAATGATCAGGACCTCTGTCTTATCCACGTTAAGCTGAAGAAAGTTGGAAGCCATCCGTTGATGGAGATGGGTTTGCCTCTGTGATGGCACATAAAGCAGCTGACTGTTTTTTAAAGCACTGTTTTCCTCCTCTCATATGAAGCCAGGGACAACAGCAACATTTAACAAAGGTGACGTCATAAAATTCATTACAGCTACAAGGTTCACCGACCAAACAGCTGTCTGATACTAAACATGCTTTCCAAACAAATACAACATGCTAACGTTGTTGTTTCCCTGCACAGGTGGGGGAATAAATAACAAAACAAAATAAACAAGACATCGTTATCGGCTATGAAACAAATTGCTATTTAAACATCATTTCGGTATCAGCCCAGAATTTCACAATCTTTGGATTCCTAGAATACAGACACCAAGTGCTTCTTCCTTTTTAAGTCTGCAACCATCTGAAGGAGAATCCTCCTCCTCCGTCACACAGAGCTGATCAGAGTGTGAGGGTTTGTTTTAAGACATTACAACTGTTCAGAGTTTTTTTTATTTTTATTCAGCCTCAGCTTTTTAGTGTTGTCGGGAGTAAAGTGTGACACAGATGTGTCTGTAGCTGTTGTCTTGTTGAGAGGTCAAACTTACTCTCTTCAGACTGTTCCCCCTCTCCATGTGCCGAGACAGGAAGTTAAGCGCCAGAAATCTCTACTCAGACGTATCCAAGAGCAGAACGCCTCCCACTGCCTAATGACCGCCAAAGGACCTGAAAGACTTTGCTGTTTCTGTTCTGTTTCAGCCACACTCTGAAAAGTTTCACTTCTGTTATGGAGATAATTTTCTTTGAAATAAGTACTTTTACTCAAGTAAAAAAAACATGTGCTCATTACAAGAGGATACTGTGTTGCAAGATGGCCAATAAGGGCAGAAGTCAACTGAGATATTTTGTCAGAGAACATTTTGCTGATACAGTCATTACCAACATTTTTGGGATCTGCCAGGTAAACAAATTTCTAAATCCTAGAATAGCGAAGGAATGGCCCACCTTAAGTGGGATTTATACCTGTGGGCAGACCCTACTCGTGTCGCCTACACCACTGTGAGCATTTATACTTGTAAGGTGGTGTGTCTGTGTCACTCTGCAGTTACACCTCCAAAACACTAGTTGGAGACGGGGTTTCTTTGAAGTGTTGTAAAGTTTAGTTGATTCAAAACACACATTAAACACACATTAAACACACATTAAACATGGCTTAATAGAGACAGTTTCAAACACAAGTACACAAATCAGCTTCACTATAACTGGCAGCATTCACAGACAAACACTTGTCTTTATCTGGACACATTTTCCCCACAAATACAACATGCTAACGTTATTAGCACAAGCCTATGGCATTTTACATTGTATAAATTAGCCTAGCAGCTAGCGAACTTTTCCCCTTCTCATATAAAACCAGGGACAACAGCAACATTTAACAAAGGTAACGTGATAAAACTCAGCTCCATTACAGCTCACAAGGTTCACTGACAAAACAACTGTCTTATACTAAACACGTTTTCCAAACAAATACAACATGCTAACGTTATCAGACATGTGGTTACATTTCTGGGGAGGAACACATCAGGCTACAGCGTAGGCTCCATGTCGACTCAGAGCCTACGCCATAGCTAAGGCGTTGATTCAACGCAGAAGTATAAATTCCACTTTACTCTGCCTACTGTACCCCTGATTGGCTCACTGTGACATTCTTACCCTGACACTAACGAATCCCACTGACAAAGGCAACGAGTACAGACATGTTCATTTGCAACATTCCCTCATTGTGTTGATAGAAAACAGAATTTGCTCGGCGTCACATTTCCTCCAAATTAGGTTTGCAGTTTTAAATAAGTTGTGTAAAAACTGAATCTCCAGGACTCAGGACAACACAAACATTGTAAAGGCGTCACTTTGGGCTGTGGATCACTGTGAAGAACATCTCTCACTGTTTTCACAATAAATCGATCAATGGAGAAAAAAAATCTGCAGATGAATTCATAATGACAATAATCATTAGTTAACAGTTCAAAATGAGCTCCACCTCAACCAACCACAACAGCAAAGTCCTGATTTTACATTAATGCATGAGCAATCACAATCATAATCATATAACAGTCACACTTTGATACTTTAAATACTTTAAATACGTTTTTCTATACTTCTAAACTTTGACTTGTAACAGAGAACTTTTTACAGTGTGGTATTAGTACTTTTACTTAAAGATCGGAATACTCCACCACTGATGGACTGTGACTCAGCGATATGTTGTAACATGAATTATTAACGGACCGTCTCATCACTCACCTGAAAGCTTTGCTCAGCTTTACGAAGAGGCCCCTGATTGGCTTTAGCAGAGATGCTCCCGTGGGAAATCTTCTCTGCACATAACTTCACATAACATCAGCTCAGTTCACCTCAGCGCTGATGAAGTGTCAGCTCAGATCAATACGCAGCCAGCTGCTGATAATTATACAGAGAGAACCTGTTGTGCTGTTTTTTGTATTTAACAAATAATATAATAATTCTCATGGTCGAGTCTGTACATATTCTTTCTTGAAGCACCATTTTGTCTGTGCTGCATCCCAGAGTCAGCTGGGATAGGCTCCAAGAGGATAAGCGCTTACAGAAGATGAATGAATAAATGAATGTTCAAAATATACACTTAAATATCTCACAGGATGATGTAAAATCTGACGCAATATTCCCAGGAAATAATAATCTGAAAAACATTCATCCAAAAATATTGTTTTACATGAACTCCTGCAATTATTGATTTTTTTTAAAAATTGAGATAAATTGTGCAGTTCATCAGTTGTTCTCTACTGTTGTTTTTATGCATTGAATATAATATGAAATGCCACATGTCACTAACTCACAGTCGTCAGTTCACTCAACGATTAGAAAAGAGGTGCCATAAGGAAAAAGACTGGGATCAACAGATCTGAGCTCCGATTTCTTTTTACCTTGGTTTTATTTTCTCTAATTATTTTGTTGGTATTGTTCCTTCGTTTCCAGTTTAAAGTCACTGAATATTTTTACAACACGCTCTTTGGATTATTAATTGTTACACTAAGCAGCAGCTGAGCACAAACAAGGCTTAAAATAAGAGAAGCTCAAACATAGAGTTGCACATTTGAGGTTCTTTTACTTGAGAGAAAGCTGCCAAGTTGGAACATCATAACAGTTTATAGTGTCTGACAAACGAGCAGTATCTGTTCACAAATATGTGTCAAACGCAGTAGCCCTCCCATACACACACATTCACACACATTCATCACGTAAGCTGCTGCCTCCTGGTATTTACATAATCAGTTCTGGGAACATTTGCTTCTCCTCATACACGTCAGGAGGCCAGGTCAGAAGGTCATCTGCACTACATATATCCTTGTGGAGGACATGTAACCTCCACTTTGGGGTAACTGTACAGTTTTTCAGTTTTTCTATGCTGTTCCTCAAAGTCTAGATGTCTCAGTGTGGTATTTTGGAGAGATTTTTGACTATTTTAACAGTTCAAATTCAATGCCAAATCTGTGTGACAAATGATATCAAACCCAAAGATGCTGCAACAACTTATGAGACATCATACAGCATGAGAATGGTCTCCATCATAATGTTCTGAGCCCCTACACACTCTAACCGGTGGTTTCCAACTGGTCCAGCCATGGGGTCCAGATTTCTCCTTAGTCTTTAGTTTAAGGTCCACAGAGTTAAATACATTCAGACACGTACTTGCACTTAGCCATGTCGTCGAGCTAGTTTGCTGTCTCTGTCCAGTAGCTGTCCATTAGTCATTCACTCTACAGCAGGAAACGGCACTTCAAAATAAAAACTCTATGCCAGAAATTCATTGTACTTAAAAATCCGGTGTGTTTTTTTACAAACCTCACAGGTTCAGGAGTAACTTGCGATCCATTCAGAATGGACCAGTGACCCACCAGTTGGGAACCCTTACTATAAACTTTAAAGTTTTAATAGGCGCCTAACCACAACTCAGTGTTTATTACAGATTTATGACTAGAAAGACTTGACTCTCAGAGCTGAGCTGCATCTCAAATTAATCTTTAGGTGGCCAGCTTTCAGATGATGTAAACCACTTCTATGTGGCATCTATTGTTGACCCGCTGTCTCCCCCTGAAGATCCCCTGTCCCCCCCAAAAAGACAAAAATGGGCTGTGTGGGTCTCAGAGGGTTAAAGCGTCAGTTATAATATTCCAATAGCATGATATAAATAATAATATAACTTTCTAAAAGGGACCATTCTGCCCAACAAGTGCTTTTACTTGAAGACTTTAAAGGGACATTGTGTAGGAATTACTCCCATCTTACGTTGAAATCCTGTATTGCATTCAAATGAATAGTGCACTCTAGCGCCTCACTTTTTCAAACATGTATTGCAGCAACGGTAGCCGCCATGTATCAAAAAGCCTCGACAACACTGATGAAACCGTGTCATCCTCTGCTATCCAATAAGTACACATATAACAACACAGACACTACACACACAGTGAAATCCGGTTATACTCCTCTGGTGGAACTGTATGTTTACATGGTTTCAGTAGCTTTCATAGTGGCGGTAAAGCCGGACTAAAAGCCGGTGGGAAGGCTTTATAAGCTGGCATTTACTGTGACAAAAAGCCGGCGTTTACAGCGACTTTGAAAGCTACTGAAACCACGTAAACACACACTTGTGTACCAACGAGGCTGGTGTGTTCTAGCAGGATCTACTGTTATGCTGCCTATGGTAACGAGCAACACTGTCTAACAAAACCCAATGAACAAAGTTAGCTTTAGGCTAATTTAGGCAGTACAGCTGACTTACTCGTCGAGGAGAAAGCTGGCAACTTCAGCGTCCCTTTTAAAATCTTTCTCCTTCATGAGCTCCTTCCACCTGGGGAAGGCTAGCCCGATGTTAATCCTCTTTTTTTTAATGCTCCGGTCACGCTGTCTTTTAAGTTCCCTTTGTCGCTTTCTTGGCGATGGTGAAACCGTCTCCTGTGCTGCTGCTGCATATGCATGCTCCTGCATTATGCTGCAGTGGTGCAGATTTTCAAACTTGCCGGGGTAGTAAGCCTCTCTCACTGATCTCACTGAAAACACGTAGTTATTCCGTGTTGGTGATATTTGTCCCTTGCTGGCGGCTGTAGTTTCAAGTTTGGCAGACCGTCATGGCGCTTCCCATCGGCTTACGCATCGTATGTATAAACAAATCTAAAATTCTTCGTTTAGGAGAATGTGTCACATTATTAGCGGAGGTCATAATACACCAATGATAACACAAATATAAATGCAGACATCGATTTTGGCCAGTAAACAACAGAAAATGTTACACAATGTCCCTTTAAGTACTTTTACTTGTGATATGAGTACACTTTCCATCACTGTCCTAAAGTCAGACTTCCTCAGCTCAGTTTGGCTCAGGTTTCTTCCACTACCTAAGGTTTGCTTCAGCTTCAATTAATTAAAATAATTTGCCTTCAGCTCTGATTTATTTCTTTTTCATTCTCTGCAGCTAGTCATGGACGTCGTAGAGCCCATCCTATCCATCGCCACAGTGATCTATGAACTGGTTGAGAAAGTGAAGGCCAATAAGAAACGCTGCCACCGTGTTTACGAACGGGTCAATGCTCTGGTGGAGCTGGTGAAGTCCATCGAACAGATGGGACAGGGACAAGTCTCTGCTGACGTGGAGAGACCCCTCAGGGAACTCTCTGTCACTCTGAAATTAGCACAGGACCTCATCGAAATATACACTAAGGCCAGCTGGGTGAAGCGCGTCCTGAACTCCGGCAGCCACGAAGACGAGTTCAAGACTGTGAACAGGCGCCTCGATGATGCCTTCCAGGTCCTGTCTGGGGCTCTGCAGGTGGAGCAGGGGAACATGCTGCGCAAGGTGTTCGAACTGAGCTCCAAAGAGGACGAGGTGGACGGGAAGGAGGATGACGCCGAGCTGCAGAAATGTGAGGGAATGTGCCATGGACTTTGAATTTGTGGAATATGTTGAGTGAAGATGAGAGGAAGGAAGCAACTCAGTTGATGTATAGTACATGAGCTTCAATTTAAAATGTTTCAGTTTTAAACTTTAAAAGGTTTAATGTTCAGAGGAATTAACATCAGGAGCATCAGGATAAATCCTGCACATTCCATCCAGATGATTAATAATTCCAAAAAACAACCAAAAATTGTGGTATAGCTTAAGTTAAGGGTTAAAATCTGAGCACAAATAACTTAGCACTTAATCCCTTAAATTTTCCCCTTAAGGGACAGACTTTGGTTGACATGAGGTGTCCAGGTTGGTTTAATTTAAAGGTCCAGTGTAGGATTTAGGGGGGTACATGGCAGAAATCGAATATAATATAATAAGTATGTTTTCTTTAGCATATAATCACTGTGTTTTCATTACCTTAGAATGAGTCGTTTATATCTACATAGGGAGTGGGTCCTCGTCTACAGAGCTCGCCATGTTGCACCATTATGTGTCTTCAGTTGCCCAGAATGGACAAATCAAATTGCAGAAGCCTCACAAGCTTCAACAGGTCAAACTGAAGAAATGAAAGAATCTTTTTTAGCCAATGAAACGTTTCACCAGACACTTTCACTGTTTGAATGCAAGACTCTTTAACCCTGTTTCCATCAAACAGGAATAACACGAGTAACCCTTTAGATATGGTACCTGGACCCTAGCGTACAGTCCTCTTAAATGTGGGCGGGGTTGTTGTCACTCACTGCTCCGTCCAGCGCTCGCTGTATTTCCTCATCAGCGGTGACACAGATGGAAGTCTGCACCTGGTTTATGGTCCACAGAACGAGGCTGCACGCCCACATTTTCAGAACAAAATACAACAGGCTGCAGTGAGAGTAGACTCTCCATGGGATATTTCAAAATAGCAGCTTTGTGCATTTAGTCCTTCTCAGGCAAGCTCAGGGGTTTAGTGTTGCTGTAGCCCACAGGAAGTGAGGATTAGAATATATGACCCTCACATAATCCGCTCCAAATCAATCTATATAAACACTTGAAGATCCACTCATTACTAAAAGTGTCTGTCATATAAAAACTAAAGTGATGCTCAAAGTTGTCACAGGTAAATTTAAGGTGTGCTGATGGATTCACGTCATCAACTCATGCATTGAGTAACATTACAAGTTAACGTTCCACCTTAAAAGTTGCCGGCAGTCGGCCCAGTGAATGAAGTGATTTTTTCTCCGACTCCAGCTGCTGTGAGAGGCAGCAAAACATCCTTTCATTTTATAGTTCCAGTTTACTAATCAAACTCTCCACAGTATGAACAGTGGTTACATGAGCCTCAAAACCAGACACAACTCAGCCCTGAGCAGAGTGAGCGTCCTCTACTGACCAATCAGACTGCAGTGTTCACAGCTCCACCTTTTAGTACCAGATCTGTGTGCTAGGTACCCCAACAGAGGGGGGACCAAACATGGGGACGGTACAGAACGCTGCTATTGGTACCATCCACAACTTTTACTGTGGGAACGGGAAAAATATGTACTGAACTGAACCGTACTGCTCGGTTGAAACAGGCTTTGATACAGGTATCATATCTGAAGCCATCAACTTCCACTCAGTTTGTCTAAACTTCACTCTTGAAGCGCAGCAGGACAGCTAACACGAATGAGTTCAAGGAACCTTGTAGTCCCTCGAGGTCCTCACTGAAAGGCTCTCATGATAAAAGCAGTCGTGTAATTTTAGTCTGACTGAACCAAAGTGAACTATGATAAAGATATGAAGTGCTTAGTAAGATGACATTCCTGTTTAAGATGTTGTGGGAAATCAGAGCTGAAAGGTTGGACCGGAGTCAGTGTCCAACTGTCTGTCTGGTTTTGTCTCATCAGTGGTTGTTTGTTCCTCAGTGCTCAAGGAGTATGAGAAGGAGCAGCAGGAGAAAATGGAGGCCATGATGAAAGAGTTTCAGTTCGTCAAAGACAACGTGGAAAAGATCGTGGCAATCTGTGAGTACACCAAAAGACTGGACACCAGAGATGCGTGTTTGCTGCAATTTCCCACAAAAAAATCACAGAAAATGCCGCAATTTTTATTGTTATTTTTGACAAAATTGGCTTTAAATTTAAGTATTTTTTTGGTGCAACATCCTGGAGGTACTGTATAATGCACATAATGTCTCAATTTCAATATTCATACACCTCAAACAAAATTGTTTTGAGTTTATAGTTCTTAAATGGTCTTTCTTTCTGAGCGTGAGAGAGATAATACTAGCCTGACACACATCAGGTGACACAAACACAAAGACACACACAAAGTGTTCAACATAATGACTCAGAGGGTGATGAGGTGTCAGTGTTGTGTTCACTACTTGTTTCTGCTGCCCCCAAGTGGCCAAAAACCTCAGTATTAAGGACATTTTGACAAGCTACAAGACTGTTATTGCACCTAATGTAATCAAACCAAACATGACTCGTGACCATTTGTTCTGTTTCTGCACAGTGAATAAGCCGAGAGCCATTGACGAAGACATCAGGGTGATCAAACCACATGAGCTGGACTACGGAGAATCCAAAAAACCCTTCATGACAACAGAAACCTCAGAGGTCTACAAAGGACAGTTCAAGAAATTCCCGGTGGCCATTAAGAGATACATTGACCCTTTGAACACCAACCCAAGGTCTGTCCCACATTCAATACTGGATTAAAGCACAGAAACACAGAAACATTGTCCTTGATGATTGGATCATGAAAATAATAATAATGTGATTTTAGTGTCTAGTGTGTAGGATATGGGGCGATATAATGGCTTAAATGGAATATAATATTATAAGTATGTTGTCTTTAGTGTATCCACGTTATTCCTGAGGGCACTACTACTACGGTGGACAGGGCCATTTGTATTTTCACATCAGCCACTGTGGTTCTCCCACAAACTTGGCCTATGGGAAAAGTTTTGCAACCTCACTTTCAGGCACCAGTACACTGCATCAGAACTGCTCTCTGACTGGTCAAATATCTTCTGCATCCCCTTCACAGCTTTCTGCTGCTGGATCAGTGGGACTGTCGGTAATCATGTGCTTGAAAAGAACTAGCTTGTGTGACTTGTCCGACCATTTTGGAAAGTGAAAGCCATGTTAGAAAGCGGGGTGAAAAGCCAGCTGACCTGAGAATCTGAGCTCAACCTTTGTGTTCACACATAAACCTGTGTGTTAGTTTGTATAAGTGTGTGAGATTCTGTCACTGTCAGATATTAATCGCCGACATAAACACTGTCTCCATGTGCAGGGATGTGCGAAAAGTTTTCGAAAAGGAGGTTGAAACCATGAAGCGGTTTGAGTCGCACAACATCCTGCGAATGTTTGGCATCTGTGTCCAGAACGAAGACGGTGAGAGAACTTTAGAGAACAGAACATCAGGCGCATTGTACCTTTATAATGACACTGATGTGATGTGTCTTTGTGTCTCCCTGTAGGACCCCACCCTGAGTTCCTCCTCATCATGGAGTACTGTGAGAAGGGAAGTCTGCGTCAGGTTCTGGACAAGTCTGGTAGCAGTCTGCCCTGGGTCATAAAAGTTCGCATGTGTCGGGACGCAGCACGAGGACTCTACGCGTCAGTCTCCTTCAGTCATATATTATACATTTGGTTCATTTAAATGGTTGAAAAGAAAAACACAGAAGTAACATTTTGCAGGATCATAGTATTGTTGTGTGCATGCAGCAGTGAAGGAAGTTCTCAGATTGTAAAAATACTCTGTTACAAGTAAAAAACCTGCACTCTAAATCTCATGTAGCCAGCAAGTCCTTGACAAATGATTAGATGTTGGTGTTCTTGATCACTTGTCACCAGGAGGGTGGAACCAAAGGTTATAAAAAAAAACTAGGGAGCTCACTCAGGCAGGCAGGCAGTCCAAAAATCATCCAAGGCACTGTAGTAAAAAACACGTATTAATACATGGATAAACCAACACGTTTCAACTAGCAAGTCTTCATCAGGGTGTAGCATGCATTGGAAACAGGGGTGCAATTTGAGGCTGAATCCAAATGTCCGCCTTCTGGACTTGCAGACTGATTCCTCCAGACTTCAGTTGTAGGTAGTGTGACGTATTTACCGTCATCACGTTAAGTCTGTGGCTGACAGACAGCCCTCAAGACTGTTTTACTTGTCGCTGTGGAAACAGTCAGCTATCATCACGAGTTGATGGATAGTACCTACTCATCTTGTCCTGCAGATAACAAGATATAAATCCCATGTGTAGCCTTTTTCTTGTGACTGAACAAAAATGTAGGCTATTAGTACATCTCTATATAACATGCAGACTACACGTATTCAATAACTGACATGACATAAATCCATCTATCCATTTCTGTAACGGCTTATCTTCTTGAGGGTCGCGGGGGGGAGCCTATCCCAGCTGACAGTGGGTGAGAGGCAGGGTTCACCCTGGACAGGTCACCAGACTATCACAGCCTCGGATGATTTTTGGACTGCTTGCCTGTACAATGGACTTTTAAGACGCATTCACACCGGCGCAATTTGGTCTGTTTTAAACAGCCTGGTCCACTTCCATGGATAGTTTGGTTCGTTTGGAGTGGTGTGAACGCTCATTGGAACTCTGGTGTGGACCAAACGAGCGAACCCTGGTCCGCTTGAAAACTGGGGTCCCGGTTCACTTGCAAGTGATCCCTGGTGCAGTTAGCTTACAGTGGGAAATGCAAACAGACTATCCAGCGGACCAAAGAGAGGAAGTGAACCAAAGAGAGGAAGTGAACCAAAGAGAGGAGGTGACATAGAGCGCAGTGCATTTTAGGTAGAAAAAAAAAAGGGCAACAGCGCGAACCGGGAGAAGCAGAGGAAAAAAAGAAAAAGTAAAAACAGAAACCCTGCAGACTGCATAAATTTGGTGCTCCATTGTTATTGTGGTGACCAAGCCAGCTGAAGGGGATGGATTTCCGTTTTCAGTCCTGGCCAATCGATGAGCCGGATTTTCTTCTTCCTCATGCTTTTTTTCTTCCTGTTCAGTGGCCGTTTGGGACAATATTGCCCCCAAACGAGCAGCTGTTGTAACTGCGTGACGTTGTCCAAAAGTGCAGTGTGAAAGTGAACCAAACCAAATGAAGGTGCGAAATTTTTCAGCATTCCTCACCAAATCGAGCCGAGTCCCCCGGACTATCCTGGTGTGAATGCGCCCTCACTCTGAGTGACTATTTGCTCCATCCCTGAAGAGCACCTGATTACACTCAGCCTCAACCTTGTGCAGCACTCCATATTTTTTCTCTAAAAAACACAGGAAACTGGAATAACGAAGGGCACACCCACCTCTCACCTGTGACAGTAGTGGATGATACAGAACATTTTTTAGATTAAATTCTGTCTATATAATTTATTGTTTATGACATCGTCTCTTAGACTGCACCAGACTGAAGAAAAATCTAAGGTTCATGGATGCATCACCAGCAGCAAGTTCCTGGTAACTGAAGGCAACGAAGTCAAGGTACTGAGTCCAGTGCATGCTGGGATAGCTGTCGGGATTTGAGGTGTCGCTGTGTGTTTTTGTGTGTGTAATGAATGATGTCTCTGTGTTTTTATTTTCAGCTGGGAGGTTTTGAGCTGGCAAAGACTGAGACGTCACTAAGAAAGACGAAGAAGACCAAAGACAGGGACAGGACTCTGTGTTACACGTCTCCCGAAATGCTCAAAGATATCAACCGCAGCTACAGCAAAGAGAGTGAGATTTACAGGTCAGATACCAACTGGGAGTTCCTCTGTTCAGCTGCTCATAACCTGCACCGTGCTGTGTTCCATTATGTGGGCCTGCTTTATATTAGGTCACCATTTATTAAGGGTTTAAAATGATTGGCTCCAATACAGTAGTGATGTCACAAAATCCTGAGAGTACGTTCAGGTGTTAAACTGAGATTAAAGGCCGTGATACACCAGGCTGACAGTCAGCTGTCAGTCAAAGCTGGGCCGTTGGTGACTGTCTGCCACCCTCTTCGGTGCAGTGTGTCCCACACCCTGTCCCCTGTCTGCTTTTTTTTTTTTGGCTGAATCAACGTCTGGGACAGTGGAGTCTGTTGGTTAAGTGAAATCACGCTGACTGGCAGTTCAGCTCAGCACACGAGAAGAAAAACGGAAATGAGGAAAGTAAACAAACAGCTAAAGTCAAGAAGGACAGAGACCAAAACACTCTTCTTACATTAGGTAAAATTGTTTTGTTTTTGTACATTGAGCTCTCTAGCAGAAGTATTTCATTGGTGCACAGTAAATATGCTCTTTTCTTTCAACATTGGATTGTTTTCTTCATGTGCTAACTGGCTAACTAGCGTCAAGACAGTTTTTTGGTGTCCCTTTTTAAAGGACGATTACAAACGACCGCCATCTGCTGCTGTGGAGAGTTATGCTGGGTTCACACTACACAATATCAGCCTGGTTTTAGCCCGACACAGCGTTGTACAGTGTCAGCTTGGATCGTGAATGACATTAGTTTTGTATGTGATAATCCATTGTTTTATCTCTTGTAGTGTGTCATAGTAGGCGACAACCGACGCCATGTCTGGGACGCCCCACAATGTCCTACTCGAAGTCTAGCAGGTTTGATTTTCTTTTTGCCGTCACAGCCGTCACTTTGACCAATAGAATGACGGAGTGATCTGCTGGCATTGACAACAGCCCAGCCTTTTAGTTATTTCCTGTAGGGAAGTTACGCCAAAGAGTAAAAAGGAAAAATGATGGCGTGAAACCAACATAAACAAGCATTAACATGTAGTCTGTCATGTCTGTCGGCCAGGTCACGGCAAGATTTAATGAGTCCACGATCGCCTAATCTGACACAGTGACAGTCAGAAAGGACATAAATGTTGTGTCGTATTAACCCGGCATTAGACACACTAAACTGACTTCAGAGAGCTGGTGGTGACGAAAGCTCCCTGCTGTGTCACCTCACGCCACTGTGTCTTGGCAAAAAAGTTGCACATGAACACCTTGCTAGCATGTTTGTTTTACACCTGCGTGAGAGGAAATAACTCTCACCACCAGCAGACAGGGGTTGCCTGTATTTGGCATTCATAAAGGGGAACTGAAAAATTGTCTTGACGCTAGTTAGCCACTTAGCACATTAACAACACAGTCCAATGTTGAAAATCAGAGTATATTTACCATGCACCGGTGGACAATGACACAAACGATCAGGAAACATTTCTGCTAAAGAGCTCAATGGCTAAAGAAAAATAATCTGACTTTATGAAGCAAGTTTGTTTTGGTCTCACTCCCTCTCAGATTTAGCTCTTTGTTTACTTTCCTCACTTCTGTTTCTCTTCTTGTGCGCTGAGCTTAACTGCCAATCATAGTGACTTCATTTACCAACGAGCTCCACAGTCTCTGATGCCGATTCAACATGCCAATCATTGTAAAAAAAATGCAGACTAACGGCAACAACGGCCAACAGTGCTGGACACATCACAGCAACAACGGCCAGCGGACGCTCACCAATGGCCCAACTTTGACCGATGGTCGGCTGTTGGCGTTGTGTGTCAGACTCGTTGGTGAGCTCAGAGAAAGCTTCTTCCTTCAGCAGATGAATGTGAAAACAGACTCTGCACAAGGAAGCAGCATCAAGAAAATCACAATACTGAGATGAGGTCAATTTTAATAAATGAAATGTTGTCTTTCAGCTTTGGAATCGTCCTGTGGGAAGTTGCAACCACTAAGAGACCTTTTGAAGGTGTGTACCTGCAGAGCAAAATGATCAACTTCCAACCCCACACTTCCTGTTTTTAGCATCGAGGACTCGGCTCCTTTAGCTCTGATAGCAATCTGTGAAAAAAGGCAGCCTTGGTTGCTCACAATGGTTAAGTGCTGTTGAGTCATATACTATGTCACTTTGGAAATGTTGAAATGATACGTTTGAAACATGCTAATGTCACATACTATGTGGTTTGCAGAAACATACAATTCCTACATCTTCCTCTGGCGACTGGGCTGGTGGTTCTTAACTTGTTCTCACTTTTCTTCCAGGTTTGACAAACTCGGACGTCTATCAGAAAGTGAGCAAAGAAAAATATCAGGAGCCGCTCCCCGAATGTCCTAAAGAACTAGAACTTGTGATCAACTCCTGTCGGGACTATGATAGCTTCCAGAGACCATCTGCTGGAGGTAACTTATAATCACTGCCATCACAGCGCACTGATACCTTTAAGTATATTTATTAGATGTTGAATCTGCCAGACTGACTCTCAAATGAGTGAGCCAACAAGTTTGATGAAAGTCTTTACAAAGATAGTTGATGTTTTTGGGGATGAAAAAAGTGATTTTTCTCCTAGCAGAAAAGGAAAAGTTTATTCTCAAAGACTGTCTATGATGTCTGGAAGCATCCAGTCTAATGTGAGGTCAAATAGACCCTATTAGAGCCAACGTCACAGTGACATCAGTTTATTAGCTGGACGCAAAACCTGCCTCTCCCCCACAGGGCTGTAGGCTACATAGGAGTCTTCAAATGTGGTCTTGTTGTGTTATTGGGAGCCAGAATAGAAGGAGTCATGGCTCAAAACCAGCCGCCACTGCCCGTCAACAAAAACAAAGATGGTTAAATGTGATCAGACCAAAGGACTGGACGGAGGCCATCATCAAAAATGCTCACATGTGCAGCGCACACTTCATATCAGGTTAGGGACAAAGTATTTCCTGTTGTAGGGATGAAGAACGTTATGTGTATTAAGGGTTATCATGTCCACCTCATCAGAAACTGGGGAGCTATTAAGAGGAAGATTGGATTTCTCTGGAGCGCTAACTCTTTAGCACATTAGCTAACGTTAGCTTCCATAGCAAAACAAACAAGATTGGCTTCCTGTGACATCATCCATCCACTGAGTGAGAGCATACGGGTCGGCCAGTCTGGTCCCGTTGGTCAGTGTTTACTTCTTCCAGTAACACTGGCGGTCCCGGAGAGTGAGTGACCTGACATGGTGCGTTGGTAAATTCAGTCTGACGCTCTACACTAAAATGAGAGCCCTGTTGGTGGAAGAAACGGAGCGTTATATTTCTACATGAATGAACCAACACTTAAGTTAATCACACATTCACTCCGCTCGGCGCTCTGCTGCTCCGTCTCCACAGACAGAGTGTCCAGAGTGCGCTCTGCCACTCTGAGAGTGCGCTGCTCTGCATAACCCAACGCTACATTCAGACAGCGCTCCGACTTTACGAACAGTCCAGGTTGGGCCAGAGTGTGCTCCGACACTTGGAATGAATACTTCCGAAAACACCACTTGCATCATCTTCCTCTATTGTCTAAAACACGCCAACAGAACTGACTAGCTAGCGCTAGCTAATGTCTGTGGAGAATTGTTTTGCCTCCAGCTAAGCCCCGCCCACCAAAAAACCATCATACCGTTTACTAACAGTAAAAGAGTCTATACTCTATTCCTCACACTGTTATTTAACCATAATGGATACCAGTCAGAGTAAATAATTTGTCAAATCATAAAAAATATACTCTGGCTCTAACACAACTTTTTCTGTAATAATAACACTGTGGCTGTCTCTGTCCTCTGCAGTGCTGGTGGATCAACTACAAAGTGTGCTGGCACAGTTGGAGAAGTGCTGAAACTCTTCCTACCTCTTCCTCTCCGTCAGGAGCACTCTGGCTTTCTGGTCACAGACATCCTCAGGAGAAGAAATATGATTGTTAAATCATGAGAGTGGCCTGTAACATGCTGAAAACGTATATACGCCATTCACAAAGTTTACAGGACACTGAAAGCAATACGTTTATATTTTAGTTTAGGGTGATTCTGGGATCAAACTGTTTAAACCAGGGAACGAAAAAAAAATCTACCTTCTCTGTGTCTCTGTGTAGACTTTGGGGTGTTTTTTGAATAGCATTGTAACTTTAATGTTTTTTTTCTTAAACGTACAATAAGTATTTGTGCTGCTCAGAGTCTCTCAGTCAAAACAATAACTAACACATACAACATGCTAACGTTATTAGCACAAGTCTATGACATTTTACATTCTGTGAATTAGCCTAGCAGCTAGAGAACTTTTCCTCTACTCATATGAAACCAGGGACAACAGCAACATTTAACAACTTTATTACAATTTATTGGAAAAAAAAGGCCTCTCTATTATTCAGTAGGCTTTGCTCTGTATTTACGTTGTTGTGGCCTCATGTAACATTTCAAAATGACTGTATTAACAGTATTAGTAAAAATGAGTAAAAGATAAACGTTTAGATTTTTTTTCCTTCCCCCATTTGTGGCGCCCCCTATGGATGACGGTGCCCCTAGCATTCGCCTTTACTGCCTATGCCACAGGCAGCACTTCGGTCACCACTGTCTTTGTGTCTAGTTCTGGGGTCTCATTTATAAAAGCCACGTATGCACAAAACGAGGCCTGAAAGAGGCAGACGCCACTTCCCATGCAAAAGATATGATCTATAAAAACAGACTTGATGGGGGAAAATTTCACCCATGCTTACCAACATTTTGCAGACGGGAAATTGGCGACACAGACGATGAGGTGGAGGCCTGACTATAGAAATGATCAAATATTTTGTGGCGCATCTCTATGGACATTTTTAGCATGGATCCTACACATTGTTCTATAAATGAGACCTCTGGGAACATCCAGGAGCATCTGATCAGTCGACCTCAGCGCTCTGACTGGAGTATGAAGACACGATAGTCCTGCTAGATAAGGGGGCGCCAAATTATTTCAAACCTTAACCCTTAACCCTTACTCGCGCAGCCTGCTGCCCTCGCGATCCAGCCTCGGATTGGTAGTTGAAAATGTAATGGGGAAAAAAAGATTGCATGTAAAGGAGCCAAAGCTCCTGTTGGGGAATTATTAATACCTGTCACACACCTGGTGATATTTAGCCTTTATATTTACTGAATTAAAGAGGTGTTTAATAGAACATGAGAGGTGACGTTTACGTGTAGCAATATGCCTGATAAAATCAATAAACAAACCAATAACATCTCATTTACTCGTCCTTCTTTTACTCTTTTCAATGCACCCTTGAAATCAAGGGATCTCAGTGTTATTGTCACCAAACTGAATCATAACTTTTTGGGTATTAACATTTTTTTTTTTCATTCAATTTTCATGTGTTCATGTCCAATTTTGTTTTTTGTAATTCCAGTAGTGCGTCAGTTAATTTTTGTTTTTCTTTGACAGAGAATTAGTTTCCAATTGAAGATGGAGGTCAAATACAGGAATGCACAATGAACATCGGGAACCTCTGTGCTTTGTTTTTGAGTTAAGAACTGAATCAATAGAAAAGAAAATGAACAACACATTATAAAATTTTTTGACCCATATAATGTCATAAAGTACTGTACTTAAGGACAATTTAGAGTCCATGGTTCTTAAAATTCACTTCTTTTCAAGTCTTCAATTTTCTGCCACTTGATGCTTTTTACTGCACTACATTTATTTGGCAGATTCTGATTAATAACACAAAATATAATCAGCAAATAAATGATACAGATTATCAGATTAAGATAAGACTTTACTGATCTCTGAAGGGAAATTCCCAGGCTATCAGCAGTATATCAGTTCCACCTTTACCAGCTGCAACATCAAAGCCATGAACACAATAATGCATCAATAATTATAATCCAATAATACGAAGAAGTACTTGGATCTCCTGCATTCAAAATATTAAGTAAAAGTACAAAAGTATTGATTGCAAACTTTATAAAGGAGAAATAGAACAATGACACAAAAGCCAAGGACACATCCCATGAGAATAATATATTGTTAAACAGATATTTTGTTAGTCAAATTAAAAAGTAGTTTAACATATTGTTGAACATCCACAGGAAAGAACAAAATAATTTTTTTTATTGCTATATTTACATTTATGAATACATTTTTGCCACCATCTTAAAATGTATTATGATTTTTATATTTGTGATTATTATAATTATCTTGTGTTCTTGGATTTTTGAAGAAACCAAACATTTCCCTTCATTTTATTTTATTTATTTATTTAATTGTTATTTTATTTAGCCTCTATTTAACCAGGAAGTCCCATTGAGATGAACATCTCTTTTACAAGAGAGACCGTCTCGACTTTTTTATTGTCTTGTTTGAATGCTTTGGGACTTTATTATTATCTCGTTTGAGGACATAGAGACTTTATTATTGTCTTGTTTGAGGACATTGGGACTTTATTGTTGTCCTGTTTGAGGACATTGGGACTTTATTGGTGTCCTGTTTGAGGACATTGGGACTTTATTGGTGTCCTGTTTGAGGACGTTGGGACTTTATTGTTGTCCTGTTTGAGGACATTGGGACTTTATTGGTGTCCTGTTTGAGGACATTGGGACTTTATTGGTGTCCTGTTTGAGGACATTGGGACTTTATTGGTGTCCTGTTTGAGGACATTGGGACTTTATTGGTGTCCTGTTTGAGGACATTGGGACTGTGGTGTGAGAACAACATTCTCTTGCGTGTGATTCATCTTGTCACCATACGATCTTGGGCGGTGACGTCACGGCAGGATGGGGCGGGCAGAGCGGGCTGGCGCCGGGAGATTCGAGCCTTCACCGCGGTCCTGACTGTATTAACACTCTGTATTAAGTCGCCCCGTAAAACCCAACACAACCAGACCCTTTTTGATTTGTGTCTTCACCCCGCGGAGCCATGTTGTTACCCAGTGTGGTCTTCCAGAGCGGGACCAGCAGCCGTTAAACCTTCACTTCCACACAGGTAGGAGTCTCACCGCGCTGCTGCTGCTACAACCCGTTAGCTAACTGCGCTAGCTACGCTAACAAACCAACCAAGCTATCTCTTTATCTTATTACAGTAACATCACCCGAGTTGATTTCAGCAGTAGCTGCTTGTACATTGAATTAAATAAATGCGTAATTTAATTAATTAAAGGCATGTTGGCTGCCTCACAACGGGCCAAATGCTAGCTAAAGTTAGCTTAAGCGTCCGTAGTTACCAGGGGACCTGAATGTATAATCGAATTGTTGTTATTTTTCTGTGTTATTCTATAACGTTCGTAATGTGCAGATGTTGTTCATCAAAACCACACTCACAGCTGTACAAACTGGATACAAAAAACGTATGTTGGCTCTGTTTCTGCGCTGAGGCCTAGACGACCCCGGTCTCTAGTTCGGAGCGTAGCCGCAGAACGCAGCACCTGCCCCAGGGGAACGCGACGGAAAGGATTCGCCATCACAGATAACAGATAGGTTATTAAACCAAAAGGGTATTTGTTGGACAGCTGACAGACAGAGACATGGATACTTCGCGGGGCGTGTTGACACTGCTAATCTTTGCATACTGTGTCAGTCAACGTTAGCTGGCTAGTTAGCACAACACGCAGGTTGTGTAACTTTGGAGTTTGTGCAGCGAGGTGGAGCCAGAGTTTAGCTCCACTGTGAGAGCACCTGCTCAGGTATTCAGCGGCAAGGTGCTCGTCCGTTAAATATTTGGTGATAATAATTTCTGTTTATGCAATGGTGACAGAAGTGCTAAGATATATTACTAAATATCACCATCAAAATTGGAGGTCAAACTGCTACTTACACTTAAACACAGACAAGTTTGTTTTATTCAGTTAAAAAAGAGTCTGTCTCGACCTGAGCTAGAGATAATTATCCACGCGTTTGTGTCCTCCTGGCTGGACTGCTGTAATTCTCTTTTTAGTTGTCTGAGCAAATCTTCCCTGAACCATCCTCGACTAATCCAGAACACTGCTGCTGGACTGTTAACCAGGTCAAGCAGGTCAACTCAGATCACTTCCATTCGAGTTTCTTTACATTGGCTTCCCATCAGGCTCAGAGTTCACTTCAAGATAATTGTCCACACATGTCTGTTCCTCTCCAAAGCAAAGGGACCTGGTTATTTAAACCAGCTGATTCAAAAACACTTAAGTAATTATATTATTTATTATTATACTATAAAGAAAACATACTCAGTATAATATATCCTGCCAATATATCCCCCTAAATCCTCCACAGTGGACCTTTAACAGTCTGACCTGTGTTGATTCCCACTGTGCTGCTGTGCAGATGGAGGCCATGGAGGTCGACTCCCCTGTGGAGATGCAGGGAGGAGGCAGCAGACAGCCAGAGGCTGCTGTTGCTGTTGCTGCGGCTGCGGACGCCAACGCGCCATACGTCATCTCAGACTCCGGCAGCAGCACTGAGGTGGACGAGGACGACGACGATGACAATGAAGGAGGACAGACGGCAGCTCGTGCACCTCCCAGACTCCCTGCCACCTGGGCGTTCAGTCAGAGAGCAGTGGGTGACTCAGCAGCCACGCCTTCAGCAGCTCAGGGGGCGCCCATACGGAGGAGACTCAGGTACCCCAAACCAATGCACAGAGACGGCTTGGTTCATACTGTTTAATAGCAAGTCATTACATCACTTATTTTTTGGAGACAGTAGTTTAAAAAAAAACCTCACATTTTTTGTCATTTGTTGCAATTTCCCGCAAAAAAAATCACATAAAAATCTGCAATTTTTTTACAAAATTGGCCGCAAATTCAAGTTCTTTTTGCCACGAGATCCTGGAGGGACTGATTAAACCTGTGTGCCCTCTGCAGGCAGGGCCTCAGGGTGCACTACCCCAGCCAGACTGCAGCACCCTCCAGAGGCTTTCCAGACTTCCTGTTGCGAGTGCCGGCGGCAAGCGTGGCTGAGCCAGAGTCGGGCAGCACCACAGAGGTCAGCGAGTCTGAGGAGGAGGAGGAAGAGGGGGATGAAGAAGACGCCCCTGCTGCTGTGGAGCCCGTTGACCCCGTGCTGCCTTCTAGTCCTCGCCTCAATGCCTCTGTCCATCACACACAACCTCAGGAAGTCGGTCCAACAGGTAAATCTGACCTGTTTTTGTTGTTGATATGTCTTTGACTGGTTTTCACAAGCCAGTGTGAAGCCTGAGTTGTGTTCTTAGAGCCCAGTTTTGATTTGTTTATATGTCATCTGTCTTCAGACTCCAGTTCAGCTGCAGACGGTGAGAGGACAGAAGCTCAGAATCAGAACGTCCAGGTAACTGACAGACATTTTCCGTCACTCTTCTTTCTGCTACAAGTTATCGTACTTGTGTTCTGACTTTACACACAGAGAACAGATTTGGCAGTTTTTAGATGATGAGCAGGCACTCTTCATCCTCAGCTTATTTTCCATTGTATCCTCGATGAGCCTTCAAACTTAATTTCTTGTTTGTATTTAATCTCCTCAGTTGTACCTGTAGCACCACACCTGAACACCACCTTGGGTGTTGCTAACATTTTTGTCCCTCACTTTAAATCTGTAGTTTGATATTTTCGTGTCAGTGTAACTTGAAATTCGTACCATGTCCACCTTTAGCCAGTTCCTGCAGCTTCTGCCTCAGTCCAGTCGTCGCCCGCTGAAGAGGGCGAAGGCGACACCTGCACCATCTGCTTTGAGGCGTGGACAACAGCGGGCGAGCACAGACTGTCCGCTCTGCGCTGCGGACACCTCTTTGGCTACACCTGCATCCAGCGCTGGCTGAAGGCTCAGGGCCCGGCCGCTAAATGTCCACAGGTCAGTGACGAAGTCTTTTTAATTTCTTTCTTAACCTTCGCTGGTGTCTTATTCAGCATCTCACATCTGGACTTTGACGATGTGTTTGAAGACGTGTTTCTGTTGTTTGTCTTTAGTGCAACAAGAAAGCGAAACGCTCTGACATCGTTCTGCTGTACGCTCCGAAGTTGCGAGCGCTCGACAACTCGGAGCAAGAGAGCTTAAAGAAGTAAGTGATGCTTTCTCTGCTTAACCGGCGCCAACACACCAGATCTGTGCGGTCCATATTAGCTAATGAGGTGTGACAGTTTCATTTCAGCTCGCTGTATGTGGTGTCTACGTATGTTCATGTGTATGTGTATATGTATTTGCTCTTGCTTTGTTTTGTTTTCATGTTAATTTCTGCTCTAACTGTACTCTCGACATCATTGTAAATGAGGGCGGCCCCTTAATGATTTCTCGAGATTAAATATAGGTTGAATGAATTTTCCTGACCGAACTTGACCTGAGTCTGAGACAGTTATAACTGAGCCCGGCCCGAACCCAACGCAGTTTGTTACCTGACATGGTTATTGTTGTGGACAGTGTGTAAATGACCATCAAAAGGCTGCTGTTACGCACAGTCAAACATGCTGCTCCTAGAGCAGTGCAGCACAGCACTGTGTGCACAGCACTGTATGCACAGCACTGTGTGCACAGCACTGTATGCACACTCACTTGAAGTGGTGCCTGTGTTGCGTTCAGTCGTTGTCACGTAAATAACAAATTCCAGCACTTGAATAGGCCATAGCACAACACAGCAGCATGTCAAGTGGGCCGAACCTGAGCAAAATTTCTGATTTATTATCCAAACCTGGCCTGACGATATCCACACTCTGGAGCACACTCCCACCAGCGGACGGAGTGTGCGCATCGGAAAATATGTCGCGTCAACCACCTGAAAAGCAGACAAAAATATCTGTGTTTTTTAAAAACACAGAAGAAATGGTGAAGAAGAAATGTTCCGATGTTTAGTTCAATGTACAGTTCAAATAATTGTTCAGTTGTTACATTGACTGCTGTCATTAAAAGAGACACATCAACACCGTGATCCCCCTCAAAGCTGTAAACCTAGGGGAAACACTGATTTATTAACATTGATTAATCTGTCATTGCCCCCTTCTGGTGTGAATATAAAGTACAGGATGTAAGCAGTACTGCTTTCAGTTTATTAGCAAGATGGATTGAAACTGTTCCTAGAATATATTTTATTCTTCCAACAATAATTGATGCACATTTCTTCTACATAAATACCATCACAACCTGTTCCTTGTCATGTTAGTAGTGTAATAAGAGGATTCACATAAACAAATGTGTGGTTGTGTGTGTGTGCAGGTCTCTGGAGCAGGAGCAGTCTCTGAGGAGGAAAGCTGAACTGGAATCAGCTCAGTACAAACTGAAACTGCAGGTCGTCACCAACAAATATGGGCAAGCACAACAGGAGCTGCAGGTATCACTGACGACTGTTCGATTTCTAACTTCCTGAAAAGATTTTGACATTTAGATTTGTTTTCTTCTGTTTGTAGTTGGACTTAAAGGGAGAAGTGATGCAATCCTCAGGGGTAAAAAAAAAAAAACCAGAGTCATTGTTTCAGCCTTGTCAGTACTTAACAAAATGTGACCAATAATACACATTACAGCTTTACTAATTTAGCATTTTTAACTGTATTTTCTCTTTAAAATGAGTTATGTATATTTATTAGTATCAAAGGCAAGTCCAGGTTAAGGGCTGTACCCAACTCAGACAGATTTTGCTGTTAAATACAAATATTGGACTGTTTGTTGTGTTCTTCTAAACAGAGTTTGAGAGATTGAACAGGGTTCCACTGGACGTTCAGTGTAACAGTGACGCTCAACAAGCCAAGTTAGCTCTCCAAGTTTATGTTTACTTCAAAGACTAAAAAAAATTTGGCACATTCTGGACTCCACAGTTTTAAGAACTAGATGTCATTCACATCCTTTATAGTGGCAGAAATATCAGATGGATCTCTTGACGTCTTCCTTCCTCCTCTCTGTCTGTGTAGGAGCTGAGGTCGCTGATGGCCCAGGCTGGCAGAAGCTCAGCTCCCTCCTCTTCCTCCTCGTCCTCCTCCTCAGCGTCCTCCTCGCTCCTCCTCGGCGTGTCTCAGAGGGCGGACGGCTCCAGGGCGGCCCAGTACAGCTTCTCCAAGGCGGTGCTGGTGTCTCAGGCTGGAGGCTCCAGAGTTTTATCGTACTGTGAACCTCTGAGCTGCCTGCTGGCCTCGCAGCCCTCCCCTCACTCCACACTGGTGCCTGGTGAGACGTAACTTCCTTCATCCTTATGACTCATTATCTGTATTTGTTTTTAAACTAGTAACCAATCAAAAATAGGGATGTTCCTGTCGACTAAACAAACATTTTAGGACTAGTCGACTGCTGTCTGATGGCTCTGTAGCACCCACTAGTGGCGGGTGGCTGCATGACAGTTAAGCAGCCTCGTGTATGAATTAAACACTAATTTGTTTAACCGACTAATATTTCTGGTGCCGACTAGAGAGGGGGCGGACGTTTAATCGTTTAGACGACTAATCATGCGCATCCCTTATTCTGATGCCCTTAAATCCTGCACACTGGACCTTTAAAACATTAGATTAGGCAGAAAAAAAACACCCAGGTGATGGTGTGTGTGTTTCCTTCCAAAGACATGTATTGTCACCCAGCTCTAACTGGCTACCTGTCTGTCTCCTCCTCCAGGCTGTGGGGTGAAGAAGGTGAGTGTGGTCAACATGAAGGCGAGTCAGTACGTCCCCATCCACAGCAAACAGATCCGAGGTCTGTCCTTCAACAGGCAGAACGACAGTCTGCTGCTGTCTGCTGCTCTGGACAACACCATCAAACTGACCAGGTACACACACACACACACACACACACACACACACACACACACACACACACACTTAACCTGTCACAATCAGAGTCACAGAGATGATGAAAATGACTGATTATTATCATATGGTAAGTTGACTGACTGTGTGTGTGTGTGTGTGTGTGTGTGTGTGTGTGTGTGTGTGTTGCAGTCTGCTGACCAACACGGTGGTTCAGACCTATAATGCAGGTAAACCCGTGTGGAGCTGCTGCTGGTGTTTGGACAACAGTAATTACGTCTACGCAGGTCTGATCAACGGCTCTGTGCTCGTGTACGACACCAGAGACACCAGCACACACGTCCAGGAGCTGCAGCCGCTTCGCTCCAGGTATTCACACACACACACACACACACACACACTTTCACTAAAATATGAGACAAAAGCTCAGTTTTGAGTGTGATGTGGTGGTGTAGCGAGGATGGAAGGTCAAAACGACTGGAGGACAGTACTACTTAAACACCTTTTTTATACATATATATATTTTAAATTAACAAAAAACTTCTTGAACTCTTGTTGTTCGTTTTTTAGGTGTCCAGTGGCGTCTCTGTGTTACGTCCCCAGGGCGGCGTCCAGCTCGTTCCCCTGCGGTGGACTGATCGCTGGCTCCCTGGAGGGTGGATGTTTTTGGGAACAGGTCAATGAGACCACTTACAGACCGCATGTCCTGCCGCTGGAGACCGCCGGCTGCACTGACATCCAGGTGGAGACAGAGAGCCGACACTGTCTGGTTACCTACAGACCAGGTGAGACCCTCACCTGTTTTACACTGCCTGTTCAAGGCGGAAATTGTGCAGTGTTGCGTCACTTCACTGTTCGGTATATAAGGTAGATCGTCGAGTGGGGGGACAGATTTGTCTCGCCTTTTCGTCGCTATGTTAGGTAGTAACAGCACTGAAACGCTGTCTGTAAAAACAGGACAGCCAGTAGGATCGGACCATGAGCAGGGCAGATGTGATGTTTTGATGATGTCTAATGTGTGCGACCCATCGCAGGAGAATCTGAAAGTAGCAGTTAGCAGCTAACTCAAGAGGAACAGCCGCTGAAAAATGTCAGGAAATTGTGAAAACAATGACGTGAGTGTTCCTTACCCTCCGAGCATAGGAAGAGATCTGCCGCCTAATAACAGGGACGCTAGTTACTGTTATTGACATGTTATGTAGTTGTTAGTGTTTATAAAATGCTGCTGACACGTTTGTTATGTGTCACTCCAGAGGCCGATGTTGTTGCCCGTCACGCCTCATTTGGTTCTGTAATGTCGGCATGCTTTCTAAAATCACAAACTTAAGCGCAACAATGCTGTCGTTATTTGTTTTGTGTAAATGTAAAGGAGGGATAAAGAAGGGACTCAGTAGCGGCTCCAAGGTGCCATCTTTGCGTGAAAAGGACTTCTGACTCAAACCCTCAGAGAATACTAGGCAGTGTTGACAATACACACAGCTGCCTGAACACGTGAGCTTCACCAGAAGATGAATATGATGATGATTATAATAAAGTTTAAAACCAGAGATTAAAAACTGCTTCACAAGGAAAAAAATCGAACAGAAAAAGAAAGATTTACATTTCATGTGATCATCATACACAACGTCATATTGGCCCAAATACGGTTAAATTCCTTCAGTGTTCATTGTTCAGAAGGTTTTTACCAGGAATTGAATTAGCCGCAGAGCTCTCTCCCTCTCCAAAACAAACAGACCAGGTGATTTAAACCGGTAAAAACACTGAATGATCAGTCCCTCCAGGATCTTTGCAGACAATTTTGTCAAAAATCACATGAAAATTGCAGCATTTTTATGTGTTTGTTTTTTGCGGCAAATGACAAAAATTGCAGAAAAATCATGGGACTTTTGAAAAATTGCGGCCCCCGCAAATATTGCAGACTTTCGTTGAATTTGCGTTAATGGAGGGACTGACGAGAACAGACAAAACAGATGATCTCTTTATGTGTATTTCTGTGTGTGCAGGTTTGTGGTATTGATGGTGCAGTAAAGTGTTCCTGTTAGTGTTTTCCTGTTCTGTCTGATGGTTTTGATTTCATATTACCACTGTGTTAATGTGTATGTTGAGTTGAAATCTGCAGTACTCACGTTAGACGTCACTGAATCCCCACAAACCTCACACAGTTCCTTTTAGTGCAGCACTCTGAGCGACCTTCAGATTATTTCTTCTGCTCATCTCGTCCTGAATGCAGAGTTAGATTTGTGTGACAGGACAAAACAACCAGAGGTCAAGTGTTTAAAGCATCAGATTAAAAGTGTCTTCGTTTGATGAAATGACTCAGTGTGCTTAGTTTCCGTCTGAAGTGTCCCGTGTCTCCTGCAGGACGCTCCAACCCGTCTCTGCGCTGCGTCCTGATGGCTCTGAACAGGACGCCTCAGCAGGACTCCTCTCAGCTGCCCAGCTGCTCCTGCTCGCCGGTGCAGACGTTCAGCGCCGGCTCCTCCTGCAAACTGCTCACCAAGAACGCCGTCTTCAAGAGCCCAGACGGAGGCGGGACGCTGGTCTGCGCCGGGGATGAGGCCACCAACTCCACTATGGTCAGTCCTTTGTGTGTGTGTGTGTGTGTGTGTGTGTGTGTGTGTGTGTGTGCTAGAGAGAGAGAGATCAGGAGCAGTCAGGACAGTATTGTCAGTTAACAGCAGACGACGCTGCACACACTGAGATTATGTTTTTGTGTCATAAACAGACTACAGAAACATTTTTAATTAAATCTAATAAATTTGTCAGATCCATCCTGTCCATTCAAACAATAATTTGTTGTCTAATAACTCCTGCTCCTTCTTCTTCTCCCTCTTATCCTCCTCCCTCCTCTTACTGCCTCTCCTTTTCCCTTCTCCTCCCTCTCCTCCCTTCTCCTTATCCTCCTCCATCTCCTCCCTCAATGCCCCTCTTTCTCCCTCTCCTCATCCACATTTTCCTCTTCGTCCCTTTCCTCTCCCCTCTCTTCCTCCTCTTCCTTTCTCTCTTTTTCCCTCCTCCTCTTTCTCTGGTCATCCTCCTCCCTCTCTTCCCTTTCCCCTCCTCCTCCACCCTTATCCCCTTGTCTTCCTCTACCTCCATCACTGCCCCTCCCCCTCTCATCTTCCTTGGACTCCCCCCTCTTATCTTCCTACTCTTCCTCCCTCTCCTCCTCCTCCTCAGGTGTGGGACGCAGGCAGCGGCTCTCTGCTCCAGAAGCTTCCGGCCGACCTCCCGGTGTTGGACATCAGCCCGTTCTCGGTGAATGGCGAGCACTTCCTGGCCTCGCTCACAGAGAAGATGCTGAAGCTCTACAGGTGGGAGTGAACGAGCAGGAAACCAGGAAGTAAAAACGCACACGCAGTCGCAGAGCTTGAGGAGCGGACGCAGTCTGAGTGGAACTGTGTGAAACCAAAATGCTGCTCAACTTTATCTGTTTAGACACGCAAAAAAAAACAAAAACGGATTACTGGGAGTGATCGACCCGAGGAAGCATTTCACCGTCATCAGTTTTTAATGTTTTAAACCAAACACCCACGTTACTGCCCGTCAGGTGACCTTTGACCTGAGTCAGGTGTGTGATAACTGGACGGGCTGAGAAACGTTGCTCCCATATACGGTGATCAGATTGTGTTTACATGAGTCAAAGGTCAGATTATAAGCGTATACGAGTCCTGACGTGCTCAGATCGTCTCGGCTGCTGAAGACGTCGAGGTGTTGAAAGCTCCGTCGAGTTAACAGCCACACCGTGTTGGTGATCTCGGTGTGGTGGACGTGATACTTTGGTGGAGGAGGATGGCGTCGGTGCTGCCGTTAAAGGACCAACATGTCGGTGTGATGTCGCTCTTCAACTACAAATCATGTACACTTTATTTTTATGACCTTTTTCAGGCTATTTTTTGTGAGCGTGTATTTTTCTCTACATTTTTGTATAACATGAAAATCCATCAGCAGACTTGAGATACTTGTTTGAGTCGTCTAATCCGTCACAAGTCCAGGTCTACAGGTATCATCGTTACTACCAAGTCACCAGGGCTGCGACTGACCGTCAGCAGATTATTTTCTAGTCAAATCATTTTGTCTATAAAATGTCTGATAGTAGTGAC
The DNA here is from genome assembly GCA_019142605.1 of Cephalopholis sonnerati. Lineage (NCBI taxonomy): Eukaryota > Metazoa > Chordata > Actinopteri > Perciformes > Serranidae > Cephalopholis > Cephalopholis sonnerati. The sequence continues at coordinate 43,708,613 of JAGQAX010000005.1, read as the reverse complement.
AGATGTCCACCCCAGTGTCTCAAAATCCACTGTGATGTCTTAAAGTCTCACTCCGTCAGATCGAAACCCCAAAATATTCAGTTTTATCTGATATAAAACAAAGAAAAGCCGCAAATCTCCGAGTTTAAGAGGCCGAAGACAGCCATTTTTTCATGAATAATGATTTGGTTATCAAAACAGTTGGCGATTATTTTTCTGCCGATTGACTAAAGGAGAAGTCCGCTAATCATTTCAGTTCTATATTTTAATCAACCAACATATTGTTCACTCTATAAAATGTGAAAATACGGGGACATTGCCCGACGTGACGTCTTTAGATTGCTTGCAACAATCCAAAACCTAAAGAGATGAAGTTTGTGACGACGGAAGACAAAGAAAATCAGAAAGTTATTATTCAAGAGCTGGAATTAGCAAATATTTGGCATTTTTTTTTACATGAAAAACAGCTTAAATGATGAATTGACTATAACAAAAATAGTCATTTCATCTCTAATCCTGTGCTACATTACTGTTTAGAAACAATGCAGCAAGCCCTACTGATATTATCGCCCAATTTTTATCTCATCATAGATATTCTCACATCAGTTTATCGATCAGAAATGACAAAGATGTGTTTGAGGTCATTTAGAAACAGTGAGTCCATGAAATAGTTTGTCCACCAGAGAGCACTGACGCTGTAAATGTCTTATATCTTCAGTACAATACTTTAAAGGAATATTTCACCCACAAAGTGACCATTTTTATATCAGTCAGTCATGCTGTGTTACCTTGAATTTATTAGGAAAACTTTTCTCGCATTCCCTTCACAGTGAACGAAGAATCCAAAAGCAGCATCTAACAACAATAAAACTGTACAAAACATCTGTTTACAAACTCTCGTACAACTTGTGCAGTATAATCCAAGTATCATTTGTCCAGTTGTATGTTCATTACTTCACAAACGGTCTTGTCTGAGAGGGAGACTTATCCACGCTCTCCTCAAAGCCAGACACCGTTGACAAAAACAATCATTTTACTTCACTGAACACAGGAGCTGCTGGTCTACCTCTGCATAGATCGGTTAGTTTGTTTGTGTTATTGTGTGACTTTGCTGAATCTGAACTAACCCTTAAATAACAAACAAACTAATGGTACCTAGACCCTAGCTTTTCCACCACAGACAGTCCTCTTAAATGTGGGCGGCGTTGTTGTCACTCACTGCTCCGTCCAGCACTGGCTGTATTTCCTCATCAGCGGTGACACAGATGGAAGTCTGCACCTGGTTTATGGTCCACAGAACGAGGCTGTACGCCCACATTTTCAGAACAAAATACAACAGGCTGCAGTGAGAGTCTCTCTCCATGGGATATTTAAAAATAGCAGCTTTGTGCATTTAGTCCTTCTCAGGCAAGCTCAGGGGTTTAGTGTTGCTGTAGCCCACAGGAAGTGAGGATTAGAATATATGACCTTCACATAATCCGCTCCAAATTAATCTATATAAACCCTTGAAGATCCACTCATTACTAAAAGTGTCTGTCATATAAAAACTAAAGTGATGCTCAAAGTTGTCACAGGTAAATTTAAGGTGTGCTGATGGATTCACGTCATCAACTCATGCATTGAGTAACATTACAAGTTAACGTTCCACCTTAAAAGTTGCCGGCAGTCAGCCCAGTGAATGAAGTGATTTTTTCTCCGACTCCAGCTGCTGTGAGAGGCAGCAAAACATCCTTTCATTTTATAGTTCCAGTTTACTAATCAAACTCTCCACAGTATGAACAGTGGTTACATGAGCCTCAAAACCAGACACAACTCAGCCCTGAGCAGAGTGACCGTCCTCTACTGACCAATCAGACTGCAGTGTTCACAGCTCCACCTTTTAGTACCAGATCTGTGTGCTAGGTACCCCAACAGAGGGGGGACCAAACATGGGGACGCTAAGGAACGCTGCTATTGGTACCATCCACAACTTTTCACAGTGGAAACGGACCGTACTGCTCAGTGGAAACGGGGCTTAACTGGTTGACGCAGCAGTAGACCAGCAGCTCTCGTCTTCAGCCAGTTAAAACTGGCTTTAACGAGAGCAGAGATAAGTTTCACTTCTTTTCCGGTTTCCTCTCAGACAGGACTGTTTGTAAAGTACCGAGCTCATGACTGGATAACTGAGACTTAGGCCACACTGCTCAAGTTGTTTGAGAGTTTGTAAACAGATGTTTCGATGTAGTTTTGCTGCTGTTGAACGGTGTACGTTGTTTTTGGATTCTTCATTCAAGGTAACACAAGATTAAAAACTAAATAAATGAAGCATTCCTTTAGTAACCAAGTTTAAGGGATCGTTATCAGAGATCTTTGGAGGTATGGGTTTGTTTGGGCTCTGCTCAAAATGCTAATGTTCACTGTGATGGATAACACGACTCAGTCAAGTCGCAGGAGTCGACTGATCGATTTTCAAACCATACATGAGTGAAGAGAAACTAACAGCTGTCTGGAAAAGTACAAAAAAACACCAAGATGTTGTAACAACAGCAGCTGGACGCTGATTTACAGTGACAGAGCTAAATCATGCTGTCCTTAAGGACCTGCAGATTAAAGGACCAGTACAACTGCTTTAACAACAGCTACTGTACGTTGTATGTCACTACTGATTATTCTCTACGTCACATCTCCCTTTTAGATTGGTTTCCCTCTTCCCTTAGTACCCAGTTCATTTGTACAAAAACTAAACCTGGAGAGACTTGAACGACTGTGACAGACGATAGCTTTCAGCAGTGTTTTATATTAGTGGTTGTTGAGGGTTAGCTTGTGTCGTGAGGAGGGAGATGATCTGAGACCAGGGTGCCAAACAGAGACTTTTTTAAAATGCAGACAGAAATGATTTATCAGCGTTCATGGTTTTGCCCCAAAGTCAGTTTTCAGAGGTTAGAAAACGATCTGTTTACACACAAACATGACGTCACTTTGACACAGAGATAAAGATGACTCCTGTTCGCTGAAATGAACTGACGTCAACGTCTGTCTGAAATCAGTGTAAAACTGATGGTGTGTTTTAGAAAAAGCTCAGCAGATGTTAAACGTTTATGATTTGTAGTTAAAAGTCCACTGCTAGATAATAACGTCCGGGCCAGTTAAAGACGTCAGACTTGAGCTGAACAGTGACGACACAGAGTGAAGCTACCCCCGAATTCTTTCCATCTTTTTGCCCCTCCCCTCATTTACACCGTGTTGGATTTTATTTTATTTTTTTATTTGGACCTGAAACATTAAGTGCCAAAGGACTCAGCTCTTTGTTGTTTGTTTACTTTCTAAAGGAAGTTGTATATATGTATATTTGCTACCAACTGTTTGTGTACGACTTTAAAGTTAATAAAAACTACGTTATTTTTAATTAAAGTCATCGTCTGTTTGATGTTGGAATTCACGTCTAAGTTTAACTAATTATCATACACGCAACCGTTACATGGAAACAGTTACTGGTAATGAGAATCTGACCAAATTACAACAACGCTAATTAACAAATGTGTTTTTTTTAAAAAGGGTAGGAACGGAAAATTAGAAAGTAAAATAGATGAGAATCTAAAACACAGAATAGAATGTACATTTTACATACGCAGAGAGAGATGCATAGTTTCATATTAGAGAATGTTTATTAATAATTTCTAAACAGACTAAACATAAAAACTGTTAAAAGTATGTCAAAAGATCCAAAACAAACTTTTTTGGGGTGAACTGACCCTTTAGTTAAAACCAAACAAGTGTATCAAAAAGTAAAAAGCTCTCAGTGTGAAGAATAAATCAGAGTTTTAGTTTCTCAACGTGTTAATGTGGAAGTACTTTAATTAAAATTAAAATACTTTAATTTAACCCTTGTGCATCATTATGGACATTTTTGTCCATTTGGGCAAATTCTTCCTCTTCATCTGGCAGTCATTTTGGCTGTGTTGGTGCACAAGGCACTTTATTTTGTGAGAAAGTTTCTCTTGACAAAGTTTGGAATTCAAATTGTAATTTTTCTAATAGATCAACTAAACACTGGGAAAAAAAAACATACTTTTAAGTCATTAAGGACAAAAATGTCCACTTCCAAAAAACTGCTATAAAAACTTGACAGATTAATATTTTTTTCAGCATAAATCTCTGAAACATCTTCAGCTCTGCTCAAAACTAAACATTCAATCATTTTGAGGATTTTAACCCTTTAAACGCCAGTGTGATTGCATAATAGTGTTTATGACAAAAATACACAGAATATGAGTTATTTTCCATTGAACAAATGTTGAGGGGGCTGGGGGATTTATTTTTTCTTTGTCTTGGATGTGTCAAAGATTAGCCAAAATATTGACCTTGATGCATTATAAGTTTTTGTGTAGCATCAGATTTTAAAATTCATTACCCTCTGAAGACATAAAGGACAAAAATTGTCCCATTTATTTCTATTAAAAGCACATTTTTTAATCTCATAGCCAGTACAAAATATAATCATACATTCTGTAGTGTAATTTATGCACCTGGCTGAAGTCCTGTCACAAAGTGTTGCTCGGCCGTCTGGTTATTTCATTCCTGTGACAACCAAGGAGCAAAATGAAGAGACTCTTCTCTGTGGAAGAGGCTCCAGATGAAATCATGCGGCCTGTAACTCCCAGAGAGATGCAGGAAGGTAAATCATCCTCAGAAGGAGAGTGTGATGTGGACTCTGTGGTGGAGTCAGATCATTCTGCTTCCGCTTCTTCCTCTCCTGACGTTTCCACTGAGAGTGGAGAGGACACAAAGGATCCTGCAACAGAGTGGACTTCAAAAAGTGGGCAGGTCTGGTTTCCTCCTAATGCAGAGACTCCCCACTATGTTCCTGTTGCCAGAGGTTTGATGCCGGGGCCGACACTGTACGCCATCACCAGGATTTGCAGAGTGATTTATTTTTCACTCCAGAGATCACTGACATTATTGTCAACATGACAAACCTGAATGGAAGAAGTGAAGTGCCAAACTGGAGTGATATCGATGACACCGATGTGAAAGCATACATTAGACTCCTGGTGGTGTGTGGTGTGTGCCGGTCCAAGGAGGAATCCAGCCTCTGGGATGACCACAGTGGACGTGCAATCGATGATGATAATGTAATGTCAGTGATCTCATGATGGGACTGTTCAATCTAGAAACATATTTCTACCAGCGGTGCTGCTTTCAAGGCATCCTCGTAAATTCCTGCTTCACATCCCAAAAGTGTCAAAATCATCAAAGTGTGCTAAGATTCTTCTTCACTCAGCGTTATGTTACAGCTCTGTTTATTCACTGCTCTGACAACAATCTTATCAGTCAGTCACATCAGGTCACATATTTTCATAAAGGTGTTCCACCCTGAGGAAGATGTTTCCTTGTTACTGTAAAAGAACACCAGCGTCCCTGCAGCCGGATAAATACCAGGAACAACGAGAACCAGTTCTGCTTATCAAACACTCATCTTTTTCATTCCTGTGCCAACTCTCCACCAGTTAGTGTCGTATTCACAGTAACTGTAGAGAGATGATAGATACAAGACCTATCAAGCCATCAGTCCAGATATATCTGCATTACACCGCACATTGAAGACCATCTGAGGTCTGGTTTCCTCTCATGGGTTGCGAGTGGCAATGACGAGTCTGAGCCGCACACCACCAGGACAACGTGTGTGTTGCTGTCAGACTGGCATAAAAAAATGAAGAACATATACTCGTGTGCCCTCTTACACAGGATATCTGTGATAAATATGGACATGACTCCACTAAACTGAGCTCACTCTCTGTGAACACTGATTAAAGAACCTTAGCCTGTGGTACTGGAGTTGTTTGTTTTTGTTGATGGGTTTAACTTATATATGATTTTTATGTATGTTTGGACCCAAATATTTTATTTGTTTGTGTCAATAAAATAACTAATACGAGCTGTGTCCCAGCTCAACACCACAGAGTAACAGCACACAGAATGTGCTGTCATTTAGGAGTCAAATTAGTCGTTGGTTACCGGCAGTGGTGGAAGAAATACTTTTTTTACTGAAGTAAAAGTAGGAATACTTTTCTGTGAAAATACTCTGTTACAAGTAAAAGTCCTTTACTCAGTTTTTCAATTAAAGGTCCAGTGTGTAAGATTTACGGGGATTTAGTGGCATCTAGTGGTGAGGACTGCAAACTGCAACCAGCTGAAACTTCTCCCAGTCAGAATTTCTTCAGTGTTCATTGATCAGGACGTTTTGACCGGGAGCTGAATTATCCACAGAGGTCTCTTCGTCTCTACAACAAACAGACCAATAAAAACACTAAATGTGATTAGAATGATTAGAATTTGGTGGTTAAAGGTCAGAGGTCAAAGGTCACTGTGACCTTACGAAACATGTTTTTGGCCATAACTCAAGAATTCACACATTAAGGACACATCCACACTGGAGCTATTTGGTCCGCTTCCACGGATAGTTTGGTTTGAGTGGTGTGAACACTCATTCGAACTCTGGTGCGGACCAAATGAGTGAACCCTGGTCCGCTTGAAAACTGGGGGTCTCTGTTCACTTGGAAGTGAACCCTGGTGCGGTTCGCCTACAGTGGGAAATGCAAACGGACTATCCAGTGAACCAAAGAGAGTAAGTGAACCAAAGAGAGGAGGTGAACTAAAGAGAGGAAGTGAACCAAAGAGAGGAAGTGAACCAAAGAGAGGAAGTGAACTAAAGAGAGGAAGTGAACCAGAGAGAGGAAGTGAACCAAAGAGAGGAGGTGAACTAAAGAGAGGAAGTGACGTAGAGCGCAGTTTATATGTATAATTTATGGACATATATATCTGAAAACTTTTAAATCCTTGCAATACCTCGCTCGGCGTCTGTTCAGCAGCACGTCGTAGTCTCTCGCTCTCCGCCGTCTTTTTCGGTACTGCTACATTCGTCTCATGTACAGAGCAACATGCTGGATAGAGAATGGAAGGTGATGGATTTCTGTTTTAGGTCCTGGCCAATCAATGATCTGTGTTTTCTTCTTCCTCATGCTTTTTTTCTTCCTGATCAGCAGTCGTTTCGGGCAATACCGACCCCTAACAAGCAGCTGTTGTAACTGCGTGACGTTGTCCAGGCGGTTTGGTCCACTTTAAAAAGTGCAGTGTGAAAGTGAACCGAACCAAATGAAGGTGTGACATTTTTCGGCATTCCCCGCCCAATCAAACCGAGTCCCCCGGACTATCCTGGAGTGGATGCACCCTAAGATATGATTAAAATTCACACAAGTGTCTTATAAGATAAAATGCTGAAGGGATGGCATTTTATATCCAAAAGGTCAAAGGTCAGCTTCACTGTGACGATACAACGTCCAGAAAAAAACACTTTTCTGGCCATTACTCAGTGTCATAACTGTTCTGTGCTGCAGGCGTGGATGCAAACTGGAGAGGCTGGTTAGCACTTTCACCTCACATCAAGAGGGTCCCTGGTTCAATCAGCCCTTCTGTGCAGAGTTTGCATGTTCTCCCCGTGTCAGCGTGGGTTTCCTCCAGGTGCTCCAGCTTCCTCCCACAGTCCAAAGACATGCAGGTTAATTGGTGACTCTAAATTGTCCGTAGGTGTGAATGTGAGTGTGAATGGTTGTCTGTCTCTATGTGTCAGCCCTGTGATAGTCTGGTGACCTGTCCAGGGTGAACCCTGTCTCTCACCCAGTGTCAGCTGGGATAGGCTCCACCCCCCGCGACCCTCAAGAGGATAAGTGGTTACGGAGATGGATGGATCAACACAAATGTCAACACGTGCACTTTAGCAGACTTGATAGAGTGAGTTGGGTGGAGTGATAGACAATGAGATTTGGGAGGAGAGTCTTGAGTGTGTGCGTAAATCAAGACACAATCTGGTAAAGTTTAAAACAGTGCATCAGGTAAACGGCTCCAAAGACAGACTGCGTGGGATTTCCCCTGATGTCTCCCCCCTCTGTCACAGGTGTAAAGAGGCAGACGGGACATCAACATATTCTCCTTGGACATATCAGAATTTGTTTACTTATTGGAAGAGTATATCTGAATGTTTCTGTAGTGCCCAGTGTTTGCTGTCCCAGGTGCCACAAGTGTGTTACCTTTAGTCAGTAGAGGACGGTCACTCTGCTCAGGGCTGAGTTGTGTCTGGTTTTGAGGCTCATGTAACCACTGTTCATACTGTGGAGAGTTTGATTAGTAAACTGGAACTATAAAATGAAAGGATGTTTTGCTGCCTCTCACAGCAGCTGGAGTCAGAGAAAAAAATCACTTCATTCACTGGGGCCGACTGCCGGCAACTTTTAAGGTGGAACGTTAACTTGTAATGTTACTCAATGCATGAGTTGATGACGTGAATCCATCAGCACACCTTAAATTTACCTGTGACAACTTTGAGCATCACTTTAGTTTTTATATGACACACACTTTTAGTAATGAGTGGATCTTCAAGTGTTTCTATAGATTAATTTGGAGCAGATTATGTGAAGGTCATATATTCTAATCCTCACTTCCTGTGGGCTACAGCAACACTAAACCCCTGAGCTTGCCTGAGAAGGACTAAATGCACAAAGCTGCTATTTTGAAATATCCCATGGAGAGAGACTCTCACTGCAGCCTGTTGTATTTTGTTCTGAAAATGTGGGCGTGCAGCCTCGTTCTGTGGACCATAAACCAGGTGCAGACTTCCATCTGTGTCACTGCTGATGAGGAAATACAGCCAGTGCTGGACGGAGCAGTGAGTGACAACAACCCCGCCCACATTTAAGAGGACTGTCTGAACAGACCCAGGGTCTAGGTACCATGTCTGAAGGGTTACTGCTGGTTCCAAAGGGACTGTACTGGAAGTGTTTAGTGGAACCAAAGCTTAATGGTCTAACTGAGTAGCAGTGAACCCTTTATCACTGTGTATATGTATTTTATTTATTAATAAAGTTTAAGTCCTAGGACTTGTTTGTTTGTTGTTCTACTTGTGAAGATGTTTGTGACGAGTTGTTAAAATGATTTACTGATATTGAAAATACATAAATAGCCTCCCTGGAAACTGGCAGATTACGCCCTCTGGGTCCTGTTCACGAGTGAGGGTAGAATGGAGTGTGAAATGGATCGGCGGTTTGGTGTGGCTTCTGCAGTGATGCAGGTGCTGCGCTGGACGGTTGTGGCAAAGAGGGAGCTGAGGCGGCAGGCGAAGCTTTCGATTTACTGGTCCATCTCCGTCCCAACCCTCACCTATGGTCATGAGCTCTGGGTAGTGACCGAAAGAATGAGATCACAGATACAAGCGGTTGAAATGAGTTTCCTCCGTGGGGTGTCTGGGCTCAGCGTTAGAGATAGGGGGGGAGCTCAGAGTAGAGCTGCTGCTCCTTCACATTTAAAGGGGTCAGTTGAGGTGGTTCAACATCTGATCAGGATCCTCCTGGGTGCCTCCCGCTGGAGGTGTTTCGTGCACGTCCCACTGGTAGGAGGCCCCGGGGCAGACCCAGAACACACTGGAGGGATTACATATCTCATCTGGCCTGGGAACACCTTGGGGTCCTCCAGGAGGAGCTGGAAAGTGTTGCTGGGGAGAGGGACGTCTGGGGCGCTTTGCTCAGCCTGCTGGCCCCTGAGACCTGGCCTCGGATAAGCAGATAAAAATAGATGGATGGAATCCTAAAATAAAAGTAAAAAAAATACTATGGAAAGTTTTCAAATGACAACAACGCTCTCAAGATGGTCTGAAAAATATCAAAGGCATTTTTTCCACTTGGCTGGAAACATTAAAATACACCGCTGCGCATCGGCTCGCAGTTTCCTCAGTGTGTGACACCAAACCCTGCTGGTGACACCTGCCGGTATTTTCCTCACATTATTAATAACGTTTTCAAGTTATAACAAATGAATAGTGGCTGTAGCAATCCACAGTCACAGCTTCATGTCTGTCAGTGTCAGCTTGGTATCTTTCTCCTTTTGATAAAGACAGAGCTTTTGTTTCTTCTTAATTACTCAGTAAATGTGTTCATCTGCTATTTAAATAATAAGAAATGCCGGAAGAAGACGTTTCTATGGTGGTTGTGTGATTGGATGAGCCTACACGCGCTTATTAATTATTCATGAGCAGTCCAGTGCCATCCTAAAAAGAAAAAAAAACCGTCTGCAACTTTACTCCTAGTGCCCATATTTCCCACAGCTCCTGAATGCAGCAGCAGGCTGACTGGCTCTGTGAAGATGGCGGACTGTATACGTGTTCCTCTGCTCCTGCTTTTGATGTGCATCTTGTCGTCTTTGCATCCAATTCAAGGAGAAAACAACGTTCTTGCCAAACTTGCCGGTAATGTCGACAACCCACAGAATCCCGCCGGAGGTCCGGGGCCGGCCGCGGGGAACCCGGGAGCCGCTGAGAGGAACCTGGGCGCTGGGGCCTCGCTGCCTCGGAGGCGCTCTACCGGCTGGAAGTTGTCTGAGGAGGGGGTGTGCAGGGAGGACCTGACCCGGCTTTGCCCCAAACATTCCTGGAACAACAACCTGGCGGTGCTGGAGTGTCTCCAGGACAAGAAAGAGGTACATTAGCGGGACAGGGTGCTGTGGTTTCAGGGAAAGAAGCAGGGTGTGCCTGCTGAACAAACGAGCTAACGTTAGCTGCCACCGTTAGCCAGCCGCTAGCCCCCGTATTGAGAGAACGTCACGCTAAATGCCTGTCAAAAAAACAGCATTTTATAGCCTATGATATAATCATCAATGTGTCACACGCTGTGAAACAAATTAAAACACATATTCAGAGTCATCATGATCCACTCTTCAGTTCGGCATGATGCAATAACCCGAGTGGATCTCACCGTTTCTACAATTTCCAAGTTTTTGAATCGTGTCGCCACATATTTCTTGTCTTAAACGCCTCAGCTAAAAACATCGAAATGAGACAGTTTAATGCAGATTAAAAGAGAAATAACCGCACAGCACTGAAGTAAATGTTGCTTTGTGGACCACTTATGAGCCGAATTCACCAGCAGACATGTTTGTTACACATTAACTGCAAATATATCTCAGTTTGTTGTCAGTGACTTGACAGCGAGGTGAACCACTAAAAACTAGCAGATTATCAGCGCAGTTCGGAGCCAGGGCACAGGGCGACGTGCATCTGGACTAGCTAGCGGCTAACTAAACAGTAGTTGGCCACAAAATTTGGCGTGCCAGTTCAGAACCCCAACTCACCATTAAAAGTATTGAACAGCTCAGTAACCTGTCACTTTTAAAACCATTTTAGCTAACGTCGAGGCAGCTAACTGTCAGCTAGCGTCCCTCTGCTAACATTGTAGCCTCAGCGAGATGTTAGCTCAGATAACCGTCACCGAGCCTTTCCCTGCTTGACTTCTGGCTTTGTGTATTACCGGTAATTACAACGTTTTGTGTAATTGTAGCCTGTAACGTTTACATGCAGCAAGCTCTAATGTCTCTGTGACAACTGGGTAAACTGGTTATTAACTGTGTGTGGGTTTAACCTGATTTTAAAGTTGCTCCGAAACGTTGAACATCGAATTGAGACCGCATAATGTAGACGAACAGAAAAACAACTGGATAACACTGAAATAAATGTTGCTTTATTCAATACCTCTCAGCCGAATTAACCACAAGACACAGCTGTTACAGATAAACTCTAAATGTTGCCCAGTTTGTTGTCAGTGATTTGACAGAGAGCTGTAAAACAGTAAACTAGCAGATTATTAAAGGAGTTTGGAGTTTAAGTGGCTAACGTTAAGTGAGGCTGACTGTTTAACAGTTCAAATCCATTTTGTCTGCAGGGACTCTGGTTGTTTCCCCTGGGAAAGGTTGTCAGTGGCCTCCCACTGCAGCCCGGGGCAGCACCACGATTAGCAGTTACTGTGGTTTTTGGGGGTAGTGAGTTTTGTCCTGACATGTTTAGGCAACATTACCAGAAGATGATCAAAAAAGATGAAATTCTCCTTCCGCTTGTGGTGCCAGTGCCAATGAAATGCGTTTTGTATCTTCATGTGATGACTATTTTCAGAAAAGAACACTGTGTTTGTTATCCAAGACTGTTTTTTAAAAAACTCATAAACAATACTTTAGTGGCCTGTAGAAAATACAGTAAAATTTTGGTTGCAGAACAAACAAACAAGAATTTCACCAAACCCGGGGAGACCGGGGTTGGTTGGCATACAGCTATTTTGTGATCATAGAAAGTCACAGAAACATGAATGTAACATCAAAATATTTGCTGTCTTCACCTGCACTCATCTATCATCAGTCCCTCCAGGATCTCGCTGCAAAAAATTAAAATTTGTGGCAAATTTTGTCAAAAATTGTGATTATAAATTGCGGCATTTTTTATGAGATTTTTGTGAGAAATTGTAGCATATGACAAAAATTGCGGCTAGTGACAAAAATTGCAAGTCAGGAGTAAAAAAATTGTGATTTTTTGAGCCAAGTGTCACTAAAAAAAGAGCAAGGGTGAGTGTTTTTTCAAACAAGCAACACATTGCTGAGACTGTTGCTGACACACACGCCGATTAGAATATCTTCAGTGAAAAACAATCTGATGTTCATGCATTTGCCTTGTATCTAGTTAGGAAGAGGTCTAAACAGTCCCTACAGAATCTCATAAACATAACATTTGAATCAATTCAACACATATTGTATGGATTTAAACAAAGTGAGAATTCTTATGTCAATACAGAGCCTTTCTCCATACTGCAGTGACATTAGTGCCATTTGATGACGCGTCTGACGTTTCAAATGACGTTGCATGCGTGACGACTTCTGGTCAGCCGGAAAATGTGAAAAAATGGCGGGACTTTTGACAAATTGCAAGCCCCCGCAAATATTGCAGATTTTTGTTGAGTTTGCGTTGATTATTGTGATCACAGGATCACGATTTTCTGGAGGGAGTGCATTATGTTAAAACATCTGGAGGTCATTAACTATTTTGGTGAGGGTTCATCTCAGTTTCATAGTACTGAAAGTTAAAAAGTGCTAACTGTATAGAGGTAGCGGAAATGGTTACTTTTAGTTAATAGAAATAGGAATCACCTACATTGTGATATGCGATTTGAAAGCCTGTGATGAACGACCCTATTCGGCTAATATCGTTCATCTCAAAGTTGGGTCAGATGTAAGCGGGGTTGGTTTGGATATGTGCTAATCAACTGTAAAGCTAACAGTTGTAACCATGACTGTCTTTTGAGAGATTAAAACCATTTAAAGGTTAAAAACAATGCTCATATTGTTAGTTTATTACTATTTTAAATGGTCAGTGGCAAAGATAACGAGACATTCCTACTGATTTATCGCTGAAAGTGTTGTTTGCTTCTACTCTATTAAACGCTCATGTTTTCTGGTTCTTGTTTGAATTAAATGTTAATAAGGTTTCTGTCCTAACAGTGCACCAGCTGGTTGGCATAAATGCACAACGAGACCTTAATCACTTAATTTTAGAAAACATTTGTGTATATTAAAACTTATTTATATACAGCTGAGACCGTAACCTTTCATTTGCTGCAGGTTATAATATTTGAATGTAAGTTACACCGGACAAATGTGTAAAAGAGTGAAAAATGCACCAACCAACCCCGGTCTCCCCTCCTGTAGGGCGGCAACTTATCCATTAATGATTTAGTCAGTATATTTATCCCAGAAGGTGAAAAATGTCCATCACAGGGACAAGGTGCTGCCTTCAAATGTCATGTTTTGTTTGGTCAAAAGTCCAAAACCTAAAGATTTTCTCATTATCATAATATCAAACAGCGCAGAAAATGGAAACTGTAATATTTTGTCTTAATTGATTCATAAAATGCTATAAAGATTTAACAAATGACTAACCATCGCCCCCCTGCTGTACTGTAATTATAAATGAACCAAGCTGAAGAACGGTGGCAGATGGGTGTCGTTCACACTCGCACAAAAGTTCACACTCTGATTAGACCTGTCAACTTTCCTCCTTCAATCAGTACCTTCCCAGCAGCCATTAGATTTGTTTATCTTGATCTCAGTCCACAGGTAGTTGTTTGGGAAAGGTGGAGGATTACTCATTATTTACTCACACACACACTCACAGTGAGAAATTGGTCCCAGGCTTGTCTGTAGTTGAGCTTGTGGTTTTTTAGGGCACCAGATCGCTTTTTTTGACGTCTGAGGCTCATTCAAGTGTGTGTCGACAGATCAACCCAAGACCGTGGCTGTTGGCTGGGTGGCAGCTGACTGCTTACTCACTTCTTTAAGCTCATTAGCTGCTCGTCAACGGCAGAACTACAGCAGACTGAGAGATCTCTCTACGCTACAGGAGCTTACAGCAGCTAAGACAAGCCTTGGTTTGTGCCCTGTTATCTGCTTACTTAAAATCACAAGACAGCGTCTCCTCTGGTCGTAAAAGTCTCCAGGAAATACTCTATCTTAAAGCCAGTAGCTGCTGGAGAAAGGCTAAGGATGGATTGGAAAGAAAGAAACATTTTACAACATGTGAAAGTCAGTAAAAACAAAGTACGAACGATGTGACCATTCAAAAGTGACTACTGAAGCCTTCAAACAGGCCACCAAGACATCATGATTGTAGTTTTCTGTCGTCTTGTGGCTGTGCCTTGTGGTGAAAATAGCCTGCAAATACTCAGCTCTCAGGAAATAAACATGCATTTGATGGTTTCAAAGCAAAATATGACGTATAGAGAATATTCTGGAGAAAAAGTATATGTGAGTCCGTCTCTGTCTCTCTGGAGAAAGAGTCAGTGGTTGATAACGTATCAACAACAATCTTTGGTATTTACTAAGCTAAAATACCAAATGTTCTCTGGTTCCAGTGACTCAAATGTGACACAAATTTGCTGCCTTTCTCGAGCCTTTTCTACAGAGAGATGGCGCTATAGGGCCACTACGACGTCATGTCTTTGTGCTGCCTTTAAATTTTACACAGAACAAACAACGGCAGCATCGTGTTGCTCCAGTGTGTGATTTTTAACTAGCATGCTGGCATCACGGAAGCAAAAGAGGGGTGACATGTAACATATCAGTGTCGGCCTCATATATCACATATGGCGTACACGTCAGCAGCGCTTTCTAAACAATCACAATGGTATAACATGGCCATAACAATCAATTACAGCCCCTGCTATATGGCAACTGATCTCGTCTTCTGCTTGGAGGGTAAGAAACTTTTCCACCAACATTTCCAGGAACTTTTATTTCCAGGAATTTATTTACCTGGGTCAAAGAATTCCTGGTAATCTGTGTGGTTTGCGTTCCCACTGCACCTCAAAGTTCTGGAAAAGGTATTCAAATCAGGCTGATGACGTATGGGGGAGTGGTAAAAGAAACTGCACTACACCTCCAGTCAAGTAGGTGGCGGTTGTTAGTACGGTGGTCGGACCCACTGCAACTGTTAAGGTCCTTCAGCTTCTTATAATCTTGCTTAAGTTTCTTCAACTTTTCACGAATGTGTTTCAGCGTGTGTCCTATATTTAGCTCCACCAGCTTGTCAGCTATTCTTCCATAGACTCGGATCGTTTCGAGTCGCCGACTCAAAGTCCCGCTGAATTTCTTCCTGGGCAAATACGCTCCAAAGAGCCTGGACCTCGTCGTCCGTCCACTTCTCGTAGCTTCTCTTCTTTTGCTCCATTTTCCAAATGATCAAAACACAAACCAAGTGAAGCTTGTAGAAATGAAATAAAGTTTGCAGCCACACTGGCACGGAAGTGTGGAACGCTGCAAGTGTGTGTTCCACCAATCAGCGTTCTTCAGCACACAGCCCCACCCCTCAAGGATTCTCCTACCCCCCTACTAGGTACTTTTTTCAGGGAAAGTTTGGGGTTGAGGGAAAGTTTTTTCTCCAGGTAATTTCGGTGGAAACGTGCCGGGGTTTTTTTTCAAAATCCCGGGTAAATGATAAAAGTTCCTGCAGTGGAAAAGGGGCTTTAGTTTTCCCGATTTGCAGACATTTTCAGCGGCTGTTCTTCGTCTTTGAGTTAGCTGCTAACATATATCAGCTACTTTAGCTGACAAGCTGGTGGATCTAAATATAGTTGCAGAAACTTAAGCAAGATTATAAGAAGCTGAAGGACCACAACAGTCGTAGATGGGTCCGACCACCGTACTAACAACCGCCACCTACTGGACTGGAGGTGTAGTGCAGTTTCTTTTACCACTCCCCCATACGTCATCAGCCTGATTGAATACGTTTTCCAGAACTTTGAGGTGCAGTGGGAACGCAAACCACACAGATTACCAGGAATTCTTTGACCCAGGTAAATAAATTCCTGGAAATAAAAGTTCCTGGAAATATTTGTGGAAAAGGAGCTAATCTACCACTTGACCATTTAACCATGGATTCTGGTTGGAAAACAATAGGAATACGATACCTCTGTGTATTTTACTATTCTCTTACGTTATGTAGAAAAACATTTAATTCATTTATTGATTATCAGCTGTCAGATTGCTCAGTAATGAAAATAATCACGAGTTGCAGCTCTAATTGGAAGACGTCACCCTGGGCTGTGGGGAATCGTGATGGGAGAATTCTCTGATATTTCACAGAGTAAACAATCACCAATAAATAGTTAATGAAAATAAGAGTAAGCAGCAGCCATAGACAAAGCATGAAATGTCACATCTGAATACAAATCAACCACAAACAGCAGTTGTGTGCCTCTTGGCATTTTGAGTGTAGAGATAAAAATAAATAAGTAGAGGAAGTGTCAACAACAGTCAGAGGGTGAATTCAGCTCTCTTCCTTGTTTGAACTTTCCTCATTCTTCTGACATGGCGGCAGGTAGACGTTGTGCGCAGATGTCGGTGTCATCTCAGTACCAGTGTTAGTTTGCAGGCTGATTTATTATTTATTGATGAAGACCTCTGAAGACCTTTTTAATGTAAATGATGTGTTTAAGGTTCATGTCTGAAGTGGACTGGGAGTGAACAGTTTAATTCATGTCAGATCTTTGTTTAAACTTTGAGAAAGAGAGGTGTGTTATGGTTTGTCACGGTAGTGATAACTGAGGTGCTTTTTTACTTCCCGGGGAATTAAATCCCATTATATGTTGTAACCGTTTTTATGGTACAGTAAAGTTTAGGTCTGCATGAATGAGCTGAGTTCTCCCTGGACAGAACAGTGTTCCCTGTAGGTTGACTGCTTCGGTCTGGCAGATGGGCCATGGGGGCACTCATTAAACCACCTACTGCATTCTCAAATTTAACTTTAAAGTGTCTTTAAATATTTTACAATTGGCCTACTTTTTCAAATATTTATCAGTTACTTTTCGGGATCCACATGAGCCGCCCGTTTGCGTCAGCGTAAGTCAGATCCACCGTATGGATCTTGTTTAAAAAGAAAATGCGTCCCTTTACAGCTGGTTCGTCAGTTCATTAAAAACCAGGAGCAAATGCCAGGAGTAGAGTTCATGAACACGGAGGACAATGAGGGCAAAAAACAGCATCACAGATCTGTATTAACTGAATATTCTCTGGTCCGCCTCAAATACAAACACAGAAATTAGTCTCTCTCAGATAATCGTGATCTTGTGATCGCAATAATTAACGGAAATTCAACGAAAGTCCACAATATTTGCGGGGGTTGGAATTTTTCAAAAGTCCTGTGATTTTTCCACATTTTCCGGCTGACAGGAAGTTGTCACGCATGTGAGATGACAATATGTCTTTGTTTTTAGATATTTTACACAGAAATTAGTGAGTCAGGTCTTGCCTGAAATGAATTCTGAAACACTTGTCTGCAAGCTGAAAATGACCTTTTCCTGCTTCATTGCATAATAGCACAAATGATTGATTTGCTTTGATTGGATCATTTCTGCAATGTTACAGTATTTACCGAAAAAAAGGAGAAGACAACCCTCTGAAAACAAACATAATAATATATATTTTAAAACATACAATGCTGTAACAAATTAAATATAGATCAGTTAAACATCGACTATGACTTTTTATACTCAAACAGATAGTTATGTTAAAAGGTGTCCAGACATACTTTGATTTAATATATTTTGTTCTTCATAGTTTAATCAGTCACCAGTCAGACCGTCTGTGAGTTGTATTTTTAGCATAAGGCTCGTTGTGTTTTCACGGTATGACATGAATGCAGCTCACGGCCCAGTAAATGCAGGTTTTTGGGTGTGACGTCTCAATTCTTCATCCGCCATGAACGCTGCTGCCCGGCTGCCACTGTGGAGCTCGTCCGTCCACCTCCTGTGTGAAGGCCCTGAGCTGCCCAGATGGCACTTGTGCTGCTGTTCTCTGGTGAAGGGTGAGATTAAGAGCTGCTTTTAGACTCTGAGCATTTTTGTGTGTCTCTGGGCTGCCCGCTGTCAATCCTGCTGGTGGCTGTGGTTTTGTGTACGTGGTGCAGAAGCTCTGAGTCCAGAGGGAGGAGGCTCTGGAGATTGAAGGTTTCGCTCTGGCCTGTCGGCTGCGTGAAGCCTCCGCGTGTTTCTGTCTCCCTGTTGTTCCCAGTTTGACAATTGCCAATTAGCACATTAATGCTTCAGGACATTCACTTTAACAAACAGACGTGTTGGTGTATTCTCAGCTGCTTTGCTGTGAAGCAACACGAGGAATGGCTCCTCCAACCCAGGCGGTGTCAGTCTTTACTGAAGCTTTGTTCCTCACTGTTTGTCTGATAGCCAAGTAGTGTTTTTATCTCCCATGTTTCCCTGTCTGTCAGGTGCAGACAGTGTGTTGTTGGATGGGGTTGAGATCAGAGTTCTTCTGTGCAGGCCAGTGAAGATTTTTTTTCCACACCAAACTGCTAAAAACATTTCTTTGTGGAGCTGGCTTTGTGCACAGGGGTATTATCATGTTGAAACAGGAAAGGGACAAACACAGACTGTTGCCAAATACTTTGAAGAACTCTATTGTCTCAGATATCTCTGCTGGAGCATTAAGATTTCCCCTCGATGGAACCAAGAAGCCCAAATCAGGAAAAACAGCTGCACTCTTTTTCCATCATAATTAGCACGCATATGCAGGTTTTTTTTTAAATGCCTGCTAAAAATAGGTGATAGACTCCTTTCTCCTCGCCAGGAGTAGACGAGTATGCCTTTCTGTTTTTTTTTTTTTTTTTTTTTTTAACTGGTGTGCCACATTTGATGTCACAAACGTGCTAGAGAACAGGGTGAGTAAACTGCAATCTCCCAGGAAGTGCAATGGGCTTTGTAGCCAATCTGACTTGAGCCCTATTTCCACCAAACACTTTAGGTATGGTACCCTAGCGTTTCCACCACAGACAGTCCTTTTAAATGTGGGCGGGATCACTCACTGCTCCGTCCAGCACTCGCTGTATTTCCTCATCAGCGGTGACACAGATGGAAGTCTGCACCTGGTTTATGGTCCACAGAACGAGGCTGCACGCCCACATTCTCAGAACAAAATACAACAGGCTGCAGTGAGAGTCTCTCTCCATGGGATATTTCAAAATAGCAGCTTTGTGCATTTAGTCCTTCTCAGGCAAGCTCAGGGGTTTAGTGTTGCTGTAGCCCACAGGAAGTGAGGATTAGAATATATGAGCTTCACATAATCCGCTCGAAATTAATACTATAGAAACACTTGATCCACTCATTACTAAAAGTGTGTGTCATATAAAAACTAAAGTGACACAGTGAAATTTAAGGTGTTTTGATTGAGTCACTTCGTCAGCTCGTGCTCTGAGTAACATGACAATTTAACGTTCCACCTTAAAAGTTGCCGGCAGTCGGCCCAGTGAATTAAATTATCATCTTCTAATATCATTTTCAAAATCAAGGATATTTGGCCGCAAATTCAAAGTTTTTTTCTGTTTTTTTTTTACAGCGAGGGTCCTGGAGGGACTGGTTAGTGGGATTTTTTTTTTTTGTCCAGTGGGGAAAAAGTACACAAACGTTCTTTGTCAGAGGTGTCCACATACTTTTGTCAGTTTAGTGTCACACCACCTAACTACATACGACAATAATGTCTTGACATTTAATTTATAATAAACACTAGAGCCAACCGAGTTCATTTTACTACTGTCTTTTTATCACTTTTACTTAAATGAAATTATAAATGTACTTTATGAAGTCTTGCTGTGACACTGTTACTGACACTGAAGTACAGGCTCACCTGTCTTAACAGCTGTCAGCGAGTGTCTCAGGTGTGTCCTGATGATAAAGCAATAACAGAAACATTTCTCTGGGCACTGAATCCCCACGTGCATGCTGTCGCTTTTATAGGCTTAATGTTGCATTATTCTAAACAAAGACGGGAGCTTTTAGCTTGTTCTGATATATTTATGATGGTTCTCTGCCACGAAGAAGAAAAAGACTGTTCCTGGTTGCTAGGCAACATCCTTTTGTGTTCTTCCAGCATCCAGTGTCTGACGGTCCACTCAGGCTTATTGTTGACATTTATCCTAAAGTGTTCAAGTGTTCACTCCAGCTGCTGCTGCTGCTGCCGCTGCCGCTGTGTGTATTAACAGTGACAGTACCAGTAATTTAACAAACACTCAGACGCCTCGGTGTCTGTGCTCATCAGACACTCTCACATTTATTGATTATTCAGTCGCCAGTACATGTAGTCTGATAATCAAACTGAGTCGCAGTCCTGTTTTAATTAATTTTTTTCCAATCTGACATTGTGTCACTGTGTCAGTTTCTGGTAGTAGTTTTAGATCAGATACAATATAGACAGTATTAACAGTGAATTCAGTATGTTAATGTGTATTTGTAGCGAACCATTACAGTGAAGGGATTAGAACCAGCACACACAGAACACACAGCACTGTGCTGCACCAAAGATGTACCTAATGTGGAACCAGAGTTTACAGGCGTGAGTTTCACCTACCGTAAGCAAAATGGGCTGAAGTTAGCATAACATGCTAACTTTTGTGCGAGTCAGTCACACTAGGGTGGGCGCAAATGAGGGACGAACTGGAAGACCTGCCTGTGGGTTCCTGGTCAGCTACAAAAAGGGAGAAAGAGTTGTGTATAAGAAGAGGACGTTGTGTCAGTGTTGCTCCACCGCTGTAGTCTGTAAATGGACACATGTCCAACACGCTAACCAGTCCCTCCAGGATCTCGTGGCAAAAAAACCTTGAATTTGTGGACAATTTTGTGAGAAATTGCGATAAAAAATTGCAGCATTTTTATGTGATTTTTGCGGGAAATTGCGGCTAATGACAAAAAAACATGATTTTTTTTTAACTAGTGGCTCCAAAAAATAAGTGATGTAATGACTTGCTATAATAATCATAGTGAATATTCCAAAAACAGCTGCAAATGTTTCAGTTCTCTTCTTTAGTTTTATTGAATTAGTTTCAAAACATGGACTCCAATAATGTTTTCAAAAATCCTGAGTGAATATTGTAGCTCTCAAAGCAGACAATGTGACTGTAAAACAACATGTAAGCTACATCTGCTGTAAACATAACATTTGAATCAATTCAGCACATATTGTATGCGTTTAAACAAAGGGACAATTCTTATGTCAATACAGAGCCTTTCTCCATACTGCAATGACATTAGCTCCATTTGATGACGCGTCTCATGACGTTTCAAATGATGTCAGATGCGTGACTACTTCCTGTCAGCTGGATAATGCGGAAAAATGGCGGGACTTTTGAAAAAATGCAAGCCCCCGCAAAAAATGTGGACTTTCGTTGAATTTGTGTTAATTATTTTTTTCTGGAGGGACTGACTAATATGCCTTAGTGCGTTACAACATTTAGTTTACCATCATGTATGTTTCATTTTATCCCCGCGTTCTGTCTCTCCCTCCAAGTTATATGTGAATCTGATGCGTTTATAAAACACCAGGCAAGAATTGTTTTTTAATAAGGGTCCTTAAAAAGTCATGGAAAAGTTGAGAGTTTATCCATGAAAATGTGTAGGAACCCTGTACAATGTAATGTTCTGCTGGGACACCTTGAATCCTGGCATTCATGTGGATGCCATTTGACGTGCGCCACCCGTCCAAGCCGCCACATTCCATGGATGCTCATTCAGATTGGGATGTGGGGAATTTAGAGGCCACGTCGATGCCTTGAGCTCTTTGTCATGTTCATCAGGCCATTCCTGAGCAGTTTTTATGGTATGGCATGGTGCATTGTCCTGCTGCATCCACATGAATGCCAGGACCCAAGGTTTCCCAGCAGAGCACTGCATTGTAACGAGATGAGCAAAGTCATGTGTATTTTAATGTGTGGGCTGATTGGTGTATGTACAGCACAGGAAGGCGAATGTCCAGTAGAAATCAACTTAACGTGAGACTTTGCACCTTGTGAAAGCAGCAACAATCTTTCAAATAAAGTTAAACATTCACAAGCAATAAAAAACGCCGTTACTCACTTAAATACAGCGTTCCTCGGTCAGGTATGATAACAGAATATTATTGTGTTGCAAGTTAATTTAGCATTTACCACTGTCTCACTTTAAAGTTCTTCACAGCACTCTAAGGATGCATTCACACTGGCACTATTTGGTCCGCTTTAAACGAACCCTGGTCCGCTTCCACAGATAGTTTCGTTCATTGGAGTGGTGTGATTGTCATTTGAACTCTGGTGCAGACCAAAAGAGCGAACCCTGGTCCGCTTGAAAACTGGGGGTCTCGGTTCACTTGCAAGTGAACCCTGCTGCGGTTGGCTTACTGTGGGAAATGGAAATGGACTATCCAGCGAACCAAAGAGAGGAAACAAGAAACCCTGCAGACTGCATAAATCTGGTGTTGCTCCATTGTTTTTGTGGTGACCAAGCCGGCTGAAGGGGATGGATTTCTGTTTTCAGTCCTGGCCAATTGATGTGCCGGGTTTTCTTCTTCCTCATGCTTTTTTTCTTCCTAGTTAGTGGTTGTTTCGGGCAATACCGCCCCCAAAGCAGCTGTTGTAACTGCGTGACATTGTCCAAAAGTACAGTGTGAAAGTGAACCGAACCAAATGAAGGTGTGAAATTTTTCGGCATTCCCCCGGACTATCCTGGTGTGAATGCACCCATAGAAACATGCCATTTAAATAGTTATGTTACAGAAACCCGCACAGCTGCTTTAATCTCATCCTCACTTGCTGCTGTCGTTTTTCATGTGTTTAGCTGGGTAGCTACCTGAGAAGAAGACAACCCCATGGCGAACCAAAGCTCAGACTGATTTGATTACCTGTCCAGCTGGTGGAACAGCCGTTAATTGGTATCGCTGAACAAATAAGAGGCGCGTGCTTCAGTCTTGAGTTGCATGCAAAGTCTGTTTCCCTCCATTGGTGAAGTTAAATATACTTTATGAATGATAGTTATGTAGATTATGTGTAGCACAAAGTTCAAAGACCAGCTCCCTATGTAGATATAAACGGCTCATTTAATGATTCTTTTTTTCAGGTGACTATACACTAAAGGAAAAATACTTATTATATGGTATTCTATTTCTGCCAATACATCCTCCTAAATCCTACACATTGCTTTAATGCTAGGCTTATCTTTGGTTGGTTGTCCAACCTAAAGTCAATTTTGATGACTGGTATTAACAAAGACTGACTTAACAGTTTAGACCAGTTGGTGCGACTCGCTCCAGGAACTTCAGAGATTTGTACAGTAATATATTAACACATTTTGTCTTTTATTGGTTTATGAAAGACTTTAAATGATTCAGACTTCTTTAAAGTTTTAAAGTTTTCTTTAAAGTTATTTGTTTGGTACAAATCCTGAGAGATGTCTGTAACATGATCATAAGTTGTTTGACTTGTGATCATTGACTTTAACAACTTTAACAGTTATGCTGAAACCTGATGAAAGTAAATAAGATTGAAAGATAACAAACCACAGAGCAGAGCAAACATGAACCAGGCATAAAACACACCCCTGTAGCTGTTACAGCTCAGTGTGTAGAAAAAAAACCCTCAGATAAAAACAAGTTTTCTCATTAAGAGGCTTCATTGTGTGCATGAGTGTGTGTCCTGTTCTGAAGATTTCAGCTGGATTTCACAGTTTGATGAGATGTCGGTGTCACGAGCTGTTTCCAGTCTTGTCTGTGTGTGTCCTCAGTGGTGGAAACACACACATCTGTCACACACCTGACCCGAATACTGCCCTACCCAGCTGTTTCCTAGGAAAGGAAAGCACATGTGTTTTGTGGGTGGGGAGTCAAATAAAAGAGCAGCTCTAACTGACCTGAATCAAGAAAAACATTTAGAGTTTGCTTGTGTAGAATGATCTCAGGTCGTCTATGGTTTGTTTTTGATCGGCTGATTGAAATCACAGAATGATACAGGATGCGGCTGCATCATGTTCTGGCTTTGTGGCGACGGCCTGAGACGATCTGCTGCCTTTCTTGCCTGATATCCACCGAAGCGTCTCATTTGTGGCTCTTTCTCTGCTCCATAATCTTTGTGCACAGGGTCTATTTTTGCCAAACCAGCTTTTGTCTCCGAAGCATGAAATTTAAATGTATTTAAATGCTAAAACTAAAAGGAGTTAGTCAGTTTGTCAGTCAGTAGACGGAAAGATATGGAAACTGTTTTGATAGTTTATTAATCCTTCATTTCAGTCCTTTTTTAGATGCAAAAAAATGCCAAATATTCTCTGGTCCACATTGTCAAATGTGAGGATTTGCTGCACCGTTGCAATATAAAAATCTCCATGTACCACTTTAAGCAGATAAAGTCTAGGATGAGCAAGGACTATAAATCAAACACTCCCAGATAAAAGCGCTCTGATCAATCAGCCACTGATCAGTCACAGGTTTGCCCCCAGTGTAGAGATGTGTGTAGTTTATTTTTACAAAAAGTGGTTGCCCCAAAAGTGACAAAGTGATGTTTATTTCCATTGACTGCAGTAGTGTTTTAGCGACTGCAATAGAATATCAAAATATATTTGATATACAAAAATTGCCCCTTAGGGATAATACCAAAATCCTGTATCCTGTATGTTTCACAAATGTCAAAACCAAACATCAAAATCGTGTCTTTTTTTCTAGTCCAGGTGATATGTAAAAATTATGCTTACTTTTTCATATAAGGGTGAATCTTTGGGACATATCACCTGGACGATTCATGAACATCTGACATTTATTTAAGGAGATATAGCTGTTTTTATTACTGTTTACCCTAAAACATTTTGATGCAGTCGACTCAGTTTTTGACATTTCAAAAATGTGGCTGAATTGTTTGTGGTGGACAGACAGGAGATGCTGTGTTGCCAGTCGTGTGTCAGTTGAGCTAAAAATGTGGGAGGAGATAAGTTTAATTAGTTTTACAGTTTTTGAGAAAAACAGAGTGATGGACTTCCTGCAGATCAAAACATCTAAATGTTTATTTTCATGCATGCGAAGGCAGATTGCATGGCAGTCATAATAATAACAATAATAATAATAATGATAATAATAACATTGGCTTAAACAAGAGGGATTGCCCGGCTCCTAATTATTGCTGTCAATTTTGGGAAGCAGAGCTCATAAAGCGATGATGAAGGCTGTATAAACCCAAACGCACAGCTGCTGTTGCTCTGTGCTTCATGACTCAGTAGGTGTTGGAAATGGCTGGCTTCCCTCTGGATTCTCTCCTCTTTCTATCACTTCATGTGTCATTTTCTCTCTCCAACTCTTCCTCTCACCCACTTCCAATTATAGCTCAACCTCGTGCCGGTTTTCCCAAGACAAAATGAGGAGAGCTGATTAAGTTTAATTTAGCTGCAGCTATTTAATGAGATGGCGCTTTTGCGCAGTTTTCACTTCCAGCGAGCAGAGCAGGAGTAAAACAAAGAGCCTTAATGTTTCTGCCTGACAAAAGAATGTGATAGGGTGTGTCAGCTGTGTTGGTTTTATGTCCTTCTGTTGTGTTAGATTATGTCTCTAACAGCTGCTCTCTGAGGGCGACACACATGTAACCAAGATTAATACAACAGTTTGGATCCGATTCACCTGAGCAGCTAATATCCTGTTGCCATATAACCTTATTTTCCCAGTATCATGAGCTCTGTTTGATCAGAAAGATGCTGGTTTCATCATCGTTAGTATATTTTGGCTTTTAAATTAACGTGGAGTTGAACAGATGAGAGGTTTTGGCTCTCTGACACGTGCAGATCCCCTGATGGAGCTGGATCGACGCCTACATGAGTCACTTTGTTCTCTGCAGCAGCAGTGATGTGATGTTTGGCTGTTCAGTCCAGAGGTGGACTGAGCGTGTGCAGAGTGGGGTTTTCCCTGCGGGGCGGTGGCCGGTCCAAAAAAACACAGAAAATAAAACAAAAGTCCCGTCCTGTTTGATCCAGCATCAGACAGGCCGGCTCCATGCAGGTTAAACAGCTTGATTTTGGTACATTCTGCCTTCCATACACTGTGCTGACACTGATACTCACCGTGTTGACCTGACATAAACATAATGCTGCTTTCAGGTGCAAGGCAGGCGCACCGGAATAACAGGTTGAGCCTCCTCAAACAAAACAAACCAAGAAATCTAGGCAGTATATATGGGACAGACTGTATTTTCTCATGACCTACAGTTTGAGAATTATAATATAATACAAAATCAGTTTGGCTTTACGTGTTAATAAAGCTCGTAGCAGAGTTTTGAGTCACAGGGTGGAAAATTGATCAGTCGATTCAGTCAGAGCTGATCAGATCAATGGAGAGGAATGTTTAGACCCAGCACAATGAACGGTTTAGTTTCACTTTTACTGCAGCTGCTGCTCTACTGCTGCGTGTGCTCGGAGTACACTCTGCGCTGTAACTGTGTGGATGCAATGAATAACCAATCAGTGTCCATATACTCCAACAGTGTTTTCTCAATTGAATTTCCACAAACTTGTATAGTCTTGTCTCAGAATCATATAATAGCAACCTAAATGTAATAGAAACTAGGGCTGCCCCCGACTAAGAATTTTCCTAGTCGACCAATAGTCGTCATTACGGTCCATTAGTCGACTAGTGTCCCTCATGTTTGTGATCTGAATGTAATGATGAAATGATATATTTTGGTGGTTTGAGTTGAAGGTGTGAGAAAGAATAGTCTCAGTAACATTGTTAACACTGTGCTACATTACAGAGAAATACAAACCGTACTAATGAACCTTCATTAATATAGGCCTATATTTTATCTCCAAGTGCACGTCACACACTGAGCGAGCCGCCTGTTAATGACGCTGTGGGCTAATGGGCATGTAGCTACTTCCATGTTTCACATGATACGTCATGTTTGTAGTGGACCAATGAAGATGAGTTTACATATCACCTTGGGTTGGTCCTTCACCTTCTCAAAATGATCCCACACTTTGGATTTCCTGCCCGACATGTTATTAACTAGCCTGTGGAATAACCGCAGGTACCAGCCCTGGAGATTAGGGGCCGTACAGGGGCCGCTGTTTATAAGTGTGTAGGCCTGTCGTCTGTGGGACAGATGTAAAGCTCTGGGTAGCCCTGCACTAACATGATCAACTTTTCCGTGTTTATCAGACTGAATATTTACAGAAGAAGGGAAAGATATCTGTCGATACCTGACTCTGAAGGTGCAGCTTCTAATAGAGTTTCATCTTTGTGTGTTTTTTTTTTTTTTTTTTTCTGCGACTAAGCGACCAATGAAATCTTGCTGACCAATGACCTTTCTGGTGGACAAACGTTTGGTCGACTGTTCGGGGGCAGCCCTCATGGAAACAGAGAACAGTGTCCTGTTTTAGTTCACCCCTCCGATGCTCTCAGCTCTGATACTGAATTCTAGAAAAATCAGTTAAACCCCTCCTGAAGCAGACCAGACTCTGGCTCCACTTTTTCTACTGTTGCCCAGTATGAGCCCAGTTTGGCTGCCGGCACAGTCGGGAAAATACTTTGCACTTTGTTAGGATTTTATTACTGAAGTATGACTGCGTGTTAATCAGTGAAAATGATTACGTTGAGATGCCAGTTAAGGCTCGAAACACGTGACAGGGTTTCTGGTTAAAGTGCTGTGTGGGTTAGGGCTGGACTGTGGAGGTGTTTTTTTTTTTTTTATAATCCAAAGTAAGGTGTAATGATGAGAGTCCATCAGTAATCATGTCTGTACAGGCAACAAAAAGCTGTTTCATTTCAAGAGACTCCTCCTGAAATATGCAATACTCAAATACTGAAATAAAAAAACGACAACGAGGGGCTGTATCTGAGCTCGCACTGCTCTTCTGTTCTGGCGGTGGGTGTGTCAGCGGTGTTGGGTCAGTCTGGGTCACATTTCCAGGACCATTTATTTATTTTCTTTCACCCTGGTTGACCACTGAGTCAGCTCTGCGCTGTTTATAACATCTGTCCGTCCTCCTCTTCGGTATGAGCAGACTGCAGCCCCCTCCTCCTCCACCACCACCACGTCCATGCTGCGTTTACTGTCTGTGTGAAGAGCATTGTGACACTTGTGTGTAAAATACACTGTGAATAGAACACACACATGAATATTCAAACACACACAGGCGACCTATTCCTGGCCCGTGGTGCGGCTGCCATGTGGTAAACAGTCAGAAACTCTTCGGCCATCTGCAGAGCTGTGATTTCAAACACACACACACACACACAGTCCTCTATTGGGACTACAGCAGTGATTTGGTTTTTAAAGACGAGGGGCAGCCGTTGGTCTGCAGGCGTTTGGCTGCTGCTGGTCGAAACAGGAAGTCTGACAGGTTACCTGAGGTCAGTGTAGTGCAGCAGGAAAATAACTCCACATTGGCCCCATAAGCTGTGTCCCGATTCAGGGGCCGCCTCCCTGGAGGGAGGCCACCTTCCAAGGTGTGTCCTACCAGTGGGCCAAAACTGCATCTCTTGATTTAACCATTATGTCTGCACCACTGCTGGGCTCAGCAATAACTGCCTGAACGCACCATTAAGCTTTGTTTATACTCATGCGAGACATCATGGCGAGGGCCTCTGTAGATGGCATACAAGCTATGAGCGTGCACAGAGGCGTTTATATTCAACGTGGTGTTCGTTGTAATATAATCTGAACAGCAGGAGCGTACATGTAGAATATTCAGTGGATCAGCAAGGAGACAACATGTTACTTTGAAGAACGTTACTGGAAAAGTAGGCTGCCTGGTGTGACGACTAAACACCGCCAAACTGCCAGATATTACATTTGTGTACTGTAATTATTACTGCTCACCTCCAAGTCAAAGTGATTTTTTTTTTTTTTTTTTTTTTTTAGCTTTGTTTCCCTCTGGGGCGCCATTCTTTCCATCTGTTAGGTTTTAGAGCTCATATCTCATGTTCTCCCACACCCTGCAGCAAAAAGCCTCTTCTTTCCTCAGTGTGGTGGCTGTTTTTTTCCAAGACTTTAAGGTTATTTGACTTTACGTGGCGCATGACCAAGCATCACAACAGCTTTTGGAGCCTTCACACTCAAAGCAAAAGACGTGATGATTTCATTTTTTGGCACGAGAGTCTTGCGCTGGGCACAGTGGCGAGCATAAAGCTAGCTTTAGACAGTCTCTCCAGAAAATTGCGATCGCAATAATTAACGCAAATTCAACGAAAGTCTGCAATATTTGTGGGGGCTTGCAATATTTCAAAAGTCCCGCAATTTCTCTGCATTTTCTGCGAATGCGACATCATTTGAAACGTCATTAGACGTGTCATCAAATGGCGCTAATGGCATTGCAGTATGGAGAAAAGCTCTGTATTGACATAAGAATTGTCCCTTTGGTTAAATGCTGCAATTTTTGTTGTAACATTTGACAAAATTGACCGCAAATTAAAGGTTTTTTTTTTTGCCGCGAGCTTCTGTAGGCACTGTTAAGACCTCTTCCTAACTAGATACAATGCAAATGCACGAACATTAGATTGTTTTCCACTGATTATATTCTAACCTGCTCCGTGTGTCAGCCAACAGGCTTAGCGATGTGTTGCTTGTTTGATAAAACACTCACCCTCGCTCTGTGACATTTGGTCCATCTCCAACCTGTTTTCATTGGCTGAAATCAACGCTGACATCCTTGACGTTTTTGTTTTCCCTCCAGTCAGCTGTCAATATGAAAGAAAAGAGACTCATTCACGAGGTTGACGGTCACCAAAAGTCATCATTCCAGCTGAGGGAATGATTAAGACTCAAGAAAATTATTGGTTATGAATGAATGATTTGCAGAGGGAGAAATCTCAATGGTTGTTACATCACTCGTAGTGTATCTGGACGATCTTTTGCACTCAATCCTCCAGAGTCCTCTCGCTCACTGCATGTCAGAAGGAGGTGTTTCACTACAGACAAGCTTGCAGTGGGTTGCAGGTGATACACTGGTTGTGTCCTCCAGCCTCACATTAGTCCACATTTCTTACAGTCTTTAGAAATGTCAGTGCGGTCGACTTGTTGTGACACACATTCTTAGTCTAGGATCTCTTCATTGAACTCATAATGAATCTTATGATCTTAAAACTGAAGTTTTCTAATGTCTCCTTTCTCTCCTTCCTTTTCAGGACACTGAGATTGCCGCCGAATGCAACCATGTAAGTGTCTTAACCTCCCAAAACACCACTTCCCAGCATGCACCATGTTATCCTAGAGTTCCACTTAGTGTGTGTTAAGCATAGAGCACCAGAGACAGGAAGTCTGATACCATCATTCACTTAAACAACCAAAATAAGATTTGAATTGGTGAATTGCTGATCTGTAGATCTCTAGGTGTCTGGGTTAAATTAGTTCTCAGCTCTCAGTTTTAGGCCCTTGTACTGGGGCATTGTAAATAATTTCAGTATTCAAACATTTGTATTAAATTACTAAAGAGTACTCACAAAAAAAAACTGAATGTAAGAGTAGCGTACGAAACAAACGCCCAAGCAAAACTGCAGGTCGGGGTTAAGGTTAGCCTGCTTTAAATACAGTACTGACTATAGAGATTAGCCGTTACACACAAGTTTAACGTCACATAGCTTAGCATTTGCAAAGCATTTATTTTTGCTGGTTAAAATGTCCAAATTAAAGTTTTAGGAATGCAAACAGAGAGACACCAGCAGCATGATGTTAGTTACACTCTGTTAGTAAATCTGTTTAATCCTGTTTTCTCATCTTCTCTCCTCCAGCTGCTGTGGAACTACAAGCTGAACCTGACCACCGACCCAAAGTTTGAGTCTGTAGCCGTGGAGGTCTGCAAGACCACCATCTCTGAGGTCAGTGGCTGACACCAACACAGATATGTTTTGTGCTTGTACTTGGGTGCAGAATCTTCCCTGTGTGTTCTCACCTCGCTCCTCAGCCTGTGTGTTTGTTGTCAGCACACACACAGCTGCCTGTCATGAACCATCCTGCTCCTTCTCACCGCCACTCAGGAATGCTTGGGAGAATATTTTTATTCTCCTCACATTTAATTTCTGCGAAATCTTTTTTTGTACTGTCTAGAAACTGAATAACGGAAAAACAGTCAGGCCTTTAAATCAAATGTCTCTTCATTTAGAATCTGTTCATTTTAAGGCAAAGCAGCTTTATTGATTGAGCTTGTTTTAAACAGAAATAGTTGAGTTCACAAAAGGATTGCACAACCTCTGCAGCTGCTAAACCAGCACAAATCAGACAAAAAGGAATAGTGTAATTCTCAAAGCACCTGCAAAGGGTGAACTGCACCTCTGACAGTCCCTCCAGAAAATCGCAGTCTTGGGATCGCAATAATTAATGCAAATTCTTGCAATTTTGTCCCTTTGTTTAAATGCATACAGTATGTGTTGAATTGATTCAAATGTTATGTTTACAGCGGATGTAGCTTACATGTTGTTTTACAGTCACATTGTCTGCTTTGAGAGCTACAATATTCACTCAGGATTTTTGGAAAACATTATTGGAGTCCATGTTTTGAAACTAATTCAATAAAACTAAAGAAGAGAACTGAAACATTTGCAGCTGTTTTTGGAATATTCACTGTGATTATTATATATGATATATTATATATATTATATTATATTATTATATATATTATATATATCATTACATCACTTATTTTTTGGAGCCAATAAATCTTTTTTTTTTTCTCCTGACTTGCAATTGTTGTCATTTGCTGCAATTTCTCGCAAAAAAATCACATAAAATGCCGCAATTTTTATCACATTTTTTTTGACAATTGGCCCCAAATTCAAGTTTTATTTGTTGTGAGATCCTGGAGGGACTGTCTATCAGTGTCTCGTTGCTGTTTGCACAAATTTAAATGAGTTAATATTCATACATTTGGTGTCAAATTGATTCCTTTCCTTGCAAATGAGCTGTACTGAAAAAAAACCAGTCCAATTCACAAAGATCAGCGCTAATAGTCACACACTGTTGAAGTGAAATAATTGGCATCTTCGGGGAGTTGGTGGGAACTGAAGTGCACTGACTGTTTCTCTCTGTCACATTTAAATTCTTTACCTGAAGCTTAGAGAGAAGCCTCTGTGCCTTGTCGGTCGGGACCTGTAGCTCGCTGTTTTCCCTTCTCTCTGTCATTGTGCTGTCTACTGTGTTCTGTGCACAAAGGTGACATTTATATTTTGCAACATGGATAACAAAGGCAACTTTATTTGTGTGTTTTTGCTGTAATATCATTAGAACAAATCTTGTGAATCAGAACCTGAGACGGGGCAGACAGCAGTAGTGTTTTATAGTGTTTCCGCAGAGTGTTAGGAAGACAACAACTCTCCAGCCTGCTGTGTAGATTCATGTCAACTAAATAATTTAATATCTGAACTTCAGTTGAATGTGGTTCATTTTAGTCAGTTTGAGAGAAGACAGCAGACATGTCATTACTGTAGAGATGAAAATATGAATGTCTACTGCACAACACACAGGAAGAAATAATCTTTGAGATCAGTTTGAAGTGTCTGTATCAGCCATCCACTTCACTTTTTTTTACAAGCCTCAGAAGCACATGAAGCTTCCAGAAGCTGCTCTCCCCCCCCCCCCCCCCCCCCCCATAAACATCAGCACACCAGGTTTATTCACTGTTCATCAGTCCATCGTTTGAGAGTTAGCAGGTTTCATTTAGAGTTATATCCGCCAGGCTCAAACCTGAAGGAGATCATGCATGTTGGTGTGTGTGTGTGTATGTGAGTGGTCGCTCATTAGACCCAATATTTGTTATTTGCCACAATTTCCCGCAAAAAAAAATCACATAAAAATGCCACAATTTTATCGCAATTTTTGACAGAATTTTTGACAAATTCAAGGTTTTTTTGCTGCGAGATCCTGGAGGGACTGAATAATAAAAATTCCTTCCGTTTCAATGGGACCTTCGTCAGCCTGCGGTCGGTGCTCAGGCCCTAATGACATTGATCAAAGATTTGCGGCTGTGTTTTGGTTATTAAAAGTACATTCATCATCATATTTATATTATATCTTCTGAAATGCACTGCAGTGCTTCTCCCGGAATACAAGAATCATCTAGAGGCTGTGATCAACTCAGGCTTGCGCGTTGCAGCTGGAATGTGGCCGCCTGGCGTCTATCTGCTCGCTACTGTGCACTTTTCTAGTTGTATCTTAAATTGCGTTATGGTAGTAATCAAGCACTAAAAGCATAAAGTGAAATTACTGAGAACTGTTGTTATCTGTGTTCCTGTCTCGATATGGAGTCTTAACAGCTCAGTTTAAAAGCAGGTGTTGCTGATTACTTCACTTCCTACGTAGACTGTGCTATAAAAGCTCTGCTTGTTTTGTGCAGAGCTCGACGCACTGATGGCGAAACACGTGAAGCAAACATCTTCACCACTTTCATAACACATTTTTAAAAAAAAAGAAGCTGCAAGTAAGTAAATCACAAGCAAATGAAGAAACATATTCCCTCCTTTGACAACACAAAACTCAGACGAATACAAAAGAGGAAGAGGTCGCTGGTTGTGATGGACCAACAGAGAATTATCACCTGCAGCTCATCCCGCTTTATAACAACACTCGGATGTTTACAGCTTGTTGCGCTGTGAAAAAATGAATTCATTCAGGTTTAAATGAGGCTGTGCTGAGCTCCCTGAACTGAAGCTTTGTACTGGACAAGTTATTTTTCTGAAATGGTTAAGATGATGGAAGGATTATTTGTGTGTATATTTATGTATGTGCACACAAAAACTGGAGGAAGAAATGCACACAAAAATAAATTATAAAATGCTCTTATACAAATCTAATTCATCAGGAAAGCAACGTAAATGAAATTTAAATGAGTATGTGTCTTGTAAGGTGTCCTCGAGTGTCCTGCCTATAAATAAAATGCATTATTATTGTTATCATCTTATGTACAAGACAAATATTTTTAAATATTTTAAAGTTAAATTTAAAGTGCGTCCAGTTCTCGTTCAGAGTTAACAAAGCTGTCTGTGCTCTTCACTCAGATTAAAGAATGTGCGGCAGAGGAGCTGGGGAAGGGCTACCTGGTGTCCTGCCTGGTGGATCACCGTGGCAACATCAGCGACTACCAGTGCAACCAGTACATCACCAAGATGACCACCATCGTCTTCAGCGACTACCGGCTGATCTGCGGCTTCATGGACAAGTGTCGCGACGACATCAATGCCCTGCGCTGCGGCAGCATCAGCACCGGAGAGAAGGTGAGATGCTAACGCTCAAAGTCTGTTGATAAAGATGAAACTGGTTACTGCGTTTAGTTTCACTCTTATCCGGGTTTGAGTTTATTCAATGAATCAGTTTAAGTTCTCATTAAATCCTCGCTCTGATTCTCTTGACATTGTTTTAGTGAGAACATGGTAAATGTTGAGTCCCTTATACTTGAGTGCTATGTTGTAGACAACTAGACTTGAAAACGTTTCACCTCTCATCAAAGAGGCTTCTTCAGTTCGAAGGAGCCTCTTTGATGAGAGGTGAAAAGTCTTCAGGAAACTAAAGCAAGTCTATTTGCATACGATACAGCACTTAAGATCACCATGACCTGGATGACTGAGAATCTTCACCAGCTTGAGTCCCTTATCTCAAATCAGCTGCTCCTGGTTCACCGCTAGATGTGACACATGCTGCAAGACATGCTTCATCATGCTGCACTGACTTCCTCCCTGCATCAAGTTGTGAAAGTGCAGTGACAGTTCGTGTGTTAACTTGTGTGAATATAAATGGAAGCTCAGTTAATCTTAACTGACTCAGTTGGCTCAGTCCCACATATACCGCCCTGCTGCACCAAATTTGGATTAATCCTCTGGTGAAAATAGTTCCCAACAAATGCACTTTTTACTTCTGTTTCTGTGATAAAAACTACAGTTATCAGCTGCTAAGACATTACAGAGACTTTTTTAAACATGAAACTATGTCCGTGAGGTGTTGTGGAGATTTCTTTCTTCAGTCAATAATTGAACTTTAATTATTGATTTACCAGTCATTTTTAAAGCAAATGTGCCAAACACTTGATGGTTTCAGCTTCTTAAATGTGTGGAATATGGCTTACTTACTACTACACTAAGTAATTGCAGGATTTCCCACACATTCATGTATTTGTGGCACTGCCACAGTGTTGGGATTTGCTGCCATTTTTAGATTTTTTTTGAGCTGCCTTTCTCTTTTTCTCTATCTTGCAGCAGAGATGTTTGAGCTATAGCAGGTGGTGTGTTCCACCTTTTATTTCCCAGTTGCTCTTGGAAAGAAGAATAGAGGACTGGAAACAAACTGTAACTATTACCATTGGAAATCACCGGTTTCGATTCAATGCCGGAAGTGGCGCACATAATTCGAGGCAAGGGATCATGGGGGCAGGAAAAAGGTGGATAAACAAATGAAATTCATTAAAGCAAGTACTAACGCATTGTCAGGGTCATTCTATGAAGCTGAAGTGGATCATATTCTGTTTTTTTTTCTCTCTCTCCATCTTTTGAAGTATTTCCATGTAAAGCTGGTGGCAGACATCGTGTTGTGTTAGTCTGATTTAGAAGGAAGATCCAACAGAAGAAGAATTTAGGCCAGAAGGAAGCTGGAATTGGATCCATGCAGGACAGTGTAGAGGACTCACATATTATCAGCCTGTTTCTACACCTAGAACAAAACTAGTTTTTCCTGTTTTACAGTTATTTTGTATCTTAGGGAGTGGGAAAGAGTTTGTTGTGTATTCCCAGGAATCCTGTTTCCCAGCTTTAAACCAAGATGAGGAACTGTCCTGGAACTGTCCTGTCCCAGTTTGTGTGGGTGTGAGACCAGGCTGAGGGACTGATAGATATTTAAGTCTTAACAACAGCACCTGTGAAAGTTGTGTAAAGTGTTCACACATGTGACAAACAGATTTTGTGGTGGGTCTTATGAGCTGTCGTCACTGCTTCCACTGGGTCTAAATACACCCAGGAACTGTGTTCAAAGTGTGACTCAGCTGGAATGAGAAAAGACAACTTTGACAGCAGTTTGTCAGCGAGCAGAGCGAATCGATCTCCTCTGAACGTGTCCTTCTGCTGCTGAGCCAAGCTAAACCTCATAAGCCCGTTAGACACGCAGTTATTATGGGATATCGCGCCGGCACAATTAGAACTGGGAGCAAATTATTTATTTGTCAGCGGGAGCAGAGTTGGTTTCATTATCAGGAATTTGTCACGGTGGCTCATTTCAGTGTGCCGGAGCTGCTCGGAGTGGAGATTAGACTGACCATGTTTACTCAGACTGAAAAAATACACGGCATCCTCTGACAAAATGATTTATGGAGTGAAAGGAAAGCTCGCTCTGTGTGGGATTAGTGCTGCTATAAACTGCACTGTTATTACTTTTAAATTGGGAGCATTTGTGTGTGTGTTTTTAAAAGAATGGTAGTAATTGTTATTTTCCCTAAAAGAGGTGTTTTGGAATTCACATTAAAAATAGACTTCACTTCTACCTGGATAAGGAGAGGATGACTCATTTTCTAAAGTGTTTGCTCTCAGTGGAATTCTTTGGCAGAGAAAGAGGGAACTGTCTGCATGGCATTCAACTTCACAGCTGCATTTAATAAACACATTTACAAACCTCCTCAACAGTTTTTGTCTCACCCACCAGGTAGTAATTATCCATGTTTGAACGCTGGTCAGTGTAGTGCTGTGATCGGAGCTGATGGTTTGTTTTCCTCATACTGGTGAGACGTTCCACACCAGGAACAAGGGTTATCTCTTAAAATGTCCTTGTGGATTAGGGTAAGGGTACAGGCCGGCCACTTTATCAGGTACACCTTTCTAGTACAGGGTCAGACCCCCTTTTGCCTTCAGAGCTGCCTTAATCCTTGGTGTCATAGATTCAACAAGGTGCTGGAAACATTCCTCAGAGATTTTGGTCCATATTGACATGATGACATCACACAGTTGCTGCAGATTTATCGGCTGCACATCCATGATGAGAATCTCCTGTTATTATTTCTAACAAGATGTGCAATCAGGAGAAAATAGACCAGGACAGAAAATTGACTTTTCTCTGGCACTGGTGAAGGCTGCCTCTGAAGGCTGAGTCTGAAATTAATTGGTTAAAAGAACAGATTGATTTGAATAAATACATCTGAGAGCTTGAGCTGCTGTCTGAAAATGAATCCTTTTAACACCAGAGCTGAATGACACTGAGTCTTACACCTGACTGTTCCTGCTGTAACTGTGTGACCTTTGCTCTCTGTGTGCAGGACATCCACTCTCAGGGCGAGGTGATCGCCTGTCTGGAGAAAGGTTTGGTGCGGGAGGCCGAGGAGCAGCCGGGGGCTCACTCCATCAAGGACGACTGTAAAAAGTCCATCATGAGAGTCGCTGAGCTCTCCTCAGACGACTTCCACCTGGATCGATACCTGTACTTCGCTTGCCGTGACGACCGAGAGCGCTTCTGTGAAAGCGTGAGTATTAAGTTGATCTCACATCTTGATCTCTCTTAAGTTGATCTCACATCTCAC
This sequence comes from Cephalopholis sonnerati, assembly GCA_019142605.1. NCBI lineage: Eukaryota > Metazoa > Chordata > Actinopteri > Perciformes > Serranidae > Cephalopholis > Cephalopholis sonnerati. The sequence continues at coordinate 43,670,988 of JAGQAX010000005.1, read as the reverse complement.
ATCTCCACGGCACCATGACACGTGTTCTGTTAACTGATCTTTTGGCTCAAATTATGACTATCACAATACATCTTTTAGAGTTTTATTTCCTCTTAAGAAGGTGCTGACTGCATCCTTTTCTATTCTGATAAACACTGGTGTATCTCTTATCCTTTAAACACGTATTTCCTGTGGTGATTTCTCTCTTTCTGCACATTTTATATTTTTGTAATGATCGTCAGCTAAAATGAGAAACATGTCCGTTTTATCAGCTACTTAAAAAAACTGACCTCAGTTCAGTTTCTAGGTTTGAAAACCTGCAGAGAGCCTCGGTTTGTGGTGACGTCACAGGAGGAGTCTCTCCTGATTATTAACATGTCACGTTAATGATGCAGGGATGCCTCAGTGACAAGATGTATTTATGTTCTTCTGAACTTTTTACCTTTTTATTTTACTGCCTCTATAAGGCAAAGTAGGTTATTATTTTTACATGAGAAACACTTAAAGCTGATTTCAGTAGCCGATTTCTCAGCAGCTGTGTACTGAGGCTGCTGAAGCATTTCATTCCTAAAAGATTTTGTCCACTTTATAAAGACACCTACAGGGCCCACAATACTTTTTCTGTGTACTTGCACCAGTGCATGTACCTTTTAGGGAAGCTTTCACACCTGCCCTGTTTGGTTAGGGTCAGTTGAACTAAATTGAACTTTGTTTGCCCCCTCAGTGCGGTTCGTTTGTGCAGGTGTGAAAACAGCAATCACACTCAGGTGTGCACCAAAACAACCGGACTGAGACCTTCTTGAAGAGGTGGTCTCAGTCCGGTTCCAAAGGAACTCTGGTGCGGTTGGTTTGTGGTGAGAACGTGTTCCGACCTGGATCTGAACGAACTGCAGTCACATGACACATTGTTTGGGTTAAACATGAGCATGTTACAGTCCTGGAGGATTATTAATGTGCGCCTCCTCCTGTACTGCCTTAATATGCACATTCAGCACATCCAATGCATCAAAACATTGTTTTCTAGTTGGAGCCGCGCCTCGTTTTCAAACTGTATGCTTTGACTCAAATGAACAATGACAGCAATATAGTCCACGATGAGCAGCGCTAAAATCAACCTGCGTAGTTGTCCCTCCATTGTGACATTAGAAAGTGTCACATTTATCTTGACAGTGTACTCTTCTTCAACGTTTGCTTTACTTCCTGGATTTTTCTGACAAATCAAGAGCAGCTTTCTGATGCAGGCATTTGATCTGGTCCTCTTGTAAATGCTGCCGTGAGAACACCAACCAACTCTAGGCAATTATACAACTTTGGAACAACATGAGTCCCTGATTCAGACCAAAGAAGACAACGACAGGGCTGACAGCAGCCTTCAAACATTTTTACTGCAGTTGGTGTATTTGTCCTCTTTCATGACATCACAATTGTAGCAAACCTCTGACAGACAACATTTATTTATTGTAAATGCTTAAAAATGAGGATATTTTCTATGATCACTGTACAGTCGTGTGCAGTGAAACTACTTCAAATTTATTAGTCATACTAACATTTTAGCAGCTTCTGCGCAAACCATATACAGACTTTTTTTTCATCATATTAGGACTTCTTTGGTGATGTCACGTATTTAACAAGACCTATTTAATGCATGTGTAATAAATTAGTGCTGTAATAAGAGTCTTCCTACAACCTTTTTGGCCGCTCCAAGTCCCGTTACTGTGACGAAAAGACGCACATCAAAAGTAGCAGCTGGCTTGACCACAGTGTTACACGGTGCTGCTTTTGCGCTGTGTTGCTCTGTGTGTCTCTTCTTCAGCTGTCAGTGTCGTCCTTTAGCGCCGAAGTGTTGTTAGTTAAACTAGTTTTTCACTGCAAGAGAAAATAGTTGTTTGGCGTGTAAAAGGGGCGATTGCGTGAATCTCACAGTCAGTGTGTGAGAGTTAGCAGCCCTGCCCTGTGCACTACTGTGCATATGTACGTGGTATTTTGAGCCTTGATCTGTGACACAATAACGTCTGATATCAAAGGAATCAGGGGTTATCTGATTGAATCAGCTTTTCAGGATCTGTCATCCTGTGGCATGTTGTATTTGTGAATTTGCGCTTGATGAAATGATAAAAAGAGAAAGAATATTATGTGTACAGTGAGAAGGAATCTTTCTCCTGTTGATGGACTGTGTTTTTTTTTTTTTAGACACTGGCCGGAGAGGGACGAGTTTACAAATGTCTCTTCAATCACAAGTTTGAGGAGGCGATGTCTGAGAGGGTGAGTGCTGAAGTTTGATACACAAAGACTGCTTTCATTTTAAATATTCATGATAGCAGATTGTGTAAAATAAAGAGTGACAGACTTGGGAAAGCTTGAGGGCACAATCTAACATTGAAAATCAAACACAAATCCTGTGAGGAAATACAGTCTTGTACACACTACGTGGTATTCCGAGTTTGAGTGTGTGCTGTGATTCTGACGGCGGCTGTGTGTCCTCAGTGTCGCGAGGCGTTGACCACCAGGCAGAAGCTGATCGCTCAGGACTACAAGGTGAGCTACTCGCTGGCCAAAGCCTGCAAGTCGGACCTGAGGAAATACCGCTGCAGCGCAGACAACAACATGCCCCGGGCCCGAGAAGCTCGCTTGTCCTACCTGCTGCTCTGTCTGGAGTCTGCTGTGCACAGAGGTAAGCAGCTCAGTGAGCGTCATAAACACTTACTTATGCCTTCAGCTGACAGCCAGAGGCCACAGTCAGCTGAAGTATCCGTCAGCGACTGGTCTTTTCCTGCCAGTAATTTATTGATGTCTCAACTACACACTGAACCTCCTATCTGTCAGTCAGTCAGTCAGTCAGTCAGTCTGGCTCTCGTCCAGTCTGCGGTAGTAAATTCAGCGTCCTCTGAGAAAAGAAGGGAAACGGGACAACTGCTCAGACTGATTGAAAAAGGAGCAATGAGGTTGCAGCAATGTTGTTGCCTTAGTTCTTCTTGAAGCAACCTAAATGCAACAAAAATGCATTTAGGTTCCTGTTTTATGATTTAGACACAAAAGAAAATTAAAAAGGTAATTCTGAATTCATTATTGGAGAAACTGAAAGTGTTTTTCCTCATTTGAAGGTTTTTTCAAAACAGCATGTGTATTGGAGACACGTAAGCAGTTACACTTGTGTTCGCTGTGGTCACAAAGCGTCCCTGACCACCTTCAGGAGTGGTTTGGCAGATCGGATAACGATCCGTCCTCAGTGTGTTTCCAGTGTATTTACACCTGTACTTTCATGTGGTCAAGAGCAATCTGATCACAAAAAACGCATGTTAATGCCAGGTGTAAAGGCAGTATGTGAGTAGCGCCAGCTCACATTCGACGATCCGTGCTGTAAATCCACAGTTGAGTCATAATATAATAAAAACATTATAAAAACAACCAAAAATGATCATTAACTCCGTCAACTTCTGTAGACTACATTCTATAAACTGTTGTGTCTGCTGAGTGTTTCACACAGCTTCGTGTGTCTGTGTGTGTTTCAGGTCGTGTGGTCAGTGGCGAGTGTCAGGGCGAGATGATGGACTACAGGCGGATGCTGATGGAGGACTTCTCTCTGAGTCCGGAGATCGTGCTGCACTGCCGGAGCGAGATCGAGGGTCACTGCTCCGGTCTGCACCGCAAAGGACGAACGCTGCACTGCCTGATGAGGGTCGGCCGAGGAGACATGGGAGCCATCGACGCCAACTGCCAGAGGGCGGTAAGTTAAGTTTTATATTTGACAATAACTATATGGAAAATAAACGTTCACAACGTGTCATAAACCACAAGCTTCTTTTATGAAGTTAATATTTCCTGTCTTAACATGCAAACGTTGGATCTTTCCACTTTATTGATATCGTTTATCTTTGAGCATCAAGACTTCAACTGCATTAAAAGGAAATTGTTTGTCATGTGACACGGCCCATCATCATCACAGTTTCTAATGTCATTGAAATGTCATTTATGGAATAAATAATCAGAAGGACAACAAATTCCTAGTTTGTGTTGTTTTTTGGTCGTTGATGTTGTTGTGTTTTCCATCCTCAGCTTCAGACTCTGATCCAGGAAGCCGACCCCGGAGCCGACTACCGCATCGACCGAGCGCTCAATGAGGCCTGTGAGTCTGTCATCCAGACCGCCTGCAAACACATCCGCAGCGGAGACCCCATGTGAGTCAATCTCAGTGTTTCTCGATGGTCTTCCTCTCCCGTTAACAGTGTAGTACATGTTCAGTTTTCTGTTTATATCTCTATTTACACACATTTCACTGATGTGATTTTCTGTTCTCTGGTCAAATTTATACAGTCTTGGCGTTTTACTCTGGTGTCCAACTTTTTCTTTTTTTTTTTACTTCTGCTTCTCCCAGTTCGCATTGTTGGCGTTGTGTTTTTTTCTTCCCCAAATGCACTGCACTTCCTCTCTTTGGCTCACTTCCTCTTTTTGGTCCACTGGATAGTCCGTTTGCATTTTCCACTGTGAGCGAACCACACCAGGGTTCACTTGCAAGTGAACCGAGACCCCCAGTTTTCAAGCAGACCAGGGTTTGCTCGTTTGGTCCGCACCAGAGTTCGAATGAGCGTTCACACCACTCCAAACAACCGAACTATCCATGGAAGCAGACCAGGGTTCATTTAAAGCAGACCAAATAGCACCAGTGTGAATGCGTCCTCTCTTAAGGGGTCCTTGGCCTGAAAACCGTTGAAGACCTCTGGTCAAAATAAAGATGAAAGGTTAAACGTTTGTGTTGCTGCTCCTGCAGGATCCTGTCCTGTCTGATGGAGCATCTGTACACTGAGAAGATGGTGGAGGACTGTGAGCACAGACTGCTGGAGCTGCAGTACTTTATCGCCAGAGACTGGAAGTAAGTCCTGCTGATCCTCCTTCTTCACAGGCTACAAAACCTGCAGCTTTAATTTCACTGACCTTTGTTAAAAGCAAGTTTATAAACTGCTTTACAGCTTAGGAGCAAAACATTAAAGTCCTGTGAGAGTAGAAACCAGCTGGTACAGTATTAATGTGTACTGGTAGACAATGTACCTGATACTAAAGATCCAGTCGTTAACCGCTGCATCAATTCCTGTGTTGGATCACTCCCCAGGTTGGATCCCGTCTTGTATAGGAAATGTCAGGGCGATGCTGCCCGCCTCTGCCACACTCATGGATGGAATGAGACCAGTGAAATGATGCCACCTGGCGCCATTTTCTCCTGCCTTTATCGCCACGCTTACCGCTCTGTGGAGCAGGGACGGAGGGTGAGTCTCTTCAGCTTCTGTCCCTCAGGACAGCACCATCACTGGAGGGTTTTTGGTCTGATGTCTAAACCTTTGAAAAGATCAGTTCACTCACACTTTCTTTATCCAGGTAGCACAGTTTAGGGGTGTCTGTCTTCCTCAGGGGTTTTCTGTATCTGCTGCTGAGGGTTCTGCCACACCCCAAATACATCTTACTTAAAATTATCCTGGTTTTAATCATCAGTTTTCAGTCTGAGCTGTTATTAAACCACATGTAGAAAATACTGACTCTGCTCACAGTGTGGTCTGGGGATTATTGTGAGTTTCTTGCCGTCGAGTTCTTTAAATGTCTTTCTTTTTTTCTAAATACTGTGAGCACCACAAACCAAAGGCCATTTACCTCATCACAGTGGAGTGGTGGCAAAAATCCAGGATGCAGAAATCTCAGAATAATTGTGTTGGTGAAATTAGGGAGTAGTTACCCTTTAACCTCTTTGTTTAAATTGTTGATCTGAGGTTTAAGGCCTTTTACGCTCACTTGATGTCACATGAGAGAATCAGCTAAATGACAGGCGACTGAAATACAAGTGTATTTATACTGTCAGTGTGCAGAAGGAAATAAAAACTGCAGTAGATATACAGGAAGTCTGCAAACCTTCTCTCTGACCAGAGAATATTCTCGTAGTTCCTCAGTGGGGAGTCTGAAGCAGAAAACCAGAGGTTGACTGTGAGTACGTCATGCTGCTGAACTGATGATGATGATGATGATCACAGGAACATGCCTGTCATGATGGTGGTGTAAAGGGGAAGTGATTGTGCTCTGTAATTCTTCTGTGATGGCGGTGCATGTGGGAGCTGAGTTTGAAGTGTAATTGTGTGTAAAGTGAAGTGAGCTGCTGAACTGTGATGTGAAGAATCGATGCAAATCTCCAATTATGGAAAACGTGGTTATGCTGATTAATCAACTGGAGCAAATTAAGTTTTTGATAAAAATCAGATGTGTTGGCTGGTTCCTTGAAGTGATACTCCACTCAGGTATATTGTTTACACTCCTGAAGGCTTAAAAATGTTGTAGAGTCCTGCGTGAATAAAAGCGGCAGCGATAAGCTTCAGTTCAAGTTTTCACCAGTTTTAATGACAGGAAATGATCAAAACAACTGTAGAAACATCTTGAAGGATAATCTTTCTATGCAGTCTGTCTTTATGTTCAGGATCTTTCAAACCAACACATCCTCACTCCAACCTCGCCACGTATCGACGTTTGGTCATGGACCTTCCACGTCCAGATTCGACGTGAAGGGTATCCTGGGTGTGTTGGTTGTTGACGTTCTGGGACGCTGTGTCAAGTTCAGCCTGTTACATGCATTGTCTTCTTTCAAAACACGCTTCTGTTTTCACAGGAAATTTACCGTTCTTTCAAAATAAAAGCACTGCGTTGGTGCGAATGGACGTTTTTTTCCTTCAGTAACAAACACACATGTTTGAGTTTAGGAAAAAAGAACAGGGTTTGGCTTTTGAATCTTATGGGACGTGAACACTGGTGTTTGTTGGACCCTCACGCCCCAGTCGGACTTTTCGTTGCCTTAACTTTTGTCCTCGTCCCTCCGCGTTCCCCCCTGACGCGACTGGGTACCAGCTGCTTATCTTGCTGACGTCAAAAGTTGCCTTTTTTCGTTGGTTTCAGTTGCCGCAAGTCACTGCCCAAGCGCCGGATTTTGACGACCGGGCTCTTCAAACATACACGTTTTCCAAAATATAGTTTAGTGCTCAGTTTCTTTGTTGAGGCCCGGTCACTACAGCTTTTAAAACGGTTATATTCTGCCATTAAGTCAGTTTATTTTGATAAAATCACCACAGTCAGTGGATATGAGAATACTGTATTCAACAATCTGGTGAAATAATGACAAATCATTCTCTTTATTTTTTTTTTTAATGTCGGTTACCTCTGTATTTTATCATGAATCACTTTGACTATCTAAAGAAACCTACTTACAAATCTACAAACTTAAAACAGCCTCTTTTCACAAATACTAGATAACAATCTAGAGTGGAGTATCACTTTGAGGCCTCCTCAAACAACAACAGTGAGGTGTTTCTCTTGTCTCCTCTAACCTGATGTGGTTGTCGTCCTCCTGCAGCTCTCCAGAGACTGTAAGGTGGAGGTGCAGAGGATCCTCCACCAGAGGGCGCTGGATGTAAAGCTGGACCCCGAGCTCCAGAGACGATGTATGACCGACCTGGGAAGTGGTGCAGCGAGAAGACGGAGGCCGGACAGGAGCTGGAGTGTCTGCAGGATCACCTGGAGGATCTGGTGTCTGACTGCAGAGACGTAGTGGGGAACCTGACGGAGCTGGAGTCAGAGGTGACCACCACACCTGCTGCTATCCATAATGCAACACGTGTAAACGGTTTAGCAGCCAAGCACACATTAAGTAGATAGTCCTGGTGTCAGCACTGTGTATTGTGTCCTCTAGTTTGTTTTAACACGAGTTTAAACATAAAGATGTTTAATATTTTGTTAAGTTTTGTCACAGTCAACAGAAAACAAGGAACGCAAAGACCTAAACCATGAGGCCAAAATTAAGTGGACACCTGAACCCAATACATCCAGTAACCTCTAGTCTCCTGGTTCAGGATTTCCACCAGATTTTGGAAAGTGGATGCAAGGATTTGATCCCATCCAGAGGCAACAGCTTTATGTCACTTTACTTTAAACACCATGAATTTCCATAATTGGTGTTTTTTAGTGTAGATAAACTGAAGGATTCAAGTTGAGACAAACAACTTTTCAATGTTTCCAAATGGGATTATTATTGCTGCTGCCGAGGCAAAGACAACTGAAATGCTTTCTGTTTTCCTCCAAGCCTGGCAGTTACCAACAACACAGGACACGCTGCATTTTGTTTATCCACAGTTACTTTGTTTGTTCCACCGTCCACCATTTCCTCAAATGGGGATAGCAACTTCCTGTTTTGGTTCCACAATTGTTGACACACTTCCTTTGTGCTGGAAAGGAGAGATCGTATGCAGTGACAGACAGACCTGCAGAGTGAAAGCGAGTCTTATAGTGATCTAATTGCTGAGTGTGTCATCACTCTGTAGCCACTACATTGTGCAGTCGACACTTAATTCATGATGACAAGTTCAAGCAAAAGAACTTGTCTGTTTCTCTTTCATTTTATAGTTGTACTTTACTGATGTATGAACAGAGGTTACATAAAATCAGAGTGACCGTCCTCTACTGACCAATCAGACTGCAGTGTTCACAGCTCCACCTTTTAGTACCAGATCTGTGTGCTAGGTACCCCAACAGAGGGGGGACCAAACATGGGAAGAACAGAACGGTACCATCCACAACTTTTCACAGTGGAAACAGAAACAAATCGTACTGAAGTGAACCGTACCGCTCGGTGGTAATGAGGCTTATGATCCGTCCTGATGTATAAAGAGCAGTTTAACCAGAACTGACTGTCTTCCTGAATCCTCTGTGTTAACAGCGTCTGTTTTTCTGTCCTCAGGATATTCAAATAGAGGCGCTGCTGATGCAAGCATGTGAACCCGTCATCCAGGCCCACTGCCATGTAAGTCTGCACCAAGAAATAAACCAACAGTTCTTTAGAAATCCAGTTTGAATTCAGTGGAAGAAGTCTCAGAAAAGATCTGTTCCTCTGACTTTATAAGGTCAAGATTGTAAGAAAGCCCAGAGTGTTTCAAATGAACAGATCAATAATAACAGTGTACTAACTGAAGACTATAAGGAACATGCAGTTTGTTTGTGTCTTGCTTCTTTGTCCTTTCACGTCTGAACCTGAATCATTTTCTCAGTCGTTCTTTATTTTAAATACATTTTATGAATTTATTTATTTCTGCTCTGCAGTGTACAAAATATTAACCCTCCTGAAGCAGCGCACACGCACATGTACGTTATTATATGTATTGGGGTTTGACTGTAAAAAGCCGCTCCCGTGTTGATGATGACACCATGTCCTACCAGCAAACAAGCCTCCAACTATCACGTTGCTTCACGTGATGTCAGAGCTCTCTGTCCAAACTGAATCCATGAAATACACACTTCTGTTATGTCACACAAACAAACAACGTAGGTTGCCTGTCAGCTGTATGCTCGAGATGTCACCACTTAAAAGGTGAGTGAGTGCTTGCCATTGTCCGTCATTTGTGACGGTAATATTCAGTCCCTCCAGGATCTCGCTGCAAAAAATACCTTGAATTTGCGGCCACTTTTGTCAAAAGTTGCGATAAAAATTGCAGCATTTTATGTTTTTTTTTTTTTTTTTTTTTTGCAGGACATTGTGGCAAATGACAAAAATTGCAAGTCAGGAGAAAAAAATGAGCAAAAAACGTGATTTTTTTTTTTTTAAACTACAGTCTTCAAAAAATAAGTGATGTAATGACCTGCTATAATAATCATAGTGAATATTCCAAAAACAGCTGCAAATGTTTCAGTTCTCTTCTTTAGTTTTATTGAATTAGTTTCAAAACATGGACTCCAATAATGTTTTCCAAAAATCCTGAGTGAATATTGTAGCTCTCAAAGCAGACAATGTGACTGTAAAACAACATGTAAGCTACATCTGCTGTAAACAGAACATTTGAATCAATTCAACACATATTGTATGCATTTAAACAAAGGGACAATTCTTATGTCAATACAGAGCCTTTCTCCATACTGCAATGACATTAGCGCCATTTGATGACGCGGCTGATGATGTTTCAAATTACATCACATGCATGACGACTTCCTGTCAGCTGGATAATGTGGAAAAATGGCGGGACTTTTGAAAAACTGCAAGCCCCTGCAAATAATGCGGACTTTTGTTGAATTTGCGTTAATTATTGTGATCACAAGATCGCAATATTCCTGAAGGGACTGATAAAATCAAACTGGTTTAAGATCAAACACCAGACTGGACCAGCAACCCAAATCTAATACATATACAAGTTGAATAGTGTTGAGTGATACAAACATACAGTGAGATGATATAACTTCAGCCATAATGTTCATCCCACAGTGGCTACTCTCTTTATCTCTGGTTGGATCAAATCACTGAGTAGAACTGCTTCATGGCAATATCTTTTTTGTTATGTGATTATCAGGTTTGTTTATTTTAATTGAGTCACCAAATACAGACATTATTGTCTGGTCATTTTATATAAACAGTTCCTCCATTAATGTTTCCAGACATGCAAAATCATCAGGACATATTCCAAATTTAAATGACACATCATGGCTGAGGAGTTCATCCTTAGCGCCATCTCCTGATACTGAATTATTCAGTCTAAGTAAATCGTGTTTAAAGTAAACATCTAATCATAAATGTTAATAACATGAGATGTAATATTTAGTAGGGCTGCTTGATCATGGAAAAAATTACAATCACAGTTATTATTGGTCAATATTTACATTACTCCTCGACCAAAGGTTCTTTTTTTCCATCATCTTGGCTCGAGGTAAAGTAAACATACCACAGCCTGGTTGAGAGCCAGTTTGGGCTAAGAGAGAGGGTGCGCTGGATTTATAACAGAAAATAAAAGCTTGATTGCGAAACAGAATGCAGCACAGTAATCATCTTATCTCAGTTGTCTTGTTTTCTTAATCGATAGAAGCCAAAGTCGTAATTAAAAATGAAATTTTACAGCTTGCCCAGCCCCTGTATTTAGCTGTTGAAAATGAATTAAATTAAATTAATTTAAATTTAATGTTCAATACAAAATTTTAACCCCCCTCTCTCTGTCTGTCTGCCTGTCTGTCTGTCTGTCTGTCTGTCCTCTCTCTCTCTCTCTCTCTCTCTCTCTCTCTCTCTCTCTCTCTCTCTCTCTCTCTCTCTCTCTCTCTCTCTCTCAGGAGGTGGCTGATAATCAGATCAACACCGGTGACCTGATGGAGTGTTTGGTTCAGAACAAACACCAGAAGGAGATGAATGAGAAGTGTTCGGTGGGAGTGACACACTTCCAGCTGGTGAGCAGATGGATGAAAAATGTGTTATCAAGATGTTTTTAGCTCAACGGAAGCAAAATAAGAAGCTTTTCATATATCTGCTGACATTCAGCATGAGTTATGATACAAGGGTACAGATATCTCACTGCTTAGTGTCTTTTGACCAGTCTTTAAAAAATATAAGAAACAAACAATACTTGTGTTTTTTCTCTTCATAGTTTTAGCTTGTTGAGTTATTGGAGACACGTCTGTGCATGTAGCACAATAAGTCTGCAGACATATTATCTGCTGAATTTATTACTAACAAGCTGCTCTGCCTGTCTGCCTGTCTGTCTGTCTGTCTGTCTGACTGCCTGTCTGACTGCCTGTCTGTCTGTCTGTCTGTCTGTCTCCAGATTCAGATCAAAGATTTCCGTTTCTCCTATAAGTTCAAGACGGCCTGCAAGGAGGATGTCCTCAAACTGTGTCCCAATATCAAGAAGAAGTAAGACTCAAAAACACAGAACAGTTTCAGAGATGATGACACAATCCATGGATGCTCCATTCCACCAGTGTTTTAAAAAAACAACAACAAAAAAACTAAAAAGTGGGGATGTCATGAGAACCGTTACTTGGGTAACAAGTCATTCAGCCAACACTCATGACGGTGACGTGAACGTGACGCTACTTGTTTTTCCTCCAGTCCTGAAGTCAGATTTGTTTTCCGTAGCATGGTGAAGGCATGACACGTCATACTCTGTCGTACTCTGCTTCTGATTGGCCTCCCCTGACAGTCTAACCCTAACCTGACCAACCAAGGCAATAAGTCCCAGTGAGTCACAGGGAGAGCAGGGCGGGTCATGCCCCGCCATCCTAGGAAAAGAAAATGTGCATACCACAGGTACTGGGGATGCAGTTCCGACTTTCAGGGGCGCCAAATGTGCAGCGCTCAGCACAGAAAAGACGCTCAGCACCTTGTCACACTGCTGCCGTTTGTAGTGTAGCGTAAATACTCAATGCACCTCAGAAAAAACTGCTTTGGTGGGCGTGGCCCCAAAGTTATTATAATGAGACATTTTGTCAAGATAATTTAGTATCTCAAAATGATGAGAATCTTTCTGGCTGATTATTTTGAGGTAGTTTGTTGTTATAACAATTTAAAGCATCTTTTGTCATCACAAGGCTTTTTTATGTCTCTCACTGGCAGTAATGGGCCTCCATCATATTCTGCTCTATATATCTGCAGCACTTACTTCCACCATGTTATCAGTTATATAACAAAAGAATCCGAACTAAAGAAAGGGCGACTTACTAACGAGCCGTCAGCCTCATCTGTCAGTCTTAAGTCTAAAACTCAGTAAGTGGACCTTTGGGAAGAGTGTTGTGTTACAAAATATTCTGAGCTCAGAGGTGGAAAATGAGCGTCCATGCTCAACTTTTTCCAGGTGTTTTTGTAAACGATGGCGGGTCAGTTCACTTTCCTAAAACTCCTCCTGAGGTTTTCAGCTCTCTGTGTTTCAGAGGAAGACTGGTGACTGAATTATAATGTCAGCTGCCAGCACAATTTTCCACCCAGCCGTCCTGCAAACACTCAGCAGAGTTTTTAAATATGTGATAGAGGGTGTGTTTAAGTTTGAAAAAAATAACAATCTGACCTCTTGGATGTTAAAGACACGTCCGCAGTTTGGAGCAGCAGTTAAATTCACAACTGATCAACAAACAGACTTTTCTCATCTCCAGCAGAGCGTAAATATGATGTTGACATATTGGTCAGAGTGGAAGTCGGACTGGGTGTGTGAGCTTGTGTCTTTCTGTCGTTCAGGGTCGACGTTGTGATCTGCCTCAGCACCACGGTGAGGAACGACACCCTGCAGGACGTCAAGGAGCAGCGAGTGTCCATCAAGTGTCGTAAACAGCTGCGGGTGGAGGAGGTGGAGATGGTACGTTCACTGACACGGGGTTCACAAACGCACAGCACAGAGCGCAGTCAGTCAGCGGCCCGTCCAGTGTAACATCTCATTAGTATCCAAAGAGCCTCACTGACACTCAGGCAGAGACAGGAAGTCTAAATGTCTGACAACAGTACACCATGTTATTATACAAATAATCCCTTTTTTTTTTAACCTAAAAGGACAAAATAAAGATCATACATTTTATGGCCAAAAGTAAGTGGACACTTGAGTCAGGCATGAATGTGCTGCTATAACAACCTCCACTCTCCTGGTTTCAGGCTCCCCCATATGTTTGAAACTGGCAGCAGGAATTTACTCCCATTCAGACACATTCAACATTGTGTCACTGTCCCACGCATTTCCAAATTTGGTGTTTTTCAATGAAATACAGAAGGATTAAATGTTTCTTCAATGGGCTGAGAAAATCCTCCGGCTTATGTAACACACACCATTTAAAAACTCATCAGTCGATCTGAAAAATGCCTCGTCACAAAGCTGAAAACGGCTCATGAAAACTTGGTATTTTGGGCAGCTGTGTCTCAGGAGGCAGAGTCTGCCATCTACAGCTCACAGAGTTGGAGACTGTGTGTTAGCTCCCTGCCATCCCTGAGAGTGAACAGCAGAAACCTCGCAAGGGAGAACTGATAGTGTCACATTTACAAGGAATTATTTTTAAAAAATCAATTCACAACAGGAATAAAGCTGAATATGTTATAAATAAATGTTTCTAGAGCAGCAACAGTCATATTAAAACAACAAAGTCACAATATAAACTCAATATCTCACTGGAAATAAAATGAAAATGTCAATAAAATAAATCATATTCCTGACATCACAATACTGTGTGAAGAATAAAGAACACAGACATCAGTCAGTATCAGTCCTGCTGTCCTCTGCTGCTGAGGAGACTCACTGCCTGCAGCTCACATGACTATGAATAGGTACCTCCTACAGTCCCACTTCAAAAAGTCCAAACTATCCCCAGTTAGTATTATCAGCGCTCTAACCTGCGTCACTGCTTATTGCTAACTGCTGAACGAGCATTTCCATTTGAGAAACCCAGAAAAGAACGCTGATGGAGTCGCACTGTGAGATTGTGACTTCTAAAAGTCGCATGATAATGTAATTGTTTTCCAGCTGGGACCAGACAGACACTTTTATCACAGTGCATGAATGATGTATATTTCTACATGTGTGTATGTGTGGTTATAGGAACAAGAGAAATCGGAGGCAGATGTTCAATGTGTTTGATGTCGAGCTTCTTACACAGCAGACCGACTAACTTACCATTCAAACATTTATAAAACCTCAGCAGGCCGACAGCAAACACATCTTTTTCTGCTCTTCTCCTCTGAGCTCTTGATCGCTCTCGAGACACTCGCCAAAGCCCGTCTGAGTTTCTTCTCTCTCTCCTGCGCAGATTAAAAGTGTCTGTGTTTTTCTGTATGTCTGTGTTTTCTGTAAATCCACTAAATCCTCCCCTGAATCTCTGCAGTCGGAGGACATCCGCCTGGAGCCGGAGCTGTATGAGTCCTGCAAGCAGGACATCAACAGACTGTGTCAGAACGTGGCCTTCGGCAACGCACAGGTCAGCAGCTACACACAAACACACACCTCTGTTTCAGTCATTATACCTCTACAGAGATTTGGAAAAAGATGCTGAGTTTTGTCAAGAACGAAGAAACAAAAGTTTTTGCAGTAAAGAACAGAAAGAGTGTGAAACACCTGTCAGTGTCGTAAACGTCCAGCAGGTGGCAGGTTTTTTCAGGCATCAGTGGAACATCATGCATTGTTTCTTCTTCTGAGCCCACAGAGGAGACCGTTACCTTTTTACCATGACCACTCTTGGCCACGCCGAGTCAGGCCATGCCATGCCTATTTGTTTTTCCAATATTAGTGTAGACATGCCGCGTCAGAGATCCCTGTTTGTACTTTAAATATCAGCTTCATTTTACTGTTGCATGTTCGTTCTCAGTCAAATTATGATAACAGTCAGAATTTTACTTGATTGTTATGATAATTAGGGATGTTTCTGGCGACTAATTTCCCTGTCAACTAAACGAACATTTTAATTAAGACTAGTTGACTAGTCTAAAAAGGAAAACACTCAGAAAACAGTCAAAATTTAGCACACTTGAATGTCAAGTATTTGAAACATTGTCCCAAAAAACATAGTGTGCATTAAGAGCCCCTCGAAGCCTTTAATCACAATCTTCAACAACCATGTTGGATTTTAAATGCTGCTGAAGTACGAGACAGGTGCTGACTAGCAAGGGGGCGGACGTTTAATTGTTTAGATGACTAATCGTGCGCATCCCTAATAATAATAAAAAGTTTAACATTTTGAAATGATGCTCATTTATTTTCTGACCTTGTCTTGTTAGCAGAGCTGTGTTGGTACAACATTAGGAGGATAATCTGTGGGAGTTCTCTGTACGTGTGAGATGCAGTCGGGCAGTTGGGATTTAACGTGTAATCTGAGTCTCAACTTCTCTGGCTTATTTCTATTAAGTGTACACTTCAGGTCACAACATGTGACACAGACATGTCGAGCATTGGCACTCAGGTGCCTCAGTCCAGGAAAGGTGACAAAATCCAGTCCAGTCAGGCAAAGTAAAATACTTATTTCGACTTGTAGAGCATTTAATCAGGTACAATTTCAGGTGAAGGTCTGGACTGAAATGTGGTCAATAAAGTGAGTGGATGTTCCTGGCGACTAATGTCCCTGCACATTATCTGACAACAACTCAGCTTAAAGTTAACAAATAATATAACATCTCAAAAAGATTAATTGCTGCTGAATTCATGTTCTAGATCAAAGTGCTGCCAAACCACGCTGGTTTTGTGAGAGGACATCTCTCTTATTTAAAACTCCAGTCTACTCCAGCATTACCGCGGGGAGTCGGGACTGCTGTCTGACGCCTCTGTAGCAACCACTAGTGGTGGGAGGCTGCATGACAGTTAAGCAGCCTTGTACATGAATAAAACACTAATTGGTTTAACCGACTAATATTTCTGGTGCCAGCTAGCGAGGGGGCGGACGCTTAATCGTTTGGACGTCTAATCACACACATCCCTAGTGCAGGTATGTGTGTGATATTCTTTGGTACCTTTACAATTTGTAGATAAGACTTAATTGTGCTCAAGAGCTCAGCATCACCTTTGAAACTTTTATTTATTGATCATACTTTCTTCACACAGAACCAGAAACATTAGCATGATCAATAAATTGTGATGCTGAGCAAGAGCAGTGTGCAGGATCTTCTCTCGAGACACAAGCGACACTTTGCAACACACCTGCGTCTGAAATAGCTGTATGTGTGAACATCTCGTGTTGGAAAAAACTTTGCAATTGACAACATGTTGAAGCTTTAGAACCAATTGTAGATGTGACGTCTGATATTTAACAGTCTGTTTCTCTGTGTGTCATGTAGGTCATCGAGTGTCTGAAGGAGAACAAGCGTCAGCTCACTCAGCGCTGCCACCAGCGAATCTTCAAGCTGCAGGAGGTGGAGATGGTCGATCCTGAACTGGACTACCAGCTGATGAGAGTCTGCAAGCACATGATCAGGGTAGGCCAGTACAACCAGCACCACATGATCAGGACAGGCCAGTACAACCAGCACCACATGATCAGGACAGGCCAGTACAACCAGGACTACCATGCTCAGAGTGTTTGAGGCTGGCTTTAACGTGTCGTCACATCTGCAGTTTTCTGATTAAATCACAGTGATTCCAGATGAGACTAAAGCGTGGCACATATCAAACAGTGATCTGTGTCAGTGTGTTCGCTCCTGTTTGTAACTGCAGTTCTGTGTGACTGTGTGTTACAGCGGTTTTGTACGGAGTCAGAGGGAAAGAACGTTCTTCAGTGTCTGAAACAGAACAAGAACAGCGAGCTGATGGATCCTAAATGTAAACAGATGATCACCAAGAGACAGATCACCCAGAACACAGGTACACACACACACAACTAAATACATCAGACTTTCACCTCACAACCACAAGTCCAGCTACTGAAACCCTGTATGTGTGTGTTTAGACTACAGGCTGAACCCGGTGCTGAGGAAGGCCTGTAAAGCCGACATCCCAAAGTTCTGTCAGCCCATCCTGAACAAGGCGTCGGCGGACAGCGAGCTGGAGGGTCAGGTCATCTCCTGCCTCAAACTGAAATACGCCGACCAGGTCAGACACTTTGTCTTCACTGTAAACAACACGTCCAAGAGTTAGTTTAGAGAGCGCCACCTCACTTCCTCTTTGACTGTTCTTTACCATGGAGAATTTCTTTCATCGGTTTGAAGCATCACACTGAGGTTTCCTGTCCATACTCTAAGATAGATCGATATCAACTGCAGCTTTGTCAGCATTTAGGAGGTAGTTTAGGGGCTGTCCCTGTTAAGAAGCAAACCTTAACCCTACAACATCTCTGGTTCAACTGCAGCTGACACAGTTAAATGTGTCTCTGAAATCTTTCTTATCTTTCTTAGAATAAAGATATATGTCACTGTTGTTAAAGATGGAAAACATTTTATGTTGGACAGCTATTTAGGATGAAATTATTTTAAAAATAAGATGATATGAAGATGTGTGTGTATACTAAAAGAACCATCAGATATGAAGTGTTCATACAGCATGTACAAAATACTGAATCATTCAATGCATCTAAAATCGAGGAGTCTTGAAGACAGTCAGCCTGTGAATAAAGTAACTCTGTTCTGAAAGGATTTTGAGGCTATTATTTAGGTCGTATAAATATTCATGTGTGTGTTTCTGTGTGTGTGTGTGTGTGTGTGTGTGTGTGTGTGTGTGTGTGTGTGTGTGTGTTGTGACAGCGTTTGTCTCCGGACTGTGAGGCCCAGATCCAGATCATCCTGCAGGAGTCGGCGCTGGACTACAGACTCGACCCTCAGCTGCAGATCCACTGCACACAGGAGGTTCACACATTTCTGCTTCCCTACAAACACACACACAAGTATTAAGGGAAAAACTAGTTATTATACTTCTAAAATTTTAATTACTTTTTATTTTAATTAATTTTTCATTTTAGTTTTTGACTCCAGGTTAGTTTGAGTATTAGTGACCAGTTTTAGTTTTTATTTATTTTCAGTGTTAGTTTTTTAAGTATTGTGAGGAAAACTTTGATTCATAGCTGCTTTCTACCTGCAACTTTATCCATTTCTAGAAAACCTTGTTTGTTTCTAGAGCATTTTCATTTTCTTGTTTTTTTTGTTGGGGTTTTATTGCAGCTGGCAACTGCTGTGTTGCATTGCTGACACCTTCAGTGGCTACATCCAGACTTAAAACAGAACAGGACAAAGTAGTGTAGCAACCACAGTGCACATGGAGGGAGAAAACAAAACAGCTTTTAGTTGCATTGTTTCTTTTTAGTCTTTGTGGTTTTTAAAGCTGGTGTTTATTTTTGTTTCAGTTAACAAAATTATATTTTAACTGCTAGTATTAATTTCTGTCTTATTTTTTGTTAACTATAATAGCCCCTCTCTTCAGATATTTTGATTGTGCCACAGCAGCTGCCAAATGTTTCATTCAGTGGAAAAGTTAAAGACAAAAAATGAGTCCTATAGTTGTCATTTGTCACCTATCAGCTTGTTTAGCATCAGTACAGAAAATTAAATTATGTAAAATTCCTTTTAATTAACTGCTTAAATGTTGCACCTTTACCATCAGATCAGGGATGATTCTTTACATTATAAATATACTGTGTTTTCTGAATTATGGAGTCGTGGACTCACCTGGAATTTGACATGTGTTGTAATGTGGTCCTCTGGCCAGCAGGTGGCGATGTTAGCTGGATAATCAGCAGAGAATAAAAACTGCCGGTAGTTCAGGTGAAACCAGCAGGTGTGTTTGACTCAAAGGACATAAACAGATAAATCCAGAGATTATATGTTAACTTCCTTCACATATTAAACTTTATTACATCTGGAGACATTAAAACTTTTGTAAAGACTTGAAAACAGTCTTGAAATCTTAATTTTTATCATCATCCTGACAGAGATTGGTTTGCAGGAATTAATTGCACAAAAGCAAAACAAATATAAAGATATAAAACAGTTGTGATATGAAAATATAATTAAAATATAAATAATATGAAAATAAAATCTGTGTCAGTTCAGCTGTCTCATGCAGACTAATCCCCCGTGCTGCTGCTGATCCTACATTCTGTCAGACGTCACAAGATGTAGAATTAACGCAGACTGATCTTGATGAAACTTGACAAGTGGAAATTAGTACAGCTGATGCTGCTAATATGCAAATTATCACAAGATGTCATCTGGCTGAGTGGAACATTTAATAACTGCTGAGAAGTCAGTTTTTAAAGAAAATGAAGATAAGACACATCCGACACAGATACACTCGGACGTGCTGACAGTGAGCAGGTCGTGGCTCAGTGTCGTGCTCAGAGGCACGTTGGCAGCTCATACAGCGGTTAATGACCGTGTGTGTGTGTGTGTGTGTGTGTGTTTGTGTGTTTTCAGATTTCCAGGCTGTGTCCGGAGGAAGCAGCAGCTCAGGAGCAGACGGGGCAGGTGGAGGAGTGTCTGAAGGTCAACCTGCTGAAGATCAAACAGGAAGGATGTAAGAAGGTAAAGGAAGTCACTGTTGCCTTCACTGACCACTGAGGGGAGAGGAAATCACAGCATCATCACACACAATTAATACTTTTATTTATTAACATTTTTTACCTTTAAAAACAAAAGAGAAAAAAGAAAAACAGTGTAAATATGACATCAAGGGATGTTTACAAAGACATGACGCATTTTTCGTCATGAAATGAACATGATGAACAAGACATGGAAAATTTTAAAAATAATTTAAAATAATGTCATGAAAGAAAAACAAAAAACAAAACACCTATAATTATATAGATATATGTAGAAAAGCTGTTGTTAAGTCAGGCATTTCAGGTCGCAACAATCCCAAAAACAGCCTGTGAAATCCTGATATATGAAACCCTCTCATCTTTTTCTCTTCATCCTTTTCCTCCTCTTCCTTTTCCTTATCTGTTTCCTGTGTCCTTCACTTCACTTTCCACCATCTCTTCCTCTGCTTCATACCAATGTTTCCTCCTCTTTTTCCTCCTTGTTGTCTTCTTTACATCCTCCTCCACCCCCCCATCTCTCCTCCTCCTGCAGGAGGTGTTGAACATGCTGAAGGAGAGTAAGGCGGACATCTTTGTCGACCCCGTCCTCCACACAGCCTGCGCTCTGGACATCAAACATCAGTGTGCAGCGATCCCACCTGGCAGAGGGCGGCGTGAGTCCACGAACACACCTCAGCTCAAAATTAAAAAATAATAATGATAATAACGTAAAATAAAAACACAGGAAATCACATGTAAGCTTTATCTGCTTGTTTTGTAAGATGGAGCTTTAAGTTATTGCTCCACAGAAAACAATTTTCAGTTTTAAATTTAGGATTTTAATGTGTGTTTTACTTCTTTCCTCTGTATTAACACACATCAAGTCTGTAAACATAATTTGAATGTTGTTAGTTTCACTTTATTAAATTTAGATTAACATGTTTGTTCAGCAGCAGTGTTCAAACTAAGATACATTAGAAACTTTATAAACAAAGACTTATAGCTTCTAACTATCATCTCTAAATCATCTGACCTCAAACGCACCGCAGCCACAAACCAAACTGCTGTTCACTCCTAAACGTGTTGTGTCCTCAGAGATGTCGTGCCTGATGGAGGCGCTGCAGGACAAACGTGTTCGTCTGCAGCCGGAGTGCAAGAAGAGACTTCAGGATCGCATCGACATGTGGAGCTACGCCGCCAAGGTACGACCTCTTCATCCCTGTCATCACACCACAGGACAGACACTCACAGAGCATCTGTTTAGGGGGCTTTTATTTTATATTTAGTTAAATTAATTCAACGGGAGCTTTAATTTGAAATTGATGCATAGAGCTGCACAGAATCTACTGTAAAGAGGCTTTTGGTTTGAAATTGATGAAGCTTCATAGCATCTGACTAAAGATCCTACTTTATTTTGAACTGATCGACTACAGTCTGTTCCAACGAGTCTTTTATTTTGCAACTGATAAATGAGTTGCATGAAATCAGTCTTAAATGGGCTTTTAATCTGAAATGGAGTTAACAAAGTTGTAGGGCTTTTAATTTGAAATTGAGGTGAGTAGTTGTGTAAAATCAGTATTAAACAGGCTTTTATTTTGAAATTGAGTTAGCAAGCTGTATGAATCTAGTTTAAAGAAGGCTTTATTTTGAAACTGATAGAACAAACTATAAAAATCAATCTTTAAACGGCTGTTAATTAAAATTTGAGATGACAAGCTGTAAAAAAAGATCTGTATTAAAAGGAATTTTATTTTGAAATTGGGTTAAGCTGTGTAAAATCAGTATTAAATGTGCCTTTAATTTGAAATTGAGTTGACAATCTGTAAAATCAGTAATAAATGGGCTCTAGAGTTGAAACTGAGTTAGCATGTTGTATAAATCTAGTGAAAGTGACCTTTATTTTGAAATTAAGTGAAGAAGCTGCATAAAATCAGTCTTAAATTGGCTTTTAATTTGAAATTGAGTTAAAAAGCTGTATACAACTTCTAATTAAAAAGTCTTTTGGTTTGAAATTTATCGAATAAGGTTCAAATCATCTGACTCGAGGGTCCTTTATTTTGAAATTGATTGAACTCTGAATATTGTGGTTCAATTAGGCTTTTATTTTTCTAATTTATAAATGAGTTGCAAAAAGTTCATTTTAAATGGGCTTTTAATTTGAAATTGAATTAACAAGCTGGTCTAATGGGACCTTTATTTTGTAGGTGAGAGAGAGACAGAGCTATATAAAGTAGACTGATGTGATTGATGTCCTCACTTCCTGTCAGGTGGCTCCTGCTGAGGGCTTCTCGGACCTGGCCATGCAGGTGATGACATCACCGTCCAAGAACTACATCCTGACTGTGATTGGTGCAGGTGTGGCGCTGCTCTTCATGATGGGGCTGCTCTGCGGCAGATTCACCAAACGCGTCACTCAGGAGCTGAAGGACAGGTAGACCCCGCCCACTCTGGGGTCAGGACACACCCACAGGAGAAACGACCACCACCCCCTCTTCATTAACTTCCTCTCCTCCACCTTCACCTCCCCCTTCAGTCCTCCTCACCACTTCATTTACAAACTCCCTCTGCCTCTTCTTCCATCGCTGGAATGACATCACCCACAATCTTGCAGACGAACGTGGGCTTGATCAGTGACTCACCTGCTCTTCCTCTACACGAGCCCCGCCCACTCCCTGGGAGGCCACACCCCCTGTCGCCTCTTTTTTCTTCTTTTCCTTCAGAGCTTCGGTCCAGAGCGCCGGGTCCTCCTGCAGTTTAACTCCGCGCTCCCTGATGTAGATGCAGTATTATTACTCCGCTTTTTTTTGTTTTGTTTTGTTTTGCTGCCCTTCGCTGCGGGCCGAGGGGTGGTGGGGGTGAGGGAGAGAGGGGGAGGGTCAGGGGAAGGGGTGGGGCTTGTAAGGATACGGGGTCAGAGGTCAAGATACGGGGGCGAAGGAGGTGAATGAAATCATATTAAGTGTAAATGTGTAGAAAGTGGGACGGGAAATGCTCATGTATAGAGCAGTCTAATGACTCCAGTATTTTAATGACTACAGTGTGTGTGTGTGTGTGTGTGTGAGTGTGTGTGTGTGTGTGTGTGAGTGAGCATGAGTGTGTGTGCGTGCGTGCGTGCGTGCGTGCGTGCGTGCGTGCGTGCGTGCGTGCGTGTGTGTGTGTGTAAATGAAACTGTCTTTCTATCACCATATTGTTCTAGTTTGTCTCCTGCTAAACGGTTTTCGGGGGTTGTTTTGGATCTGGATATATCTTCTGTTTTTTTCTTTTCGCTGATGTGTGTTAGTTAGATTTTATCGCCATGGGACTGCCAGGCGGGCGGTGCCAACCAGCCAGCCCTCCACCGAGCCACAGATAAGATGAAGAGAGGTGGAGGGAAGAGGGGGGACACATCACAAACACTCCCAGCCGGCTCGCTGAAAGCTCTTCTTACAGCAGGAATTATTTGTGGATATTTTTATTTTATTCTTTCTGAAACAGCAGACCTGGCAACCTCAGCTCTCCTCTCATGCAGCCCGATACTTTTTTTTTTTTTGTTTTAAGATTTGTTTTTCCAGCCCAACCTGTGCCATAAACACACCACGCTCGTCTACCTGTTGCTCCCAGCGTAGCCGATGTTCACCGCTCCAGCAGCTGGTTGGGACGTTTGTTTGGCACCACGCTGTGACACAGAGACAGGAGTCGTCCCAGTCTGATCCAAGACTGGGCGGAGCAGAAAGACTGGGCTTTTGTTTTTTATTTTCTTTTATTTTTTGCCCCCAGTCATGAACTCGCAGAGCGGCTGTTGGTATCGCGCTGGTTGGTACGTAAAAAGCTGAGAGCAGTGCAGGAATAAAAAAAATAAAGAAATGAAAAGATTCTAGATTATTATAGAGATGTGAACATTTTGTGTAAAGATGATACTGGAATCATTGCACATTTTTCGTTCTTTTTTTTATATCTATAAATATATATATATTGTTTTGTCATAGCCTTATTTATTTGTTTACTAATGGTCAAACTTTTTTTTTTCTATGATTTGAATGTTCTCTGGTTGCCTTTTCTCCAGCAAGCGAGTGTCCCTCTTTCCTGCAGGGGGAGGGAGGGAGGATGTGGGGGAGGACGCAGGCGGCGAAGGTTTGGCCTCCTCTCGGCATCAACCTGCTCCAGCAGTCGATTTTTCACGTATGGGCAGTTAGGTGTCTTGAAGTCAGCAGCACATTGAGCCTGATTCATGGCGCGCGACACTTTTAATGAGTGTCGCTCATTGTTGGCATTTTCAGTTTTCACTTGTGGAAAGGTGTCAGTCGTCTTCAGAAATGGAATCTAAGAAGTGCTTTCTTCAGTGTGTAATCACCTGAAAATAAGAGTTGTTGTGTTTTCGTCACCTTGGAATGAGTCGTTTATATCTACATAGGAAGCAGGTCCTCGTTTATGGAGATCGCCATGTTGCACCGCCATGTTTCTACAGTAGCCCAGAAGGGACAAACCAAACACTGGCTCTAGACAGGAGCATTCACGTTTTTAAGTCGGCCACCATAGACGCCCCTCGAGAGTGACCACTGGTTTGTAACATCAAACTGCATAATTCAGTATTTTTATTGGTTTAAATCACCAGGCGCGTTTATTTTGGAGAGGAAGAGACCTCTGTGGATAATTCAGCTCCCAGTAAAATCCTCCTGGACAATGAACACTGAAGGAATTCTAACTGGGAGAAGTTTCAGCTGGTTGCAGTGTGCAATCCTCACCACTAGATGCCACTAAATCCCCCTGCATCTTACACACCGTTTCTTTAATTTTACCGCAGATACAACAGGAGCACAAGAGAAGGAGGTGGTCAGTGCATCCATGAACCAAACACGGGAGGTGCAGGGTGAAAATGTTTCGGTCCAGCAGGTGCGGGACACAGATCGTTCAGCCTGATATGGCCCCATGTTGCTCACGCTGGGACACAGAGGCTCACCTTGACCACCATGTCACATTGCGTGACATCACAAAATTCTCCAGGTGCACAACATAACAGTTTCTGTTGAGCGACACTCATCAAATGCGTCAAGCTCCTCCTGTAAATCAGGCTTTAGAGATCTGTTGAACACGTCGTCCTGGATACTTCAGTGACTCTGCTCCAGGTCAGACCCGTCATCTGAGAACTAAGTCAAAGTTTTTGAGTTTTGGCATCGATATGTGTAATGTGATGATTGTTTGGGGATGACCACTGGTGCTGTCACGCACCATTAAAGCTGATCAGTGACGCTGATATGAACAGGACGAGGGGTCATTTCACGGAGCTACATCTGTTGGACAAGATCAGAAAACAGTTTTACTGTAACACAGCTTTTGAAGACACAAATATTAGAGATGGGAACTGATGAGATTTTAGATCAAACTAAGGTAGTGTATAAAAAAAAATCAATATTAATTTAACCAGTTAAACATTTGTAGGAACATTGAACTCACCAAGCAACAAAGATTTGGGACATTATGAGTGATGCAGTGACATGAAGGGAAAAACAAGGTTAGTTGAACAAAGCTTTGGCATTGTCGAAAATGTACAACTTCGATTTCATTCAGGTTTTACTGGTCAGAGAAAAAAATCCACCAAGCCTGCCTGATGATATTCTAACAACAGCTGAACCAAACTGCAGGTGTGAAAGCGACTAAAGGAAACCAAAACTCAGCATGTCGTCATGTTGTCTCACATCGCAGGTCTTTGTAGTTTCTTTCTGCTTCGTCACGTCGATGCCAAGTAAACGATCTTGGACGTGAGCAGAGGAAAGAGAAACACGCACAAAACAAAGACCAAGAAAAGTGAAATGATTTAAACTCAAAGGTCCACTTGTTAGCTTTCTGGGGGTGTTGGGCTGCACCTCATGGTCTTCTTCAGTGAACAGAGCTGGTGTCTGATTTCAGTCTGAAAACAGAGCGACTTGTTTGTGGATCTGGTCTGTCTGGTGTGTCTCTGCTCAGCCTGCAGGTTGATGCCGGAGGATGAAGGCGGTCGAGGTTTCGGTGTAATCAGACATTAGAGAGTCGCGGTGTTGTCGAGCTTTTTGGTCTCGGTGTGAAGACGGAATCGAAACGTTCTGAAAGGTCTCGGCTCAGAAACATTAAACGAGAGCGCGTCCTCTCCCAGCTCGAGCCGATCATGTGTACATGTGTACTATACTGAGTGATGACATACTGTAAACTACGTACCGTGCAGTCAGCCCGTACTGTTTATTCTTTTCTAACTGTCGCAGCTTGGTGTGGTGAGCGCTGCCCTCCCTGCTTGTAAATGAGACGTCCTGATTCGTTGAACTGCCTTCACTTTTTTTCTCCATCTGACGTCAGTTTATAAAAGCGTGCCTACTCGCCGTCCCACCTGGGGGACCCCCCGCTGTACAGAACATCCCAGAAGCCCGTGCAGCACCTGGCAGAGGAGCACGTGGGCGTGTGAGTGTGTGTTTGTGTGTGACGGATGACATGTCTCTGTGTTTGTGTGTGTGTGTGTGTGTGTGTGTTGCCCACAGATGCTGGACTGCGAGTGCGATCTCCGGTCGGTTCCTCGCTGTCATCGTTGTCCCGAGCGATGATGACTAGAACATTTTGATTCTAAGTTTGTGATGATAAAGATCTTTTTGTAAACGATGTTTTGTGTCTGAATCCATGGAGCTCCTCGTCATCTGATTTATTTTCCCCCTGTCCACTTTTCTTTTTTTGTTTTCTTTTTGTTGTTCTGTACAGATGAGAATTGGACAGTTTGTTAATAATAATAAAGTCTGCAAGGTTTCTATTCTGTTGTCCCGTCTGTTTATTTCAAAACCATCTTTAAAATGTTTCTTGTCAAAAAAATCTCATGTTCAGACAGATCAGTGAGCCACACTGTTGCACTGAGTGACAGAGGTCTGCCATGTCATCTTAGTCATGATAATACCAGTATAATTTTTAATATTATGAAAAATTCATATCGTGATACTCGAGATATTCCGACTTGTTGACATATTGACGTCATACTGTTACCCACGGCAACAACAAGCATGGCTGAAAGCGAAATTGTTACAGACTCCTTGGTGGTTCCAAAAAGAGGAGCAGCTTCAGTAGTGTGGAATAAACTGTGGCGTCCTGAATGTTTTACTTCTCTTAGCGCTCAGAGGGAACTCATTCAGCGGCTCCTCTGGCAGCAGCACAGCGTCTCTCCCTCTCCTCTCTCGCCGTGCGCACACGGGAGTCGGTGTCGTCACTTCTGTCTCAGATTGTCTCAGTTTTATCTGAACTTATTTCAGACATATCTCGAAACATTTCTCTGTATATCTATATCTCGTAAATCTACACACACGTGTGACCATGTTGAGCTGACGTCACAGTCTGATGTACGAGTCAGTGTTCGTCTGTGTGCCGTCTTCATGTAGACACACAATTTGTGTGTTTTCTGTCTTGTACGTGTGTGTGAGAATGTGAGCACATGCGCCTGTATGTCTGCGTGTGTTGTGTGTGTGTTTAATGTGTGTGTGTTCTGTCTGGTCTCTGGAGGCTTCGGGCTGTCTGACAGATCTGTGTTAAATTCTTCAGCTTCCATCGAGCAAAGCTACAGTTTAACGACTCGAATGTCTCCAAACATCCAAAAACACACTCTGTGATGATTTACAGAACAAACATCAAACCTGAACACGACACAGTGTCGGAGTAAACATGTTTATTATGTCTTGAACAATAAAATCAGAATAAAGACAAAGTACAGTGACAGAAAGTCGACAAAAAATCCTCCGTTTTTTACACAGAAAGAAAATATGACTCATACGCAGCCCCAGTGTCGCCTCTCATGCATCAGTATTATTATTATCATAACACACAGCTCAGAGCGAAGCGTCTGTTTCTGAAAGATAAATCCCTGATCCTCATTTAAAACATTTTCCACAAACCTAAAAGTATCTAAACTGTCTGGATAAAAACATTCAAGCTGCTGCAGAAAAAGAAAGTTGTTTTTTTTCCCAAGTTTTGACTTCATTTCCTGATCAGAGCAAAGACGATCTTCTGCTCAAGTTGAATTAATCTTAGGGACTGTTCATTTTAGCGCTGGAGAGGGACTAATGTTTTTTATGTTGGCCTGGAGGAGGGGCACACTAATTTACATGGTTGTAGTTTGTAACTGTTTTTATGCCTTCTAGACCTGCCTGAGGCATGTTTTGTTTTTTTGTTTTTTTAAATCACCAAAATCAGCCAGGAACTGTTTTATTTGTAAAAAAAAAAAAAAAAAAAGCAAATTTCTGAAAGTCATTGAACGCATCATTTGAGACAGAATGCTTGTGTCAAAAAAAAACCCAAACAAAAACAGAACCGAATCTGAGCTTAAAACAGTGACATCTCATCAAAATCTCTTTATTCAAATTTAAAATTTTGCCAAAAATCATTTGCATGAACAAACCAGCACGATGAAGGGAACTGAGGTGTTTTTCATCTCCAGGATTTCACCTTCAACTTTAAACTTTTAACTTTCAAACACTAAAGGGCAAGGTTTAATAATCTGATGACTAATTTATGGTGGAGGGAGGCACAGTCACACAGCGAGGCTCAAGCAAAGAATATTTGTATCTACAAAAACAAAACAAGTCCCTCCAGAAAATTTCTTGTGATTGCAATAATTAACACAAATTCAACAAAAGTCTGCTATATTTGCGGGGGCTTGCAATTTTTAAAAAGTCCTGCGATTTTTTTTCGCATTTTCCGGCTGACCAGAAGTCGTCGTGCATGCAATGTCATTTGAAACGTCATCAGACACGTCATCAAATGGAGCCTGTGTTGCATGTTTGCTTTTAGCTGCATAGCGGTCACGTTATGTCACTGCTGATGAAAACCAAACATTTCCTCAGTTTGCTACTTCACAATAAAAGCTTTTACATAACAAAATAATGTGAGACTTTTATTGTGAACAATCTATATGAACTGAAATGTATTTATAACAGAATTCGCTGAATGTTGTTAGCGTTTGTTTAATAAAACCAAGTCTACTGATACAGCAGTGAGTAGGAGTGTGAGCAGAAACAGCCACAGTGATGAAGAGCTGCAGACAACAGGCTCTTACTGCACCTCTGCAAACAGCTCACCTCCAACAGGTAAACTTCTCTCACCTGCCCTGCTGTGTGATGGAAAACACTTAAAGCAAAAAAACAGGGCTCTTCAGCTGTAGATCAGCCTGCTGCTTTACAACGTCGTCACTCAAGTCAAGCCGTCATCAGTTAAAGACATACGTTAAAGTGATTAGCCTGGTTGTAATGGAGACATGAGTCCATGCTGCGCTCAACTGACATGCCGAGTCAAACCAAACAAAGTCAAGGGTATTACTCCTCCTGACAGATAGAAGAATCACTTTGACTTTTCTCTGCAACACTGGAGACCTCCCGGCGGGTTTTGTTAAATTCCTAAACTCTAAAGAAATATTCGGTCTACTCGAACGTGGCTACATTATTTACAGAATTCGTAGTGTTACAGAAGAAGTTCAACAGAAACAGTCAGTCACCTACAAAGAGGCCAAAAACACTCAGTGGTTCGACACCCCTCCCACCCTCCCCTCTTTTAAAGACATGCTGGGACTATTTTTCAATCAGATTCCGATTCCTTCGTCACATTTATTACATCAGTTCCCTCGTATGACCTCACATATCTGACTTTCTCTTGCTTTTATTTTCCACATGCTTTTACTTTAATACAGAAATCACATCTTGGTATTTCCCCCGTCAGTAAAGAATGGTTATGCGGCTAGAAAATTTAACTTAAGTCTAAAATTATTTTGAGATTAAAAGAATTTATATTTTGAATCCACTGTTGACGCTTTTTAAAAACTTTTAAGTCCAGCTGAAATGACTGCAACTTTGAACTATAGGTGACATTAGCTTTCTAGCTAACGTATACACACCTCCTCTAGACTTACCGAATGTTGTTGGACGCATTGAATCAAATCCTGATAATTCAAAGGGTCATTTTGGGGGTTTGTGACTGTCGAAAAACATCTATTCAGCTTTTTACAGCCACTCGCAAAAGTTGCAATTCCTCATGCATTCACTCAACATGTCAAATATTGTCGCTTTGTCTTTGGACTTTAATGTCTTAGATTATGCGCCAGATTCCTGTTTCTGCTGTTGACGCGCTGAGACAGCTTGTTAATTTATGATTGTTAATGCATTTTGTCTTTTCAAAATACACTTTGGTTTTCACAGGAAATGTTCAGTTTCTGCCCGTTAGATGCATTCAGTCTTTTTCTAAATAAACTTACAGTGCCAGTAAAACACCTCGTAGTTATGTTTATGTCCTTGTGCAACAAAAGCACGTGTTTAAGTTTAGAAAAAAACATCATAGTTTGGTTTAACATTTGCACAAGAAGCAAACAGCAGGCTCCTGGCGTTACAAACTGCTGCTGGCCAGTGCATTCATAGCGCTGCGAAAGTTGCCTTTGTTCTTAGGTTTCTTTCATGGACATCTACTGACATAGCGCCAGGACTTAATGACTTCAGTGCATGGTCACCGTATTAACAACTGCTGCCCCTTGGTGAGTATCATACCGCCACAGAAGGCGTCTTTGTGCGTTGGTCTCTAATGCCCAGGTCAGAATCGCTTCACAGCCGCTCTCAGAGACTTAAGAAACATTTCTGATGTATAAACAAAGAACTTTTTTCTTCCCCCAATAATAAAAACATTATTAATATATATTTAAAGACTCACTGCAACATTTAGAAAAGAAAGACTTTAGTGATTTCAGTTGGACCGTAAAAGCTCATCAGGCTCTTTCTTTCTGGGTAAACTGGTCAAACCAAATACTGGTCACCAGTATACCAACCTTGGTGAACCTCAACAAACCTTCCCCCACCAATAACGCCACCCCCACCACCCCCCAGCATCAACCCTCCACCTAAAACTCGTACGGAGAAACGAACAGGGTGACCTTGGTGAGGTAGCGGCCCAGCAGGTTGTTGTGTTCCAGCTCGCTCATTTCCACCTCAGCCTCCAGAGTGGCGGGACCCTTGATGGGCTGCACCAGCAGGAGGGTGCCGGTCTGTCGTCCTGAACGCTGCACACTGAAATAGCCCCGCCCACGGCCACCCGCCAGGCCGAAGCGCAGCGTGTCACCCAGGACACGGGCTGCTGACACCCGGAAGAGGACACGCGGGGCGGACATGTTGGACACTATGGACAGGAAGTGAAAGGAGATGGAGTTTGGCGCCTGAGCGCACGCCTTGTCTCCCAGCATGCACGGGTTCCTCTCACAGCGCCTGTGGACACAGAGTAGGTAAATATGTTAATTTAGGATTTGTTCCTTCTCTTCAGACATTTCAGATTGTACAAAAGTGGACGTAGCCTTTGGGTTCTAAAAGTGAAGCCAATGCAGAAGTGCCTTAAACTTGCATTCTTTCTAACGGCCAGCAGGGGGCGACTGGTTGGAAAAAGAAATCAGATTGTATTGATGTCAATGAGAAAATAACTCCACTTAATTAATTACCTCAGTAAACATTATCCTGATGAGTTTATGGTTTCGGTCACCAGTTTCAAGTCTTCCTCGTCACAGCTTCATTTTATAAATTATGGTTCTATTTAGAGTAAACAGACCATAAAGCAGGGAAGGCTTTAGCGTGTAGCTAACTTGTGATTGACAAGTCGATACCAACCTGTCAATCAGAATAGAAGCACAGGAATGTGTATTTATTGGCACTGTTTAAATTTTAAAATCCGTGAACATGTTTTTGGGTGTTGTCCTAGAACTGTGGCCTTTCACAGTGTTTTCAGTTCATGAAGGTTTTAAAGTAACATTTCAGTCGCCTAAAAACATCTT